>JAFBJZ010000612.1:1260000-1860000 GCA_016785225.1 Psettodes erumei
GTTTGATCTGCTCTGGTGTCATCTGTCTCTCAGGTCAGTTTGATTCAATGAAGCTTTATTGGCATGATTAGAGTCCTGCCAAAGCACACTGTTTATACTAGATGAACATGAATTCAAAGTTATTCTCTTTCCAGATTTCATTTCTCATACTTCTCACACCGATATGCTTCACATCATCATTGCCTCCAAATATTAGCTGTATGTGCGTATGTGTCTGTGTCTGCACTTTAATTGCCTTATTAACACTTCTCTTCAGGTATAAGGTCTTGGGTTTTTTTTTTGGCCCTGTGAAAATGTTCTCTCTCCTACTTCAAGAAGCTGTGAGTTTTTCCTCTCCGTCTCTTTCAATTACATTACATTACATTTCAATTAAACCAGCCTTTTATCAGGGTTGTTCTGTACTAATGTTGTCAAATCAATTATGTACCGACTGCTCATCGAATTCAAAAGCACATGGTTCGGCAGTATTACAACAAGAAGGAAAGTAAATGATCCTGGCTTATAAACAGCCACCTTCGAAACAGAATGGTTGAGTGTGAATGAAAGTGTACACGAGTAGCTTGGGGCTATGAAATGCAAAATAAATGTAACCAGCACAGGGGAGCATACATGAGTAAAGCCGAATAGGAGCTGTGAAAGTGAGAAAAATCTCAAGACCTCGATCAGACCATTTTAAAGAAAAATCTTCCATTGGCACCATGCAGGCCACCTGTTAATACAATAAAATAATAAATGAGACGTAAGGAAGTGAGACAACACACAAAGAAAGGTCAGTAGACACAAATCGGCATCTACACACACACACACAGCATTTTGAGCTCAAGACATATATGAGGAACAGGTCCTGCAGACACACATCAGTGATATTACATGCAGTGACCAAGGAGAAGGTCACACCTAGGCTCCCAATGACCACTAGGGATATTAAAAAGATGGAAAGAAAAACAGGGCACCACATCAATGGAGTCCTAATAAAAGTAAGTCAGGTTACAGATAGTGATTTCAGGATTCAAGGGATTCTGAGTAACCTGACATGTTGTCCATCTGTGTTTGTCAGACAAAATTAATGATCTCATCATGTTTCCAGTTTTGATAGTTAAATTTTACAGTGAAAAATGACATGACAATGAATGGGCTCACCTTCAAGTTTCACTTCAACAAAAAGAAGCTGTTCACAAGAAAAAAGAGGAGAGTCATAGGTATGAAATGCAATACATGTCACAGGCTGGAATCAATCAGCATGAGCTGTGGTCATTTGGCTACCAGATTGCTCCAACACTTGCTTTTAAGAATATTTCTTAATAAGACACAGAAAATACCTCACACTAACTCTGGACAATGAACAGCAATAGAAACACAAAGAGCAAGGCAGGCTAATTCAACTGTACACCATTGTTGGACAAGCCACTTAAAAGCTGTAATCAATTACTCATCAAATACTGCTCTTACAACTGAAGAATTTAGTGCCACCAACAACAGTGGGTGGAAGTGCACATTCATTTGAATTTTCTTGCACAGGTTTTGTGGAAATTTGGTTCGCTTCATCCAAATTCATTCCTGTTTTAGTAGAAACTAACTGCCCGCCTACGATAGTAGATATCGACCCCCATAATAGAGTGGCTATGATTAGTAACTGTCATTTAATTAATGATTAATTCAATTTTAAAATGTAATCCCTTGCAGTAAAGAAAAATTAATCACACTACGATTACATTACGAGGCATTTCAAGTAATGCAGTTCTGCTCCAGTCTGCTCAGCTCAATACATACAAGTCAGCTGTTTTCTACATAAAACATACTAGCCATCTACAAACATACCTTTTTATTGTTGTATTCTTGTTTACACATTTTACACACACAGATAACATAAGTAGTAGTTGATGTGACCTCTTGTTTGGACTGTTGTCATGTTACACCAGTACTCCTACAGTAAGGCTGCAGGTAGAAGTGCCTCCTCCGAATGTGGCAGCTGTAACAAACTGTAGAGACACAGCAGCACCTTGCAAGTACTTTCGCTTTTGTCTTTGACAGGCCTGTCGTCTGAGAACGCACCACCAACCTTGTAAATTACCCCAGCTGCCAAATATAAATACAGGCATTCTCCAAGCTGTCAGAAAGCATACACTGCAGGCTGGTATTTGTAGCCATATTGGAGAAACTAACAAATGTCAAAGCAGATTTCAACAGCTCCAAACCCTCAAATTCAGTCCAGTTTATGTTTAAAACAAATAAGCTGCCCCCCATGAGTCAGTTTGTGCTAATTTCATTGAAATCTTGTTTGGGAATATACCCCTCTAAAGTATAAATGTGCAGCATGGTAAAAGGTTTTAAAGTGGGTCCTGATTTATCATCTAACCTTTAGATCTATACTTTCAACTTTAACATGGTGTGACAATCAAAGATGGACTAAAGTGCATAAATCATAAAAATCATTATTCAAATCATAAATCCATACATCCATTTCTCCGGGCACCCAGGTCATGGTGGTGCTTGAGCTAATCCCAGCTGACTTCGGGCAAGGGCTGGGACTCTGAACAGGTCACCAGCCTATCACAAGGCTGACACATAGAGACATTTAAACGTACGGGCAAGTTAGAGTCACAGTCAACCTAACCTGCATGGTTTTGGTGGTGCAAGGAAGCCAGAGTATCCAGAGAAAACCCATGCAGGCACATGGAGAACATACAAAAATCCACACAGAAAGGACCCGCCCAAACCAAGCTTTGAAACCAAAAACCTTCTTGCTGAGGTCCCACCCCAAATCACAAATCCTTTACTCAAGATCAGTACACAGAGAAGCAGCCAGGCAAGGCTCACAAATCCAAAAGGGGAAAGGCAGAGGTAAAAATGCAAAAACAGGCCAAGATGAACACCAGTAAGTAAACCTGGAAAACAAAGGGCAAAAACAATCTTGCACAGGGAGAGGGGAGCAAGCAGAGGGACGCTAAACACACACACACACACACACACACACAGATTCAGGACACAACCAAAACCCATAAACTGACACAATCTCAAAAAAAGGTTTAATCTCAACAGTGGTACAATTTCAGATGTTAACATTAACAATATAGGCCAGCCATTACCCCAAAATACACTTTAGAAATGACTCAGAATTTACTTTCTTTCAGTTTCATTCTCAGTTTTGGAGGTTCTTCATCATCATCTGGCTGTAGTAAAGATAGAAATATATGATAGCAGATACACACTTTTCAAGAAACACTGCAATCTATTTCCTGGTTATTGTGGACACTGGCCAGTATCTCCCATCACTGGGGTTGCAGACATGTTCATTAGGATCTGTGTCCTCTGACACAGCCTTACAAAAAAGCATTCAGTACCCGTGATGCCTCATTTATAGGTAATGGACTGGAGAATAAATACATGAGCAAACAACTATTGGATGGATAACGGATGGATTTATTACGTTTCTGCTGCAGGCTGATGCCTCAAAGACCAGTCCTCCCTCCCCCTCTTCCTCTAGCCTCCTTCTTCACCCCTAGTCATCAGTCTCCCCTCTCATAGCATCCGTGTGTTCCATTTTCATCTATTATTTTTAACCCTCAGGCATGCCTCATGCGTGACGCAGATGGGCACATAATACAGACAGTAAACTAAAGAGGGAAAAGGCCTGGGCTGGAGACAGAGGGAGAGAGATGGAGACTGATATGAGAGAAGAAAACAGGCAGACACAGGGGGTCTTGTTAGGGAGACAAGGAGGGAGAAAGACTGAGTTACAGGCTGGGGGCGAGGGATGGGTAGTGACACAGATGAGAGAGAGGTAGAAATGTTCTCATCACTCCTTTTACCCATAACTCAGAGCAAAACAGGTAGACCTCCTAAAACTTGTCACCTGTCACACATCGCGTGAACAGTAGCCAGCAGCATTTTTCATCCTCGTGCTGTGGTGTAAACTATGTCAAAAGAAAAAAAAAAAAAAGCATTGTACTATTCCCACTTCTTCCCTCTCCCTCTCTACCCCATCCATCTTCCTGAAAGCTCCACACACCCACTCATTAGTCTTGAGCAGAAAGAAGAGGAGTTACATATCAATCTTACATCACTCAACAGTCAGCCTGAGACTTTTCATAGAGGCACAAAATGAGCATCAACACGTCATGACGCACACCAACTGTCAGGTTGAAGTATTTATGTGCTTGTGTGTGTTGGCATAAGTGTGTGTACATAAGCACTAATGTATTTGTGCATGGTTAATTTGTTTGGTTGCAAAGCAGAACCTAGACAGAACTCATCATCCGAATCATGCGGCATCGAAGAATGATAAAGTTTTTTCTCCATATGGCCCAACACCTTCCCCCTTTCCCTCCAACTTATAATGAGTTAACATTACTCATAACTGCACAATAAGACTAACATTGTTAGTGGACTCCTACTCAACATACGTGTGCAGGCTGTTTCCAACCTTATACATCACAATCCCTGCATGTAACAATGGCAGCATCCAAATTATTGCTAATTGTAATGATTAATAAGGCTGCACATGGGAGAATATTATTCAAATATCAGAGTAAAATTAGAATGGAAGGCATGTTCATTTTCTGAGAAAAAATATCTGTGGCTTGTATAAAAAAAGTACAATAATCATTACTGAGAATCATTGGCTTGGTGGTTTCATTTGTTCTGCTTGTAACTCCACCACACCTCTGACCACATTAATAGATTTCTGAGAAATAGTTACAGTGCACTTACTGGGAACAAAGATAATGACACATTCCAGGACTATAGGACCTGAAATGCAGACAAGTGGCAGGAGGGGAGGTGCAGCACAGGGAAACCAGATAGCCTAATCCAAACAAGTAAAAGTGCAGGAAGTACGGAAACACTTGATTACTGGAGAAAAGCAGGAGATACAGGGGCATAACTTGGACAAACGGACAAAAACAAACCTAGATACACAAGGGAGACAGGGATAATGAGACATATGTGAAGTACATTAGGGCAGGGTTGACAATCAAGCACAGGAAGTAAGTATAACAGAAGCTGCATGAGGGAAAAATTACCGAAATAAAAAGACAACAAAAACAGACAGAGCGAAAGACTTTGGTAGGACTGAGACAGAAGGAAAAATATATATGTTATTTTATTTAATTTTTCCTTAGTCAAGTGTATATTTAAAATGTCTAAGGTTTTGTATTTTACAGTGCGTCACATCTTGTTCCCCATAAAGCAACTCTCAAGAGTGTAGGATACTATATATATATAGTATATATATACTATAGTTATAGAACTATCCTCACATTATTTCTAATTAGATTACAGTTCCTAGGGGCTTCCATTGTGAGTGAGCTATTGTATGTTCCCTCTTCTACAAAAATTGAAAAGCAAAATGTTGTTGTCATGTAAAATCAATTTACTCTATCCACCGGGGTCTGTACCTAAGCCCCCCCCACCCCTCAGGAGAGGAACCGTGACTGGCAACATAAGTTGATAAAGAAAGTGCGAGCGCATTCATCATGTTTAACAGTTTCTAATAAATGTGATAAGTCTTTATTGGCAGCAGTGAATGGCCACCTGTGGGAGCAGCCAATCAGGGGCTAGGACCTGCTAAATCACCAGATGGAGTGAGAAGTGTAGCAGTGAAACTGGAAGATGGAGAAGACAGGGTGGATATCTGTGTATCTGTTCCTATCTCTCTCTCTCTCTCTCTCTCTCTCTCTCTCTCTCCCATTACCCATTATTTAGCAGTATTGTACCTCAAGGAGTCATTAAGCTCTTATAAGCTATCCTATCATGCCCTGCTGCTGAGACAGTCCCAATTCACAGAATGACATCAGAGGCAGGGCTTGAAATAAAAGTAGCTGCGGTTTGCCTGTGTGTGTGTGTGTGTGTGTGTGTATATATTTGTGTGTTCGTGTGTGTGTTTCTGTGCTCAGATCTACTCACGTGTGTACGTCCATATGTGTGTGTTGACTTATGCGTATTTGCATGTGCGTGCGTGTCAGTCTGACGTCAATACTCCTCCAGTCCACATTTAACTGCATAGTGAGGAAGACTCATTGCACCTTGTAGGTGTCTTATCTCAGTGTATTTATAGACTGAACTAAACTGGCTGCCAGTGTGGCAGGTGAAGTGTGTCTCTCCCTCCCTACTTTGAAAGGTGGAAGAGCACTGAGCTGATCTGCTCATTTAATTTCAGGAGTGAGACTTCAAGGGAATTTTTTCTGATATACCTGGGTTTTACTGACATTTCAAAAGTAGATACAGAGGTATTTTGGGATGTAGGGATGAAAAATAAGAAAGTAATGGAGCATCTTCCCATGTTAGGATAAACACAGACCTTTGCTAGTGGCTGGAATTTGGTTTGCTTGGCTTTCGTATTTTCGTCACGTGACATCATGAAGAGATAGTTCCTGTGCAGCTATAATTGAGCTTAAAAGCAGAAGAATGACTGATATACAAGTGAACACAAGGTGGATGGAATGAGGCCAGAAGCCATATTTCTTTAAGTGACAAAATGTGGACTTTTCTCTCCTCTTCCTATTGGTTTTTCTATTTCTGTTTCTCTCTCCCACCTACGTGTTAGTGTGGTGACGACTGTGTGCGACATGCCGTATCCACTGTATCTGGGAGGTCTCCATTCATTGCTTAACGTTCATTCATTGAATAACCCCCACCTGCCAATCAGTCATCTGTCACAGGAGAGCAGCAAATAGGGTGGAGCCATATGTGAAACCTCATTGCCCTCATCATGGCAGCATCTCTTCATTCAGTGACACTACAAAGTCATGTTCCAGGAAGTAATTCTTAAAAAGCAGTTTAGTTTCAAATAAATTTCCTTTTTGCTCTCTCATTGGCTTTAAATACTACAGTTCCCATAAACCTCATTAGTCTGCACTATGGAAAAGAAGCCAGTCATAATGAATCAGAGCTCTATTAAATTCAGAAAGCTTTGTTGCTGCCTCTGGGACCAGAAACTGCATTACTTGTGAGTTCTTCTAACACTGACCCAGCACCAAAGAGTGAAATTATTCAGAAAGCAAAATCCATTAATTATTAACAGGAGTCTTCAAAATGTAAACATCAGTCTGCCATAACAGACTCAGCCAACAGAATCAAAGCTATTCCATGTCTCTTACTTCTTGTTTATCCAAGCCTTAGAAGTGTTGCAAACACTATCTTTAAAGAGAATCAAAAGGGGTTTCACAGATCTATGGATGCTTCAAATAGGGTATATTTCCACTTTGATACATTATATGAGTAACAAACCATTGGCTAATGCTGTCTAGTTAGACAAGATGTTATGAAAGAAGGAAGAAATGCTGTTCGCAGTAATTATCCTGATGTAATCAGGTGTTAGGGGAGATAGTATAGGTAGTTATGCAAAGATTTCATCTAGAATTCTGATAATTCTTTGATCTACAACAGAATGTGAACAATCACAATGTTTATTTTCTGTAATGCCTGAGATTTCTTTTTACACGGCTCCCAGTCGTAGCAGGTAGAAGTGACATATTAGTGCAAGAATTCAGAATTCCCCCCCCAAAAAAAGAACCATCCCACCTTTCTTCTCTATTTTCTGCCTCCTGCAATTGTTAGAATTCAGAATGGTGTTACTGAGGTCAATGTATTTAGGGTCAAAATAATAAATTAAGCATAGCTATAGTGCGCACAGCTGCTCTCTCATGGCCAATGACCATTGAGATACCCAACCTTCACCTTTGGTGTGAAATCTCTGTTATATGGAAATTGTACTTCCCCAAAGAAACACATAAACCTCATTTCAGGTGTGTGCAGAAAAAGGGTGTTCGGGTCAATCCACGCATTGCTATCTGCTACTATACATTTAAACAATTCACCAGTCTGAGGTGACGACATCCAATGCATCTATCTGCATCAGAATCAACCATAACTAAACATGGAAGGCTTCAAAAGTTCTTTGGTTGCTGTATTGCATCAGATTGTGCAAGAGTTTGTGTTTTGTTTTATGTTTTATCATTATGTGTACAGCATACACAATATTTTTCTGCACCATCAAAATTGACGCAGAAGAACATAAGTCACTTCTCTTTATTATCTTTTCAACACACAGTGCAGGAAGGAACAAACTCATCGTAATTATAAAACCATTGTGATAATCGCATTACATCAAACCACTTCCTGCATCAATGCCAGATATTGTGATAGTGTATACTGGAAAATCATGCTGTATGAACTTTACTCCCTTTGAAGACCTTAAACACATTTGAATCCATGGGACTAAAATATATCAGACCTTTTCTCACTGAAGTGTGTCCTCTTGTCGTCAGTGACATTCATAAATGTTTGTTGTATTAAAATGGTATGTAAAAGTATGGGTTACTCAAAAGAATGGAGAGAGCATAGTGAGTGAAACATATTTACTGTATTCCTCATTTCTGACAAACAATGACTAACAATACTCATACTAATGCAGTTTACTGAAAGGTGCCTCATCATATTTATATGGTCTGAAGCACTCTCAGCAATTTAAAAGCCGTGTTCTATAAAAGTGTAGTCGTCACTGACGTCACCCTGTGGATAAATCAGTGAGCATGTGCAGATTACAATATGGACAATGATAAGTCTTAGGGGAAAACCTAAGCATTGTATAAATGATCACATTTGCGGTCAAATCCATTTTGGTGCCGGCATTCACAGACCAGGCATTAACTATCTCTTTGGTGAGGAAGATAAATAATGAATGAAATGATTCATTACAGAAACTTTTAAAACATAATGTTTTGTTTCATACAGAGGGCTATGGCAAGAGAATAGGAGTGCTTTCTCCTTTCACAGATAAAAACGTTGGTCCAAATTGTTTTCCATCAGTACAAATCAATCTGTGCCTTTGTCTCTGCCTCAGTATTATGTTGAGTGATTATACTTTGAGCTGACTAGGGATAGAAATCACAAATTACCTCAAGATGTGCTCTAACAATAACAAATCCAGCGAGATGGTCAATTCTTCAAGTTACCTGCAGCTTTTGTCAATGTATAACAGTTCATTTTGCAGAGAAGAGCACGACAGAAGTCCAATCAAACATTTTAGTATGATTTGTAGTATTGCTCTGGCAGGAAATCTCACGACTATACATTTTCCAAATGAAACAAACCTAAGATGCAGTTCCATTTGATTAGATTTACATTGTATAAGACAATGAACCCCAAATTGATGGATTGCTAAACACAAAAACACAAGAGGCCCTAAAACAAGAAAGTGTTGTGTGTGATGTGACATTTTTTTGTTGGAAGAACCCAAATCCAGGTGTGAAACAGGGCAGGAAGTTGGAATAAGGATATTTTAATTCATTAAAAAGCTTACCAAGATTGGGCAGGGTACTCAACAGATGGAAGTCCCAAAAAAATACAGAAACTCCAGAGTTGAGCCCAACATAAAACTACTACAGTAAAAGAATGTCCAAAAGAAAAATGAAAGCAAAAAACATAACTTTATGAAGCAGAAACAAGGATGAATCAGAAAGCCCCACAAAACAGAAATGACAGACTGACAAAAGGATAGACTAAGACTTAAGACTTACAAAAGGGAACCGGGATAATAAGGCACAGGTGGCACACATTAGTGCAGGGCAGACAAAAGACAGGAATTGAAACTGAAAACCAGGAGACACACAAGGGAAACTGTTTAATAAAACAAGAAATAAAAACCAAGGCAGAGTCCAAATGGTTTATAGTGGGGTAAATGCTTATTGTTACTTAGTGCTTCTCTGTGCAGAATAATGTATGTGCAGCATTTCACTGGTCTGACCTTAAATCTCAGTATAACATGTTTTAAGTACAAGCAGGATTTGTGTCATCACAACTAGTTTAAAAGCCAATGAGCTGTCAGTTTTTCACAATGTCAAGCTGCAATGATACATAATCTATTTAAGTTCATTCAAATGCAGTTGGCAAACAGTGTTATCTTTGTTGGTCAGGGGTGGGGGACGTCTGACCTCAGGGTCATATGTTGCCTGCAAGAGGGTTTGATCCGACCCACAAGATGATTCATAAATACAAAAACAGCAACTCAAAAATACAAAAATATTCTCACAGCAGCTATTACTTTTTCTGTAATAAAAGGAAATGACATAAAATAGTAAGCTAACATGTCCTTCAGGGTGTCGCTTGTGACTGTATCCCTGACCGGTCACAGTCACAGTGGACACAACATGTATGCAGAAACTACGTGGTATCGCTGATATGCATCATGGTGACTGTCAAGGGAAGGAAAGTAGATGCAGAATTTTGCAATTTTCAAAAAAAATGAACAAATGAGGGGTTTTCTGTTGAAGTAAAACACAAGCCAATGTGCCTAGTTGATGAATGATGAAGGTCGAGTCTGAATACAGCTGGTAACCTGATAAACTGGATTAGTTGAGAGGTCAAGTTTTGAGGTGAGCGAGCTAAGAAGCTGAAACCTCATTCAGAAGGAGAATATGTGCAGGAGAGCTTTGTTGCCGCAGTGGAGGTGCTGACACCAGACAAAGTCAAATTGTTCCAAAATGTCAGTTTGTCTCAAAGAACCCTTGCTGTGTGGATTACTAACATGGCACAAGATATCAAAAATAAAAATCACAGCAAGCGAGTAATTAGCTCTGGCCTACAATGAAACAACACACCACAAATACCGGCCAGCTAACCATTTTTGTACGTGGGATCACTGCCAAGTTTGGTACAAGGGAAGAATTTCAATGACAAATGCAACTGGAAAGGTGTTACGTTGCATTTTCCTACTCTGCAAGAACAAAAGCCTCCTAAGATACCTGAATATACTGGGAAATGTGCAAAACTCCTTATGCTCTTTGGTGAGAGGTTTCAGGAAATGAAAAGTAAACCAAATGACCTGATTGTATTTTCAATTTAATGTGGAACCACTTGATGTACCTGACAACCTACAAAAACAGTCAATGATCTGCCAATCAAAAAGGACCCCAGAGCTGCAGTAGGTACAACAACCTCCCTCTGCTCCAGTTCTAGGAACTCTATGTACTTTGAGGATTTTCCAATTCTGAGGAGACATGTACTGAAATTTGTTTCCCTGTTTGACATCAACTGACTCTTGCAACATTTGATTCTGCTCAAGACAAATTGACCCAAACCTGAAAAACCAGCTGTGAGCATTATCATCATCGCCATCATCAAAATCATCATCACTCCCATCTGACATGAGATGCCTCGCCAAAGAGAAGCAGGTCGAGCCATCATATTAGAGAGATTAGTGTGATGTATGTGTTCAATCATTTTAGTATGGCCCTCGAAGGATGCTATAAAAATCAAAATGGCCCTTGATAGGGAAAAAGATTCTCCACCCGATATACAGGTCAAGCTGACAGTGCACATCCACTGTCAGACGTCTTGCACCTTAGACAACCTGTGTCCTACTAAACATCAGATGATAAACAATATTTGCATGCTCACAGATTCTAGATTTTAGAGGGAGAACGAGCACATGTGCTTTGAAGAAATTGTAACACGATAATTGCACTTTTTTGCTGAAAACCCACAGAAGACACAAATTATTCTTACAACAAATATCTATATAGCCTATGTCTTAAAACATATTTGGAGGTGATCTTTACTTTTTGTGGGAAATGTAATTGGTGGCCCATTACATTCAGAGGCAGCATGTTTTTTGTTTTGTTTTTTTCTTTTAAATAAATGAAGCAGCAGCAGCAGCAGCTTCGCAGATTCTGAGATTGTTGGGGTGGATGGCAAGCACTGAACACTAAATGGTTCTGTAGAACTGAGGAGAACAGAGATGATAAAAACACTGGACTTCTTCTTTGGTTCCTGTTTAAAACAATATCTGTTTTAACTTTTAAATGAGACAATTTCAAGTGGAACAGGATAGAGAGATGAGATGCTTTATTGGGGTTTAAGGTTGATGTGGTTTCAGGAACTGAGAATATGTCTCCAGATCCCCCATACAAACACACACATATCCACACTGATACCACCCCCCACCCCCTTCAGTCAGGCTCTAACGGGCTGAGTGAGGGCTGACGTCGGTGGGATGTGGAGGAGACGTGCGTGAGGGGGAGAAAGGGAGGGGAGGGGAGGAGAGAGAGAAAGTGTGGAGCAGGGAGCTGACGAACAGAGAAAGTGAGAGAGGGAAAACAAAAAAGGAGAGAGCATTTATTATCAGATACAGTCTCAACGGTCTGGGTAATTAACTCCTCTTCTTCATTTTGAATACCTTTTCATTGGTCGCTAGATTACAATATTCCAACAACTCAAAAATAACAACCTTCTGCTTTCCCTCCATCCTGCGCTTGAACCGTTAAGAGATTTTGGGACAGAAGAGAAACGTTACACCCTCTCCCTCTTCTCCTTCTTCATCTTCCCTCCTCCTTCCCCTCCATCTCTTTGCTTGACCTTGGCCCCTGTCTCTCCTCCAATCCCTCTCTTCCTCGCCCTCGCCGGGTTTCACTTGGAGGACATGGTGTAGCAGCCGTGTGGGTGCCACTGCATGTCACGTATGCGCCTAATGGACTGCATCTGGGGGTAGCGGGCGCCAAACTCGTTGAAATGCCTGTAATCACCCTTCTCCAGCAGGTACTGGCTGCCACGGTAGCCGGGGAACTGGTAACCCACCCAACTAGGGAGAGAAAGAGGAAGGGGGGAGAAGAAGGGAAGGGAATTTACCTTTACAAAGTTGGGGGCTATAGCAAAGCTACAGAAGAAATCACAATAGAGAAAGGCACAAGGAGAAAGATGCCTGACTGAACAAAGAAAATCAATTACAGGAAAGAGATCAGAAGGTTGAAAGAGGAATAACTGACAAGTAAAGATGCTAGAAAGCGAGATGTACACAAATCGGGACATATAAATGTCTAACAAATAAAGACATCGATCTGTTTGTCGTGCTGTCAGCATCAAACCACAAGTCCGTCTGGCTCCCTGCTGTTTGTTTGAGGAATGGGGAGTGCTACAAATGAAGTAATCACAGCAGTTAAGAAACAGCGTCTGCTGCCTGCCACAGCTCTGAGAGCACAGAGACACAGCTGCTGACGTTAATCACACCCTTGGCTAGCTGCTGATGAAAAAGCCTCTATTCCTGCACTTGTTCCCAGACAAACACTCTGGCAGAAAGTTGGTGCTTATGCTCCTGTTTCTGCCAGTTTGGGAATGACGTCACGGATGTGTCTGACGCACTTGGGAATACATGGAGTTGGACTTTTTTTGACGCAGCTGTTGCAAGAGCAGGGTGTAATATTTGCAGTCTGCACTGTTGAAAAATGCATGATTTGAAAAGCAAGGGTTGCAAATAGAGAAAGGATTTAAAGGTCTAGTATTTTCCTTCTCCTGAGTTTTTAAGTTTTGATATCCATGAGAAGATGTGATTCTTGTTTTAAGTGCCAGAAACCATCTCACTCTGCAGCTTTTTCTGGAGCTCTGGCAAGAACAGGGTTTTTGAGTCTCTATTCTAATTGGCTGAATTGATGCTGAATTGACACATGGCCATGCCAACTCTTGGTAAAACCCCCCACTAAATGCAAATGGTGGAGGTGAGTCCATTAAATTCACATTAAAATGCTCCTGCATTTCAGAAAAAAAGGAAAAAAATGTTATTCCATGGTCTCTAATATTACTATAGGCTTCCTGACAGCCAACAATTGTAAGTGCAGTATTTCCCCCACATTTTTCTGTCTTGCAGCTTTGCAGCTCAGCACTTGAATGATTGTTGTGTGTCGTGTTGGTAATTCAGCTAAAACAACAAAAACAAGTCTGTCAAAACCTAATATATGCCTGGCTGTGTATGGGCAATGTGCAAAATTGATATTGTATTTGATTGACTAATGGTGTGACCTCATCACTCAGTCAGTCATGGACATAAGGGGATGTAGAGCTGGACCGTGGCTGGCTGTATAGTTTTGACATCACAAAGATAGTCCCTGTGGCTTGTTTTCAGGCAAAGATTATTTTAATACTTTCACAGCATTTGTATAGTGACCAGACTGACTAAATAATAAAAAGGACATGAAATCTCACTTTGTATGAGGCACCTTTAAGACAGCTTTGTGCTGTGTAGGCAGACATTAAAAAAGAGACCTGTCTTCTTGAAGTTTAAAGAAGAGATTTAGGAAACAATAGTGGTACCAATTTCCTCATCTAACTGTCAGCAAGAAAGTAAAAGTATTTCCCAAAAGGTTGAAGACTTCTTTTTTAAAAAGCCAGAAAATGCATGTAACACATTGCCACAGTACTCACGTTCCACAGCTGACCATGATGCTGCCAACCCTGTCAGTGAAACCATAGGAAAACAGGCTGGGCACATCATCATCCATGATCTCCATCTTACGACCCTTGAACTCTCCAACCTCATACAGGCAGATCTTGTGCTTCTCAGGATCCTGCAAGGTGGTGAAGAAAGAACAAAATGGGGTAAGCACTGGAAATGAAGTGATGTGATGAAAAAAGAAGCGCAAGCTACCATCAGGAGTGTTGGAAACACAGATAAATCTTGAGTGGACAGGTATAAGGACTTACCATGCGGACAGGCCTGAAGGACAGCAGGTAGTCGTTCTTCTGGCAGTTGCTCCAAGAGTCCCAGCGAGGGTACTCGCCCTTCTCCAGGATGAACATCTCACCACAGAAGTTCATCTGCTCAAAGCCAACGAAGCTGAAGAGGGAAGGAAATAAAACACAAAGAGGAGAGGGAAGGAAGGTGATGAAGGTGATTCATTGATCATAGTTTTGCTTTTTAAAGGAGAAGTCCAACAATTTTACATATAAACATCCAAGTTCAGTGGCTCTGAAGGAAGATTTGAAAACCCTTGGGACCCTTGTGACATGCAGGATCGAATGTTTTTTGACTTTCACCTGTAGTGGAGAATAAATGTCAGGATATCTTTGCATCTCGTGGTGCCTCAATTTTGATCATTCTGTCTTTAATATGTCTCTTGAGTGTACCCCAATTTTATGGAAATAAAAATAAACTAAGAATAAACCACTGTGTAGTGCCATGTGCAGTATTATCATTGTTGTATTTCTAATAATTTACTCTTTAATTGAAAAACTCTCTCTTGCTTGTTACCTATCTTTGTTTCACTGCTGTTTGTTGCTTTGTTTTGTCAGTAGTTCAGGTATTGGAGTTCATTCTACTGCTGCACACTCTGTAAGTCACTCAGGATAAAAGCATCAGACAAATGCCTAAAATGCAAAGTATGAAATGTCGCATAATGGTGAGGTACAGTGAAATTACCTGCTCTTTGCTCTGACAAGTGTGGCTGCTGGGTACATTATACCTGCATGTGTGGGAGGGTGCGTACATGGGGTTCTACGTGCCCAGGCTACTTACGGTCCACAGTCGACGCGCAGAGAGCGCACCTTATCCATTCCCATGTCGCACACATTCATGCACTCGCCATTGATCTCAATGCAGCGGCCCTGGAAGTTCTCCTGGTCGTACACACACATCTGGACAGTTGGGGTTAAGAGAATAGGCATGGGAGTGAGAAGGGTGGTTGCATGGTGGGTTTTGAAGTCAAGGGCAACATTTGAGAAGAGCAAAAATAGGATTGAAATACTGTGGCAGAGGAAACAGAAAAAGACACTGACACAAACTGTCCTAACAAGAGACAGGGAGAGTCAAATGAATGTTTCATTATCACTCTCAGTAGTGGTTGTCAACCGCCCCCTCACAGAGCTATGAGAATCACCAGGTCATTATAATAGGCATCGGCCCAGACGGTAAACTGTTACTGTAAGGCCAGCTGCTTCACACTGTGTGGAAAAAGACTGTATGGTATATTTGTTTGATCATCTGTTCTACTGTATGTGTGATGTGCTCTGTGTGTGTGTGTGTGTGTGTGTGTGTGTCTGTGCACGCGTGCGTGCGCGTGTATTGTACCTTGTAGGACATCATGCTCATCTCAGACATCTTGTTCTGAGCTGCCTTCCCATCAGTCTGGGAAGCAGACTTGGATTTCTCTCCTCCAGCAGACATGATGACTGAGAAGAGAAGGAATTGCTTCAAATTAGTTATAGCTCTCTTTTACTGTCCAAGGGGCCGTACAAACACTTTTGGTGTGAACCACTAACAACTTAATGTGCACAGAAGACTTTGTACTTTACAATCTGAACCTAAATGTGTGCATGGAATAAGAATCCTTACATAAAAACCCAGTCACACAAAAGAAAAGGAATCAACAATGGCCAAAATGATGCTCTTTCCTGAATACTCCAGCCATTCTTTATATTTGAACCAGGCACTTTTACTGTCCCATTATTTGACAGGATACTGTACATCACATGACAAATGAGCTTTTTTTCTGAAGAGATCATTTCAAGCAAGTTTTCAGTAAAGATAAACTTTTCACTGTTGACAATTGCATATTACTGTAATAATATAATAAGTACTGTCTAAAACCACTTGTAATAAGTTTGTCATTAAAGACCACTAAAGACAGTCCACAAAAAATTATATTACACTCCCCTCAGCAATATGAAAAAAAGGAAAAACTTCACAATTTTCTGGTCCCCTCTGCCAACCCTAATAATTTGCATACAGTACATACAACGAAGTTGAATTTGGTTCAGACTCAACCACACAAATAACCACCACTTGCTTTACACTCATATTTAAGAGTTTTGAAATAAACTTTTTCCATCAAAATTCCATCACAAATATAAAATGAACTCTACTTCCAGGCATTTGAATATTTTCCAAATCAACAAATAGGTTGCAGTCTTTTTCAAGTTAATGTCCTAATAAACACATTTTGGCAGCTTTTGGCAGTTTTCAACATATTTTCAACATATTTAAATTCAGTGCTGCAATTGTGGAAGCAAATTTTAAAGTTAAATATTAGATTCCACGAATAATCCAGGAATAAACTGAAGTTTATTCTGAACAGGCCACAGTGCATTTCTTGACAACCAATGGATTTGCAGAGAAGAAATTCACATTTTACCAGCACTGGTTGACCCTGACAGCCTAGAAGAATTAATGACTTCCTATAGGTTGCTCTCATTATAATCAGGTTACTCTCGCGCTCTGTCTACCACCCCTCCCACCGTTTCTTTTCTGTATGATGTTTGTCCACTGTCTTACCTGTGGCAGTGTGTGCGTAAAGGAGTAGATTCGGGGCAGAGACTGGTGGTCTGTGTGAGAGTGCGCCGGGCCCCACGTCACTTTTATATGCTGGCGCCCAGAGAGAGGGGATTACGGACACAGAAACAAAGTCGCTGAGCTCACAGCCCCCACAGAATAGAAATACCCCCATCATCAAAGAGAGAGAGATGGTGGGGCAGAAAGAGAGGCAGGGAGCACCAGGGTATATGTTGAAAGGAGAGAAGAAGAAAATATTGAAAGTCAGAGTACGTGCATTTTGCATTCGAGGACGTACTGAAAGACAAATTAACTTTGTGATAATTTGATCATAATGTGAACTTAACTATTAACTAAAAGAGTAAAAAAATAAGAGAGGGCAGTTGAAGTAAAGTGAAATAAAAGTCAGACTTTTACTGATTCTATCATAGGCTGCTACATACAGTACAAAGTGTTTTTGTACTCCTTAACCCCAGCAGTAGTTTCATAATAATGACAATCAGGCTGACCACGTTCACATTCAATAGCCTGTCACAAAATTATTCACTCCTTTCCCCTTCAGTGCTATAATCAAGAGGTGCTGGGACAAACAATAACAGGAAAAGCAATAAGCTGTGAGAAGCAATAACCTCACTGTTTCACCTCTGGGTGAGCAGAGAGGTTCAGAGTGTGCACGGACAATAATCTGATTCCCCCCTTCATCACGTTGGGAGAAAGCTATTAAATGAAAGCCCTCTGCCTTTTTTCTTGTGTGGGTGGGTAAAATGATGTGGTGGGTGTTGCTGCAAGAGGAAAGTCCATGAGATACTTATTCCAAAGTGCACACAAGGGGACGAGCAAACCTGTGGCTCCATACATGGCCGTACAGGTGAGGTCACTGTTGTCTGAGAGCAAGGATTCACATGTGCTGGGGAGGACAGGAAGGAAATAGGGTCACCAGCTCACCAGATGAGATGCTGATGCCCTGAGGTAAAACTATTCATCTTCTGGATTTAGTCACTGGGCTCATAACTCTTCAACGTTGAATTCAAATCAAATCATCACACTCAAGTGAGAGTCAGTAGAGGAAGGCATGAAAGGATCAATCACAATGTTACCTCTTAGGGGCTTTGGGATATCCTCAGTCACCACTGAGAGTCACATGAATGAAGAGCACGTGAACAACAGCAAGAGGAAGTTGAGTGAGGACCCTGGGGTGCAGCTCTTATTTGAAAATCTCAATCACAGCTGGATTCAGAGACTGCGCATGGTCAAGTCCCACCAAAGACATTTAAGCTTGCAGAGGAAACAAAAGGTCAAGGAGAGTAGATACATTAGTGCATCCAGTGAGGAAGGTTTCCTTTCTTTTTGTGATCATTTTATTGGGATTTGTTTCACAAAGCTTTATGTTGATTTGTTAGTTACTTAAATCGCAGAAAATACAAATTAAGTTGTATGCGAGGAAAGTGTAAAATTAATACAATAAAATTAATTAACGGTCAACCAAAGATATTGTGTTGTCTGATATTAGGCATTTATGTTACTTTTTTTAACCAGAATGTAACCAAACCAAAATTAGCATTAAATATTATCTATGAGAGCACACTGTCAAATTATGACATTCATAAAAAGCACACAAGACAGGACCTGAAAGTCATTTAAGAAATTTCATTCTTGCCAATTATACTCCAAAAAAAAATTAAGCAAACAATAAACTAGGTTTTTAAAAATGTGACATGTCTAGACACTGATCAGCCAAGGAGTTATAGTTATATCTCCAAATCATGAATTTACAATTTCATATTTACATATAAACCATACACATATAGTTTTACATATATTGTTTGTTTTAAGCCAAGAACTGTTTGCTCATCTAACATTAGCAACAGGGCTGCATTACAATGTTTGTGTCAGTGTTGCAACGCACCTCAGTGAAATCAAAGTTTAACATTTTCAGAAAATGACTTTATCCTTCATAGTGTATGTTTCTGAGACATTAACATGTGCAGGGATTCAATCAGAGACAAAATTTCCAAAAGTTAAGTGGAGCATCCCAAGGGTCCCCCTGCATGTAATGATGGCCTCTGAATTATGTATATTCACATGAGAGTTACCAAGTGATTCCACTACTGGAGTGGTTGCTATACGTCCTGTATGTGCTGTATAATTACAGTGCTTAATCAAGTCAAGTTAATTATATCTATATAGCTCAGAATCACAAATGACGTTTGCCTCAAAGGGCTTTACTACATGCACAGAATTCAACATCCTCTATTATCATAATAATGTGAAGTTCATATGTATTTCAGTATTAAAGGAAAGAGTGGTACGAATAGAAATGAAGGTGTGACAGATTCTGTGGCAAATACGACACCATCACATAAAGCAGCGCTCATGTCTATTATTTATCAAATAAAGAAGTGCAGTGACTGTGGAAATACTGGTGGAAAAAATGAATGTTGCTTGTGACTGCCTTGTCACCGCGTGTGTGTGTGTGTTTGTGTTTGTGTGTGTGTGTGTGTGTGTGTGTGTGTGTGCGTGCGTGCGTGCGTGTGTGCGTGCGTGTGTGTGTGTTTGACAGTGGACATATTAAGGGGAACTTGGTGCCAGCATCGTCATAAGCTCTCTCGATGAGATGTCAAGGACCAAGGACCAGATGAGACACTTGGGGGATGTTGCTGTGGTAACTGGGGCCCACTGTCTGAAGTGATGGACTTGGGGGGTGGGGTGGGGGGGGGACAACATTTCGAAATGCAAAATGTTCCGCCAATGTGACACTGAGACAGCACCTCAAAAGAGTCACAAAGTTAGTCTTTTCTTTTTCAAAGTTTGAGTTCTTTCGTGTATTTTGAACGAGAAATAGTCTTGTAAATTACTTTTCTAGTTTTGTTTTCCATCTTAACAGAACTGTACTTTCATATTGTTATTTTAGATTTTGATTTTCATGATTAATTTAATTCCTCTAGTCCAATTTCCTCCACTTTTGGGATGCGACATTGAAATAGATTCCCCGGATGGTGCTCCAAATCCTTCTCATTCTTTGCCTATAGCCCCGGCCATTGTTGCGCTATACGATGGCACTGCTGACCTATACGAATAGACCAACAACAGCCTCGCATTCACCACCCGCATCTCTGTGGCTGCGCTGTATATGATTTGCTGAGTCGACAGGCCGCACAGGGTCACAAAGAGAGAGAGAGAGAGAGAGAGAGAGAGAGAGAGAGAGAAAGGGAATGAGCGGAAGGCTCATCGGCGCGTGCACCAACTGTTTTTGACACACAAGCACGAGCATGGTGGAGCGCACGGGCCGTTCAAACTCTCACCTGCGTCAAGTTGGTCATAGTTAGCGAGAAGAATACCGGAAGTATACGTCCGTCTGCCTTCAAAATTAATATTTGAGAGTGGAAAAGAAAAAAATATTATCTACGGCAGCAATTACAATCAGTATTGATTAATTGGTCGATTACTTTTCTTGATTTATAGAGTAATTGGTCCATCATATTAGCCTTCTTCTATCACTAATTATTCAAATTAAGATTAGCCTTCAAAAAGCAAAAGGTAAAATGTTTGATATGTATTATTATTTAACGACATTTTCTATTATCAAATTAAGATTTCGTATCACTACAAAAAATCATTGTAAAACGGGAGGTCGATATATTATTGATCAATGCAGTTTACTTTTTAAGGGTGTAACCGGAAGTATCACGTGCGATAACACTCAACGCATGACGGACTCGCCCCGTTCAGGTTCGTTAAACGTGAAGTGACAACACGCGCACGTGCGCGGGCCCGAGGGCCCCGCGTGGACGCCGGTATAAAACAGAAGCGCCACGTTGAGACAAAAGTCTACGTCAAGAGGATTTGGTGTGTGAGGAGCGGGAGGACAGCATCCAGGTAAGATGAGCGGGAAAATAACTGACGCTGAACATAAGTATGTAACTCAGTAATAACTACAGTTGTTTGAGTACATATTTGTTAACATAAACTTTAGTTACTAGCCTTATTCCTACATAGTTCTGAGTCTGAATTCCATATGGAACGAAATAGCAAATGGGAAGTGTTTGTCATCACTTTTAAATACATATTCAATTAATGAAACTAGTTTCATGTCATGACATCAAATTTGTCCTCCATGATTTACATTTGTCTGTTTAAACCCCTGTTCTGATCCATTGCCTTTGTTCTCTCTCCATCCCTCTCTGCTCT
Source organism: Psettodes erumei (assembly GCA_016785225.1). Lineage (NCBI taxonomy): Eukaryota > Metazoa > Chordata > Actinopteri > Pleuronectiformes > Psettodidae > Psettodes > Psettodes erumei. The sequence continues at coordinate 1,281,221 of JAFBJZ010000612.1, forward strand.
AGAAATGAATAGAGTCACTAAAACCCACATGACCTCACCCATGTACTTTCCTAGCATGGGTACAGCCCCTTTCTTTAAGGTGAATACACACACACACACATACAGATAAACACCAACATACACATCCTCATGCCGCCCCCGTCTTCCCCTGTGTGCAGGTGACTGTGTTTGAGCAGGAGCACTTCCAGGGCAAGTGTTTGGAATTCACCTCCGAGTGCTGCAACATCCACGACTGTGGCCTGGACAACATCCGCTCCATCCGAGTGGAGAGTGGAGCGTGAGTCACACAGCCTGTACGCCTGCAAGTCTCTGTGGACAGCTGACTGACTGTGTGTGTGTGTGTGTGTGTGTGTGTGTGTGTGTGTGTGTGTGTGTGTGTGTGTGTGCGTATGTTTACGTAAGTGTGTGTCTGTGGGACAGAGGTAGAAAGATAATGAGACAGGAAACAGTGTCCAGGCTCCCACTGTGAAGCGTGTCACCTATGAGGTCAGTCTATCTTACGTGCAGGGTGCATCCACCATAAGCAGAAGAAATACCAAGAAAGAGTTTTTTCTTGATCACCCGAGGAGCTAACGAGTTCTGTTTTGCCATTGTGAAAGCCATTTAACAGTTTAACAGTTATCAGTGTTCAGCAGTGGATCATTTAAGTCCGCATGAGTGTTTTTTATTGCTCTGACAAAATGGTGTGCCACTTCCTTTTCTCATGCACTGTGTGCAGGGAAAATATCAGGATCCCTCTGTTGAAAAGCAGAAACGTGCAATGAAAGATAGCTGTTCGGACAAACCATTTTAAACCTATAGTATACCTACTATTATAATAGCAATATTGCAGCTGATGTTGTACTGGTGACTAAATTACTTTGGGTCTGAAAGGTTTTACAATATTACATACCACTAGATGTCACACTAGAGCACCAGCATCTCAGACCAAAACAAATGCTTGTCCGCCACACCTCTCCCATCCTTTCAGCTTCAAAACGAAACATGCAAATCAATATCTGCTAAAGCTTCCTGACAGCATGTGGACATGAAATAGCAAAACACACTGCCTCTAGTTACCGATTCCCATTGCATTACTCATTCCCAATGCTAGTCACTAATGTCAGCTACACTACTTGCTCTGTGACTTTTTCGACATGGCCTATTAAACTGTACCATTTCTGAAGTATTTACCAATACTGCCATGTTTTACTCTTTATCTTAGCAACAGCAATTTGACATAATTAAATAGAACAACCATCTTAAAGTGGTTGGTAGTGAACAGCTGATTTTGACCCCCAGCTGCTGAGTTTGGCCACCTGCCTGCGTTGTGATGCTATTGGTGTAGCACATGTTAGCTGAACCTGCTGCGAGCCACAGATTAGCATTTAGAATATAGTTATAAGCAAAACTGTGATATCATTAACACCGCAAGAGAAGCTGTTTGGACAAAAAATAGAATCCAGCCACAATCATTCAACCATTCCCACACTTACACCTCATAAGGATATGTGTCAGTGCTGCATCGCACAACTTAATTAGGTTTTAATCCACAACTTTTAAGTATAACTCATGAATAATTACTCTAGCAGCCAGTTTGTCTAACTTTACTTATGTTTCAGGGTTTTGAAACATGCAGAAAACTTATTAATTCCAATAAATCTGCCCGAGACAACAATAATGTCGAAAATGTTGACTGGGATACTAATTCATAGGTTATATTTTCAGTTCTGATTCATAACCATCTGAATGTTCAGCATTTCAACTTGTTCTTGTGTGGGTACTAGGAAGCTCCTTTCGTTGATATCAGTTGCCCGTCTCTTCCTCTACATCATGCAGCCATCTCCATCAGGCTCAAAACGTTTTTGATCTCTTTCATGCTTGGCATTTATTCTTAACTCTGAGTATAAGAGCAAACTTGTCTCACTTTGTATTTTGAAGTGCTTGATACCAGAACTTTACTTTATACCTAAGAGATGAGGTCGTAGTCATGATGTGTTTGCCACGGTCTGAGTAGTGATTCTCTGAAAACCTGCTGAATTAAACATCTGAGTGCAGGGTGGGCAAAACTCTAATTTCTAGATTTAACAGGGAAATACCATTACTGAATACCAACCCAGACTATACTGTAGAAACTGAGTGGATGCATTCAATCCACTCTGGTTTCATTCAGGAACAAGTCAGGGCAGTCTGTTGTCCTGACATTCCACCTGCAAGTGTTCACTCCTCTTTGTCTTTTTGTGATTCCAGGCAAGAACAGAGTGTCAGGATCTATTGTTCTTAAACTCACAAATATTATTTATGTAATTATTTTGTAATTTTCTTGTTTAGTTGAAGAGGGGTTAAACTTATTTTGAGGGAGTATTGAATATTTAGAAAATCACTCTAAAAACTACTGGAATAAAAGCATGAAAAAAACAAACCTGTTGAGGTTTGCCTGTATTTTACTGGATAACTTTCCCAACTGCAGACTGCTCCCTGTCTTTTGTCTGATGTCCCCTGATGTCACCTGTCTGTTGTAAGTTCAGACTGCTTTCCGACAACACTGTTAAACATTTTTCCTCACCCATCTGCTTCACCTCTTCCCCTCATGTGTAAAGCTGGGTGGGTTTCGAGCACCATGACTTCCAGGGCCAGCAGTTCATCCTGGAGAGAGGCGAGTACCCCAGCTGGGATGCCTACAGTGGCTCCCTGTCCTACCACATTGAGCGCTTCATGTCCTTACGCCCCATCTACTGTGCTGTGAGTACCTGCAGGGGAGGGGATGGCTAAAATGAGATAAGAGGAAGGGACGAGGGCGAATGGAAATGATAGTGCGTGACAGAATGACAGAAGGAGGGAGTGATGAGAGGGGTGAGCCACACAGCCAGTGACTGACGCAGCTCAAAAATAGAAACGAGACAGCTCAGCGCTGAATGTCCAATGTCCAATGTGTACGTCTGTCTGACAGAACCAACGCAAATTTTAACACAGCTCTCGGTTTCCACCCCCACTGCAGTCTCACCACAGCAGCCGCATGATGATCTTTGAGCAGGAGAACTTCATGGGTCGCAGCACCGAGCTGTGCGACGACTACCCCTCCCTGCAGGCCATGGGCTGGTTCAGGCCTGAGGTGGGCTCCATGCATGTGCAGTGTGGAGCGTAAGTCACTGATTGATCCCGTCACTCTCTAGTTCAGGTTGACTGATGGTGTTTTATCATTTAAATGAATGTGGGGAATTCAGAGAGAAAAAAGTAAGAAGAGAAGGGGGATAGAAGCTGAAAAACACAGATCTAATGGTTCAAAGAGGTGAAAGTGAACTAACATACAGTAACTATACTTAATGTAGTCATATCACTTGTACCAGTTCAGGCATTCAGGCCAGTTAAGACAAAGTAGTACAGATATTCTCTTAAGGTGCTTCCTCTCAACATGTCTGTACTTTAGTTTTTATGGCTGCATCTGTTAAATTACCTCACTTACTCCTCTAGACTCTCTAGAGTAGTTTCAGCGTTTCAACCAAACAGTTCTCAAACCTACACTTCAGGGGCGCACACTTCAAGTTACACACAAGAAAGATTGCACTTACACTGAATGATATACATGATGCTATTATTTGTAGCCACAACAGTGATTGGTTCATTGACTGGTCATTCTGCCACTTTGGATCAGAGTGAAGTATCGCATCAGTTATTTGAACAGTTATTTAATCTTGAACAGTGTCACATTGTATATTTTGTCTTAAGGAGTTATATCAAATGCAACAGAGCCAGAACCTTAAGAATGTGAAGCAACAAAAGAAAATTAATTTTAGCTCTTACTTAATTGCCTCCTCCTGCTTCTGTGTTTGTACAGCTTTGTGTGCTATGAGTACCCAGGCTACAGAGGCCAGCAGTACATCATGGAGTATGACAGACACAGTGGAGATTACCAGCTGTGGAGGACCTGGGGTTCCCACTGCCAGACTCCCAAGATCCAGTCCATCAGACGCATCAGGCACTGAGTGGCAACAGATCAGCACCGGCAACAGCAGCAGAGCCTGGGCTCAGGCTAAAACCTGTCCAGTATAATAAAACATGAGTCCAAGGCCAACTTTCGGTTTGGTTCTGAGCTTAGGGCTTTATTTAAGCCAGCACTGTGATTACAAAACAAACCATCAGCGATATAGCAGCTACCTCTTTATCACAGCTCATGTTCATCCGTTCACCATCCATTTGTTTTAGTACAAGTGAAATAAAGATTCAGAACATGAGACGTCCTTTCTGTAATTCTTGCATGAGTGCACACATTCAGAAGCAATGGCAATTTACAAATCACTTCATTCATAAGTTATGGATAGGGGACAGAACAGAAACAAAGGTTGCTGGTGATCACATACCAGACTGTGTGAAACTGTTATGAAATGTACAGAATGAATTATGCACAAGTACATTTACTGAGGTAAGGAAGTACAATTTTGAGGCACAGGCACAATGTCTGGGTGTTTCTTTCTTGGTAGAACTTAATTCTTAAACTCCTTTGCCTATATTAATCAAGCATCTCAGCAGCACAACAATATAATGTTTTAAAACACTTCAGATTAAAAAATATGCTATTTAGTTATTCAACAGAATTATGTTTGGTTAGATGTATAACTTAAACTTAGTGAAAACTTTATTTGAAGTTAACGCCTCAGTAATGCTTATGCAACTGTATTTCTAATGTCCTTTTACAGCTTAAACAGAACCTTTACTCTGAAACTTCTTTCATTTTATTATAGTATTCCTAACCTTACATAAGTACAATACATAAGCAGTTCTAATTGACGTAGACTACTTTTATAAATGTGTGGGTACGTAAGTGTACTGTGTCACAAGAACTGTTAATGAAACGTTTAGTCTGCTATTCTTTGCGCTGGTCGTACTTCCAAGTTTCCATGGTGATGAGTGTTTGGCAGTCACCACTGGCTTAATATAAAGTTTGTGACTTTGGCAACACACCACCCACCAGTCAAGAGAAGTACAATCAGAAAGCAAAAGTTACCTGAAACACAACCTTTGCTTAAATATACAGGTGTGAGGAGAGAAGCAGAAAGTGAATGAATGTGAACACAGCATCACAGTTAGTAACAACACATTAAAAGTATAAGTTAAAAATGTGATGGGGATCAATGCAACATCAAGTACTTCTGGCTTAGTTCAAGTGAAGTTATACATTTTTGCATTACAAAAGTTTAACATTTATTATCCACTACAGGATATGGATTCCTTTCTCCTACAGACAGGTTAAAGAGAAATTTATACTGCAATTACTTTAACAGAATAAACTTAAGGCGACCTAATTCCAAACCTCCTGTCTGAGACTAGTATCAACAGAAGTATATGAAACATCAGGCCATCTGTGTGAGACCGTGACATTTTGTAGTCCTGGAAAAAAACAACCTGTTAAATGCAGGTTACTTGCAAGTGAACATGACATAACCAAAGAAACTGTACATGGTCTGTAAAACAAAAGTCTTGCCAAAAAGTTACATGACCACTGTTTGCAGTAAAGTAGAAACCGTAAGAATTGTGTATGTGTAAAATGTATAGTATTGTGGGGGTTTTGTAATTATTTTTCATGACGTGTGTTTTTGTATACTGCATGTATTACCTGCTGTGCGGTGATGACAACTGAAAATTCCCTCCCCCAGCCACTAAGTCAGCCAATAGGAGGTCTTCAAACTCCGAAACCGTCGAAGCTAAATATAATTCAACTGCCTTTTGAGATAAAGTTGGGAGTTGGCATTCATATCTAATAACTGCATTATACTGTATGTTACACTTTTTTTTAAAGACTTTTTAAGCCTTAACAAAAATTTTACAATACTCTTTACAATTTGTAAAGCCACGTGTACGCCCTTATATGTGTGCAGTTTAAAGACAAAGAAAAAATTACAAATACAATTTAAACTCTACCTCCCATCCTTATCTAAACACATGAATCAAGTCCCATTAGGTACTGCTGAGAAAGGCTGGTTCCAAAAGCTGGATCTGTAGAACAGCCACAAATGTCAGTGGGAGGTTGAATGGGGTTTTCTTACTTCTGGAACAGAACCTGGAAGTTCTACTAGTTTGACTTTGGCTCTGCATATGTGCTGAACATCAGCATGTTGATGTTGTTACTGTGAGTGTGTTAGCATTAAACTACTCCTTAGTAGAACTGTAAGGATTGCTGTAGACTCTTGACTATTGTTGCATTGTTGCAACACACCACTACTCACTGAAATGCCTATCTTACTAGCATACTGTTGAACATTCACAAGTACACATAAACGCCACGTTCATATGTTCATATTCAACATTTGCAGAAATCATAGGCCACTGACGTGTCTGAGCTTCTGATGCTATCTTGAATTAGCTTGGTCTCTCTAACTAATGTGCATAAGTTTAGCGGTGGATGGTAAACAAAGGCTGGGGAACAAATATAACTCAGGTTTTTATGCTGTTCACACACAGCAGGATTCATGCAAGCTCTCTAAAAATGATTCCACCAAAACACACACCACTCCAATTCAAGTCAGAAAATCAATCCCTCATTAATTTTTCTGTCACTTGCAGTTCTTTTTTTGAAGAAGTGCTCTTGTGTACTGTATTAAAGACTTTGTTGAATGATGACGCATACAAGCAAACTACAATCCCCCATACAGTTATTAGTACATCTTGTATTCAAAGATGTACTCCTGTTTTATCCAGTGTGTGTTGTTTTTTGAGATTGTGCCTACTTTTCTGGTTTCACTACTTTTTCATCTGGATAACTGTTATAATTATTGGTGAACGCTTAATTAAATAATGCTTTTTCTAATTAAAGCTGATGCTAGAGAACACATTTTTGTTCAGTGTAGCATGAAAGTACAAATATCTGTAAAACATGAGTGGAATCATGAACGCGACAGCATCCAGCGTACCTCTAACTCTCCTCCTCTCCTGCATCTCTATCATCTGTCCCCCATCTCCCCTTCTCTCTCACCCTCCCTCGCGCTTACCCTCTCTCCCTCAGTCACATGGGCGTCGTCCCCTTTGCGGAGGTGACCCTCTGCCCCTCTCCTCCTGGCACTAAGTGAGTCAGCTCCCTGGGCCCCTCCGTCCTGGCCCCCTTCCTCCCTGTCCTCTGCCCCCATCTCTTCCGCCACATGCTCTCCTTCGTCCTCCTCCTTCTCCTCCTCGTCCTCCTCACTTCCTCCAGAGTCTGACTCATCTGAGTTGTCGTCTTCAAGGTAGCGGTAGCCTTTGACCTAAGGACACAAATGCTTATGTTATGACTGGGGGGAGAAAGTGAGTCACTCCGAAGTCAAATGTGTTTGCAGTCGCCCATTAAATCACCACTTAAGTATTTTACAATAAACCTATTGCATTGGACTATTATGAGACAGTCTGTCACTCCCACACAATTCAAGGATTTCTTCCACAGAAGGCTGGTAGAGTTTATTTCTGCATGACACAAAAAAAATTTTGATAGTGAATGAAGTGCAAACATGCAAGGTGTAAAAGTCTCTTTTATCTATTGCAGAAAGAGAGAATAACTTGTGTGCAGTCAAATGTGATCCTCTGCAAAAACTGTCAGGTTGACAGGACTGTTGAAGCTTTAAGTAAAAGAATTGCTTGACAGCCAGACATTTATGAATTGTGATCCTTTCGCCTCAGTTACTATCAAGTACGTGACTATTTCATCTGTAACAACAGGAAAAAAATTCAAATCGCAATTCCCTAAAGCCCATGGAGCCCAAGGCAATGCTGACAGGTAATGCCCCTAAACTATTTGATTATTATCTAAATGGATGCCCTTCAAGATGCCTAATCGATTAATCAGCCATTTGGACCATCAGGTCAATATGTAACCAAAACTACTTTACAGTCACAGAAGCACTGAAGGTGTCACGCTTCGTCACATCAAGCTCAAACAGGATTTATCCCCAACATGAAACACTTTTGTTGGGTTAATGATTATTAAACATTATACACAGATTGCTGTTTTGACTGCGGCTTCTTATTTTGCTTCTGTCAAGTGGCCTTGATATGAATAACCTGACACCTTCTATGTTGTTTTGTTATCGGGACACCTCCACATTTTCTCGCATACTTGCTATGGCTTTGCCACATATACGTAAATCACAGTACAAGTACTATAAATGTCTTTAAAACTTTGATGGCATAACAGCTTGTTAACTTCATACCCACATGAGAACAGGTGTAGAAGTTCCCACGGTTATAGTGCACAAAGTAATTAAATGACTGCCCACTCATTCTAGCTAACTTCCTATAGTTTCCTTTTTGTAGATACGTAGATACATAAAGCACATGAAATTAACACCACAGACAGTGTTGCTTCTTCTATATCATGACACCATTGTTGTTTTGATGCTGTAGGATGATTTCATAAAAAAGGAACCCAGCTGTAACAGAGCTCCCCCACAGCGATCCCTGGCCAGTCTCCTCTCTGTTGGCTGATTCCGGCAGCCACACTTGACAGACTGACTGATTACCTTGTGCCGCGGCCGAGGGATGCGAGGAAGTCTGGGGCGCACGTCCCTGGCCAGCCGACGCTCCATCACCCAGTAGCAGTAGCAGGCCAGCACTAAAGTGGCCAAAAGGATGGAGAGTTTGGCCTGAGGGGTAGGGACAACACATGGGTAAAGAAAGGGGGGGGGACTACTGTTGTAAAATGTGGATCCAAATGGTTGTAGACTTACATTAAAAACACACTAAACGCTCTCTGAGCACACACAGTCACATACCCTCATCGGCAGGTTGGACCAGAGGTAGACTATGAAGATGGCGATGGCCTGCCACCAGTGATAGATGGTGTACACAAAGTCCAAACGTTCTTTTTCTTCCGCATACAGCATGCCGAGCAGAGCTGACACAAACACACACAGAGGAGTTTGCGCCAACGCACGTCATTTGTGAACATGTTAGTGCATGGTACACACAGACATCTCCGCCACAGCTGCTACTCACTGCTGACGCCCGTCTTGTTCAGGGCAGTGCCGAGGCCCCACAGCACGATGATAACCAGCAGAGGGCCCAGATACTCAGCATACGCCTTGTCGTGACTGCGATGCAGAGAGAACGCCAGGAGAGCTACCAGCAACACAAAATGCACCACAGCACCGCTCGCCAGACACAGCCAGCGTGGGAGGCGCAGCATGCAGAGGGAGAGGGAGGAGAAGAGGGAGCAGGAGAGGCCGTAGACCACTATGAGGAGCGACAATTTTTCCAGGCCCAAAATGCAGACGCCGTAGGACTGTGGAGGGAGGGAAAGAATGAAAGAAATAAGATGAAACCTACATATTTGTCTTATTACTGCTACGGCCTCTTGCTTTATAAATGCAATTTTATTATTGAGCAGTCCTAACTAATCAGAAACACTAATAAAATTAAGCAATGACAGTTAAAACTATTCTACAATTAGTGCATCAAACTCCACAGGCGGCTCGGTACCAGGGACAGCCCAGAGACAGCAAACAGCACTTCGAAGCCGCTGTAGATGAAAAAGGGGCAGAGCAGCCGCAGGCGGTAGTCCCTCAGGTGTTTGAAAGGCAGCTGGAAGATGTTTCCCCAGCCGATGCTCCGGAGGTCAATCTCCTCTGTTGGTCGATAGGCGGCGCCACACAGCACAAGGAACTATGGGTAGCAGGGAACAGCAATCACTTTGTTTCAGTCTTCTAACTTATTGCTATGCTTTTCACCTGCTTTGCTTTACTGCAAATAATAAGGAAGTGCTTTCCTATGGTAGTGTGCTGCTGCCACAGCAGAAACAGAAAAATAGAACAGGATCCTGTTAACAACACAGCACTGATTGTACATAAAATCAAGCTCAATAACAGTGGAATCCATCAATGTCTCAACCCCAGCATGTAAAAGAAGCATTTTTCCACAGTTTACCCATTCTCTACACACTGTTTCATTTATAGCCTATCAATAAGCTCTCATGTTATAATGTGACACATTATAGATGTTATCACAAGATGAATACTATGCCATTCCGACAAGATACATAATAAGATGTTAAGAGTGTACTGTATGTCATAGAAATATGAAATAGTATAATAGAATTGTAAAATCCACTCTCAGTCCAGCTTTGTACATTGCTCTGAATTGTAGGTAATTGTAGATGTGAGATTGTGTCTGTTTGTCTATGTTTGTCAACCAATGAAAAATATACCATATATTTTTTAATACATTTTTTGGACTCAGGGCTTTGAGCCCATGTGATATGTGCCCTAACCATTCAGCTGTCGGCTAGGATTTCATATTTAAACTTGTAATGTCTGCAGATTAAGGTACAAAGCCTAACTTTACTGTATTTACTATCTAGTATCTAATAATAAATAGGTTTGATTTGTTCTTTGTAAAATCACAAGTTATTAAAACCACATTCTAAGATTTTTTAAGGCTGTTACCTTGTGTAAAATTGGCTGTAGGGAATTACAAGCAATAAATTTAGCTGAGTGTCAGTGTTTTTACACATGGATAGATTTTTAGTTTGGTTTGGTTTGGTATGTGTCTCCAGTGAATAGTAAAGGAACGTTGCTATTTTCTGTTTACTTTCCAAGAACAGAGCAATGTTAAATGAATTTAAGATCATAACAAAATACACAAATGACTGGCTCTAAAGGAACTGAATTCTAAGAAAGAAGATGCATGTGTGTGTGTGTGTGTGTGTGTGTGTGTGTGTGTGTGTGTGTCAGGGGGATCTTACTATGATCATGGCCAGGAAGGCGAAGCCCATGAGGACGCTCTCCACCTGGATGAGCTGCATGGAGCGTGGCAGGTTGGACAGCACTGTGGTGTTGAAGCCGGGGATCAGTCCAGTGACTCCCGCACCTGGTGGAGGAAGAGGAAGATTCAGAGATTAAAAGGGAGGGGAAGGGAAGCCGACACATTTCAGTCCTTCCTGCTCTTTATCAGTTAACACATAAGTGTTGCTGTTTGAAATGAAAAGAAGGGAGATCATGCTAAGCATGCCAGGAAAAAAACATTGCACTACACTTCACATGCAACAGATCTGGGAGGCCAACTCTTTATGAACAAAAGGTACTGTATATACAGTACTAGCACAGGATTTCTACTTCATGTAAACCTATGAAACTGGTTTTCTGTGAAACAGGGAGTAAAGGAGTAACAATGTCAAATGCATCAGGGAATCACAATAATAAAGGATTTCAGGCAAAGTGGAATTTGATACCAAACTTATAACATTCACGTGGCAACAGTTTTTCAGTCAAATGTCTGGCCACTTGATGTTTGTCTGCAGTTTGGTGCTGGGCAGGTAGTGTCCTGTGGGTTCATTATAGCCTTTTCATTTCAGCGCTGTTTATACAATATAAAGCATATTTAAGTTTATTTTTAGTACAGCTTAATGTATTTGTGTTGTGTTGAACTGTCAAAGGTTTTATGGGGTTTTGCTACAGTCAGAGTTGGTCTGGTATGACCAATAACTCCCGGTGGCTAATGTTAGCAATCTTAAGATAGATATTGCTGTATAACTAATTTTACTGGGTCATTTCTCTAAACTGATGATTTGTGCTAATATCACACCATGTTGTAGCATCATTCATTCATTCATTCATTCATTCATCTTTCATCAGTGGAGGGGAAGTGTGTCTTTACCACAGACTTTGACATTGCAGAGAGTGTGGCTGTAGTCGAGCAGGTTGCCTTTGAGGACAACATGCATGGGAATCTCCGCGAAGACAAAACTCAGCTGAGGAGGAAGAGAGAGATAGAGAGAAGGCGAGTGCATATATTCTGTAGCTGTACACATTTCATTGTGTTATACACTGAGGAATGAAGCTAACAAAAGACTCACATAGAAGATGATGTGGAAGACTGAATGGAAGACAATGATGTAGCTGTGGCACGCTCCTTTAGGGAGCTTCCTCTGCTCCTGCACGTGCTCTTCCTTGTAGTTGACGTACTCGTAGTACTGCTGTGCCATCCTGCATGTGTGAGAGGAGAAATTCACAGCCAACACAGACACATTCATTAAAATATCTTTATATACAGTATCTATATATGATTTATAGATGATTTACATTAGAAATGGTCAAGATCAATGATTGATCAATCATTTTCAGGGTAAATACATGTATGGTTATATTAATCACTGCATTATAGATTATCCGGTTTAGCGTAAGGTGAAAATGGTTTGGTTTATGAAGATGTGCAGTGCAGTGAAGATAAGAGATGACCCCATCTATCCATCAAGGTCGCAGCAACCAACGCTGATCGACCTTCAGCATGCTCTGGGTGCTACAGATAGTTCACAGATTCACAGATTTTTATCTGTGCACCAGCATCAAAGTTCACCGCACAACTGCCCCAATTAAAGATGTCTGCATCTTATACAATTTGAGATGAACTCAGGATGCAACATTTCTAACATCTTTGCATCTGCAAAGTCTAAAGATTATCATGGAGAAGGAAGGCGCTCATGGTCCACGAATCAAATTTCTGGCAACGCTCCTGATTTTTCAAGAGAGACGCAATTCAATTTGCAAAATATGCTGCTATAATGTATAGAAACAGCAGCACTGCTTTCTTCTCACTGCTGGGTTTGCCTACCTCCTGGCAGCCGTTACAGCGCATTGCACTTTGCATCACTGTTAATCCTGAGCATCCTTAAATAGTTTAACTGTAGATGTGTGAGGTTATAAAAGTGGAACTGGGGACAGAGAACTGGAAAGGACTGGTTATCATATTTTATCTAAGAAAAGGCCTATTTGTTCATGTGTTTTGTTAGAAGTAAAAAAAAAACCAGCATGAATAAGATGCTTACGGAGTTAGTAAAACCAGTTAAAGTTAGTTAGGTTAGTTGCTGTTTGCTTAAGAACCTGACATAAATTGAAATAAATAAAACTATCCATCCTCTATTGAATTGAATGGCATCCCATTCTTTTGCATTGCAATGCAACATGTTAGATCAAATCGTGTCAAATCACAATGCATTTCAGCAGGGGTGAATCATATCATATCATAAATTAGTAGTTGTTTCATATGCATCTTTAATGTAGCGGATTGTTGGCAATGCATTGAGTTGTGCATCACATCAGCCTCAGTGATGGAGATGCACAACCCAACTCTATGCTGTGAGATCAATAAGGTCAAGCTTGGGCAGCTTATGAAACAGCTTCGCCCACCTCTTCCTCCACCTCTCACCTAGTGATGTAATTTCCCAAGGAGGCCCAGAACGGCACAATGGCTACGCCGATAGCTACGGCTGATGGAACCAAGGTGTAGTAACGCTCCCAGTAATTGGTCGAGACGAAGAGCGCGTAGATTCCCGAAGCCAGGAACATCATCCACTTCGTACCTAGGAACCTGACAGAGAGATACTGTACATATGGAGCATACATGGGCAGAACAACTAGATTACAATGAAGAAGAAAGGTTTTCTGGAAAGTGATTGTGAGTGTGTGTCTACCTGATGAGAACAGGGGTGTAGAGAAGGGCTATAATGGGTGTGACGTTAATGCCCATCAGCATCTTGCGGTCGATTTCCTCCAGGCCAAGGCTGCTGTACTTCACCTCACGGTAGGTCATGTCATAATGGAGAATGAGCTGCATTTGCAGAAGGCCTTTAGCATGCATACAAAGACACACACACACACAGTTGCCAATCAATTTATCAATTTAAAAAACATATGGGAGTCTGCAGTTTTGCATGTTTGTATTTCTCTGCCCATTTTCTCCTGTCAAACTCACCCATATAAACACTGTACACAATCATGGCTCCAACACTGGTCGCAACAACATTCTTGATGACTCCCAGCCTCTTCCTCCTGTAGTACTTCCTCTCCTCCTCCTCCTCATTGTACTCTGGCTGTGGACCCAAAAACTCCTCCATCTGAGCAAACCGGAAAAAAATGTTATGCAACTGTAGATGCAAGCATACGTGTGGCAATATTTTAATATTCACACTCACTGAGAGATGTTTTATCTTTTACCTGAAGCCACAGAATCATAGATACTGTCTTTTGCGGTTGTGTGTTGTTGTTTTTTTTTTAGCTTATTGGAGTATTTTTTTGTTCTTTTCTTAAAGCAGCAGAGCTCACCTGGCCCTGGATGTTATTTTCTTGTCCCACGTTCAGCAGTTCATTCATGTCGCCATTGGGAGGTGCTACAAAGTCATCTGCATCTCTGACTTGCTCGTCTCCATCAGTTGCCTCCATCTGGTGACCAAAAGGAGTAGTGGAGTAGTAGCTGGATTACTGGAAACCAGCCAATAACCGTAATGTTCTTCTCCAACATTATTCTTATGACGCTCCAGAACTGGCTAGTGGTGTCAAAACTGTTATATATCAATACTAATGATTAATCAATTAATTGAAAACGTTAGTAGATGGATTAATGGATAATAAAGAAATAATGGGCACATGAAAGCCGAAACAAATGCATGGCAAACTAAACAAATCAACAGCCACCAAATGAGTGAATTGAAAAAAAAGTTAAAGACCCTCCCTATTGATCTGTCTATCTGATGAATAAAGAAACACACTGTCATGTGGCCATTTTCCACATGACACTTTAAAAAAAAAAAAAAACAAAACAAAAAAACCGTTAGAGCCAGACTATCAGCCTGGCCACAAAGTTTAAATGAGTTATATCTAGAACCAGTTTAACAGTGATGTTGTGGTGTTAAACTCAACAATTATGACCCGCGCTGTTATGAAAGAGGATATGGTCCCCAATTTGTTCTCCAAATACAACACACTTCCCTCGCTTCAGTTTTCGATGTCCTTTACACCGGGGTGAATGAAAATGTTAACGCGTCTTTCTAACAAATGCGCTGAGCATCTTCTGTACATTTAGACAAAAGTTTCGGTTGTTTTCCGGGGCTCGACTTTCTCTGAACAAACACCCAAACAAACCTCCCTGAAACATGCGGGGCATTCTGTTTTGGTCGCTTTTAGAGACTGTCAGACACATGAACTCTGCGTCACACCTACCTCACGCCACGCCTTCGAGTTTACAGCGCTCCCACACCTTGAACTCACTTACCATGTTACCTGCGCGGGGGATCCCTCCCTGGCCGGCACCGCGAAAAGACAGTTTGTCCACCTGAGAGACAGAAGACCTGGACCACCACTGTCCCTGCGTCGTTTTCTGATTCTGAAGCCTCTTAGTTCCCCTTTCCAGGGACAAGGGTGCAGGTAGAAATATAATAGATTGCTAAGGAAACGAAAGTCGGCTGTCCTCACTTCCTCATCGAAAGCTGCCTCTTAAAGGTACAGGCGCGGAGTTAGAAACCCTGCCTCCTCTCTGCTCGCACTGCCAGACGCATTCAAGTGCCAAAACTACCGTGGGAAAGAACGTGGGACTTTCAAACCCTGAGCGCTCATCATGTTTCGATAAGGTATGTTTTTTATTGAATTCGACTACCAATTAAACACTGCAGCTTCTCTCATACGCGGATAAAAAGCTGTGTCACAGTGGTTAGCACAGGGAAAAAAACATCATTCAAAAACATGGTCCACGGACTTACAGCACAACAGAACCCACGGAGGCTTTGACAAATGGGCAAAGTTCAGTCAATCTCAAACATACGTTCAGGTAAGCAAAATGACCCAGATTGAGCCTCTTTGTTGTATCAGGGTTGAGAAAGAGTAAACTATGCATAGTGTGTCATATAAAACAACATGTTGGCTCACACCGTACTACCATAATTAATTCAGTGCAAGTCCATATGTGTGATTTGCTGTATGTGAAGGTTTTGGACAGAAGTGACACTACTTTGTCTACACAACAGGTGACTTGTAATAATGAAAAACTCATCTCTACCTGAATATTGTGTTGTGCCGCAAACCTTAAGAAGAGGGCCCGATGTTTACTTTCAGCCCTTGAAAATGAAGACATCAGATTTAAACAATTAATTGGGGGTCAAAGACTGATTTCTAATTATTAGTGTTTGTTTTAACCTGTTGCATGTACCGGATGGCTGGTACAAAAAGGTTCCAACAGCAACAACAAAGTATCCAAGGTTCTTCACACTGAGCAGCTGAAAACAAAGTATGACTTTAAAATAATGTAACATGTCCAAGACCTTTCTTCTTTCCAGTCAATTTGCAGGTGACTGCTTGAGGTACAGGCAAAGTTGACAGTTAACAAATGGAACTGATCCAGAGAGGCTGGTGGATTGCTCTGAGCAGTTTCAAGGTATGCAGCCGTTCCACCGCCACGTCCTCCAACCCTGTCCTTTTCAACATCCTCTACTGTGGTAAAGGAGGCAGTTTGTCTCAGCGTCCCCAGCATTAACTTGACTTTATTTATTTATTTATTTTTTTATTTACCCACCCTTTACATTAAAACACAGTCTCTCATCTAACAGACACCAGATATGATGACCCCACCCCATAGCCTAGTAATTCCCCCCGCGTCGTTTCCTTCAGCAGGGTCTCTAACCGCTCCCGACAGCCGCCTTCCTCATTGTTTCCTCATCCTGGACTGAGAGCTCTGTCAGCTTTCTCCCAAGCTTCTCATGAAGGTCCAGGTATTTGGCCACGCAGCGGTCCAGGCACACCGACTCCCCCTTTGTCAGCTCCGCCTCCTTGTAATGTGGCGGTACACACTTCCTGTGGCAGGCGTTGGTCATCCTGGAAGAAAAGAAAAGTTGGTGAGATTCCTAAAATGCTGCATGTTACATGAATTTACTTAGTTCATATGAAATGGAGATGAATACTCAGATAAAGAGATACTACAGATAAAATTAGTCCAACATCCTGACACTGTGTGATAAATACTGACTGCAGGATAAATGGCATGCAACTGTCATTCAGTCTATTTACATCTGAGCTTCTTCTGCTGTGACATGTCAGAATGTCTTCTCTGTGAAAGGCCTGCAGAGTTTTACAGTTTTAAAAATTACATCAAAACAACATGATGTAATTATGACAGCTAAAGTTTATGTCATGTATTCAATTTGAGCTGTTTCCTCATTGCTCCTCCTCAGTGGAACCTTCATTTAAGTCACATGTCACCTACTCCAAAATGAAAAAGCACATTAGACACCTCTTGACTGCCTCTCTGAGCCATTCCTAAGTACAACTTACTGTACTCACTGTGTTCTTCTGCACCACAGCTTCGTCCTCACTTCAGCCAACTCAACTCCTGACAACAATCTCTACAAGATCTTTTTACCTGCACACTGTCCAATGGCTGCCCACATCATAATCAAAACCTTCACACTAGTACACCATGTCAGACACGTCACCAGTCAACAACAACAGAACAGAACCAAGAGTAGCATCAGGTTGGATGCAAGTAACAAAGTTATAGAGGACAGCCCCTCCCACCTTTCCATGATCGTTCAGTGATCGCGGTGTCGTCAGAGCCCTGGATGCAGGATGTTTTCAGGCTGCAGATATGTTTTTCATGTCATACTGTTCCATGTATTAAACTGTTTAGCTAAAAATCTACCTGTGTTATCTGGACCCCAATGTATTCTCCATATGTTCACCATTATCCGTTCTCCCATTGGGCTTAGCTGGGGTTAGGCAACCTTCATTCATTCATTTACATTGGCTTCGTGTGACACAGGGCGGTCAGTGACATGCTCTGTGCCACATGCTGTTCCTCTCAGTTAATGTGATTAGCAGTAACCAGCGTCAGAGTGGGGCTTTACAGCCGCGTCCTCACTGGGAGAATCTTCATAAGACGAAGACTGTGAATGGAGGACACGAGACGCTTCACTGCTGTCTGAGAAGTAGCATCAATAAGAGACTGCTAGCTAGCTTGTCTGGGCTTTACCGGTTATACATGTCAGCCATCATCTCCACCTCCAGCTCCGCCGCCAGCTGCTGTGCCTTCATGGGATCCATGTCTGCGCCTCACTGCTGCTCGCACCGGCCTTCAACCGCACACACAAGCCGTCCCGGGGACCCTCTCCAGCGGAAAGTCTACTAGGATCCTACCCGCTGCTTCTCCTGT
Source organism: Psettodes erumei (assembly GCA_016785225.1). Taxonomy (NCBI): domain Eukaryota; kingdom Metazoa; phylum Chordata; class Actinopteri; order Pleuronectiformes; family Psettodidae; genus Psettodes; species Psettodes erumei. The sequence continues at coordinate 1,299,125 of JAFBJZ010000612.1, forward strand.
AACCTTCAAATCGGCGAGGAAAAAAACACGTGTGTACGATTTCCTGTCCCACTTCCGCTGTCAATAAAGTTGCATTCAGACGAGGGAAAAGAAGAAGAAAACAGTGCGCCCTCTGGTGTTAAGCACATTAACTCTGCTGTTAATGAAAAGAAAAAACACGAAAAGATGGACCGTATTATTTATAAATGATAATTATGTAATTTACAGAAGCACACCGCGCTTTACAAATACAGGCTCAAAATAAAGTTTCTCTTCTACAATAGTTACTTACAGAGCGACACTGCCACTGAAGTGCTTATTACTTTGATCAGTCTGACAATTCAAATTTCACTCAATGTAAAATTAATAAACTTGCAAACGGTAAATGCAAACATTATGATTTTTTTCATACTCGTATCAGTGCTTCAGAATGTTATTAATGAGAATGAAACAACCTTTTATATGAAACTAAAGTAATGCCAAAAACCTGTGATTCTTAAATGCACAAAGCTTACAACTGCTGGTCATGGATGATGAGAAGCAACGGAAAGGGAAGGATTTAAAAAAGCAATCACATCTCTAAGAACATAAATAAAAGCAGAACAGAGAGAACACACAAACTTTCTGAACTAACAAGGTATTATAAAACGTATTACTCTGCCTAATCTCCAGTCACATCAATCTCGTTCATGTCTTCGTCCTCTTCATCGGACGGAACACCCTCCGTGTTGTTCAGACCGTCCTCACACTCAGTGCTTGGACGCACTTCCACCGGTGAACAAAGCAGGACATCCACCTCCACTTCTTCTTTTTCTTCTTCACCAACGCAGCCCGGGGTCCTGCTGATCCCACCAGCCTCTGACAGAGGTGGCCCACTTCTCTCGGGTGTCTGGGGGTGCAGGTTGTGCTCGGACGCCAGTTTCTTTTCCTGAGGCAGGCAGGTGTCCCTGAGAGACAGGCGGCCATCGTGGACGGACGTCTGCTGTGTTGCGTTTGACACTCCTGTATCACAGGTTGTTCCTGTCCAAAAAAAAAAGGAACTAATTTAGATCACACAGAGTGACTGGGACACTGTGTTCAGAAGGAAGGTTTAGAAATAGCTAACAGCAGTTCATTTTGCAATACTTACACTTGACTATTTACATTTTATGCTACTGTACTCTATACTTTTACTCGATTACATTACAGAAGGGAATACTGTGTCATTAAATATAGTTAACAAGTTACAATTTACTTTTCAGATTGAGATTTTTCATAAACAGTAAAAGTTTAAAATTTGATGTATTGATTATACCAGTGGTTTATACTGTAGCTTATATATAGTTTGTGACCCCATTAATCCCATCTCATACACCTTCCACATAAAGGTGAGATTTATTTAAATTTTGAATGCAGGGCTTTGCTTGTCTTTATCTTAGGTTTTCATAAAACCAGCCCAACATGTATTCTTATCATAAGGTATCCTGTGGTTATTGCTGTATGTGAGTGTCGTTCTTGATGTTACCACCAGATGACACCAAAGCAGGGACTTTTCTAATCTTACACATGGTGGATTGAGGGAAACATATTCATTTCTCTGTGTACGATGAACAATCAGAACAAACACCTTCATCAGGATTCTTCAGTGGCTGCTCCCGCTCAGCTGCCATCTGGGCCACCTCTTCCTCTTCGACAACAGACAAGGACACCGGATGGTCTTCATTGCCAAACACACTGGTCTTCTCTCCAGTAGAGATGTCCATGTCCTCTCGCAGAGATTTGCTGTTAGTGCCTGTCGAGCTGTTGAAACTGTGATTGGGGTTTTTCTCAACTGTGATGCTGAAGATGACCTGAGATTCTTCACTCCCGCTCCTCTCTTCAGGCGGCGGAATGGCTTCACCCAGCTCTGTCTCCTCAGAGTTCTTAAATGTACCGTTCCCGCTAGGCTTCCTTTCACTTTCTGCATCCCCTACAGTCTCATTTGTTTGTTGGCTTTCTTTGGACCTTTTCCATTTCGAGTGCCTCTTAACCTTTTCAACACCCTTCACATTGACCCTCAGTGGCTGTTTGCGTGTCCGAAGTTTTCTTAAGGATGGGATTATGTCAGTGCCTTCTGCATCAGGCTTGCCAGTTTTTTCAACTCTTTTGGTTTTCTTCTGTGGAATTACTGCCACTTCTGTACCTCTAGTCATCCTCCTTTTTTTGCACCTTCTCTTTGTCCTGTCCCCCTTTTCCCGATCTTTCTTTGGCAAATTGTTGTCCATTAGTTGCTGACTTCCTTTGTTGTGGCTCTTCTTTCCAACAATGGCAGGATTGTTGTTTGGAGGGTTAAGCTCTTTAAGTTTTCTTTTTGGAGGTCTTCCACATTTCTGAGTTGTGACACCTTGTTTAGTCGCTCTCTTCGCTCTGTGAGCCATGGGTTTCGCCACTAAAGAACATTCTGGGCCAGCGTCATTTTTTGCCTCTTGAGTTTTTTTCAAAAATCCTCTGGTTCTGATCCGGGTTTGATCAGTATTCCCCATGGACCCTGTGGTTTTATCTCTCTGATTGTCTGCGACGAATGACGGTCGATTTGGTTTCCTCACAATTTTGGATGAAATGTTGGAAGACCTGGTGGCCACTTCTCTTTCCTTAGCCAGCACATTGTTGTTTGATAAACTGACCAGACAAGGGCTCAAGTTGATTAGACTCCCCAATCCATCACTCGCTTTCACATCTTTGTGTGCCGAGAGAGAGTTGGCGGCATCTTGCACATGACTGGTGCGTTTTATCTTCCTTCGCTTAGGTGCTACTGCATCCCCCGTCATTTCACCTTCTTTCGGCGTCTTGGGATCAGATTTCAGTTCGGCGGTGTTTTGTCGATCAGCAGCGACTGTGTCGCTCCCTCCCGCCTCTTTTGCTGTGCAAGATTCTGCACATGGTCCCCCACTCTGTGGTTTCAACTTCAGATGTTGCTGCCATTTCTTTGACCAGTAGTTGCGGTATATCCCCGGTGTTAAAGTCGTATTTTTAGTTTTCCTCTGAGTGATGCCACTCAGAGGAAACTGCAGTGAACTGGGGTTGTCTGTGAGCCATGGTCGCCCGTGCTGCTGAGTTTTATCGACAAAGTTTGTTGTGTTGTCATGGGGAGGCTGATGTTTTGCTGCCACGGTGCACGGCTTTAACGGAGATAGACATCGAGGAAGCCGCAAATAGTCGATGCAAGGTAAGGAGAGAGTATGCAGGGGCCGTGTCTCGTTTCCATTCATTGGGGGTAAAAACTCCAGGAAGTACTGATTGTCTTGTGACAATGGTTCCTGGAACACTGAGTAAGGCAGTTTCTGCCCAGCAGAGAAGAAAGCAGAGGGTATGACTGATCTTGCTGTAGGTGCTTCGGGACATTCTCGGCCTTTGGACGGCTGCTTGCTGTGATGGCTCGTTCTGTCGCTCTGCCACAGGAATCTGGCAGCTGAGAGACGCCGTGGAGAGCGCTCCTGCGTGCTGGATGGTATCCTGGATGCTGCAGCATCTGGCGGCGCAGATGAAAGGGCCGAGCAGCTGGGCTGATTCTGAGCTGTGAAACAACGGCGGGTACCTTTATAACAGGTGGGAAACAGCCATTAGTACATTTTGAATCAACACATCTGAGGTGATCGATGTAAGCGTGGGGGATCTGGAGAGTGGGAGACTGTCTGGAGCTCCAAAAGACAGTAGCCTGAGAAACAGAGGAACTGCTAACTTATTCCTGCAAGAACAAATGAATGTTCGTTTGAATTAAAAGCAACGGCCCTTTGCGTCTACACACCTGCATCTGTTGTTGAGTTGCAGCTAAGGCGCACAGACCCTGCCGCATCGACAGCTGCATCTTTCTGAGTCGCGGGGACCTGGGAAGTGGTCGGTGCTCTGTCATGGCTCGGTAGAAGGCATTGAGAACTCTTGTTTTCTCTCTCCAAGTTGGGCAGGATGTCGAGGCCCATCATGATGTCCTCCAGCAGCTTCTCTATCTGCTCATCGGACTCCTCTACAGAGTCCCGATGCTGGAGGAGCGGGCCTGCCTCAGGGCCATCATTTCGGTTTGTGGTGAAGCGGTCAGCGGAGGGCGGCTGCGAGTCAGAGGAAGTGTTGCAGTGAGGTGGGAATTTTAGGGAGCTGGTGGTAGCGGGTTTAAGAATGTGGCGGCCTGGTCTCTCAAATGGGACTGGCTGGACAGTGGAGGGAGGGGACCAAATGTGTGAAACGTTTGTCTCTGACCCTTTGCGGCTGGAGCCATCCTAAATAGATAAACATCAGGTGAGAAAGCAACATGTGTATAAGTAAGTTTAGTATAAAAAGAAGATTCCATTTAGGAAAAATGGACAGACAATCATTTTGATCTGCTGATATATTTCATATTAAAGATATAACAGTGACATGAAAAAGATGGTACTCATATACAGTGGGATGGGGGGGTTCCCATCTTCCTACATAAATCTACCCTCATGCTTATCAACCTGTTTCGGGGGGGTAAGAACTGATGAGGTCTCATCTCCATCTTGCACGCTCACCACCTCCCACACTTCTCCTTTAGTCCTTCTCTTCAACTTCACCTGTGCAGAGGGAAGAGAATACGCTGATGACAAGAACACAAAGATAAAGAGGAGGGCAAACAAATGTTATGAAAGTCTGAATAGCAAGTTGTACTGATCTCATACACAATCTACAATCGAGCTTTAATCGATCAATGGCCCCTGGGTCTGGGCAATGTCACAGTCTGGTTGCACTAAATGCCAATCCCATTGTGTTAGGATCAAGAAACTGCACAACATGACTCAGCAAACTGTTGTCTATGGCAAAGATTTTGTCATTTTTTACTGACACACAGCTATATTTTATCCTAATCAGAAAACCTTTGTCAATCACAAGGCAGCAGAAATTTGTCTTAAACATAGTATGTGATAAATTAATCCCACCTGACGTAGCATCACAGTTTATTTACACCCCCTAATTGTGAACGAGAATTCCTTCCAGTCTGTTTTCTTCTTCTTCTTCTTCTTCTTACCTTGACAGAAATCCGAGTGGTCTCCATCCTCTTCTGCAACTGTTTCATCTTGGCCAGGCTCTTCATCCCTTTATCAGCGCGTGCACGTCTCTTGCCTGTAGACATTCCCCTTTCTCCTCCCGACGTCTCCCCTCTGTGAGCCTGGCTGCTTGGCTGCTCTGTGTCGCCCCTGCCACCAGGCACCCGGCCATCTCTCTTAACATACTGCAGTTTGGTTCTTTCCCCTACAGAAACCTCTGTGCTGTCTGCAAACTGAGTTGGCTGCTGGTGGGCGCCGCCTTCCTGGGATCTGGGGGAGTTTGAGTCCCTGGACAAAGCTGTAGTTGATGTGGCACTGACAGAAGATGGGTTTAATGGAGTCTTTCCAACACTTGGTGCACCAATGGGCACACTGGGATCAAGTGGGCAAGAGGTTAACCAAAACTGTTTGTCAAGTGCGATGCTTGGGGGTTGCAACATGATAGAAAAATCCAAACTTTGAGCTACAAAAGGTGCAGGCGGCTCTGGGTTTGGAAGTGTAACTTGGCCGGAGAGATTAATAGACGTTTCACCAGTTCCAACAGTCTGTGTTCCTATAGAAACACAACTTCTCCTTTCGACTACAGGATCTGTATCCCTCCTTGCAGTTATCGCAGCCTGAACTTGTGCGTCCCGCATGTTCCTGCCGTCACCCCTCCCTCTGCTTCCTTCTGCATGAAAGCCATTCTCGCTGCAACTCCCGAGACTCCGCCCCATCTCCACGGGTCCCTCTACAAGCTCTGCAATCCCAAAGTGGCGGGCTGCAGCCAGCACTTCATTCTGCTCTTCGCTTCCTTTTACCTCCAGTTTCCCAGAATACAGGAGACCAACCAGCTTCAGCAGGGTCTGGGCCTTCACAGCCTGGAGCTGGAGCCGATGCTGCTGGCCGGATGGAGGAGACGGGGAGGCTGACAGCTTCTGAGACAGGTAGGGGCTGAGAGCTGCGAGGACACAGCTGTGGGTGGGCACCGAGATACCTTCACAAAAAGGAGTAGGTGGGAGAAAAAAGAGCTTGTTTTTATTCCCCTTCAGTTTAAACCTTCAGGTATGCTACATGAGCAGCTCTTCAGCTCACCCTCAGTTTGTAACAGGGTATCACAGAACTGGGCCCCGTTTTGTTGCCTCTGCAGCTCTCCCAGGAGATGCATCTCGTAACCCGGCCACCAATACCCCTGCATGTCCACATGGGCCCTTAAGAGAGACAGAGGACGGAAGGGAGCACAGGATTATAGTTAGATCCACGTGGAGGACGCATACGGAAGAAGATGTTTCCGTGCCAGTAGGACATCCACTCCAAACCTACCTGTCCACTGTTGTTTCTTTTTACTTTTCATCAGTCATTTCATTTTAATGACTCCATATTTTGTTGTTCCTGTATCACTTTATTATGCATTCTGTAAACTTGAACTAAGTTATTTAATACCACACCTTACTGCACCACTCTCATCGCCATGTCTAATGAGACACGCGCATGAAGTTGGAACAAATGCAAAAAAATCGTTGTGGCTCTTTACTCGAGTTTAAGGACTGTGTCGTTAAAACATGTTGGGGCTGTATTTTAGCTGCAAAGAAAGCAGCACGACGTAGCATTAACCCGGCACAGCTCGGTTCACTTCTCGGCCTTTATTTCGGACCTGGTAACAGGCGGCAGCTGCAGCACGTGGGCGAGCACTAGCGCGCTCGCGCTATGTCAACACTGGGGAACTGGACGTTCAATTTACTTTTGATGGTAAAATTGATTGCTTACTTTTAAGTAGTATGCATTAATTCACCAATTTAAACCACTGGACAGAATTTGACAAAGATGTCGTAAATGATTTTGTGGATCAAAGTGTTGCATAAACGTAAGGCCAACGAGGCTAATAGCTAGCTACAATATTAGCCAAAAAATGGGAGGGACGGTATTGGACAAAATGAATATGTAATGTCCGACTTATTCACAACAAATAGTTTGGTCGTGTAGTCATCAGTTAACTCATGTGAACGATCAAACAATGCAAACTCAACGTAATTAAAGATGCTTGCTAACGCTACAGTAAAGGAACGCAGCTTTACAATTAGAACAACTCACCAGTGTTTTTTTCCGTCGCAAGAATCGAGTTGTTTGATATTAATTCTACTTCAACACCCGCGTGTCAAGTCTGAATTGAAGCCACAGAACCATCACAAGTTTGACACGTCTCCTCCCTCCCTCGTATGAAGCGCTGAGGCGGCGCCTGACAGCGCCCCCTACAGGCCGCGCACCGACACCGAGCCACGGTCAAACAGAGGCGAGGCACAGGCTCTGACAAATCATTTTCTTTTTTATTAAAAACAGTATTGCTAGTTACATAATTCGTTCATAAATGATAATGTGCAACTTTAAGAGCCAAGGCAAAGAGATTACGGTGTAGTCCAGAATCAGATTTCTTTTTTTTATCCTTTTGTCCATTAGTGTTCCAGTATCTGATGATGACTCTGTTGGAGGATTTTAAGCTAACGTAGTCTGCATTTAATTAAGACATAAACTGTATTTTTTTTAATCAAAACATAAAAACTGATTGCATATGCGTTCACCCAGAGCACCCAAAACAATTAAACCCAAATCAGAATATAAAAAAAGAAATATATAAAATCATTAAAATTAACAAATATTCTCTCGTAAATATAGTTTTAATGTGCTTTTAATTTTTTTCCTCCACATCTATCTAATAGCAAATTCTGGTCTAGGCCTCCTTACACAGATTTTCTACCACAAACCCTTGCTCTCCTCTTTTTGTCAGTCCACTCTTGAAGGCAACTTGTTACGTTGAGAAAATGAGGCTTGTTGTGTCTGTCTGTCATGTATCAATTGGCATGGAAAACAAAGAAAAGAATAAAAAAAAAAAAAGAGGGGATATAGTGCTTCTTTTAATTGTCCACTCAGTAAGTATCTACATCTCACTCAGCACTAAGAATAGGCATTCTTCTACAGAACAAGCACTGTAATAAAGAAATGCAGGGGGGTTGGCAGACAAGACTGTGTCTTCTCCCATGTACTGTTCTGTAGTCTTAAAGCCAGGTAGGCGATGGGTAAGAATCATACAGAACTCAAGAGTTTTATACCTCGTAAAAAAAAAAGAACCAATCCCAATAACAAGAATCAACTCTTACATACATACAAGTTCACATATTCCAATATCTGGCAGAATAGAAAACTGCTGAGTTCCATATACAGTATTCTCAACTAGTAACCGGCTGAGAAAAAAGACACCTTGACTGGTTCCCGATGTCACGTGGGACACACCCATCAGAACTATCCTGAATGAGCGAGGCACTCCAGTTAGCCCACTGTTCGAGACCACTTCGTATGTACACATTCATAAAGGTTACAGACCTGTGGATAATATGAAATGGACCCTGTGGCATCTCCCACAAAATTACAAAGGGGGGCTTAACGTTGTAGAGAGGGATAGAAACGTCGCGCAGACTACACTTTTTCCTCATTTCTGTGCTCCGTTTCTGCTACCTGTGGATCACAAATCAAGCATCAGAAAACGTGGCATCCCCACGCGCCACGGCGACGGCCTGTCACCGGCACGCGCTGCGTACAAAAACCAAGCGGATGGCGGCTTTTCGGTGTAGCTGCTGTCGAGAGAGAGTCTTGCATTCGGCGCTGGCAGTCGGACAAGTCGCAGTTTCATATGGCACACGTACATTACTGTGGTAAAGAGCAAAGCAAGGAGAGGAACGACCACTACCGAAACAGAAGCAGAAGGCTTACACATATCTGACTAATAGATAAACACTGGTTGTCACTGGTAGGAAATTATCTTTTCTTGTAGTATTTAACCATTAGAGAGAGAGAGAGAGAGAGAAAATGACACATTCCCCGTAGTTTCTTCAAAACAGAGTGTAATAGCCATTAATGTAAAATTTCACCAAAAAGTGTCCTGTTCTGCTCAGTTGTAAGTTTACGCTCCGACCTCCAAGAACTACAAAATCCTCAGATGAAGACGAAGCCTCTTCTTTTTGTTGAAGAGAGAGTTTTAGTGTTGTCCAAGCCATCGTGTGGGTGTCGCAGCATCTGATTAAGTGGTTAGAGTTTTGTTTTGGTTTTTTTTAGCGTTTTACGGACGCGCAGAGCTTAAAGTGGTCATAGTGTCACATCCGGTTGTCCACAGGGAGCGTAGATCCACCTCAGTTTATCGAGTGGCTTCATTAGTGTGTCAGCTGCAATGGAGGAATGTAACAGAGAGAAGGAGAGAGAGAGAGAGAGAAGAGAAAAAAGGAGTAAGGAGGGACAGAAGGGTTGAGCCCCATCGGTAGTGTTTTGGTCTCCCCCCCCTTCGTTCTCAGTTCAGCAAGGGCAATAGGTGGGAGGAGGCTGTCGTCTTGTAATGCACACAATCAGTTTTTCTGCAAGAGAAGAAGAGTTAGTTAAAAAAAACAACATTCAGATTCACAGCAATGGCTTTCAAAAAGAGAGCGAAAAATACAGTTCAAGATACAATACACAATAGTGGCGGCAGGCAACAAAGTTACCACACATTACAAAAAAATACACAAAATGTGCAGAGAGAAAAATAAAAACAACAATCACATCTCAGGGGAACTAAAATCACTGAGACACTTTCCACCAGCAGGGGGAGCAAAAACTTTCCAAGTACAGTACAATGGCAGCTCATTTTACAACACTGGCCAGTGTCAGACACACAAATAGTCACAGTTCTTGGCACACAACTACGATATTAGGCCATACAGTGGGGAGCAGCCGGGGGTGGGGGTGGTGGGGCACACATACCATGCGCTGACATGCAGTGTGACAGTGGGTGTAGCCTAACCATCGTAAGAATCCATGAGAGGCAAAGAGGCCTGCCTCTCCCCATACATCCCTCCCTGAGAGAGAGAGAGAGAGAGAGACAGATGACAGAGAGAGAGAGAGAGAGAGAGACAAGGCACACAGCAAGGAGGGGGTAAGTACAGAGAGAGGGGTGAGTGTGAAAAACAAAGGAGAAAGAGGGAAAAAAAGTGGAGGGAAATAAGGCATCGGGTGAGAAAAGAAAAAGAAGGGTTACAAAAGGTTAGTTGAAGGTTAGGTCGTGTTTCAGGGATGGGGGGGGGGACACCGGTGAGAACTGCTGTGCAAGACACACCATCGCCAACAGTGCTTCAACAAGACATGCGTCGACATGCCGTGTGTGGGCGTGTGCGTTCGCACGGTTCCGTTTTCATTTGCGAGTGGGGGCTCTGGTAAGCATATCACGGTGAACTCTGGGAGCTCAGAATGCGAGCACGTTCCAGGTGATCACACTTCCCTCTGAGATGCACCGACTCCAGAACAACCTGTGAAGGACTTCTCGGCCGTTTGCTAGTATTCTCAAGTGTTGTCGGCACTTCAAGTTAGACTGTTAGAAACACGGGGGTTAGCTCACGGTCGTTAAGGTGCAAACATGCAGGGCTGTGTGCGCGTGTGTGTGTGTGTGTGTGGCAAGCTTTCACCTGTACTGCATCTTTGTCAGCAGGTTCGAGTGTGTTATCCAGAGTGTTCCTTCTCCCTCTCTGGTCCAGTGTGGAGTAGGCATCTGAAGAAGAGGCACGTGTTAAATTATGTGTGTGCGTTTGCGTATCATAAGTTATGTGTGCGTTGGTCACATTGGCCGGGTGTATACGAGTCTTTTCCGCTTTCACGCTCACCTGGTCCCAAGTCATTCATTGGAATCATTTCCCGGTCCCCTTTGCCGCCTGCGCATCAAAGACACAAAACACAATAAGCAGCAATGTCACGGTTTCTCTGTTACGTCAATTGTGTGCGTCCCCTCAGGGAGTCGGCCGGAGCGTCTCCTGCCAAAGGAACAGGCGCGTAGGTGTGGGAGCGTTTTGTAAGTGTCGGAGCGCGAGACAATGAGCCAGCTGGTAATTCCACATATAAACTTTATGTTTTATTCTGCCTGTGTGATGGGTGGGGTTAGGAAAGTCAGAGCCAAAGAGCTTAAACTATCTTTGGAACATGTAAGTTGAATGAATGAATGAATGAATGAATGAATGAATGAATGTATGTAAGACACTGTGATGATGATGATGATGTACAAGCGTGGTTGGGATTATAGGAGAGGTCCCTCTGTGGTAAACGCTTCGATGTCTTGCATGCCAAGCAGGTCAAGACACGTAAGAATTAGTTAACTGAAGCTTGTAAACAGCCTAATACAGGAGCAAATTATGAGATTCAACGCATTGAAGAAGCAAAAAAAAAAATCTGTCAGAAGAGCCAGTTCTCTGACACGCTGTCTGTGGGGTGTCAGGTCTACATCAGCAGAAAAATAAGCCAAATGCTGCTGTACAAACAATAAACTCGTGTTTCCCTTCCTGACCTTTTTCTATGAGCGGCAGAGTGCTGTCCTCATATCCTCCATTGGCCCTTGTGTTGTTGCTGGGAGGGTTTAGGTTGACCATGAAGTCCGTCTTCTTCCAGCCGTCCTTCTCCAAAGTGCGCCGCAGCTCCTTGTAGCCCCACACAGTCTGCAGCACCAGGCCGGCGCCGCGCACCTCCCGCTCAGAGCGATTGCTGGTGACCCAAGCAGATGGGAGAGAGGGAGTTGAAAAGAAGATGGGCGTTATCGTGGACTCGTAGCGAGAGCACGTAATTCCGAACCGGAAAAGAATCTCAAAGAGCAAAAAAACTCTTTGCACGAGCCCTCACCCGTCCTTGTTAATGAGCACCAGCCTCTCGATGCCCTGCGAGGCCCTGAGGGTCTTGGCTGCTTCCAGGCTGGAGCCCAGCACCTCGTGGAGAGTGCTCAACACGGACACCACCGTCTCTTCCGACAGCGCTCGCACCGGCTGACTCTGACCGCCGCCCGGGCAGGTTGGCCACCAGGTGAGGCACCGCGTGTTTACCTAACACCGCGGGACAGGTTCAAACATTAAATACTGGCTCCTGATACAAATCTTTCTGACACGCCATGATTCAAACTGTACTTTTAAAAAATGCCGGGGCCTGCAAAGCAAGCCAAGCCTCACCTAGCAGATCTCTGTTGCGCGCGTCGATGGCCAGGTTGCGCAGGGCTCCAGACATGGCTCGCACCACGCGGTCGTTGCCGTGGGCCAGCAGCTCCGTCATCATGGGTAGACCCTTCTCCTGGCGCAGCAAGGCGCGGATGTATCGCCCGTACTAAACAGAGGCGCACAGATAGATTGTATTAACTCAGGTAACAACTCTGGTATAATCCTAGTCAGGATAAGACGAAAAGATTAGATGGTGAAAATCAGTGGAAAACCTTAAGAATGTATCTAAATTTATATTCAGTATTAAATTCTATTTCTATATTATCTATCCCCTGCCATCTGAATATGCATATCCATACAAAGAAGTGCATATTTGCATGAAGACAGCATTCTGTAGATTATCCTATTGAATTGAATTATTACATCCATATTCGAGGTAGGCAAGTACAACATTTGGCATCACTCCCATGGCCGCTCACTGCAGGTGTTCGAGCTCCTAGTTTTCAGCAGAGGATTCACAACTAAACCTGCTTCCTTGCACACTAACCCAGGGATTAAGATTATTTCCCCAGTGATGCTTGGATTTTTAAGGTCAGAGTAGTTTCAAGTGTCAGGGGCAAGGTCCAAGAAAAGGCAAATCTGAAAAGTCACGTGATCATAATTTGAGTAAGCCCGTGGGAAAGGCGGTCTTGGTCCTAGATCATGCTGTCAGAGTTGGGTCTGTGCTAATGTTTGCCCGGATTCCCACAATCTGGGACAACAGCTACTCGGCACAGGGAGTGCTGTAAAACAGAAAGCGATAGTAACGGACGGCGGCTCTTACAGTCCAGCGGCCGGCGCACAGGTTCTGCACAGCTCCAGCCGAGGCCTCCAGCACAGTGGGGTTCTTGGATTCCTTCAGGAGAGAGGTGTAGACGCGCACCACCTCCGGCTGGTACAACAGCTCGTAGCCTGCGGGCCAGGAGAGCAGCAGGAGCGATTGATGAGAGAAAAAGTGGAAGCGGAGGGGAAAACAAAGAAGTGTGGAGCAAATCCATGCTTCTTTTCCCCCAGTACAATGGCGAAGGTGTTGAGTGAGCCAGTCATCACCTTTAGCAGGCGTGGTCCTCTTTGGAATGTCGATTACATCTGCAGCTCCATCTTCATCTTTCCTACCTAGAAGCAAACATGACAGTCTGAGAAACACATCGAACCCAAACAGGATTACCTTTTTTTTTTTAGGGAGCGTTATCTACTGTTAGTGTTGTTGCTTTAATATGGTTAGATATACTGTATGTTGTCAGGGGGGTGATGCATGTTCTGGTTTTTCACTATAGCTTTCAAACAGTGAGAAGGACGCGTGCGTGCATGTTAGTACGACGAACATTCAACCCGTTAGCTCAGCTACGGCTACTCGACTACCGCTAACAGCGAGGCGACAGCAGGCGGCAGAAGCACAGTGCAGTCATACAGAGGTAAAGAGCTTACCTTTGGAAAACCACTCATCTGTAGCCCGGCGCAAAAGAGAGAGGGAGAGGAGGGAGGAGAGAAAAAAGGGATGAGAATGGCAGAACAGGAGGAAGAGAGGAAAAGCAGCCGCGACTGAGCCACCCCGGCCGACAGCCGGTTACATCGCAGCGGCCGCAGCCATCCACGTGTCATGCCAAGTGTGACGAGCCAATCAAAGCACACGCCAGTACATGGGATTTCAAATTCGCACATCCCGACTGCTTTGCGTCAGCTTGAGAGTCGATACACTTCTGTGCAACACACTGGACAATTATGAGACAAGTATGCAGAAAAGCAGGAGAATTCTCTGACTCGGTTTCTCAGATGTGAGGATATCCTGCTTTTCACTTTTTTTGGGGGGCTGCTGGTCCGACATCAGCTTTGGGCTCTGGGAAACAGTGGTGGGAGTATTTGCACATTTTCTTTTGACATTTCCTGAACTACATGAATGAACTGTTTATCAAAAATAACAATTGGCAGATAAACTGATGATAAAAAAAAATATCTTTTGTTGCGGCCCTACATTATTTAAATCTTTAATGTTTTTCTGTATACTCTCAGCGTGGGCAGTCTATGCCTTCATGGACTGGAGGAAAAGCGGAGGATACAGCATCTGGATGGAGACAGATGGTCTTTGTCACTAGTAACTCTGGCAAAGCCACAGAACAGTAGAGAGGGGGCGTGTAGTCGAGAAATAAAACAAATCAATACTCTCAGTGAAACACAAACAGAGCAGCTGGAGAGAGGGAGCGCTTTCTCCCAGCTGGGGAAATTGTTCACATTCCCGTGCAAGCCAGTGGTTTTGTTTGTGCAAGTGCATGTGTGTGTGTATGTGTGTGTCAGTATCAGTCTAATAAGACACCACTGACATCGGTGACATCACTTCAGTCGTCCTCCTACTGACTGAACAACTACAGTATCTCTCTCTGACCTTTGCTCTTGCGGGAGCTGAAGCAGCCGCCCTTCTGGCTGGAGGGGGCGGGGCCCTGGTTGATGGGCGCGGTCTCCTGGTAGCGCTCACAGCCGGGGATTTCGCGGTGCACGTGATAGGACAAGTTCCTCAGCAGACACACGCTGTTCTCTATCAACTGCGAAGACGGAGGGAAGATGGCGGGAAAATGAAGAATTGTTCAGATTCAGTTTCTGTTTATGAATCCATCAAATCACCGACTCAAAGTGGGTTATACGCTATACAACATTCTACAGTTTTGAACTCTTCACTACTAAAAAGATAAATCAGTCAAGTAAATCCATGTACCTTATTATCGACATCTTTACAGTCAATCTGGGATTGGACAATGTACATGAGCGAATCCACCAATCCTGTGCACTCCCTCAGCTTCCTCCTGGCCTCGCTTCGCTCCGAACTCACGTTTCTTTGGGCGAGTGGAAAGTCGGGAGGAGGAGAGGGAAGAACATGAGAGAGAACGAGGTTTAGCGGTGTGAGCGGCCGCAGAAAGAACCGAGGCGGTGGAGAGGTTAAAGGGGAGAGGAAGGAGGTTTTACAAAACAGATTCCAGCGCACAATGCTTGAACACTCCCCCAAGAGTTGTTTGAATGAGAGTCCTGTTTAAAAAGTACCAGCAGATCTCGTTACAGCTCTGGAGCGCTTCCTTCAATTAATCTGCGATTGAGTCTGGCTTAAAGAGCAAACGGAGGCGGACGGATGGAAAACTGAGACGCAGTTCGCTCCTTATTCACCGCGTTAAGAAAGGACCACGGAGGGAAACAGCTCCGCGCTATGCGGAGCGCGCTCTGTGCCGGCCTGTTTTTCCCAGCGGCGGTCACGCCCTCTCACACAATAACAGGACACATTCCCCTCCACGGCAGGGGGCACTGATTTCACTTGACTGCGTAGTTCAGGAAGTTTGTTTCCCATGTTGCAGTCGACCACCGTTCCTCATATGAAGACACGCTGCGGCACAGAAAAGGGAAACAGCTCCCTGACAGTTCTGATGTTGGGTGTAGTTACTGACAGAGTAAATCCTCTGTATACATGGGAAGAGATAAATGGATGGATTCATCGCTTTAAGCTCTTCCACCTCAACGCTTTCCCATGATATGGCACGGCAACAGAGCAGCTGGGCAGGGAATCACGAGCAACATAAAATACTACCTCTGTTCGCCAGCTGCTGTTTGACCACGGGCCCGGTCAACTACGTAATTTACATTTGCATCCCTAATCTGAACAACCGCCGCCACTTTTCCACCGGGCGCGGAGCTCGCCGACATCTTGCGGATTCAGGAGATACGCTGCCGATCTCCGTCTCATCCCTGCAGCTGGTGGTTAATGGCCGGGAGAGAGCGAGCCAGCGCTCTGACACACCAGCGTAAAACAGACGTGGGCACGACGAGACTTCAGATGCAGATTCAGATTTTACTTCGGTATAGCATGAAGCGCAACGTCTGCATGTGTGCGGGTCCGGATCAACGCGCAGAAGGAGCTCGTCAGTCGGCCGTTTCATTATTTCGCCGGCGTCTGTAATAAAGTGTCGCTCTGTGTACTGAACGCTTCTGTCCAGACCCTTTCTGCAAGCACCAAACTTTTCAAATCTTCTCGATTGACAAGTTTTTCCACGCATGCACATTTCCCAGCGCTCACAAGTGAACGCCGTAATTAACCGTGTGGTCAAGGGGAATGCAGAGATAATGGACCCGGGGGCCCGGACATACTGTTTACACTGTTTAAGTCAATGCCCCACTGTCCTCTCTGCTCCCCCTGACACACACACACACACACACACACACACACACACACACTCCTGATATCTGCCAGAAGTGTGAGGTTTCAGCTAAGCCAGAATTTCTCCTTTAATGAACAAGTGACATCTGAGCCCCAAGTATTTTAATGAGCACTATGTAACATTAAGTAAGCTGCCCTGTTTTTAATCAGAGGCTTGTGACACGCACAACGAACCAGATGGAGCATTCCACTGCACACTGTTCAATATGATGGACTTGAGCTCATTGGCTTACTTATCTACTGTGACAGAAGCTTTAGAGAAGTTTTTTTTTTTTTTTTAACCACAGATATATGGAACATTACGCAGCAACTGCAACACGTTTTTAAAACTGTGAGAACGGGATTTTAAGATCAGCGCTGGGATTATTAGCGGGGAGCAGTTACTTTCCTTCCTTCCATTAAAACCACTGCATGACGCGTTTCCTGCTCTGCTATCTCTTCAACACACATCCCACTGCTCCCACTTCTCCTCCTCTTCCTCTCTCCTTCGATTTCAAACAGTTCCATCTACCTCAGGCAGCCCGCTGTGTTGGTGAGGGCCGTCTCCCACTCCAGGTGCCTGGGCTTGCAGTTCTCCTCGCCGCCTCCCGCTCCGTTGCTCCCTTGCTCCCAGCCCGAGTGGGGCACCATCACCTCGTCAGACAGGGCGTGCAGCGCGTGATCCACGATTTCCATTTTCACAGAGTCATGAGACGACAGGTTCCACAGCGTCCCTGGGGGAAAAAAAGGCAGCATTTAGAATATGCAAAAATGCCCAGTTTGGTTTTGCAGCTTACTTGCGCTCAGCTGTCACTTTTAAGACAGCTGGGTAGTTCTCTGTGAATTTTAATTAAGTACAGGTGGAGTGAATGAAATCTGCGACGAAGCTTCAGATTACAGTTGCAACTGTTAGCTGATTATCGATCGAAATTTATCAGTAATTATTTTGATCCTCAATGAATTGCGGAGCTACAACAAACGCAAAGGTTTATGTTTCATATGAGTCATGTGGTACTTTTTCTGTCATTTATCCTCTGAAGAAAGTGTGACATGTTAAAATACTGTTAACCGCGAGTAAAAAAAGCCATTGCAAGGAAGGTAGCACGTCCGACAGCTAGTTATTAATTATTGTTGAAGAAGTCAAGAAGAAAACAGACACAAGAAGCACAACTGGAAGAAAACTGGGAAAAAAAAAAAAACATTATGCGAAACCGGCTAAAAAAAAAAGGCAACATCGGCACAGAACTGTCAATAAATCCATCAGCAGGACTGCAGGAATGATGGAGAAAGACCAAACAGCTGCTTTTGTCGTTTCTGTTTCTGGATTATGTTTTCAAGATTAAAGTGAAAAAAGAAAAGATTTGCATGTTTCCGTAGACCGCGTGTTTGCGTGTGCCTCCAACCTGTGATAGTGTCGGTGAGGTCCTGGTCGCGGGTCTTCCTCAGCAGCCTGATCAGAGCGGGCACTCCATCGCAGTTCTTGATGGCGATCTTGTTGTCCGGATCTTTGCCAAACGAGATGTTCTTCAACGCTCCGCACGCCGCGTAGTGAACCTGCGACGGAGCGGCGATAACGGTTCAACCAGCCATTAGTGGCGATGCAGAATCACTTATGGCTTCACACGCGTGGATGTGGCGCGGCGGCAGAAAACTGGAGCATGCCCTCGGAGCTGTTAGTTTGTGCGATGGAAATTGCTTGGGTCTTGGCAGGGCTCCTCATGCAAGTAATTTCCTATAATTAATGGCAAATTTGTTGGCCACGTTTCCTACATATTTTCAGCATAAAGCAATGTTAATTTCAGCAGGAGTTCATGGAGAGCCTATCATCAAAATCCCATGCTGCTTCTGCTTTTGATACATTTTTACCTACATTTTCATGACACCACAGTATCCTGGCTTTCCATTAAAACGCACACACACACACACACACAGACAATTAAAAGCGCGTGGAGTCTTTTGAGCCACTTAAAAAAACGTCAGGAGGACACAGTCGCCGTCCCGACTCGTTTCTCCCGTCAGCAAGTCAGCCGACACACAGCAGACTTCAAACTTGTCATTGGCCGTGGAGCATGAAATGTGAAATTAAGATGCTTTGCTTCGAGAGTGGAATGCATGATGTGGTTTGCCTGGTAATGCCCGTACAAACATCAGCAAAACTTTGCCACAGCTTGGCCTAAATGAAAGGGAATCATGAAGGATAACCACAGAGCGTTTCGGCCGAAACCAAATTTAGCACAGCAGTTGACCTCCAGCATTTAACCAAGAGAAGTCGGTGTACGTAATGCTTATTTCTGTTGCTCCTTCATTTGAGGTCGAGCGTCACGTTCACCTTGTCCTTACGGCTTGTCGCAGGCCGATGAACTGTCTTCCCAATTACATAAGGAAAACACTACATTTCCCGAGCTTCACTTTTTACCCCGCCTAGTCCAAATATATAACGAGACAGAATAAACCGAAAGCCGCGCAGAAGAAAAAGCAAACTGACCTCTTTGTTTGGGTTGTCGAGCATACTAACCAACGCCGGGATGCCCTTCATACGACGGACATCAGACTTCACCTGAAGAAGGAAGAGGATGCAGGTCAAAGAAAAGTTTCATCCACAGTTTTTACAGTTCTTTTGGATAAAAGTAGGGATTTAACCACCCTGACAAGAGATGCTAGTTTAATTGAAGATGATTAATAACTGATAAGTTCCTGCTACTCTGCTTTGAGCTGCTTGGGAGAAAAAGCTTGAAATCCAGAGTGCTGTGCTCGCTTACTTTATCGTTCCTGTAGGTGAGATGCTGCAGGTACGCGGCGGCGTTGCTCTTGACGGGGTCTAGCCTGTAGTTGAGCATGGCGATGACCTCTGGCAGCTCAGGCTGACGCCACACGTTAGGGCCCTGACCTTTCCTCAGAGTGCTGTCCAGTGACGCCATGCTTCCTCTTTCACCCTGCGCCAGGGGCGCGCCGCCTCCCCAATAGAACATGTCCCCCGGTCCGCTCATGTCCCCGTCCAGGGTGCCCTCGTAACTCCTGAGCAGGAAAGAGAAGAGCACATGTCAACATATTCAACTTTTCAAAAGTGGGAACTGAAATGACTTCTACTTTTAACAGTAAAAAAAAAAAGTTGACTGACATGAACAGAACAAGAGTTGAACAAGATTAATGAAAACTTTCACCACTTGCATCATCACGAGGCAGATTTTTAAAAAAATAAATGCTAAATGATATCCACTACAGCTACGCATGGACTGTCAGTAGCAGATGCTTTTACTAAGTCCAGCCATCCGCTTCAATTATCACTCTGAGTACAGACAGAGCAGAAACTGACAGTCTGCTCATCTGCATCACTTGTGTCGACGGCGCATCGGCCCCGTGTCTGCCGACAGCTGGTGAGCTCCAGTCCAGCCACGGTTCACTCGTCGTGTCTCGTAGCCAGAAGTAATATTCTCTTCCACAAACACAAACCCGCTTTTTGTTTCTTTCAATCATTCCCTCTTTTATCCAGCCCAGTGAAAATAGTTCTCCTTCTGGCCTAAAATTCTTACTTCACCTTTTCACCCGCACTGAAGGAATTATGGGGAAAAAAAGGGTTGAGCACTTTACTCTCAGAGATGAGTTAGACACTACATTCTGAGCATACATCTAGATATTATTCATCCCTAACACACAGATGAGTCACCACGGAACTGACCCAATACTTACCCAGTCCTGCGTGGGGGCCCATGAGGGAATGCGTGGAGGTTGCGTGGCACCGTGCTATAGTGCATGGGGTGTCCCATGCCGTAGTCGGGCTCATCGTAGCCCATGCTGCGCTGATCGTCCTCCAGACCATAAGGCTCTGGAACAAACCTCGGGATGGAGGAGAGCTCCATTGCACTTCCCATACGGCCGACCTGCACAGGGGCAGGAGTTAGTATCAAGACAAACACAAATCCTGTTCACTTCTTCTTCATGCAGCACAATTTACGCAATCCGAGCTGTAATCTTGCTAAAAGCACCAGAGCTGCAATGGCCGCTAACATACCTGTGGTTGGGCAGCATACGGGTCCAGCTGGTTCCTGCTGGGGGCTCTGTAGCTTGGATCCAGAGTTCTGTAACCATCTGGATGGACCGGTCTACAGAGGGGAAACAGTGGCTTAACGATGATCAAACTAAGTTACGCTGGTGGCTTCAATCCTACATGAGTTCTGGCAAGGTAAAGATGATTTTCAACAAACAGGATACCTGTAGCGATCATCCATGCGAGCACCCCTCTTAAGGCTTGTGTAGATGTCAGATGGGGGACCAGCGCGGTAGTCGTCGTAGCCCCCTGGAGGTCCGTAGTGGTAGTTTCGGGGCACAGTGTGAGTGGGGTAGTCCATGGGCATGCCTCCGCTGGGTCCCTGCCTGTAGACCCGGTCCATGGGAGCAGTGTAGCCCCCCATACCTGTCACGGAACCCCCACCATCCAGCGAAAGTGTGTCTGACACGGAGGGGATGACTGTGCGGGTGGTAGTGGTCTTTACTACTTTCTTTACCTTAGAGAGCAGAAGATGTAAACGCTGAAAAGCTACAACTCATTCGGAGCCATTTCTGCCAGCACGTCACTCCTGCACTTCAGAAACGCTGTGCGCTGCACACTCTGCAGTGAGGTTTTCTACTCGGATCTCGTATTACCGTGGTTTCTGTGCGCCGGGTGGTTCCATCCTCACTGGTCTCCACAGACACGATGGGCAGAGAGTCCTGGGGATCCTCCTCCACGGTGTACGTCTCCTGCACCACCTGACCAGGCTCCATCCTGAACTACACGCACATATTCATACAGCTCAGACAAATATGCTCGGGGTTACCCGTGCGCAAAGTAAAACGCGATGGGTGCTTACGTGATGTGTCCCGTTGATGTAACCCTCGTTCAGTGTCAGCCTCTCTATGTCTGCATCACAAGGAATGCGGCCGTTCTGCAGAGAGAACGAAATACACACGACATACGTCACGTCGCTGAGCAGCAGAACTTTTCCACTGTGACAAGGTCTCATGTTACGTGTTAGAAAAGACGTGTTACATGTTTTTTGTTTTTTTTTTTAAAAAGGCAAAAGCGGCAACCGATGTCAACTTTCATTTGAATTTTAATAGCACCAAGTTTCATCCTATGAAGCTCTGGAACTTTAGCTCCACTGTGTGATCATGTGTGGAGTAATGGTGATGCAACTATCTAATAACAGCCTCGACAGAAACAAAGCAAACATGCGTTCTCTAAAAATCAAGTGAAAGCTGAGACGGTTTAAAGCTTCGGTTCGTAGTTTACAGAAAGTTTCAGGCGGAAGAATGAAACTTCATGAACCACGCAGGTATGTTAACGTCATGAAACACAAACACACACACAGGAAGTAAGCACTCCTCACCCTTAACAAACCATGAGGTAGTTATTCAACAAGCGGAAATGAGCTATGATAAGGAAACGAGCAGATGAACAAAAATTGGTCAGTGATGAAATGAAAAATGACCCACAAAGAGACACAAGCAGAGATTCTAAAAAAAAAAAAAAAAAAAAAGCAGACACCACCAGCACTGCCTGCCCAGGAGCAGTGATGGGTGTGGTGCACTTCCCATTCCAGCCACAGGGGGAGCTCTAAGTACCTCGACCGCCATATCTCCAGTTTTATCTCCACAACTTCAGGGGATGAAAGCGCACGCAGCCGGCCGGGGGGGCGTGGGGTAGGTGCAGCCGTCTGACCGAGAGCGGCGAATTTTCAAATTCAATTCTAAAAACGACTACGACAACTGGGTCAAGCACAACGCTGCCCAGATGAAGCGAACAACCCACAGACTGAGCCAGACCAGGACTCAGTCAGAGGGAATAACAGAAAGTGCCAGGCAGATGCGAGCGTGTGGGAACCTGTCAGTAATGACTGAGGTCGTGCTGTGCTGCCTGGGAGAGTGGCAGAGGCATGCCGAAGCCTTTGGGCTATGTAAACACATAGGGAGATAAGAAGCCGCACAAGTTACATTTCACTGCTGCTCACATTATCCTACGCACACAAACAAAACACTACACCTATGTTTCTGCTCTTTATCGGCCACGAGAGTTACCTGGAACTGGGGCGCGTCCCGGTGAATGCGAGCGACAGAGGGAAAGTGAGCGAGTGGGAGAGCGCGGTTGTTTGAGTGTGTGGCAAAGGTTGCCTCGGGGCTGAAATTGTGCGTCCGTGCGCGCCGGTTTATTCAAGCTGGATAATGACGGAGCGTGACAATGAGGAAGCGAAAGAGTGAGTAAGCGCGTGGGTGGGGGGGGGGTGTCTGTCTGCGAGGTGAACTGTGAAGTCACTCGTCACTGTCTCAACAAGGTAAGTGACTCAGGCGTGATAGCGAGGGCGTGTGAGCGCGCAGGGGAAAACACACTTCAGCTTCAGAGTTTTTGGAATCGCGGCTGATGAAACGGGACTGACTGCGTCCCGGTCCCAGTTCGTGGACCCTGTCCTCGTGGAAAAACAGCTGAGGGATGTTTTTCCAACACCATAAACAAATCAAACTATAAATCAACCAGCTGGTGAGCATACTGCAGAAATAAAAAAAAAAAACCTCTTGATGATGGTCAAGGAAAAGCTCGATCTCACATTAAGGTAAGTATCAAGCCATCAAGACATCTCTCTGCATGCAAACGAACGCCACGGACAAGTCAAGACAAACACGATGGGTTGCACTGTGTTGTTAAGTCTGACAGGTGGAGGGATATGATGATGATGGATGGTGATGATGGGAAGGAAGACTTATTTTGAAGGAGACGTGGATGGTTTCTGAGAAACCGATGGAGGATGTTGGGAAGAAAATGAAGGATTAAAGCTGCGAGGAGCAACAGAGGGTGTAAATGACCTCCTCGGGGTGGGGGGGAGTTCATCGGAAAATGCATTAGTCGCTTGATCTGAGCTCAAGTTTTAACTTTGCCAAGTCAAATTTCAAGCAAGCAGCAAAAGTCCAGCCTGAGCAAAACCCACAGAGGAGGAATTTATTCCCCCGGGTTGTGTCTGGGCTCTGCTGCCGTCCAGCCAGTCCACACTGATGGGATGGGGGTGACCATGGAGATGACATGAGATGAACTCCCTCGGACCAAGGAGGGGCGGATCCGAGGGACTTTGTCGTGAGAAGGTGTGCGTGGGTGGCGGTGGGGGTTCGTTCCGCGTTACCTGCGCGTTGGGGAGGGGGCGGGGCAGGGTGCCGGCGCACGACCTCCGCTCCTCCTCCAGAGCTCGGCTCAGCATCTCAAACTGCCTCTCCTGCTCCCGCACCGAGGCCAGCAGGGAGGCCGTGCTCGCACACTGCTCCATTCACACGCTGAGAGCAGAGCACAGGACAGGGACAGGATCAACACCAGAGAGCAAGAAGAGATTCAACCAACACCGGGGTTTCGTCACACGACCGGCATGCAGCGAGACCGAAAACCAACGCAGCTATCTCAGGATAAAGAAGGGCCGGAAACAAGAGCAGCTCAGGGAGGGATGCGGTGAAGAAGTGCTCATGAAGTCGAATTTTTAGAGGTGGAAAAGCAGCAGATGCTGACGCAGACAAAGCAGGGGGAAGATAAATGAGAGAAGAGAGAAGGAACTGGGGAGATAAAGCAGCAGGTAGAGAGAAAACGTTGACTACAGACCAAACAAGAGTGCTCCAAAAGAAGAAAAAAAAAAAAGCAATTATTCAGAGAGAGCGGGGATGGAAAGATTCTTTCAGCGCATTTCTTCACCTCATGCCGTGCAGGGTTAAAATTAGAGGGAAAGTGAGATACGCGAAGATGAGGCGCGTGGAGCTTGTTAACACCTCCTCCATCCACGGCCGGGGAGAAAATGAGGAAGGGAGAGGGAGAGGAGTGCAGGAGCGCCCGGTGGATTTAGGAGGCGACAGTATCACACCATCAGGTCACACCACATCTGAAAATCCAGAGGTGTTTTGAAGCGAGGGTGTGCGCTCTCCTCAGTTGGGGGGGGGGCAAGCCTTGTGCTGCTGTGCGTTTAACGCTGAAACGCCCAATTCAAATTCATCGAGAAAAATCAGAAATACTTTGTACTCTTCTTGGTGCAGATTAAACGAGAGGCATTTCTTTACAGCACCAGCTGCTGTTATCTCAAACTCACGGGAATAAGTGAGCTTTAAAAACGGTGATAAACGCTGGTTGATGATCTTTTTTTTTTATTATGCATCTGGCTTTTATTCAGTGTGCTGGAGCGAAGGAGTGCTACAGCTGCATCAACTAGACTTTGTGGATTTTCTAAAAAAAAAACCAAAACAAACATTAGCGACCAAAATGTGAAGCATTAAAGGACATTAATGTTGCAAAAAGACAATAATGAGACAATATCACATCCTTCTGTTTGTCTCGAGGGCACAACTTCACCTCCATCTGGTTCACAATCGAACAGGCGTGATATCAGACAAATTTAGGAATTCATTAAGTCACTTCATTTGTTGCAAAACCTCTCTGCTCCTCCTCCTGAGATTTTACTTTCCCACTGATTACTCAAATGCAAAGGGTGTGCTTGATACACTGCACCAGACAGTTCAGGGGAGCGCACAGTCAAACATGAATTTCAAAATAACCAGCTCAATTACGTAACTATTAATTATGGAAGCAATAAAAGATGGCAGACAAATACCGATGATTCATTGTGCAGACAAAACACACAGAAAAGTGCCTGTGAAAGAACAGGAAGCAGGAGAAAAGTTTGACTTTAATCGTCAAACTGGTCTTTGAGAAGGAAATGTGGCCTAAACACATGCCACAGATGACCTCAGCCTCAATTACAGCGGCATGACAATAAGTGAACGTCACTCCAGCCCGAATTAAGACGAGGACAAAGTCCTTTTCCTCAGACTTCCTCAACAGGGAGGCTGGTCAGAGAGGAATGAGGGATCCGGGCGAGATTACTTCAGCAGTGCCTGTCTCATAACGGGATGACACGGACATGGCTCGTCTCCAGGCCCGGGCAAAAAAACCATTTTCTACTTCAAAGTTCACTGACTCATGCAGATCAAATCTGCTCTCCGTCCTCACACACACATACATACACAAGACTGGCGGCGTGAACAAAGGCCCCTGTATTGCTGAGCATGCGCACGCATCCGTACGAGGGCGAGCGATTGTGTATGTGGGTCAGAGATTGCATTAAGGTAGCGAGCGGGCGCGGCGGCTGACGTTGATTTTATCCTTGAACGCTCAAACGGAGCTGTGTCTGAGTTTTGGTGAAGCTTACGCCGCTGCTTCCTCTCGTGTGGGGGGGGAAGAAAAATCCATTTTTAAGTTACAATCCATTTTGTGGACAGAAGCACGCGTGAGCCACACAAACAAACACACACACACAGCCATTGTCATACATTCCACAGTGAGATTTAGCGTGTCATATCCTGTCTCAGCTGCTGGATGCTGTCCTAATAAGGGAACCCTTCACTCTTTCATTGTGCTCCTCTTATCCGTCGCTCACGCTGAAGTTTTTTCTTCCCAGCCAAACACTTCAGTCCTGGGAAAGGGAGAGTGGGAAGTGTTACATTCTCTGACCCAATCAGGGCCGGCCGACCACAAACCAACCAAGTACCTCTATCGTGGACAACGCTCGCAAACTGATTTCAAAAGGGTAGATGTAACCTGAGTGCATTCAAAGTTAAAGTGAAACCACGACACCTCAACGGCTCTTTGCCGAGATCCCAAACGCATAAAGAAACAATGGGAACTCTGCCTTGTCATGAAGGATGTCTACAGCAGATTTCGACGAGATTGCGTACTGATACCACACATCAGATAAGTCACCAAACCACCTCAACGCGCTTCTGAGAGGGCAGGAGAAGACATCCATCCTTAGAGACGCCAGTCTCCCCGTTAACATTCTTGTGGCCGGTCGCAGTTGCTTGTGAGAGAGTTTTAAATGGCTTTAGCCACTTAACGCATGGGCATTAGCCATTAATCTACTGTTAGGCCATTAGCAGCCACGCTAAATCGTATCTGCTAATGGGAAAGGCCTGGAATTACGCTGCTAAGCCACTTACCAACCCGAGCCAAAACACAACACAGATGTACACACACTGTTAGCGTCCGCCGCTCACAGTTTGCTTGTCGGTGCCCAGCGAGTGTTGTGACTGCAGCGTATTCCCTTATCGCTGTATGCTATCGCTGCTATTTCAGCAGCGTCCTCACTGGTGGCTGTGGCAGGCTGACATTTTGTTCCAGTCCACACACACACACACACACACACACACACACACACACAGCCGAGGTGGAGCTATGGTAAAATGCTGTTGTGGCTTGGCCAAATGCTCTGCTGACTCAGCCTCATTTGAATGGTCACACAGAGATTTGGCCTCTGTGTGTTTTCGTGCGTGCGTGTGTGTGTGTGTGTGTGTGTGTGTGTGTGTGTGTGTGTGTGTTAGCCTTGGCCCACGTCCAACTACTACCGCCTTTACCATCCCGACTCGAAACCACGAAAACCCCCGCCCCCCCTCCCATGTGGCCTGCAGCGTGGGCACATCGCGGTGGCTGCAGGCCGAGCACACATGCACACACGCCCACCCGCGCTCCACGCAGAGCGCCCGGGGACCACGGCAAGGCCAGCCGTCTCGTTTACAGGACGCTGACGTACTATTCTTAGCGAGGAAGGAAACGCGCAGGCATGTGTAACTTAGAGGGCGAAAAAAAGGCAAAGACAAAAAAAAAAAAAAAGAACCAAGGGAGTTCAAGTACCTGCACATCTAACTGCAGCAAGGAGGTGTGTGGATATACTACAGCTGGACATCATCTGGGGGTTTTGTTGTTGTAATATCATGAGAAGGCCTCGACGTTGTCTTAAATGCATCGTTGGAGTTAGGGGAAACGAACGATCATTAAATGCCTCCAGCTTCTTGACCATCATACCCTCATTAGATATGAATTTCTCCCAGAAACAAAATTATCCACTGTTACTGTGAAATACTGCGTCACATAAATGCTTCCAGCTCGAGTGGTGCTAATTAGAGCAGATCCCTCTGCCAAGGCCCAACAGCCCCTTAAATTCAATCAAGACTTCTCAATAAGCCAGTACATCAAGAAGGATATTAATCTCTCAAATATCCATGATGTTATTATATTTATTACTTAATTATTTCCTGTGAAATCCAATAACTGTCCTTAAAGAAAGTAACAAAAACATTTACTGGATCCAGTCCTCTATCTAGATCTGTACCAACTCAGTTCCAGGTAACTCTTGGCTCATCCCCTCAGCAGGTTTCATGGAAATCCATTCAGTATTTTTGGTGTGACAAATTCAGACAGACACAGGTGAACTTCGTTACTTTTTAACATGTTTTAACAATTAATTGTTTCGTCAGACAAATGAGAAAGAAATTACAGTAAGACGTCCATCACAAATTCCCAGAACCCGAGGTGACATCTTCAAAATGCTTGTTATGTCCAACCAACTTGGACGACATTGACAATGAATGGCAGTGAACCATCAAACCCCATGAAGTGATGAATTTGGCCTCAGTCACGAATCTTCCAGACAAGGTTTCTCGCAGTGTGTTACAAAAAGAGCAGGTGCTTACGTCACACAACAAAGGCCACGTGTTCAACGTTTGTGGCCGCTGATTATAATCCTCCAACTACAACTTCCTGAGGGAAATTCTGCCCCGTCTCCCAAGTTTAAACACAATATGTCATAGCATCATCACTAAGACCATTATATTCTTAATTGTAGGGTACGAGGCAAAACAGCTGAAATCAATAATCACGCTTTTATGTACTCTGTATATCAATACTACATCCCAGTCTGGTAAATACAAGCTAAGTTGATCAAAGGTCAACACAGAAAGTCATCAAACTGATTCAGCGAATTAGCCTCCATTCCTCAAATGTAGAAATGTAGTAACACCATTTCTTTGTTTGCAACTAAGCTCATAACCAGAAGAGGGGCTCCTTCTGCAGCACGGACATGTTTCAGGTGTGAAAGGACCGACACGGACCAGAAAACTGTACCGTGCAAATTATGGTGCAGACCGGACCCCATGACAGACTCAAGCGCCACTGACGTCTTCTACCATCGATGCAAGAATCGCTCCAAACAGTGGAGAGAGAGTCAACAGATGAGAGCTACAAAAAGTGGTGGGTATCTAAAACAAACCCCAGACTCAGACGCTACATGAGGCTTTTCCCTGTGACACACCATACGGCGAAGAATGGCAAGGATGAAAGGAAATAGTAGCTGCTGTGGCAAGTTCCATCTGCAAAGACAAGGCCCCAACAACCTACACTGTAAAATGTACATTAAACTGTACAGAAGACATGCTACATTGTGAAAATGAAAGTAGCTGTACCAAGATAACAGAATTCAGCCATATCATACAGACCTTGGTGAATTATAAAAAGGGAGCGTGACCGCTTGACAAGGAAGTTGGTTAAATTGCTGCTGTGAGGACTATAAAAATGCAAACTGGCTCTCGACCTTTCCAAGAAGTTAACCGCCAGCGCTGAAGGAGGGCAACGCACGGCCTCCGAAAAATCTGCGCACTCTGATTTCACCCCGTGTGTATCATCACACATCTCCAGGGCGCGGGCGGCGCTGACGTGCTCACCGTTCAAACACAAACACGACTGCAGGTGTAACCGTCGGAGGTGGAGAGATGAAGAAAGACGGAGAAAGAGAGAGAGCAGACGGGGGGGGAGGAGGAGCGAATACGAGAAAACTCCAGCTCCTGTGTGTGTCAGAGGGACACACCCGTGGAGCGCTCTGAAAGCCCGTCATTACAGAGGCTCACAAATGATAGCCCTGGTTAAAACAACTGGCTGCGCAGCAAGACTTCAGCCCCCACAGGCAAGATGGCTAGGAACAAATTCTGGGCAGAAACGTCCAACTTTTGATTTTTCTTTTTCGCCCCTCCTTTTTACATGTAACACTGGGGACATTTCTGAGCAAACAGCTTGTCCAAACTTGCTCACAATCTCTTCCATCTCTATTCTGGCAGGTCAAAGCAGACATGCCTGCAGGGGTTTTTGGGTTTTTTTTAAGAGGAATATGCCAGGCATGTCCGTGCTGTACTCAAACTCACGGATCAGCTGACTGTATCGACGCAAATCAACTATTCGCAGTCTGTTTAGGCAGGCGGCCAAACGTGTCCGGGGTTAGCCTGTCTGTTGTTCTCTTGCAGAGATTTTTAACACAGAGAAACTACAAAGGGTCGCTCTGACAAACCGAGACCAGCAAGCCCAGTGCAGGAGCGAGCCGTTGAACCACATTCACCATTCACACAAGCAGCC
Source organism: Psettodes erumei (assembly GCA_016785225.1). Taxonomy (NCBI): domain Eukaryota; kingdom Metazoa; phylum Chordata; class Actinopteri; order Pleuronectiformes; family Psettodidae; genus Psettodes; species Psettodes erumei. Next base: position 1,328,519 of record JAFBJZ010000612.1, read on the forward strand.
CCCCCCCCCCCCCAGTAATCCAGTGTCTGTTCACACTGAAGAACTGTAAGATGAGAGGGTGTCTGTGTTGCCAGCCTCTAAACAAGGGCCTGAATAATGAAGCAACACACAGGCCTACCACCTCACCACACCCACACATCCAGACCCACACAACAGGTTCTTTGCTTTTGTCCCTCGCTGCTCCGCCACCACAAATCCCGTCCCCGTCCTCTACCTGGCAGACCACATCAAAAAGAGAGCAGCTGGAACACTGAACAGTGCGTTTTCAAAGCAGACACAAAAACGAAACAGGAAAAAAAATCAAAAAGCAATCTGCCAACAGTGACGCACAGTCACCTGAAGAGCACCGTGCAGCGCCGCTGTAGGCAGAGAGTGGGCGTCACGGCTTCAGTACATAATAGGAAACTGATAAGTGAGCCGAGGTTGGACTTTGACTCCCACCTTACGGTCTGTGACGCGGCTGACTGGCCGCTCACTTCCGTGTACTCTCACCTGTTCGGATTAACCCCCCGCCCCGACGTCGGAGAAAATTGGCGGAAAAGTCTCGTGATATGTTTCTGCTTTGGCGTTTGAAGGCAGCGAGCAGAAAACACTCAGCGTGGAGTGTTAAAACGTTATACGCCTCCCAGCCACCCACAAACCGCACTGTTCATGCAATAAACTGATATGTTGGCTAGCTAAGGCTATTTTAGTTGAATAATCAACAGATTAAACCATCATCATACGAACAACTGTTAGCTGCGTGTAAAACTTTCGTTAAACTTTTCCCAAGTCGCACTCTAGATAAGTTATTCATCAAGCTAACGAATGGAGTGCACCGATGCTAGCTAAATTAGCTTGAGCTACGGCGGCTAACGTGCTAGCGCTGCATTACAACCACCAAGTTCACCAAATTGAAACTCACTCCTCTTACCACCTGCAACATATCCCGACCAGCTCAGAACGCCGAGAGACGAGCTATTACCGATTCTGGAGACTGTTAGGCGTGCTTTTCAAAGTCCATAAGTGTTTGCGAGCAGGATTCAGGCCTAGCCTAGCCGACCGCTGCCGCTGCGCTGCCGACCGCCGCCGCCGCCGCCGCTGCGCTGACACAAAAATCCAAACGTCGACCCCGCGGGCTCGGCGAAAAGGAGCGAGTTGGGACGAGACGACGAGAGGAGCTCGGCGTGGTCAAGCAAACGGCGTGAGACGGGGCGAGAGTACTCACAATGAACACGGAGAAAACACCCACCTATGCAATTTCCTATCTTCCGTGGCTGGGCTTGTTGTTCACTTGCCTCTGCTCCTCCTCTCTCCGCTGGGGGGGAGAAAGGTGGGGGCGAGTGGAAGAGAATAGGACGGAGGCGGACAGGAGAGGAGAGTAGAAGGGGTCTAATGTTTTGATGCATGTCATTAAATCATTGTTTTTGTAAATAAAATTTTAAAAAACATCCTCTGCTGTAAAAAAGAAAGAAATTTGTTGCGGCAAAATTGTTGTGGAAATTGGGGTTCACGATTTGTATTATTTATCCAGACTCATAAGAATCCAGTATTCTGCTTTTTTCTCATCGTCGAGCCATCAACCAGCTGGAACAGCACACGGTATTATTGTTTGGAAATAATATCATAAGAAAGTCCTCTGAAATGAAATATGCAACGTCCTTGTAATGTGCTGATATTGCTCTCTGGTGGTCATCACATAGAAGTGCTGCTAGAGAGCAGAAGGGAAGCAGTTCTCACTCACCTCCCACACCATACTATAAAAATACTCCATTACAAGCAGGAGTACTGCATGCGCGTGTATCCTGAAGTGAAAGTATATGAATATTTACCGTATGATGTGCTTTTGCAGCTGATGCTTTTTCCAAACTTTTGAGCTTAGAATTGTTTTACACCTGTGTTTTTGGATAGAAGCGTCTGTCTTAATATAATATGCTTACAATGTGTTCACTATAAAAAAAAAAATAGCGTTTGCGCTTTGCTTGTTTTTGAACTGTGCTAGCTTAATAGCCGATGTCATGTTTACACACCACGGTGGTAAACTAAGATGTTGAACATACTTTACAACACACTTGTTAAATGTGAACGTGTTGGAACAATACCGGACTTCAACTTATGCATCCATGAAAATACTTATATTTAATACACGCTGGTAATGGACCCACCAGGGCACTCCCTCCTTCGCCAACACCCACTGCCAATGTTTGTCTGAACTCTGGGCCATCCCAGGCTCCTCTGCCTGTCTGTCCAGCCTCCAGGGCTGTTACCAAGGTGACGAAATCTCAAGCACTCAAGAATGTTTCCCGAGTACTCCCTAGCACCACCAACCGCATTTTGCATCCTGTTGTCTATTTCAGCCAGCTTGCATGTGTACTCACCTGCCTGTATTTGAGTGTTGATTTAGTTACACTAAGCATGTCATGGCTGGCGTGCATGTTAGATTATCAGAGACAGATACGGACAAAGACTGTCTGTGTTGATGTGCTTGCTGATGTTGAGAACAAAATCTGCAGAACTAGTTTCAGTTCCAGCACCGCAGCATAAACCCTTGTCAGATTGAAAACAAAGGGATATCTGGGAAAGTAACATGAAATGACTGTAATTATCTTAATTATCTTTAAGGTATGCACCTCCATCACACTGTGGACTCACACAGACACTCACACAAACTACTTTTCCTCCCACTCTTCCGATTCCCACACTTGTACCATTTAAAATACTAAAGCTAAATTGTGTAAGAAACCATCTACTACATGACTTTCACCTTTTTCTTTTACTGCTTTGGTCTTTTGGCCATTTTTGCACTGTTTCTTGGGTGATTCTCAACGTGGCTTACTGTCAAGCTGTACACCTGAAAAAAACTGGTGCAACTGGTTTCCAATTTACATATATGTCCCTGGGGACACAAACTCTGAGGGAGTCAGTTGTGAGGAAGGTCTCAGTCTTCAACATCAGCCACTGTGGGTTTCAGCTCGGAAAAGCTCCTGTCACGGCAAATCAAGTAGGAACTTTATTTATTTATTTACTTTATTTTATTTAATATTCAGTCCTTGCATGTATCCTGTGTTAGTAGGCTATAGATAATACATTTTCTTTATTTATATCCAGCATTTACCCAGTTTTTTTCTTTGAAGTAGAGATCAGAGATCAGTTAAATTGAGAAGTACAGTCAGTTTGTGCAGTTTGTTTCTCGGTGACTCCCGTGATCCAAGTCAGTACAGCCGCACCACTTGGAAATACACGTCGCCCTTGCTCTTCACTCACCTGGAATCGTTATCTCAGCATGCTTGAATATCAAAATGGATGAGTTGTAGGCAGATAGTGGGCGTCACGGCTTCAGCACATAATAGTAAATTGATAAGTGAGCCGAGGTTGGACTTTGACTCCCACCTTACGGTCTGTGACGCGGCTGACTGGCCGCTCACTTCCGTGTACTCTCACCTGTTCGGATTAACCCCCCGCCCCGACGTCGGAGAAAATTGGCGGAAAAGTCTCGTGATATGTTTCTGCTTTGGCGTTTGAAGGCAGCGAGCAGAAAACACTCAGCGTGGAGTGTTAAAACGTTATACGCCTCCCAGCCACCCACAAACCGCACCGTTCATGCAATAAACTGATATGTTGGCTAGCTAAGGCTATTTTAGTTGAATAATCAACAGATTAAACCTTCATCATATGAACAACTGTTAGCTGCGTGTAAAACTTTCGTTAAACTTTTCCCAAGTAGGAAGGTCTCAGTCTTCAACATCAGCCACTCTGGGTTTCAGCTCGGAAAAGCTCCTGTCACGGCAAATCAAGTAGGCACTTTAATTTATTTAATATTCAGTCCTTGCATGTATCATGTGTTAGTAGGCTATAGATAATACATTTTCTTTATTTATGTCCAGTATTTAGCCAGTTTTTTTTTAGATCAGAGATCAGTTAAATTGAGAAGTACAGTCAGTTTGTGCAGTTTGTTTCTAGGTGACTCCCGTGATCCAAGTCAGTACAGCCGCACCACTTGGAAATACACGTCGCCCTTGCTCTTCACTCACCTGGAATCGTTTTCTCAGCATGCTTGAATATCAAAATGGAGGAGTTAAGTTGAAGCGCTGGTTGACACTGCTAACTGGAACTGTAGAGAATTTGCTCGTCACAGGGATCGCCTTCGGCTGGGCTTCTCTTGTGTTTGTGCTGAAAGTCGATGGATACTTTGCTGGATACTGTGCCAATGTCACCAGAGATGGAGTTGATGCCGTGTATACAGGTAGACACAGAGGGAGACACAGACACTTTCTAGAAAAAAAAATCCTTGAATTTTTGTTGCATTTAATTTATCCTACAGGTAAAATAAAGGCACTGCATTGCAGTGCACCTCAGCTAAATATCACTGGATTACAAGAATCCTATCAACCTGCTGCTACAGGACATACAATATACCTTCACACTGTGGAAGGCTGTCAGATTACAAATGAAACAATGACATACACATACAAGCATTAAGATGTTTCCACCTTTTCCCTTTGTTGTGTCTCTTTCTTCCTTCCAGACTGCAGTGCTCAGGATGAGCACTTTTCTCAGGTCATGTCTGTGGCTTCCATCGCCAACACAGTCATACGCTTCCCCATTGGATATATTTTTGACCGCTTTGGAACGACAGCAACGAGGCTGATAGCAATGTGAGTACGCCATTGAACAACTGTAACATATAAAGTGTTACTTTTCTTTTGCAAAGGACTTAAAATTAAAATAGAGTCCATGTTGATACAACATGGTTGATGGGTCATTATGGGATCATTATGGGATCATTAAAGCGTAATGATGTAAACTTCACATATTTCTCTACAGTCGAATGATTTTTCATCCAGTCACTAGGCATCTGTCATGCATCCAATTTTATAAATTAGACAACAATACTTGGAACTGAGTTTGACATTGACAATTCAACTAAAAATAAAAAAGAAATATGCTTTGCATTGTGACACTTTGAAATTTGACTTAACTCTTGATTATTATCCTACTGCAGATTTTTGTACACCACTGGCACACTGCTCGTCACACTATCAAATGCAGGTATACTGTCTCTTAACTTGCAGCAGATCAGAAGCCCGATGTCATCACTGTGTGTCCCTTTATCTTTCTCTGCTCTATCTTCGACACACAGAGACGTCAGTGTTGCTGTACCCAGCTTTGTCTTGTCTCATTACTGCCGGAACAATCTTCTATATCACAAATGCTCAGGTATGTCATGGCCAAGCCTGAAATCTCACATGGCTGAGAATGTTAATGAGGATGAAAACAAAGGTATCTTTCTCTTAAGGTGGGGAACCTGTTTGATTCCTGTCGCTCCACAATCATCACCATATACAATGGGGCTTATGACTCATCGGCTGCCGTTTTTCTTATTGTAAAGGTAATGTACATGTGGTAAAATGGTAGAAAAGATAGATTTAACAAGGTTTAAGGGCTCGTTAATCCCTGTCAAAATTTCAAAAGTTAACATCATCTCCTTTTGTCTCTCTGTCTATAGCTGCTACATGAAAGAGGAGTGTCTCTGCGTACATCTTTTTTCTTCCTCATGTCGTGTAGCATAATCTACCTCTTTCGTACCTTCTTTCTGATGCCCAGAGGACTAATCCCCTACCCACTGCGAGAACCATACACATACGGGTAAGAACAGACTGCACCATCCAAATCAGGTTTAACCATTAATTTGTTTTTGCAGCAGTTGGACTGTTCTGACTCAACTGCTCTCCACCTACAGGGTAAGCTGCTCCATCCCAAGAAGAGCAAGAAGGAAGCAGGAGAATGACAAGAAGCAAGAATTAAAGGCAGAAGACTTGGAGAAGACTGAAAGAGACGAGAGAGAGGCTGAGACATCTTCCTTGCATGTGCTCAAAGACAACCTACATGAGCCAAAGCAAGAGGAAGGTACAATATCATGAATTTTTGTTTTTATTGTCACTTTCAAAGTTTTTATTTATGTTAGTATTTATTATGGGGTCAATTCTTGATTTCACAAATCCAAAATCTCAAACAGTGGCAGTAAAGAATGGCTTTTGGTATCCAGTTCATCATTCAGGACTGAGGATCAAGAGATGAATATTGACTTTGTTTGGTACCCAGGTCCAACAGTAAAACAGCATTTGTTTTCTAGGGACACCTACATTAGTAACCCAGAATGCACTGCTGTCAAGGCTTAGCATCTGTCTTTTCTGTCAGCCAAAATTAATCATGGGAAATGTAGGAAATCACAAACTGATGAGGAAGTGGAGGAGAAGCAGGTGCATGGAAATCAGATACACAGGACATATAAAATTTTACAGTTCTATCTTCTTGTATCAAACAGTTTACTGTAAGTGTGTATTCAGCTAAAGAAAAGGATTTCTGGTTTTCACTGTCCATCTGTCTTTCCTTCCAACAGCTACTTTCAGGAGCTGTGTGTTGTCCTGGCTCTTCCTATGGCACCTAGTCTGGGTGGTCATCACCCTCCTCTGTCACTTTCTCTTCCTCTCCACTGTCAACCCCATGCTCACCCGGCTGGCTGATGGTGACCAAACCTTGGGTGAGGTATAAAATGATTATTTTTCTGGGAGCATTCCTCCGTGTTAAAAATGAAGGTTTTGCACCTTGTCTGGATTAACAGATCAGAAGACATGTGGTCATCACAGACCTGTATCGTGAACATACAGTAGAACCTGTAGGGGTTTCAGCATGTATGTTCACTGCACTGAATAATGCTGTTTTTGTTTGTATTTAAATTTGCACATTTATACAATGGCAAATCAAAATACTAGTTTCCAACTAGGTGGTAGTGCCCATTAAAATTCTACATTTAGACACTTTAAACATAATTCATGTCCAAAGAACCACTGTTCTAGATCAGTACAAGGTATAAGCAGCAATAGCATATAGCAGCAATATTCAAACTTTATGATATGAAGCCAGTAATCTCTCACTGGAAAAATGAACAGAAGCCCAGGCTAACCTGACTACAAACAAGCTTTAAATGGATCATTACTTCCATTTTTTTCACATACCATATTTATTATCATTTACATCATTTCAGAATATTTCTCTCTAACCCTGCCCCTGGCCCTCAGAAGGATAAGGAAAGAATTTGTTTGTATCCTTTATCCTTTGATTACAAATTTATAAAACATCATGTATACCAGTGATCTGTATGTACAATATTATGCAGTTACATACAAATTGCATATACAGGATCTGACATTACTGTCAAAGCATGTCATATATTTATTAGACAGTATTCCTGCATTCCAGGCAGTTTTCCTCTCCTGCAAATGCATTATTAAAGTAGTGTTGCAGAGACTGACCCTTTAAACCTGGCACTCCTCATCCTTTGCAGTTTGATTTCTTTCACACAGTGTTTCACAGTGTTTCCTTTTTCCAAACTAAACCACCTCTTTCTGTCCACTGCTCCCCTCTAGTGAGTCACTACACCAATGTATTTGCCTTCATCCAGCTGTGCGGTGTACTGTTTGCTCCCATCAGCGGACTCATCATGGACAGACACAAGCGCAAACCTCTGGCTCCAGGTTAGCTGGATTTGCTCCAATTTATACTGTGAAACAAAGCTTTATACTGTATTTGACTGAATTCTGGGGTTATGTGTCAACCAAAGGAGAAGTTTTTAAAATAAAATGGCATTCATGCCTGATTTTCAGGCTATTGTCAGTTCCTACAAAGACACAGTTCTGTTAACTACTGTCATCTTTCTGTCTGCTGCTCAGGAGAAACAAAGCGAGAAGCAGATCTGCGTTCATCCACTCTCGCCATCTTCCTGACCTCCCTGATGTGTTCTCTCTTCTGTGTGTGTTTCACCTGTCCTGTCCTCCATCTGCAGTACCTCACCTTCCTCCTGCAGGTTGTCAACAGCTCCTTCTTCTACGGAGGCCACCAAGCCTTTGTCAGCATTGCGTATGTTCACATTCCCTCCTTAACTCTGCCACAGTAAACAGAAAATGAAGTCAATGATATCTCTCTTATCACTTAATCTGCTACGCTTCATCAACTGTTGTCTTTTGCTGTTTTGTCCTCTGCCTCTCATTTAACCTTCTCCAGCTTCCCCATGTCTCATTTTGGAAAGTTGTCAGGGATTGCAATGTCATTATCAGCTCTGGTGCTGCTTCTCCAGTTTCCAATCCTACACCTCATCAAACACCAGCTGCATGGTGACCCACTCTATGTAAGTGTCCATAGTGTGTGTGATACTGACTGCCACCAGTTTAATAACTTGTACACACCCCCCCCACAACCACGTCCTTTTTCTGTCATTTTCTGAGGTGAATGTTGGTGTTACCTTGATGTCTCTGCTCACCTTTATTCATCCAGTCCATGTCAGGCTCTACTGCCAAAGGCTGGCCAAGGAGAAAAAGTCTAGAAAAGAAGTAAGTTTCAGTTTTCTGAAGATCACTCAATGGTTGTTCATACTTTACATTCCTGCTTTTTCAAGATGTTTCATTTATGTTTAAAATCAACCGAGACAGTTGTACTGAGGAAGAGGAGCTGTGTATGTTTGGAAGGGTAAAACAAGGACTGATATATTTAAACACGCACTAGTTCTCACTATTACTATTACTTTGAGTTTACATCTTCAAAAGAAATACTAAGCAAAGAACGTATTAAGACTTGTTTAGGATGAAAACCAAAATGTAGGACGTGGGACTCAGATGTCCAGACAGAGATATGTATCATGCATCATGTAGGTCTTGCAAATGAATATCACGTTATTATGTCGTCAAACAGGCCTGTTTTAATTGTATTTACAAAGTTTGCTGAAAACAATGTGTTTGTGAACGAAGAATAATTATGTTTACATTCAGTGTTCATAAAAAATTCATCTGAAAGCTGATTTTTTAAATTAGATTATAAGTATTTAAAATCCCGCCTCATGTTTACTTGCTAGCAGTCTTCATCTCTGCTTTTGTTAATGCATTGCAGCCTATCTTGGCAGGTGACTGCCAACTGTAGACCTACCAAGCCTACAAAGCTGCTGAACCAGGACTTCATGTGTTTCCATGGCTATGAAGTGAAATTTCTGATCTGATCGCTTCCGCTCCAAAACAGCCAAAATAGCATCTGTATTAGTATTGCTTTGTTACATTAATAAAAGAATCTTCATACCTGAAATGGGAACAGGTATTTTTTTTTTTTACCTTTATTGCCTGTTGTTGCTAATTTGCATCATAGATAATAGATAATAATAGATTTATATCTATTGTATGTGTTATACTCAAATTAACACCCTCAACTTAATTTAGCCTCTACCTGAAAGCAAAAACACACACCAAAATTTTTTTTTTGATAATTGGAAATAAATTCAGGCGTTAAGGGGTTAAAAGAGAGGCAGAAAGTCCAGGTCTCCACACCCCAGGTTAGAACATGGATCAGGGTTTCGAGCTCCAAATGTGCCCTGACGCTGTAGCATTCAGCCTTCTGCCTGACACCGAAGCACTTGCATGTTACAGCAGCTCACTTCCATTGGGAAACCAGCAAACGTCAAGAACATTGGATGTCCCTGCAGTAGCTTTACACGGACAGCACGCTGCAGACGATGACACATCCAGTTACCAAGGAAACCAGTGTGAAAGTGGAGGGATAAGCAGTGACTTAGCAGCTCTCCAGGTCAGTCGAGCAGCTGGCCATTCCAACTACACATGTGACGACTGTGGGAAGGATTTCTCCTTCCTGAGCATGATGAAAGGTCACAGGCTCATGCACACAGGGGAGAGGACTCAGGTGTGCGGACAGTGCGGGATGAGCTTCATCAGTCACCTGAGGCGCCACAAGCTGCTGCATTCGGGGCTAAGGCCGTTCACCTGCCAGATCTGTGGCTGCAACTTTACTCTTGGTGCCCACTTCAACGCACACGTGAAGATACACTGCAGGTGAACAGGAGAGAGCCCCATGCATACAAAGCAACTCTGCACCAAGCTACCTGCTTTAACTCTTTGCACAAAAGTGAACAAGTGTGTTTGTTCTGACTTGACAATATTTCTGCAGGTCATACCATGTAGTTATATTTTATTTCCAGTTTCAGAAACTGAAAAGAACAAATTCAACATGCTGGTATAATCATGTGGGCTAAATAAGATACAGTCTGTAACATTTAGATAGTTAACAGAAGTTCATGGGACTTCCTGCATATATAATAGAGACACACTTGCTAGCGCAGTTTACTGCCCTGTGTCCACCTGTTGCGATTATAGCAGGATGTTTGACAGATGGACAGAGAGAGTTAGTGAGGCGCAGCTCTGCATATCAGACAAACAGCGGCTGCTGCAAGGTGCAGAGTCCCTGCACAAGAAGACTAAAGTGTTTGGATCTCCTCAAAATGACAAGGTAAACATAATTTCTTATAGACATGGTATAGTAGGTGTTAGCGGAATGAAGTGTGTTTGCTGTAGGGACTGAGGAGAGTTCATTCAAGGTTCCCAGTACATTCTATTTTGGTTACTGAAAATATAGCAGCTATGATAGCAAATGTGTGCTCGTTGTTGTGTTAAATGATAAATTGCCATTAAAAATGTGTAACAGTCATGTCTTAAGGGTCTAGTTGGTGATAGTTGTGTCCACACTGTGCCATGTGTCATCACGTGTAGATTAAGTGAACTAATCTGGATTACAGTCAGCACCGCTTGGCGATAACTATATAATGTCTACTGTCCTCAGCGCGTGAGTTCAACATGAGACAGAAATAGATCAGGCACATGCGACAGCTCAAGGTATGTTAAATTTAAACGGCTAATAAAGTATATTAATAGACAGTGTATTTGGATACAAAGGATTTTTTATTAATAAATAGTATTTTTCAGAGGTTTTTATTAGTTTTAATATTGTTATTTTTTTAAATTATAAGATTATTTACTACGCATGAATATGTTAGTTGTGTTTTGATGTTGGTCAGTGTGAAGCTGCTAATTTAAAAATGTTATTGATTAATTTTTAAAAATACAGCTCAAGTTGCATTGAAAAATTTGAATTGAAGGCCAAGTAATTTAAAACCACTGGTGAATAAACAGTAGCTGACAATAAATGTAGTGCTGTAAAAAGTACATTATTTCCCTTAGAGTACATCAAAATTCAAGCATACATAGTGAAACATTACTGTATGTTACTGTCTACTTTCCATTCATTTGATACAAACTCTTAAGACTAATGCTACCATTCTTTTGAGTTAAACTAAATGAGCGGCTGTGCTCATATCTCAGTACTACATGAGTGTTGTCATATAGTGTTTCGTCTGCTGCAGTATCCACTCTGCCTCTTGGAAGGTACTCAGCATGAGCAGAGACAGAGAAACTGAAGGATGTAGTGTCAGTTTGCATCAAGGCCAAACCGTATGAAGCCCCATGTGGTGTGAAGTGGACCAAGTACTCTAAGTCAGCAGCAGAGGACAAAGTAACTCTGCTTATCATATACTTGCATACTTCTTGTTTATCTCACTCTAAGTTGCCTGTTCCCTTAGAAATGCCAATGAACTGTTCAGGATCATCTTCACACTATGAACCCCATAAAACTACATTTTTAGGTAACCAAGCTAAGCCAATACAATTTACCTGTTATCAGTATTTAGATAATATTTAGATTCTTCACAAATACAGTGAAAAGGCTTTACTAAATGAGAATTTTAGGGTAAATCGGCTGACATGGTTATTTGTAGAGCAGGTGTTACATCCATTTAAACTGCTTCACAGATTCTGCTCAGTCTTACATCATCTACTGTATTGTGTAGGAGTGAAACAATATGCTATATCATATTGCACTGTCTGGGCCCTAACTGAAAAATGAAAAAGAAGTTGATATCTCCCTCACACCTGTTCCATTTTTCTTCTGTATCATAGAAACATTTATCAAGTGGAGGCCTGCAGTCCCCTGAAAACCTCAGAAACTGAATCTGCTTAAAGAGAAAGAATTGGAAGAGAAGAACAAAGGCAAAGAGGAGAGACCACAACTTTCTCAGAGGAAGCAGCTCACACTGGAAGATAACATTTGACCTTTTGGAGACCTGGACAAAGGACGTGAAGCATGCAAGGGTACGAGGTTGGTACCAGGCTACGCTACCGGCTGACCCTGGCCTCGGGGATGCTGGAGTGTCTGTGCTTCGCCGGTGTGGTGTTCGGTTATGCCTCTCTGGTGTTTGTGCTGAAGGAGGATGGGTACTTCAGTCAGCTGTGTGACAGTGTCACAGGTACCAACGGCACAGTGACCAGTACAGGTGAGTGACTGTGGCTTAAGTTTCAAAGGTGAGAGATGCTCATGTAGCACTCCTCCCCCAAACAAACCACATAACAGCCATTCAAATTTGAAATAATCCTGCAGGAAATAATAAAAGTCAAATGACCTGTTATACTTCCAATCATGACATCAAGAGTTATGGAAACAAAATACAGTACAAACGCTTCAATCCAGTTCAGCGTTCAGTGTCTGTGCACTTAAATTTAGTTCAAAGAGGAAAAAAATGATTCCAGAACTCTTACTGCTCTGGCAGAGATTTTATCCACAGTCCAACCGTGTCTTGGGTGTGTGTGCGTAATTCTTCATCACACACACCTGTATGACAAGTCATAGAGAGAATAAATAATAAGTAAAGTTACTGCTACGTTGTACTTCTGATCTCACATCTCCGCCTTTTATATGCAATAAAAAGTAAGTTCCTCCAGACATATAATATAACCCCCTTTCATTAATAACACAATACACATTCGTCACTTGGTCTCCTATATAAACTGAAAACATTAGTTGCTAGCTCATCATAGCTCTTAGCTGTGTTAGCTCTTAGCTTGGTGATAGCCTTTAGCTAGTATTCACAAGTGCAAACATTACATGCACAGTTACAATTTCAGAGGTTGAACGGGTATGTGTCATTACATTTTTTATTTACATACTTTTAATCGTTCAACAATTATTTATGCATTTTAACCAACATTGCATTATGTATTTTAATGAATAACATATCTTTCATATTTTGAACTAGGGTTGCACTCATCCATATTTTTAAACTGAGGCAAAAAATGTAGATACTATCAATAAAAGCTGCATTAGTTTAATAATTGCTTTATGAGCACTTTGGGGTGGATAAACACCAAAGCACACTAACACTTGTCACCCTGTTACCATTGTGGTTGGTCTTGCTCATGTCAGCAAATTCTTATTTCTAAGTAAACATTATTTCTAAGTTTTTTTTTCTGGTCACCTACCCAAATCAAATTCCCTCATTCATTTCTTTTTGCCTGTCACTGCATGTGTGGACAAAGACAGGGCATTTCATGGGTGACCTAACACACAACACTAGCTACCATGGTGATGTTCCCATTGGTTGGAGGATAATTTGCTCAATATTTCCCTGAGCGGCAAAAGTCACTGCTTCTTTCTTTTCTTCGGTTTCTCTGTCTCTCTCTTGCAGACTGTAGCAGACAGGATGAGAAGTTCTCTCTGGTCTTCACTACCGCCTCATTCCTCAACAACTTCTTGACTCTCCTCAATGGCTACCTGTTTGATCGATTTGGCACCATGTTTACCAGGCTGTTGGGAATGTGAGATCATATCACTTTTATTTCTCCGGCCAGAAAATGAGAACAACTCTGTGCAGCAGTCCAAAACCCCAAATATGTTGATTTTTGTAGTGTTAAGGATCTATTATTTGTTCAAAATTTAGTTCACTGACAAACTATTCAACCTCCTCAGACATCATACTCATACAAATAAAGAATTCCAGACATTGAAATATATTATTTCTCATTCATTTTAACCACTATGATACATGTCAGTGTAAGAACACATGCCTTCACACCAATCACCAAGAACTGCATCTTCTTTTTACTGTGGTTTCACACAGGGGACCGTATGAAATAGCCTGATATTGTAGCTGCTCTGAATTCAGTCATGAATTTCTCTCTCCAGATGTTTGTACACTACTGGAACCTTCCTTGTGGCCTTCTCCAGTGCAGGTGAACATACCTAACCACAGTACACAACATAATGTGCATTGAATGATACCCTCATGTAACCATTTAGAGTAGTTAACCAAACCGACTTCCTAAACAAGACATCATTTTAGTGCTAGCAATCATGTACCTTACTTTCAGGATATGGAACGGTGAATCAATTCACCTCTCACCTCTGCATCATCATACTGTGGGAATAAATGTACAATTGTGTCATTACTATGTAATAGAAATAACTTGTCTGAGGTGTGATGAGTTTGTCTTCCACTGTCCTGTAGCGTTTTCAGAGATGCTTTTTCCTGCCTTGTCCTGCATCGCTGTGGGAGGAAACCTGCTCCTTATAACTAACATGCAGGTGATTGCTCCGTTGCATTTCTGTATACTGGAAACATGCAACATACAGTTAATCATAAACCAGACACTTCTGAACACTTACACAGTAAGCTATACATTTTGTATTGATGCATGTCTGTTTGTCTGCAAGGTGGGAAACCTGTTTCCAGCTCACCGCTCCACCATCATCACCCTCTACAATGGTGCCTTTGACTCCTCCTCAGCTGTGTTTCTCATCTTCAAGGTAAAACAGTGAGCCTGTGCCCTGCCTGTATTTGAAGTTGTTTTCTAGATTGGTGGTTGTCCAAACCCAACATCAGACAGTAAGGCTGTGAATGTTCTCATTTGCCCAGGTCATGGTTATCTCAAGGAAATTTTAACGAACTGACGAAGCACTAACGAAGTCGAAACGACCATCCCCAACGACTGTCACAACTGTCGTTGTGACGACTATCACTCTAACGACTATCATTGCACACGATCCTTGTGACAATCCCCCACAGAGGTTAAATACCCTGGATCTCTGCACCAGTTTGTCAGGCTAGCTCACCCTAGTCAGACCAGCATGAACTGATGAAGCCTTTTGGATGAGAGTGAAACGCCTTCAAAGACCTATAACCAAGTCCAGTTGATTTCGATAAAAAATTTCCTTGAGATCAACATCAGACACTATTTAGAACATTCACATTGCATGATGGCGGCAATACTACCACCAACCAAATCTTGTTTTTTCTCGCTCCAGGTTCTGTATGAACAGGGAATCTGTCTCCGCACCTCCTTCCTCATTTTGTCCTGCTGCAGCATAATACACCTGGTGAGGACCTTCCTGCTGATGCCTAGAACCCACATCCCGTACCCTCTGCCACAATACTACACCTACGGGTGAGGGCATTACATCAACTCTGGAGCAGCTGTTATCCCTCAGGAATGAATGAGACCTGACATACACATCCACTTATTTTCTGATGATCAGACTGAAGTGTGGAAAGGCCAACACTTACAATGTGGAGCAGTTTGAGAGGATGAGAGGCG
The DNA here is from genome assembly GCA_016785225.1 of Psettodes erumei. Taxonomy (NCBI): domain Eukaryota; kingdom Metazoa; phylum Chordata; class Actinopteri; order Pleuronectiformes; family Psettodidae; genus Psettodes; species Psettodes erumei. The sequence goes on from JAFBJZ010000612.1 coordinate 1,343,809, forward strand.
GCACGAGGACAGCGTCCCAGGAGCCCAGAGGGATGGACAACAAACCACCAGCACCTGAGGAGGAGACAGAGGCCCAAGGCTCCGGAAAAGGTACTTATCCTCACTGTTGCAATCTCAACATCCACAGGCGTGGAGACCATGTGTGGATCATGAATCCTACCACATATCATGTTGTATTTAAAGTGGTACTTCAGAACACAGCAACAGTTTCTTTACATGTGCCCATGCAGAAAACAGCTGGAGAAACAACTTGAAATGACATCTCAATCTCCTCTCATTTCCCTGTTTTTTTCTTAATCTCCACTCTGATCTGATCATACACTGTATAGTAGCAAACTGCCTTGATCAGTTTTTTCTTAATGTAATGAAACTATGTAGTATTATGCAGTGGAATTTTTGTATTGGCCCTACTGTCAATTACCAGCAAACACTTCAGATACACTGCAGATAAGCTAAATACAGGACATGTCCTGTTTGAAATGTCACAAATGCAAGCTAACACAGACTTCATGTCACTTCTCACACGTTCAGTGGCGAGTTTCCGGAGCTGCGTGCTGTCTTGGTTCTTCCTGTGGCAACTGCTGTGGCTGTCCATCATGCAGCTTAGACACTACCTCTTCATTGGCACACTCAACCCCATGCTCGACCGTCTAGCTGACAATGACCCCAACCTGGGTAACTGATTATAAATGTCACTCCACCCTCTTTATCACAGCTGAACCTTTTTTGTTCTCTGACTGGGCTTTTCACTCTCTCTCACCACACCACCACCAACTCTGGCCTTTTTTAAATGCTTCTCTCTGTGGCTGTTTGCTTCCTACCGTATCTTCCTCAGTGAGTCAGTACACCAACGCTTTCGCCATTGCCCAGCTGTGTGGGGTGATATGTGCTCCCTGGAATGGACTCATCATGGACAGACACAAAAGAAAGCCTCTGGCTCCTGGTAAAACAGTGACTCGGGTTACAACGGCTTGTGCATGTGTGTGTGTAACTTTACTGATTCTTCATTAACAATTTTCCCTTCTGTAGGAGAAACGGAGCAGGAGGCGGACCTGCGCTCCTCCTCTCTGTCTCTGTTCCTGACCTCCCTGCAGTGCCTGCTCTTCTCTGTCTGCACCTCCGTCCCGTTCCTTCCCCTGCAGTATCTCACCTTTGCTCTGCAAGTCCTCAATCGCTCCTTCCTCTACGGCGGAAATGCGACCTTCATCAGCATCGCGTGAGCTGCTGTCACATACACAAGGGGGTGGACAAATAAAGAAGGAAACCAGTAAAACACAGTAGCACTGCAGGCAACGAAACACTTGGCCACAACATTGTTTATTGTTGACAGCAAGAAAAAGTCAGAGTCCACCTTTAAACACTGTTTCTCTTTGCTAATGCAGTTTTCTTATGTTTGGCAAACAGTATGTAACCAGTATGCCCTCCAGTATCACCAGTGTCTCTCTCTCTCTCTCTCAGTTTTCCAGATTGTCATTTTGGGAAGCTGTACGGCCTGGTGATGTCTGTGTCTGGTTTATTCTCTCTGCTGCAGTATCCCTGTTTCGCCCTCGTCAAAGGGGCCCTGGGTGGAGACCCTTTTTTTGTAAGCATTTGGAGACCTTTTTTTTTGAAGTGGTTTTACAAAAGAGACGTGTTTGAACGTCACGTCCAGCATTGACACATTTAGACGAGAATCCATTCACTGACACGCAGTTTGTGAATTCATCACCTCAACCAAGGAGGTTATGTTTTTGCCTATTTCTGTGTATTGGTTGGTTGGTTTGTTTCATAGCAGGATTATGCAAAATCTACTTGACGGATTTTAATAACAATTGCATTGCTTTCCTGGCAGTTCCAGTGAGCATAACTTATGTTTGAACATTTATATGTGTCTTTAAAATCATAATGCTAGAGGGCTATGAGTTACATTTCAGATCAGACGTCATTGAATTGAAGGGGAATGTTGCGCGGTGGCAGATGTGCCACATTCACGCTCTACTGAGTGCAAGTCCACATTTAATATTAAACTGACACCAAGTAATTGAATGTTTTTTGCTGTGTTCCAGGTGGACATTGCTCTAACTATCCTCACTCTGCTGGTGTTCATCCAGCCTCTCTACGTTTTCACCTACTGCAGGAAACTAGCCCACAAACGGGAGAAGAAGGGCCATACTGAAACAGCCAATGGCTCCATACTGGCTGAAGCCAAGTTATAGATGCCTGTTCTTCTTCATTGTTTTTAATTAGAAAATAGAGATTACAATATTTTGCATTATTTTTTTAATCGAAGTGCACCAATGTCATTTCAAATGTTTTTAATGCCTGTGAGAACAGATACATACATTTTAAAGTGTTTTGTACAATCCAGAATAATAAATGTATGTTTAACTGACAGGGATGCATTTTATTGGAGTGCTTTAGTGAAATATTTGAATGTTAATATGCAGTATGCTGTACATATGCTTATTTTCAGTGAGGTCCAAAAGTCTGAGACCACTTTCTAAGACCCCACTGTATGTTAACACGGCTCACAATACACAAATAATGTACTGTGTACTATGTTTATACACAGTCTGTTATTCATGAATAAATTTTTAGAAGAACTGATTAAAGGGTAATATAGTTTTATTTTGAAAAGTGTGTAACAGGCATATTTACATTACAGTTAGATAAAAACAGTTCTTCTGCATGTATGTGCATTAGTAAAGATTCAAGCATCACAGTCTATAAGAGACATTGTGCTAATATTTTTGCATTGTCTCAACAGCATATAGTGTAGTACTGAAAGTATTATACTTACTTATTATACTACTATAAAAAAACAGGTTTCACTACACACTTAACAAATTACCTCCTGAAATACAGCAGACCAACAGTAACAAAGAGACATTTTTTCAGACAGCAGGTTTTATTCTAGGCCTGTGAGTTTTTCTTCTAACTTCAAACTGTTCTCCTTTTTCAGTGATCATGAATGAGCTAATATTTTTCATACTATTTTCGAATTCCTCCTTGTAACATGAAGGCAAAGCAGCATGATATGAGCTAACACTCAGTCACATGGTAGAGGTTTTACACAATAATACCACAACAACTTTGACTGTCTACACACTCATAGTCACAGTTATACAGCAAATGTTTCTTAATATTTGGCATTAAGGATAATACCTTTCAATTTATGATAGTATTAAAGGTAAGGCACTAGGTGCTGCACAGTACTTGATACACACAACAAAGTAAATCAGTAGTATAACAGTCTAAACTATACATGCTATATAATGTGACTTTCTCTGTCTTCCTTCTCTTTAGTCCCAAACTTGCACATAATGACCTTCATATCAGTTAAGATTGGTATGAGATTTTTAATCAATAAAACTTTGAATAGTTGAAGGATGTCTCAATCCAGCCTAATTTGCAAAATATTTGTCACTTCTTTTACATGTTTCTATGACGTCTGCATGCACGGATCAAACAGGATGCCCTCAGCATCCTGTTTGATCCTCTCCTTGCTGGAGATATTGTGCTGCTTCTCTTTTTTCCAGCGTGCTAACCATGTGTTGTGACTTGTGGTTCATGGTAATAGTCATGTTTCAATCTGGACAAGGGTAAGTGTCACACATGTAGCTGACAGTGTTAAACTCATGAGCATGTGAAAAGGGAATTATGTTGTGTGTGTGTGTGCGTTTATGAGACCTTTTCAATCTCACTGTCAGTGGTGGGCATGTGGTTGTGGTGTAGAAACAGGATCACATCCAAACTCTCCGGGGGAATGTTGGCTCTTTTCCTGTACATGGCTCCTGTTCCTTCCTGCGCAAAGTTCTGTGCAGCGGTACCTGCCACGGCGGGGGCAGCAAGGTAGGCCCGTGCCACTTTGGCCAAGAGCGGAAATTGTGCTGCCTTTGTCCTCCACCACTGTAGAGGCTCCACTCCCAGTGAGGCCCCCTTGTCGGCTCTGAAGACGGACATCTCCATATCTATGGACTCCTCCACGGAGCTCTGCCTGCTCTGGGGGGCTGAGCAGAACAAGTCTCCGAGCAGGAACTCCATACCAGAGAGCCCGCCCTGAGAGCCTGGGTCTGCTGACTCGCTTTCGTCGGTCTCTTCTACATCGCTCTCGTCATCGTCATCGTACATTTCTCTGAAGTTGATCGAGCGGGATTCTTTGAGGCGTTTGCTCCTCCGCAGGAAGTCACCCTCAAACTCTGGAGAGCCAGGGGAGGGGCTCCTCTTATTCTGGCGTTGTCTCTTACATTGGCCCCTACACCTGTCCTCCTTCACAATCCTGACAGCTTCTTTCTTCAGCCAATGGAAAGTGTCCGTCTGCTCCTACAAAATAATCACAACAAAAAGATTTGACTTGGGGTATTCCTCATTTAACATACTATTGTAACTCTGACTTGGGATTGACAGATCAAACAGATCAAAATAGCAGCTAGTAAATGTCAGACAGCTTGGTGAACAACATTCAAACACAAATGTACAAGAAATAGACATAAGGAGGAAAAGGTAATCTCTCATTACAAGTCGTCAGTTTTCAAGACATCTAATGAAAAGGTGATGCTGCGGGGGGATATCAGTTGGCTTCATATTGGGGGGGCCACAAATGTCCATGTAGGAAGTGTCATGGCACCCCAACCAACAGGTGCCATACCAATCAGCTCCTTTGGTTTAAAATGTATGACTCACCTTCGCCTCCAAGAACCTTAGCCCATGGAACTGGGGGTCAAGGGAACACGCCACACACAGAACCCTGTTGACAGCAGGGTTGTTGTAACAGCTCGCCAAGTTGCGCCTCATCATCCTCTTCACTTCCTTTAAGACGGAGGACGAATCGCCCGGCCGGGATACGAGGTGGCGGGAGAGCAGGCCGATGAGAATCGGCTTGATGAGGGACAGACGGGGGAAGGCCTCCCTGGCGAGGGTCCGACACGCCACGTCCAGAGGTTTAAGAACCAAACACAGCTCCTCCAGGACCTTCCACTCCGAACGCATCGGGACGCTTGCTGAGGATGTGCTGGAGGTCGAGTTTGCGTGGCAGCTGCCGGATGAACTGGTTTCTGAAGCAGCGTCTTCTTTAGACAAGCCCTCTTTAATGTCTTTTATTATATCGCAGATGAGGCTTTTATGTTTAACCAGAATATTCAGTAGAGGGTAAAGCTTATTCCATGTTGGCCCACTATGAGCCCACGACTTCAGCTCTGCCTGTTCCTGTTTCGTCAGGGTCTGCAACAGACTCTGGGCATGACGCTGACACGAGTCTCTGTTTTGAGGAGGTGGCAGGAACAGGGTTGAGACAACACCCTGGAAAAGGCAGAGGGTCTTGGAGACGACAGGATGTAACATCACTTCCTCAATGCAATCCTGCAGAGCACTGAAGAAACATGGGACAGATGGTGGTCCTTCACCGGAATGGCTATGCTCAGAGCCATGTGGTTCCTCAGATGACACACAGTCATCCCTCTCAAGAAATGTTGTTGAGTTTGGGTGAGGGCTGCCTCCAGCCAAATCTCCACCTTTCTCACTCTTTACTGGCCCCAACCTCATCTTGATCCTTCCTTGCCCTCCCAGCAACACCAGATTGGGCTGGGAGATTCCCCACTCCTGCGCCATCACTTTGACTTGCGCTTCCACGGCTCGAAGAGTGGAGCCTTTCACCCCGAGCTCTGTCAGTCTTTGGGTTGCCAGGGCCAGGTTCTGAAAACTAAAAGTGGAGTCTATGTAGTGTGCCCACAGGGTGAGGTACCTCTCAGTGTTGCCCTGCCAGCTGTGAGACCAAACATCCACAGTTAGAGTGACAAAGTGAGGAACCTCCCTCCGATGGCTGGGAGGTCGCCCGCGTCTCCTGGGCTCAAACTCGATGGGAGCGGTGTAGTCAGATATCTCCTCATTTTCTCCGCCTCCTGTTCTCCTCAGCAGCCGGGCCAGGCTCGCCTTGCCTTTGGCATGGTGTTCTCTCAGGAGGTTCTCAAGCTGACAAGGTGACGGCAGCTCATTGCAGGAGGGCAGGAGGGTGTGGATCAGCTGTCTGAAGCCATCCCCTTCTACCAGAGCTGGGGGGTGGAGATCCATGATGAGAAAGTTTGCGATGGCGTTGGTCACTTGAGCAGACCAAAGCATGGGGACTGTGCTGACCAGACCGTTGTTAAACATCATCGGCAGAGAACGTTGTTGACCTGTAAAAAAAAAAAAAAAAATTAATCATCCAGAGTTTGACAACATATGTCTCCATTTCCTCAAAGCCTGTTCACATATTATAGCTATGGGTCTATCTTTAGTCTATTTATTTCAGTCCATTTACTGATACATTTTTATTGTTATGCTTATAAGTCTATTTAGTTCTATATATTTTAGCCTTCAATTGCATTCTTTGTTAGCAACCTCATTGTATGTCTGTCGGGGCTGTGGCAACACAGCAATTTCCTTTTGGGAATAATAAAGTAATCTCTCTACCTCTCTATCAGGATTTATAACAAAACAGCTTCAGGGTGGTTAAAGTGAAAACTCTGGTGTCTTATTTTTATCTGTGCTAATGACACGGTGCTGTGGCAGCAGTGGTGGCCAGTCGGTCAGTCGACCCATCAGTGGTCAAGACTGATACGTATGTCAAAAACTACTGAATGAACTGCTATCACATTTTATACTGACATTCATGGTCCCCAGAGGGAATCTGTGCCTGTTGAGTTTTCCTCTTGTACATCCATGAGATTGTTTTTAGTGAAGTGTCTTGATAACTGCTGCATGGATTGCCATGAAATTTAGTACAATTGTTCATGGTGCCCAGAGGATGAATCTTAATGACTTAAGTGGTTTCCTTTTCCTGCTGTGCTGGTATTTTGACTGTGCTGATGGACTATGACTGTGCCCTTGCTTTTCCCTCAGGTACTGTTGCCCACCTGATCTCCCATTATTGACCACTGCCTGTCTTACGATTCTGTTTTTGGATCTCGGTTTTTGGAATTTTTTGCTGAGGATTTCTGGCTGGACTAAGGACTGAATAAAGGATATTGTCTTGTACACTACTGTCTTGTGACTGGTTCCTGTGTTGACCCTAACACTGTTGTAGAAATTGTGCTTTTTCCCTAAAATGTTGTCATAAATGATGGTGAAATCTATCATAAAGATCCCGGTGCAAAAAACCCAGAACTTTCCTCTAAATTTGAAACTTTGACACTCCGAGTAGACAGTAATTGTTACCCAGTATTGGAAGACATCGATCCTTGTTATTGTCCCGCAATCTGATGTGGTGCTTGTTGGTCAGATGGTTCTGGAGGTCCACTTCTCCTCCACCACAGCTCACATGCTCCCAACAAAGCTTACATACCACAGTGCTACGGTCCAGTGGCCGACCAGTCGGGTCTGGCTCGAACCCAAAAAAGTACCATGGGCTGTGCTGTGTTGTGTTCGGGTTAGTCAGCAGTTTCTTGCTTCCAGGCATAAAATCGTACTTTTCAATCGGATGAGCACTCGGGAACGGGAAGGAAGGAGGAACTGGAGGTAAGGCCCGAGCCAGAAATCTCGCCGAGTTCATTAGCTGTGTCTGGGTTTGACATTGTCATCACATCACTGATGACAGGCATGGGGCTCTGTGATTGGCTGTGATCTGACCAAATGGAAGTGCTGCTGGGCTCCGGCAGGGTGACCAACTGGATGTCCTGTAGGAGGCGGAGAGTTGTCTCCTTGTCTCCAACTTCATATTTCAAATTGTCACCTGTATTGCCCCACCAAAAACAAATGCACAGAATATTAGCATGCTACATTTTCAGACCTTCAGAACAACAGGTAAAATACCAATCTTCTGTCAGCTGAAAAAGTTACAGTGAAAAAAACAATATGATTCAGCTCGTCTATAACTATCACATGACAGTAACCCGGTGGGACAGAACTCACCCATCCCCAAGCCCAGCATGGAGGCATAATCCTTGCCGATCCAGACCCTGAGCTCTGCTCCCTCTGTGATGGGCTGAGAAACCCTGTAGTAGATGTGACGGTAAAACTGGAAGACAAATAGATTGTGTTCCTCCTCACTCTCCGTATACGTCACGTACCTAAAGCAGACAGTAAATACATACAGAATGTTGCTGTGGCCAACAAAGTAAGAGCAATACTGTCAATTCATTCTGTGATTAAAACTAAATCAAATACAAGTGACTGAATGTCAAACAGCATTACAGAAAAAAACATCAAGCTTGGTAACAGGAAACTTAGTTTAAATGAAACATGACTTCAATCAATACAAACTACCCACCTCATCCAGTTGGATTTGTTTTCATCAGAAGCATCAACATAGATGAAAGCAGCATCATCCCTAATCTGGAGAGGAGAACAATGTGTATGTCAACTATTTCTAACACCAATTATATATGGAATTTCTGCTAGTCCATCAACACAAACCACAAATGACATCATGGATTTTAAATCCGATTGCAGCACAAAAACTTTTTTTGTTTTTTGTTGTGAAGATTCTTAAAACTCTTTTTAAACTGCCTCTTTATGTGGATCCATGTCTACTTACAGCCCAGGCATATTTGAGGTTCGTCGGCATTTGTCCCCTGCACACTTCTCCGACAAATGGCCCAAACATGATGCCTTGTTGAATGTGACACTTTGCGTACACTTTCATCTCGCCCATCTGCTCCTTGCTGGAAGATCCAGGACCGGTCATGCCAGACTCAACGTCCATGCACAGGCACAGGCAGGAAGGCAGAGACAGCACTGCTCGGGAGGGGCCGCCATGAAGCCACGGCTCCCCGGGTGGCAACACTGCATCTGGGACATAGTTCTGATTTGAAGCATTCTGGAGAAGCTGAACGTCCTCAAAGATTTCATCATGGGTGAGATCCAAACCTAGAAAGTAAAAAAAATAAATATGGAACTACAGTGGGGTATTTTTTTACTGACAAACAGGATATCACTGAATTACAATGTGACCCTTACTTTACAACATTGGAATAATGCAATAATGCAATATCAGTCATAACTTTTAGAACACCCCCATTTCTCTTGTTTTTATTGAACATTCCGTTTCTGGTTTTGTGAATAAAACAGAAAGGTTTCAGTGTTTCCCATACATTGACTTAAGTGAGGTGGCAGACTATGTCTTGATTGCAGGGCCTACATTCTCTGATGCGTTAAATGGTCGGAATTAAATAGTGCATTCATTTAAGTGACACATAAGATGCACTCAAATCCTCGTTACATTGAATTTACACAGTAGCACGTGGTCTGTGATCGAAAGTGTGTTAATAATATGCGCTTATAATGTACAATAAGTGTAATAAGAGTGTGTACATGCAAGAACAGCATTGGGGGTCGGAGGATTCTTTTTTGCCAATACTTATTGATATGCAATGTTATAAAAACCTATAAAAGAACCCCACTGCTATTGTATGTGGTCATTTAAAAGAGAACTGCTCCATGTAGTAATTGCAATGCCAGTGAGTGCTATTAGACTCAAATTTGATGATCACTTCACAGCCCTAAGTGCAGTTATATCACTGAAGTGGGAGGGAAGTCACCTGGCGCCTCAAGCAAAGCTCCAGAGGTCGTGGAGGAAGGGCTTTCGAAAAAATTTGCACGATGTCGCCGTCTCAGATGACTTCTTAAATTCGTGGTATTTCCACCTTTTGCTAGCACTATTTTACGGCATAAACGACACACGGCCTCGCCAGAGTTCAAAGGCTGGCCCTTTTCATCTGCTTTTAAGCCAAAATACATCCACACGATCGACTTGCTTCTTGGTTTAACGATAAGATCCATGTTTCTGTGATCCTTTTGCCTCTCTCGTGTCTGTCGGCAGTAAAAGCGAGCCGTCGTTTCTGAGAACCCCGTTTAGCCAGTACTGATGTTACATTCGCGAACAATCCGATTTTAGTGAAAGTCTCTTCTGTCTAAACAAAGGGGACCGAGTCGCGCTTGAGCACCGCTCTTTTTATTGCCATACCCAAATTCCACTGACTGTCTTAAATGAACCCCCCTTTATGCAGGGTCGCACATGGAAGGAACATGATGTATCGCCCTCGTTTCTACGAAAGAAAATGAGCCATAAGATCCGACTCTCTTTAAAGCGCCATAACAACAAACCGCTTGGATTTTAATGCTTGTCTAGTCATGGTGATACGGTACGGGTGCTCGGATCGATCATAAAGGACAAAGAAAGACCCGTGTTTCACCCACTATTATCACATTTGAAATAACAAGTAAACTGACATTATATAGTACTTTGTATCAGTGTTCATGGGATTTTACTTTAAAGTAAAAAAATAAAATAGTGTAATAAATACAAACATTAGATATAATACAATTGTATTAATATAGAACTTGTAGAACAGCACACGACGTAAATTTCAAATAAAAAAGGAACAATACAATTTACTAATTTTAAACTTTAACAATGACACATGTATCTTAAAAAATATTAACTTCTTCGAAAAGGGGCATACATCAGTGCACAAAGCACAGTCACTGAAAAAATAACAACCAGTTGTTCCACAATTGTTGGAGCGAATAACACTGATTACAAGGAAATAACAGAATTGCTGTCTTCTTATAGATAGAAGGAGCGAGTGTCTGAAAAAACACGACTGTACGACGACTGTAAATTGTGAAATGAGGCCCAACAGTACAAATGCAACTGACACTTTATGAAACATACAGCAGGTTGGCATCGCATAATGTTAAGTCCACTTGTAAAAATATTTGTTTCCTCTCTTTGTAAGCTATGATTTCAAATGAAGAAATCATTAATGTGTTATAATTAAGTGCAATTTAATGTCATTTTACTTATGTCTTTTAAACGTGATAAAATAAATTCCTGTAATACTGTTTTTTCCCCCTACTTTTTATTATTACTACTGTAATTGGTAGAAGCTGTGTTTTTTTCATCTGCAAATGCGATTCCTCCAATTGGTCAAAGCATAGACCTTTTCTGAGAGGGAAATATGACCTATATGCAAACACATTGCAAATATACACAATCTAAACATATACTGTAAAGTGTACATTAATGTGCATTAACAACCCCAAAATGTTTTTGGGAAAACCCACAAACGTTAGTGACTCCCCTTCTCAACCTTTTTACGTGAAATCCTTAAATCTGGCAACATCGGGGATCCTGGACTCCATAACTGCCTCTCAAAGTTTGGCGTCAGCTGTCATCCCAGGGACGTCTGGTTTGTGATCCCAGCTCACACACAGATACACATGTTGGGCAGCCGATTGTGATCCTAATCGCTTCTATTGGGTAAGGTAAGAAACTTCGGTTTGGCTTAGTTCTTGACTGGTCAGTTACAAGCTTGGCGTCAAGGTTAGCTGACAAAGAGCCGCTGCTAAAGGCATTGTGGCCTAAGGGACTCGCCGTAGCCTGCTGTCTCCTTCTTCCTCTTCTTCGTGGTGAGGCAGCTGTTGCCATGACGACCGCACTCACAAGTTATCGGTGGCGCAAACTAACTGAACTTTAAAGCAGCCGAGCTCAAATCGAGCACAAATCTCCCTGAAACCTGAAAACAAAACATTAGCAGCGTGAAAAGAATGTCTTCTTGCTTGGTCCCCGACTTCCCCGCCGTTATGGTGGCTCTCGAGCATTTAAAGGAACTGGACAAACAGCTGAAAGAGGAGGGGGCTCCATTCGCAGCTGAAGCCAGCCTCCATCTGGCAGAGATGACGGCTGCTATTACTGACCTGGAGTCGGAGCGACGTGTTGCCCACGAACACTTGGAAGTCGAAACCATAGAAAACAGTAAGCTTAGACACCAAATGAACAATATACGTGAACGAATGAGCCAGGAAATCATGGCTGACATAGCGGCAACCCGAACATCTAATGCTGAGGAGGTGGAGCAGCTGCAGAAAGACCTGAAGATGGTCTCTCAGCAACAGGAAGCCACTGCGAAAAGGCAGGATGTCCTGCTCAGCCAGAACGAAGCACTGGACCCTCAGCGGGAGCAAGTGAAGGCTGAGCACGAAGAGCTCATCGCTGCTCTGAATGATCAGATCACCCTCAAATATGGCTTGCAAATGCAGCTGGATCAGACACAGGGGCGGATAGAGGAGCTGAAGTCCTGCATCGCTGCTGTCGGAGAGGACAAAATAACTCTGGAGCGAAACATGGCGCTAGAGAGAGAGGCTTTCACCGTGAGAAAAGACAACCTGTCCTCAGAGGTGAATCAGACAGATGAGAAAATTAAGCAGCAGATGCAAGCGATCCAGAGGTGCAGAAAAGAGCTGGACAGAGTTAGCGACAAGAAAAGAGAAAGCCATGACCAGCTGGCGGAGCTCACGACTGCTATGGCCAAGCTAGAGAGCAACGTACAAAGAGTGACAGCATCTCTGTGCCACTTTGAGAAACAGCTGGAAGGAGAGACCCAAAAGCATCAGGAACTGAGGCAACAGAGAGAGACAATGAAGAAGGAGTTACAGAAGTTGGGAGAAACGTTCAGCCTTGCAATTCAGCGCCTAAAAGAGGAAATTGCCACAGTGGAGGGTAAACTAGAGGAGGGTCGAGCATCAAGGGCGCACCATCAAGACCTCCTGGCTCACGCCAATGAGATATTCAAGTGTCGGCACGACCAAGAGGGCGAAGTGAGGGCGGAGCATTTGCACGTCTCACAGCAGCTGGAGCGGTCCAAGCTCCAGCTGGAGGAGCGCATCGCCTCCATTGTCAAACACAGCAATGAGATCAGGAAGATGGACACGCAGATCAGAGAACTCCTGGAGGCTGACACCATCAACAAGCGAGTGTTTGAGAGGAATCAAGAGGAGTTGTGTGGTAACGTGGACACAGAGAAGAGGAACATCAGCAATCTGGAGGAGGAGAGGTTTAGGCTGAGGAGAGCGCTGCAGGAGGCCAGGAGGAAGCAGGAGAAGCACGTGGCGAGGATGACCTCTGACATCGGCGACACCAGGAGGAGACACGAGGAGCTGCGACGAGAGGAGGCCGCCCTCCGGCGGCATCAGCCCAAGAGTGCAGATGCTGACTTGTTAAAGAGCCACATGAGCCAGTGCGTGGTGGAGTACAGACAAACGGAGGTCAAACACCATCAGGAAATACAACAATGCGCTGCAGAGATTGAGAGCATCACAAGGAGCGCTGAGGAGAAGCAGAAGGAGGTGAGGGAGAAAGAGGAGGTGCTGAAGGAGGCAGAGGCCAAGTGGAACGAGGAGCAAAGCAGGCACCGGAGACTGAAAGCGCTCACGTCCGAGCTGAGCCGGAGGAGGACGGAGCTGGAGCTCTCCGTTCAAGGGCTGAGGGAGCAAACCAGCTCTCTGCTTCGGCCCAAAGAGGAGATGAAGGCCGAGCTGGAGCGTCTGCGGGCGTGCTGCACGCACGCGCTCGACGAACAGGCCTCCGAGCTGAGGGCCGTAGAGGCGAGCATCTACGACAGCAGGGTGAAGCTGGAGCAGGTGGGCATGGAGAACAGCAGGCTGCAGCTCGGCATCAGACAGATGACAGAGGACGTCAGCGGAGCCAGGAGGAACAGAGACAGATCCCGGCAGGAGAGTCACAGGTTCAACCAGGACACAGAGGCCTTGTTTGAGAGTTTACAGGAAGCGTGGAGAGAGGATTTCTGGGTAACTGAGGACTGTCAGAGCAGGGACGGTGCTCTGCTGGGGTGTCTGAGAGATCTGCTGAACCACCTGAAGACGAGGAGACAGCAGTTAGGAGACGTCAACGCACTCCTCCACCGACAAATGTTAGATTTCAGCAAACGGCTGGGAGATAAAACAACTACAGACCTGCATGTTTAGTGTGTCACAGTGCCTCACATATGTGAATTCAGATAAAAACTTAATAAAGCTCAAACCAACAAGATGATTATATGTGTCCTTAGTTTATTTTGAATGCAGGATAATACACATAAAAACCCCAAATGGTTATAATTTGAAAACAAACTCAATAAAAAGCATCCAGACTGAGTTGGATAATTGATTTCTGCCTTAACGCACATCATTGGTGTAGTTATTAACACCTTCACAGTTCCTGCTACAGCAAGTCAAAATGTTAAAACCACTAATATAACCTGTGTTTTATTTGGTTACAGCTCAGTCATGAGTTTACTCTTAAAAAAAACTGATTTATTTTAAGATGGCAACAAACCGAGAAAAAAGAGCCGTTGACATTTTGCTCATGTGGGTTATGTGACTGATGTTGTTCTAGTGCTGGGCGGTATGACCAAAAAATTTATATCACGGTATTTTTCAAAATTATAGTGGTTTCACGGTATTTTTTTCATGCATGACTGGGAATTAACCTAATTTTCAGAATAATTACTGCAGTTTTTTGTCTTACAATGACCTATTTTACTGTCATGAGGGTGAATATTGTAGAAAAACAACAATGTTCACACTAGTATTAATACAGTTGCTGCATGTTCACAAAGAGGTGGCACTCATGATTCTAATGAAGTGAAGGAATAAGAAAGCATCACTGTCGCGCTCTTGATACTGCAGGACATGATGTCGGCTGAGGTGGTGGAGCAAATCGCTTGTGTTGCCTCCTGCGGCTACAACTTTAGCCCGACAACATCTGCATAATATTCTAGTTTGATCGACGAAGAAGCTCCATACAACAGACACGGCTCCTCGTTTCCGTACCAGTTGTTGTGTTTCATTTTCTGTCCGTTCTGAAACTTCAGTTTCGCTACTTTCACCGGGGTTGTTCGTTTTGTTCACCGCTCAGCACAGGCGGTGCTCTCGCGTGCTGCTTGTTTGGTGCAACTGCAAAACAGCCCCCTCTCGAACAATGTCCTGCGGCGCGGCTTTCCGCCGCTCTGCGTTCCCATCGTTTTGTACGCTACACACTCACCGGTACTGGGGTATATGAAAAACTCATATCATACGAGGAAAAAAAACACCGGTATTCGGTATGAACCGGTATACCGCCCAACAGTATTGTTGTTCTGCTGTCATTAAAAACAAAGTGACTGTAAAATTCTCTCTTCTGGACCAGTAGCTTTCAATAAGCTAATAATAAGAAATTATACACACTCCAGTGCTGTGTAGGGAAGGGGGGAGGGGGGGGGGTGATAGAAGGAGGTGGAGGGCAGAGAGAGGACAAGAGTAAATCTGAACAGTTAATTACAGAAAAGATATTATGTGGCTTTCTAATCAAGTCAGAACAGCTATTTCATTTATGTGCACACAATTCACTAATCTAACCACTCATCTATCTGCCGATCTATTTCACACATTACTCATATTGAAATACTTTTTTTTTTCAACTGCTCCTTTCATTAGCTCTTATCATTGAATTCAAAGTCATTTCCATCAGATATTTAGTGCACATGCAATTTTTAGGGCTTTTTTTTTTTTAAAAACGAACCTGACTGAACCCAATGAATTTTTCTCTTCAGACTGAAGTTTTGGTTTCCTGCCTCGCTGAGACCAGCAGATGGCAGAAGGGACCAGGTTTCTCTCCTGCCTTGACCTTGTCCCTCGGTGAGAGGGTCACGCGGCCGCCCACTCTCTGCTCAACAGAAACACACACAAACCCTGCTTCTGTCTCTGGTCAGGACCAGATAAAGACAAATAAAGCTGGAAAACAAGGCAGCCGCAGCGCGAGTGGAGCTGAGGGGACAGCATCAGTTTACTCCAGTCAAGAAGGTAAGATGTCTGATAAGCACGAAGTAAACTTTGTGCCATGTGATGTGGCAGCGACATGGTACGGTCAGACTACATCGTAGTATATATTTAAAACAGTCCTTCACATGCAGTGTATGTACCTATCAACCTATCTTTAGTGATCTCTCCGTCAGACCGTCTGCCTCTGGCTCCTCTCATATCAGTATTTATGTCTGTGAGTGGCTGATGCCAAAAGCACAGCTTGGTGTTGCCATGTGAAAACTTTGATTTTGCCACATTATCTTTAGCTGAAGGACAGTTGACTTATGTAATGTTTTATATTTGACACGCTCTGTCTTTTGTTCTGAACAGCAGGTGTTGTGGACAAATGCTTTTTATTTGATTGTATCCAATTGTTTTTAGTCACAACAAGTCTTAAGACAGAAAATAACCAGGTCTCTGAATGGTGACCACAGGTCCCCTTTCTATTTAATGAAAATAATTACTGGAGAATCTCATATCTGACCTTTGACAATGAGATTCTAACTTTACTCTCAAAGAGAGAAAGACTTGTGTTTAAGGTGTAGCATTTCCACCTAATGAATGACATCCACCCTCCATCATGTGTCATAGTTAAACAGATGTGTTTAACTGCAGTGATTGTCCCATTCTCATTCATATTGTGCTTCAAAACAAACGCTGCGTTTCACGCGGGCTGAGATAAAGTCGGGTGAACCGGTCGTAATGCTCAAAAGCTCTGGGCTTTTCTGGAGCTCTGCCATGTCCCTGTAATAAAAGACAGTGTATAATCACAATGGGCAGAGGTGGCTCACATGTCTGTCTGTTGTCAAACAGAGTGAACCGTCCACCTTTACGTAAACAGCTCCTATGGACCCAGCGGCTCCTTGTGCTCAGGCAGCGCTGCAGCGGGAGAGACCGACTGTCTAAAGGTCAGAGAGTAAGGCGACATTTAACACCACAAACTAGATATATAACATACATGATGTTCACTTTCCAGATAGCGCGCAGATAAATCAACACGTAGCTGTGCAAGATGTAAGAAAATAAAAACAATGAGATGGCCTTGTGTGGCATTGGCTTTAATATCCCTGTTATGATTCTGATTATGGGTTCACCCACAGTCTTGAACTCTAGTTTATCACAAACATTTATTTGCTGTATTTGGTTTGGGGTTTTTTGTGTTGTTAGCCTGGTTCTAGGGATGAAAAGACAGAAAAGTCTTTACAAGATTTGTCACTTGATTTAAAAGGTGAAAATGTTTGTGTTTTCGGGTTGAGTTGCATTAAACACAGATTGCACACAGCAGTGTGCAACACACAACTGTTCCAGCAGCTGCAAATGACACCCCACACACATACAAGCCCACCCACATATCGTAATGTAATGAGGCCGCTGCCCTTCAATGTGGAAATGTCAATGTGCCACTAAAGGATACAGTGACACAACTGACACACACACACAGAAGCTCCTCTCTTGCTCTCATCTCTTGCACCCAATCAGTGCACTGGAGGAAATGATCCATGGGAGCAGAAGAGGTTGTCCACAGGGTATGAGTCAGTCTGCCCCCAAAGCAGCACGTGCACACAAACATCCACCATCGACCTGTTCTGACGTCACTTGCTCGCAGTTCTTGTGGAAGATGGATTTTTTTTCTATCTACCACCTGCTGCTCAAATATAACATCCATGGAGGATTCGTGTGTTTCATTATCGTTCTGCTTGACCGCGGGCTGACACAGTGACGTCAGGGCGACACAGCGCAAAACCAGTTGGAATGCGTGATTCGCTCGTCTAACGTCACAACTCGATCAGGGAGCTCAGCTGGGTGCGGGGATCTGTCTTGTTTGCTAAGAACAGCTGGTAGTTTCACAGAGCTTTCTGCCCTACCTGCATTCTCATAGCTGCCATCAGCAGAGTTTGCAGACCTGTGAAGGATCAGTGAGGGCAGATTGTACTTCAAATGCAGTAATTAGTGAGTACAGTTCATGTAATATGCAAAAACTTTCACTGTCAGTGGTTCTGGCCTGGAAGTCAAGGGATCACCAACGTAAAGGGTCATCCTATAGGGA
The DNA here is from genome assembly GCA_016785225.1 of Psettodes erumei. Taxonomy (NCBI): domain Eukaryota; kingdom Metazoa; phylum Chordata; class Actinopteri; order Pleuronectiformes; family Psettodidae; genus Psettodes; species Psettodes erumei. Next base: position 1,361,429 of record JAFBJZ010000612.1, read on the forward strand.
TTATGGATGTCTTTTCACAGTAGTCCAGTCAGTAGTTTCTCAAGTCTCAAATGAGTAGACTGACTAACAAGTCAAGAGGCCACAGATCATCCACAGAGAATGTGCAGTTCAGATAAAGCGTGATGAATCATTTAAAATTAACTTTAATTCTACCAGGAAATCTGCATTGATACAGCGTCAGCAGGATGCAGATAAGAGAGGGGGGGAAACCTTTAACAGACCTTGTGAGGAAACACTAGCCAGTGCTTCACAAAGATTAGAGATAACATTTTCTGTTAGAAAGTGATGATCTGTTCCAGAGCTTTTCTTCAGTTTTTTTCTTAAATCTCATGACCTCCTCATGCTTCATGGTCTAATTGTGCAGTCTGGATAAACAACCTAGTTGCCACACACACGCACAATATCACTGACTTCATTTAAGTTCGGAAAGGTACAATGTGCCATGTGGAAAATAACACTCAGCGGTGAGGTAAGGTTAGTAACGATGAGCTGTAATCACTGACCTGGGGGCTGTTACAACATGCAAACTGAGGAAGTTGTTATTGCGCGCGCACAGACGCACACACAATCACACACACTGAGCACACTTGCACATTCGCGCAATCGTCGTTGTGCAGACGCATATACAAATGTACTTTGACAGACTACGAGCTCTTTGTGTGCATGACCGAGATGGAGTCCTCGTGTTTTCTGCGCTCGTGCTCCACGCTGGTGTTTGTTTGCACAGTGCAGCGAGTCTATCAGCTGACGTGTGTGTGTGCGCGACTGTGAGAGAGCGGCGGTTTGGATTGCGCAGTGTATCCCTCTCTGCCCAACCAGCACATGACCTGTAATACTCCATATGGCCTGATGACGTCTATACTTCCTAATCTCTCTCTCCCTCCGTCCCTCCCTGAGGTTTTATAGGCAGCAGGGAGCAACGACGAGACGGATTTCTGCGTTCACACTGAAACAACACGTCTCCCGTTGAAGTGAAAACGCTCAGCTGAGCCAGGAAGCTTCGATCAGCTGACAAAGTGTGTCTGTTAAAGTGACGGTAGTATTAAAGAGACGCGTTAAGGACACTTTAAAGAAAAGTGGACATAGCTGTGGGCAGTGATGGAGACTATGGGTAAGAGGCAGCTATTCTTCATTTTAGTGCGGGCGAGGTCGCGTCTTGGCTGCACAACATGTGTCGTGTCCGCACGACCGGTGTCATGCTTAAGTGTACAAAGTCAAGTGAGAGGTGGGAGGTGGTAACATGATATGTTTTGTATATCCGATAGTGCTGCGGAGCGATGAGCGCGTCGGCATGCATGTGGACAAACATGGACCCACGTTACAGAGCAAAAAGCTTTCTGTTGCTGTTCATCTAAACGCACCCGGGTGTGTTCACGTGTGGGAAGGAGTGGCGGCATTCACGACTTGTCACTGGAGTCCCGCTATCTCTCTCTCAGCGGCCAAACAGTGTCCGATCTCTCCTTTTATAGTCGGATAGTCCTGGTCTACAGGAGCCGAGAATTTGTGTGACACAGCTGGATCAGTCGTGTCAGTCGAAGAAGTCCGTTGCATTACTTTATGTTTATGAAAAATGGCTATTGTCTGTGCAGAGTAATTAAGATTCTCGCTGGGAATTTAATTTGTGGCGATATGTCTGCTTTTAGGAGATTAAAGTGCAAATCTGGAATTTGTTGAGTCTGTCTGCAGGAGCTGAACAGGCCTGATGCCTCTTTGTTTTGACCTGCTGCAGTTCAAAGTCCCCACAAACAGACACCATGCTGGATACTCGTGGAGGCAGAAACTGGAGGAGCAGATGGTGCCTGTGTGTTTATGTGCGTGTACGTGACAGTGTATATTATGAACACGGTGTGGCCGCTGCAGGACTGTAATTTAAAATGGAAAGTTCCCTCCCTTTCATGCTGTTCTGATGGAAACAACTGCGTGAGAGTTTCCTCATGGCATTCAGAGCTGCTGTAATCAATGTTTTTTATATTAACACCTGATCAAAGCACTCTGCTTAATGAAGTTGCTCTTGCTTGATCAACCCAAACTAAACTCCGCAGGTCCCCTCACGCCTCACACACTGTTTTGGCAGCTCTCATCCCACTGTTTTGATTTTCAGGCCCTGCAGCGTTAGAGTTTTTGTCGATGAGGTTACACTTTGTAACTGTTGTTTGCGTCTCGTCCCCACGCGGTGAATAAATCAGAACTGTCAAATCATTCGCTGAATCCGTCGATGCCCTGTGACGGCCGACGTGTTGCTGTTAGGTCGCATTAATGATTTGGTTCCCGCCGGAGGACAAAAGGCGAGGCCCACGCAACTCATACCAAGACGCTCTGCACTAAAATACCTTAGTCATCATGTAAACTGAAAAAAACAGGGATTTGCCACAGCTGTTGCTCAAGATGACTGGTCAAAGAGTTGCTCACGCCCTCCTCTGATAATCTGAGCTGAAAGTCAGCAAAAAGTAAATAATCTACCTGAGGGTTTGTAAGGATTTGTTAAACAGTATCACTCGGCATGTTGACAGTCATTATTTCACATCCCTGTTGTTGTTCCTCCTCGCCAGTGTGTCCAATGGGTGGAGGAGCCACCAGGCTGTATGGCACTTTGACTCAGGCCCTCAGCAGCAGCTCTGCTCTCCCCGTGCCGCCGTCCCACCTGGACCCCCGCCAGCCTGCGGACTCAAACCTGGATCCAGATTTCTGCCAGGTGACTTCTTCTGTTCCGTTCACATTACTATTTTTCAAAAAAAAAAAGAGACCCAGGAGTTAAGGAGCTCAAATAAATGTGAAGTGTCCTGTTTGTCCTGTCTTGCAGGAGCAGCAGGGGTCCCCTGTATGCCCCCCTGATCCGGAGGAGCTGCTTCGACAGTGTGAGGAGGCCCTCAGGGACAGGCCGCCTCGCTTCCACAGGAACTTCATCACACTTAGTGATGGGGACAGCGCCCCCAGCAGCCCGATGAGGGTGATGCAGTGGAACATACTGGCCCAAGGTACTCGCCTTTTATATCTCATCACACTCTGCTGTGGGTTCTGATATATCAAGTGACACACGTTAACCCAATAAATAAAGCGATGTGATTTTGTATGTGACAGATCCAGTGACACATACTGTATGCCAGTCCTTCCCTCTGGTAATTTAACACATAGTAGAGATGGAGATGTCAGGTTTCATCTTTCCCTTCATTTGCTCCCCCTCATTTTGAAACAAGTTAAAGCTGTGCTAATCAGTGCTTTTATTTTAACAATGGATCGAATGACCGTGTCATGTTAAAGTGGTTGCTCATGGTGATGTATCCACCAATAACAACCACCCCGCTCTGCAGTTCACCTCCCATGTACTGAGCGTTTTAGCATCTTTTAGGTTATTGTTTTTGTTTCTGCAGTCGGTAGCCGTAATGCTATGGTTCTCTGTTGCCTCTTGTTTCAGTGAAAATAACTGTAGAACACCTTCCCACACAAAGTCAGTTGGTTAACTGATTTATAGCAGAGCGTTAGCAGCGAACTGTTTGCTTTTTGCGTTTGCTATTAGTTAAGCTAGCTGGTGGAGAAAGCCGAACAACTAGGAAGATAAAAAATAAATCGTAGTGAGTGAGAGTCCTGATAGAAGGCCTTCTTTAGTCGCTCATGTCAAAGTGAAACAACATACTGACATCACATCTCCCTTCTCCTCCTGTCCCTCAGCTCTGGGCGAGGGACTTGACAGTTTTGTCCAGTGTCCCCTGGAGGCCCTCAACTGGTCCCGCAGGAAGTATCTCATCTTAGAGGAGATCCTCACCTACCGACCCCATATCCTGTGCCTGCAGGAAGTCGACCACTACTATGACACCCTCCGGCCGGTTCTGGCAGGCCTGGGTTACAGCAGCAGCTTCTGCCCCAAACCCTGGTCGCCCTGCTTGGATGTGGAGGGCAACAACGGCCCTGACGGCTGCGCGCTGTTCTTCAGTCAGTCCCGGTTCGAGCTCCTGGAAACGGTAAACATACGGCTCTCTGCCATGAGGATTCCGACAAATCAGGTGAGTGAAATTCCTCTTTCTGTCATTACAAAAAAGCTGCTCACAAGCGCCTCTAATGCACCATCCCCTCTCGTCGCAGGTTGCCGTAGTGACAATGTTACGTTGCCGGAGCACAGAGAGATTCGTGTGCGTGGCCGTGACCCACCTGAAAGCCCGTTCCGGCTGGGAGTGGCTCCGCAGCGCTCAGGGCTGCGACCTCCTGCGACACCTCCAGAGCCTGGTCCAGAAACACGCCGGCGGTCCCCCGGGCGACCCGGCTCTGACATTCCTCTGCTCATATGCGGCGATTTCAACGCGGTCCCGACCGAGGAGGTGTACCGGCAGTTCATCACATCGCCTCTCAGTTTGGACTCGGCCTATAAGAAACTGAGCAAAGACAATCTGACAGAGCCACAGTACACCACGTGGAAGATTCGGCCCACAGGGGAATGCTGCACCACTCTGGACTACATTTGGTACAGCAAGGACAGACTGAGAGTGGACGCTGTGTTGGACATGCCCACTGAGGAACAGATCGGACCAAACAGGCTTCCGTCTTTCAGCTATCCGTCCGACCACCTCTCTCTGGTGTGTGACTTCAGCTTTAAGGAGAAAGAGTGAGAAGGAGGCGACGGGCCGGGAGACCGGAAGGGACGACGAGTCGAGACTGCTCGGCTCCTGCTCGGCTTCGCTCCACCGTCAGGCGAGCGGATGAGACGCCGCGTCTGGGTGAATCAATGAGGATGGAGACAGGAGGCCGAGAAACCAGAGCGGGAAGGGGAAAAGTCATTTAACGTATGAGACTGCCACGATGCGGTCTGCCTCCCCTAACACTGTGCTTGGTGCCTGTCCTGTACCTTCATTAAACATCACTTGCACAGTGAGAGTGACGAATAGGATTTGAACTTGTTTTAGTTTATGATAATCCTGAAGTCAAGCTGTAGTAAATGTAGTACTTCACATTGCCAGTGTACTACAGACTGACTGAAAATAAAGTGTTTCTGCTGTTCACTTGTGTGGTTTTAATTACTGCCACTTTTCCAGTATGATAACTATATACCTATATTTCATATTTACTAGTGAGTTAGAAATTAAAAGGTTGTTCAAATCAAATTGCTGATTTTTTTTTTTGCTCGATCCATCCAGGTCTTGCGATATCCACGGGTCTGTTCTGCCGCCACCTAATAATAATCAAAGCAAATAGTTTGTTTTTTTCTGCTCTAAAACTAAACAATTAAACAGTTATTAAGCAGCATGTCCTCCTGGAAAAGAAATAAATCCAGTGTCTCTGTTTCTCTGAACAACTGATGGACTTTGTTGTACACCACAGTTCCTCATGGGTGTTGTGTATGTTCCTGATTTCATTAACGATCTGTTGAGACATTATACTGTACAGTGCGTTAGACTGAGTTCATTTAAGGAACAGGACTGAGTGAGGAAACTTAGGCACATAGAACAATACTGGACACAACAGATCTTTTTTTTTGCTACATCCTGGTGTTTCCAATTTGCCTTTATTCCTATTTCATCATGACATTTTCCATCTCTCACCCACTTGTGGGATTTCCTGACCTTGACCTGACCTTGACCTGACCTTGACCTGACCTGACCTGACCTGACCTGTCTCCTCAGCAGTTCCACTGATGCACATTTGTTGTGTTGCAAATGTAGGACAACATTTTAAACATGCAAAACACTTTTGAACTCACCATAATGGATTTCTTCATGGCATGAGCCGCATCATAGATCTCACATGCTCACCAACTGAATATCACCTCGACAGGCCGAACATTTCTTTCAGGGCCGAATCCTATCAGTCTACTGTCTTATCACGGGGGTGTGATTTATCTTTTTCAAGCTATCGGTGAACCAATATGATCTGTGAACACGCGCAACTGGGCGAAGGAACCACAGAACACAGTGTTCTGCTGATAAACGAGAAAGTCAGTCAAATTGCTGACTAAAAATGAGGTTACAGCCACTCAGATTTGATTCATGAAATCACATGTCTCATATATCAGTAAAATCTACTTTAATACACTTTGAAACAAGAGTACAACAAAATAGAATATACTTCAAATGTTGAATATACAAACAGTTCAGTCTGAACACAAAACAGCATTCTCTCCATCGTCCCTCTTTTTTTACATGAAAAAACTAAATAAAATAATGAAATGCAGGGCCAAAATGGCACAGACTATATTCTGGCAAACAGTTTTAAGGGTGAATAAAGTGACCTGGGATCCACAGTGGTGTGATATTTTTCACAGCCATTTTTGAATAAACATTTGAAATGTGATTTTCCATGCCGCTCTTTTAAAAATCTAAGTATTTTATTTGTGATCTCTGAGTTTACATTGATCGCTTTCAATATTTGGATTTTTTTCCAAAGACACGGCGGCATGCATTTGCTCCGAGACACCTTTGTTTGCATTTCCACGCAGTTGTATGAAGAGGAGAAAAAGAATTAAAAAAAAAAAGATTAAAAAGAGATATAGCCAAGATCCTTTTGTCAAATAAATGTGAAATTCAAGCCTCGAGGTTTTCCTAAACGCTGGAAGACACACTATAAGTGACCTGGTCACCGATCTACAACATGTAACTGTCCTGTGTGAGTATGGACAGCCTGATGGAGACAGAGGAGCTATTGATAAAACCAATGTTAGATCCTCTACTTTTAATAATACTGTGCTTGGTACAAGGTATCAAAACACAAAAACAAGTTTCAGTTCACCGTTCAGACAATATATGAAAAAGAAAATTAAAATCTAAGGCTGTTCTGTTAACTTTAGCTCTGTAAACTGTATAGTAAAGATATACATTAATATGTACATACAACCATTATCTGTCTGATATCGTTCCTTGTCAGAGCTTCTCTCAGCTCCTCCCTCTCTCTCTCTCTCTCTCTCTCTCTCTCTCTCTCTCTCGGGTAGCACCACCCACAACTGATCTGCACAGTGATATAAGTAAAAAAAATAATTTGCTGGTTTTAACACCCATAGAGGCAAAACTAGAAACAAATGTCATCTTTTCATTAACCCCACCCCCTTTTAGTTCATGTTTTGGTTGGTTGTAATTTTTTGCTCATTTTGTAGTGTTTTTTTTTCCTTTTTTCCCCTTTTCTCCAGTTTTTCCCCCAATTTGGAGTCAGTGAAGGTGATCCGTTCAGAAGGCAGAAACTGTAGTGATCAAGGTTGGTCCCTTTACCTTTCCTTTCTCAACAACTCCCTTGAAAGTCTGTGTGCGTTCCTATGTTGCAGGGTGCGGTTTGGACCCCGAACACGACATTCTGAGAGGTTTCAGCGTGGTTGTGAAGGAGAGCGGCTTCACTTGTAGGTCAGCAACAGGGAAAATGAGAAGACGGGTCGAGGACTAAAAACAGACCTTCAGGAGTCTTTAAAGTCTCACAGACTGCTGCTGGTTGTTATGAGAGTAAAAATGACTTCAGACGTGTACAAACTATCCCTCTGTGGCAGAGAGGGAGATGACTGGTGCTTTTTAACACTCTGGCTCCTCTGTCTTTAACGTCACATCAGGTGTTTCCAGTTTGATGACCACCTCAGCGTCCATGGCCTCTGATTGGACGCCCTGGACAGTTTTGGGGTTCGCCTGGTTTTGTTGCACTGCCACCGTCACCGGCACGGCCTGGACCTGGACTCCCTTCAGCTTCTCCATCGTCACTCCTCCACCCGCCGACCCAGCTATCACCAGCTCCGAGCCGTTAATGACGCCGCTAATGATGCGAGGCTGCGCCGTGGCCGTCTGATTGGCTGTCGATACCGTCCCCACCCCCGCCCTGCTACCCGCGCTTCCCGGCTGCGTCACCACAACGGTCTGTTGCTGCGCCTGCGTCGGCACGGTGAGCCTCATCACCTGGGTTCCCGGGGCGACGCTGACAGGAGCCAGCGCCCGGACGGTCAGGGGGCTCCCGAGGAGGCTGATGCCCGCTGGAGAAGCTCCGACGCTGGGTTTGTTTGTGCCTGTGGAGGTCTGGAGCTGACACTGAGCTAACTGGTGGGCTGGGATGGTGATGATCTTGGCCAGCTGGACGGTGATCTTGTCTCCATTCTCTGCTGTGGCTGGGAACATGGTGGGGATGGTTTGGATCACAACCTGCACACATTTTTTTTAAATTTCAGAAAAGTTAAAAAAAACAACGACTAAAAACAAGGGTTTAAACTATTAGATCTAAGAGTCTATACAGCTAACCAGATTAAAAATAAGATCTTTTTACTACCACATAGAAGGCAATTCAATATCTTTATGTTTCTCCAAAATATGAAAGTATGTCGGACAAAATATAAACAAATGTTTGTCACTTTTTTCAATATTACACTGCAGAATATTATAATAATTCCCGATGATATAATTAACCAAAACAATGTGAAACAGCCCCAGAAATGTGGCATTAAATTGATTAATTAGCTAAAAGTCAATACATTAAAAGGTTTTTTTTGCTAAGTTTCCCAGCTACTACAGCTAGCAGTAGTGCAGATGTATGCTGTAACAGATGTAAGCGAATGAGCGTCCTGGGTGCAGACCTTCTGTTGTGAGCTGGTGTTACCAGCAGCAGCAGCGCCGCCGATAGCGGAAGTGTTGGTGAGGAGGGTGGTGTGTCCGGCTGCCCCCGTCGTTCCTGCCGGCTGCTGCACAGCAACTGTAGAGATCTTCTGACCCAGTGATGTTGTCATGACTACAGGCACCTGCATGGCCACCCGCAACGTCCTGCAGACGAGAGGTAAGGCAGCACAGAGAGTCAATAGTAGGCACGTACCATTGGGGAGAACTGTGAGCATTTGAATTAGCGCTGCTGATATAAAACACCGTTCAATGTCAAAACTGAAGGTCCGTATCCCTGCAGGCATCTCACCTTGGCCCAGCAGGACTCGGGATGATTGCTGGGTGAGACTGCTGGGTCTGACTCCCATCTGGTGCTGCAGGAACCGTCACTATCCGTGGAACCCCTGCCGTCTTGCTCCCCGTAGCGACGGGAGCTTGGACCACGTTTATTCTATTCCCACCCCGCAGGATGTTGGGCTTCTTGGAGGACGACAGCTCCGTCGCCTGAAGCAGCATGTCTGAGGGCGGAGGCACGCGCTCGTACGACGCAGCAGTGTCTGAGCCGATCAGATCGTCGGGGGCGGCCATGTCTGCCTTGTCGTCGTCGATGATGACAATGTTTTTGGGCATCTCTTTGAACTGGTAAACCAGCCGCTGGCCCTCTACTTTGGCGAGGATGCCACGTTGGTAGTAATATCTGAGGAAGAAGGATCATCAGAAGGTGTGATGTTGCTTTCTAAAAACACAAATGCAAAAAAAATTATCTTAAAAAAAAAAAAAAACCCAGAAGCCTCACCTGAGCGCCCGTCCCATGGTCTCATAGTTCATGTCGGGCTTGTTCTTGTGTTTGCCCCACAGCTTGGACACGGCCTTTGAGTCGACCAGTTTGAAGATGCCCTTCTCCCTCTGTGTCCACTTGATGTACCTGGGACAAGTGTTCTTGTCCTGGAGGAGGTCCAGCAGGAACTCCCACAGGTAGGTGGTGCTCCCTGCTGGGAGTAAAACACAATTTAGCACCCTGCTAAATTATAATCTATTTTTATCAGAGCATAACATAATAAAGCCAGCAGCTAGATCTACTGTTTGCAGCTGTATCAGTGACAGGCAGCAACATTACTACTACGAGATACCTTTGCCTTCTCTCGGTTTCTTCTTGATGCCGAGGTCTGGTGAGCCGTTGGAAATGGACGACTGATGCGTCTTTGGCTTCCGTCCAGCTACAAAAAGAAAGGTTTTACAGAGGACTTAATCACTTGTTTCAGCACAGTGGGTCTATGATGCTCAGTTGAGACCGACTGTAGAAGTTGATCACTAGGTGGTGCTCTTGGATCATGTTATTCGGTGTAATTAACAGTGTAACTAAAGGTTTTGGTTTGAGGTCTGTGGCTTGTGAGGGAAGGTTAAATCATAGAACTCACAGAAATTTTCCATTTAAAACATAGTTTTCCCTTTTTCCAAAGCATAAATTCCTCCTTCAGCCCACAGTATGCTGCTGATAGTGGGTCTACAACTGCATAAAACGAAGGTTTGGAACATTTTTTAGGCTTTTCCACAGCTTTTAAATCCTCGGGAAAATTACAAACAACAGACTGCAATGTTTTTGTCTACCTCTCCTCTTCCTGACTGGCTCTTGGTCGGGTTCTGGTTCTGGATCCTCCAGCAAGGTGCCAATCTCCTCATCTTCCTCCTCGCAGTCCTCTGTCGATATCTCCACCTCCGTCTCAGCAATCATGTCGGGTCGCATGGCAGCGTGGAGGAAGTCTGGCGTTGGGACGCATGGTGGGATAAAAGTGTCTGGATGGAGGACAGAAAGGGGGTACAGGGAAGAATTTTTGTTTTGAAGCTGCATTATAATGTTCTGATAAAGGCGCAGTGCGAGTTTTGACTATGAGAATTAAAGCTCTTTGTGGAAAAACAAAAGGTTTAAATATTAATTTCAAAGAGTTGGATCATTTACAGCATGTGTACCAACCAAGGATCTGCTTGATTAACCAACGCTTTTTAATGACTTTGGATGATCCATAAACGGTAAAGATAATGGATACAAAAATTGCTATGATATTCAACAAGGAATGGGGGAACTCCTCAAAACTCAAGGAATATAATACACTGCTGAAACCATATCAAAGATGACAGTGCAGCAAAAATGTCACTGGCCAGCCACATTTTATTTTTAAACCACACTCTACAATATGGATGGATATAATTATTGTCTAATTTGTCAAACATCGCGAACATCATCTTCAGGTATACGCTGTTCTAACTGGTGTAAATACTGGTGTCTTCCTGGGTTTTATTAGTTTGTGTATGTTACCTGGACTACGGTCCTCTCTGAGGCTGGAGGGTGAATCCATGCGTAGCAGAGCCTCTGCAGCCTCAATGGTCTTGTCAGAGCAGTGCACACTGGTGCCATGGACAGAAGCCTCCACTGAAATACACACACAGGCAGAGAATCATTAAGTAAATAGTTCAGGGAAAGCTAAGTTACTGATTGAGCCCAGTGGAGCCCGTTTCACCAAAACACGAGCGCCACATTTTTAATGGCCACAGGGAAAACCTGCGCCCTGCTCAAACACACTTCGGACTAGTCCACATATTTATTTGTTTTAAAATGTACAAATCTAGCATCTTGATAATGTCCCATGTAAAACACTAAAGGAAAAAAGGAATAATGTTTTTAAATGGCATTTCTCAACTGTTTCACATTGACACAATGCTGCAAACGATATGCAACTATATGGCTCCCCCTAGTGAAACTGATTTGGCATAGATCCAGACACTGTATGACTTAATGTAAAGTACAACATTCACTGTAGGAAATCTCTTTACTTTCTGGCCTCTTTACATGCGTTGAACTAGCTATCGCTGCCATTTCATCTGAAACTGCATGATACCAGAATTGTTGAGCGGTAAAGAAGATTGCAAGGAGGAGATATTTAAAGGTAAACTACAATTCAACTACACCAACAGCTGCCCTCCAATGTCTGTATGCACACAGTTAGAACCCTAAATGTAGCCACTGTCACACATGGCAGAAAAACACAACACACAACACAACTCAACACTGTTTGATTTTTTAAAAAAAATGGAATTCAGCCCGCTGTAAAAGAAATGGTACGTGGGACCCCGAGACCCTGAGAAGGAACCCAAGGCACCTGCTGTTGCTGTCAGTCACCAGTGGGAAACACGAGATCCTGTTCCACCCTGCCCTGTCCATGTTTGGCTATCTGACTGAGGCAATGGGCACTGCATAGGGGCGAGAAATTGTCTATCTTTAGATTGTCCTGCTCATTCAGTCCCTCTCTCAAACAAACAGGACATGCTGGTCGCAACCACAGCAGAGACCCTATAGCCTGCTGAGCTGCCCTTGAAACCGGGCAGCTGTGGTGTAATAAGAGCACAAAAAGATGTGATGGCAGGGAGCTGCAGCTGGGTTTGACCTACATAAGCACATATAGAAACTCTGACCATTTCAGGTCTGTTTAAATTCTTCAGATTGGGATTTAAACTTAATTGTTGAAAAATAAAAAAACATCATAATTCGAAACAAAATTGCACTGTGTGCGGGTAAACGAAGTAGTATACTTTATAGCTAAGAAATCGCCTACTATGAATCTATACTACTATGTAAAGGCGCCAAGAATAGTAGAAAGTCCGACAAAAAGTAGTGCTGCCTCTGATGACTTCCGTGTTTACACTCCTCATCCTTTCCCTCCAGTTCTCTTCGAGGAAGCTCACAAATCCTCTTGTCACTCAACGACCGCCTCACCTCCTATTGGCTTATTTTCAGACTTACAGCCCGCCCCTTTTAAAACCAGATTGGACTCCCGCTGACGTTTTAAACCACCCCGCACCCTATTGGGTTGACGGGCAAGCCAATCAAAGTTACACCCCACCCCCTCACATAAACAATGCTTCCGCCATCGAAATGGGACAAAAATACTTTGAATATAACTATTACACAACGAGTAGACGAAGCAGTGTTTTCACCACACATCGTGCATTAAGAGTAACTGATAACACGCGGTGGAAATCACACGAAATGTGTATATGCAGGCGAGTTTGGTCGAATGCTGAAGCCGCACCAAATACAGGGAAGAAAGCAAGTGAGCCAGGCCGCCCCACGCTTCAATCACACACACAGCACAACACGACAACGGAAACCATCCAACAAATATATCGCAACCTTTAACATGGGAATTGTGTACTCTGAGCTCACTACAGTTCTTAGAAAAACTCCACAAAATTATAATATTACATCATTGTTTTTAGGGCCAGTCGACTGTTATTTAGGGGCAAGACAATTACTACAGATTATTCCTGCAAACGGAACAATCCAAAACTAACCACGGTTAAATACAAAGGAACACCTCATTTACAACACTAACAAAGGCGATACATGACATCGTGTACCAGGTTTATGCTAGTAAAAATAAACCCACATGTCCTTCCGACTCAGACAGCGTGGCAAAGACGTAGGAGAGACAACATCTTTACACTTCCTGGTTGTGCAGAGCGGAGCTGCAAGCCATTATTCTACACCCCACTGCGGTGAGAAAAATCTGCTCCAACATGCAAAACACACTTCGTGCAGACAACTATCTATCTGTGCAGATTGGCAGGCCCTGCGAAGAGATTTCTCCTCTTAAACCGGGTTTGGCGAGCCGTGTTGCAACGCCATGCAGGTTGCTACCAAGGTGATCACTTCCTGATTGCCCTCCATTACTTCAGCACACTCCTCAGCGGACTGAAGCGCAGCGGCCGGGGTTAAAAACACAAGCAGCGCCTTAACGTTAGCTCCCCTGTCGGCATTGTAGCTACATAAAGTTACGTTACCGGCTCTGATGAGTAGATCGAGCTGGTTTGCGTGCCCCTCATGCTGCGAAGTCGCCATGTTTTCCCCTTGCTGCAGATTCACATTGACTTCTCACTGAATTGTATGGGAAGCCACTAGCTCAAATCACTCCGCCGCTAAAGGGAAATCTCCCCGATTTCAACGAGGCACGTTATCGCGGCCGAAGTGTATCCCTCCGCCGCCGACACAGGAAATCCTTCCTTTGCCCTCCCTCTCTTGCGTAGTGAGTACGTCAGCTAAAGCTGCACGGCGGCGACTGATTTTTCTAAACACACTGGGCAAATAAATCTAGTTATTACACAACAAAGTTGCAGCTTGCACAATGAATTGAGTGTTAAGTCGAGTAAACAAGACAGTGGCTGTAAAACACTTTGCAAACAATGAACAATGCAAACAACTGTGTTTGTTACTTTAAACCACGGACTGGGACTTTTCTACAATATATATCGCTATCTGTTAACTGATTTAAATTGTTTTTTATGCAATGTTTACATGCTCAAAGTAAATAAAAGTGAATAAGTACTGCGTTTGTCCCTAATTGAAATTTCTTCTATTTAAATTGAGAACAGTCTGTGAGTGGTATGAACTATGGAAAGTAAAGTTTAAATGTTAATAGGGGGTAGGACATAATTAAAATATTATTTGCCTGCTACATACTTAGGTGTTCAGCCACAAAATATTCTTGAGGTTTATCATCGTCCGAGGAAACATAAGCGATCCAAAACATGAACCAAACTGTGACATTTTAGCTGACAACTACATTCATTGTTTGATACTAATATGCAGCACCTGGGTAGTGGAAAAGTTTTCTGTGCCAGCATCTACAGTATTACAACAATTACACGCTTATAGGGCTCTTTCTACACACTAACAGTCACAGTGAATGGCGGTGGGTGCCCAGTACCGTTTAATTTTCAGTCGTCATTATAAACTATATAGGTAAATCCCGTTTTTCAAAATTTCTGATGTCCATGCAGACAGAAAGTGCAAGATGGGTAAGACTATGCAGTCATATAAAATTATCAGTCCTGCTCAAAATTGCTTTTACTTTAACTTATGTGCATATGGAGTCGAGGGAAGTAATCTTGGACAGTGTGAATGAATACAGCATTCACAGGTAATAATACCGCCCAGTAGTGACTGTCCCAAAATATCCACAAGGTGGCAGCGTGTGGACACCGAGGTCTGTAACCCTGACAGCAGACTTGACCAGCACGATCATGTGCCAAGTATGTCACACTTCTGCTCAGCCACAATCAACTAATACAACACCTTCTTGGCCTGAATTGAAAAACCCAACAAGTGGACCGAGGAAATGTTTTCAATGCTCGAGACGAAGGCGGACCAATGGGCCGTGGAAAGAAAAAGTCTCTGACGTGCTACTGAAACAGCACTTCAAAATATATGTTGGCTGGGGTAATGTCCTACAGAGAATGAGTTAACTTTGACTTCATGGATTCAGTACCAGGACGAGGTCAGGGCAAAATTATTTTTTGTTGATTTGTAGCCGAACATGTAGAACATCGGCAGGATATAGGAGAGAAACAGGAGCCAAGTTTGTCAACACGTTGGGTAAATCAGGGCTAGGTAAGGTTTGCTCTGGGCACACTGTATGACAGTCATCTGGTGCATCACTTAACCACAGCAAATAAAGAGTATGACGTGGGCATTAAACCAAATTGCTCATGTACAGAGCTATATTGAAACCTCACCTGCCTCCACTTCTGTCTCCACCTCCTGCTCGCCGCCCACTTCCTGCATCAGGTACGCCTCGTCGTCGTACACCATCACCTGGGCCGAGTAGCTCTGCCCCTCGCTCAGGCTGGCCCCAGGCACCTCCTCCACTATGACCGCTGGGTAGCCCTCAGCCTCCCGTCCGTGCTGCGCCTCCGCACGGGCCTCCTCAGCCTCGCGCCTGCCCTCCACCTCGACCTCTCTCTCCTGCCGGGGGGGGAGGGGGAAGGGAGCGAGGGACGGAGGAGAGCGAGCCGGTCAAAAACAAGGCGCTAGCTGTGAGTGATAATTAGGAACAGATGAGGTCAGAAGGCGGCGTTATGCCGGCATGCGTCTGCGCCCAGCCCCACCTGCTGGGGGCCCTCTCCCGCTGTGGCGTACTCCTCCGCCGTCCCACCAGCGTCGACCAGCACCACAGAGGTCATGGCTCATGCTCCCCGGGGATCGCAAAGCTGGCTCCTCCGTCTGGTAGCTTCCACCTGTGCGGCCGGCTATGGCCCCTGGAGAGGCGAGAAGCGCTTGGTGAATGAAACTGTTTCAAACGACATAAAATATGACCAGATTTTGTCGAATGCGAGGCCCGTTTCCCTGTTCACCGTGGTCAAAAACAATGCATGCCCAAAAAAGTGCCCTGTGGGGATCCATCAAGAAATAACTGACCATTCTGGGAACTTTCTTATGGTGCATCATTTAAAAGGCCGAAGGTGCAATAGATCTTCTCATCTAACTCTTGGCAAGAAAGCAAAAGTGTATTTCCTGAAATGTCACGCTATTCTAAAATGTAACTACACTTTTCTCCGTCCAACTGCAGTCCAAGGCCTCCGCCAGGGCCCGAGAGCTCCCGCATCTCTTTCATCTCTTCCCCTCCGGCTTCGGCCTGCAGGAAGCGTTTGTCTGATTTTACAGGAAGAAATGCAAGGACAGGAAGCCAAGTCAGTCCCTCACACACACACACACACACACACACACACACACACAGTGTCCAGTGAAAGAGTGAGGCAGGGTGGACTGGAGCCATGGTAACAGTTGCTCAGAACCACAGGGCGTTCAGTTCCTGTTCTGCGCTGCTCTGCGTGGTGACAATAGGATGTAAGACAAAGGAGAGGCCAGACAGAGCACAGAGACACACACTCACACACAGCATGACACCATTTGAACTGATGCTCCACTTACTCTTACTTTGCTCAGTTTTTAAATCAGGCTTTTTTTGGCAACTGACCTACTGGGAGTTGATGCATTCATCAACATGAAAAAGAAGCATGAAAAAGACCAAAATGTAATTTTAGAATTGAAAAAAAATGGTTGTGAAATCATCACTGAAGTGCTGTTTCAGTAGCACGTCTCTGTGTTGCCTGTCTAAACACCTTGCCTAAGCCGAATGGGGTCACGTTGGAAGTTTGATCTTACATTTTCCCTGACCATGCTTTGACCATGCTGCCTCTTTATTTCCACGTTCAGCGGGTGAATGTTCAGATCACTTTGCTCGGGCGCTGTTTGTTTGCCGAGGGAATGCATCTCCAGCCTTGGTCTGTTAGCGTGAGCTCATGTTTGCAGCCACCAACTACGCATTTCAGCTCCTTTACAGTGCTTTCCTTCCAAAACAAGTCAATGAACAGTCGAGAAATAAGAAGTCAGCCAGAGGCAATGCTGTGAACCAACTCTTGGAGCTAGCAAGCTGCAACTGGTAAGATCAGTTGTCATTTCAGCCGGTAAGAGTCCGACCCTCACATCGCTCTCTTTAGGCTTTTCACTCTGTGGCTGTTCAGAACAGCTAGAACACACTTTGGGTGTGTTCAGACAACTTGATGGAACTCATGGCGGGCCCAGACAGAACAAACTCCATCCTCCTTTTCGGCCACGGCGCATCTTCGAATTCCTCCTTCGGCACGAGGGCGTTTTAAACATTGCACCAGCCGAATGAAGCAGCCTGACCCCACGACGTCCTCTGACACGCTCAGTTACTCTGTCTGCTGCGTGACAGATGAATCGTGCGGTGCACACACTCGTCTGAAGAGCTTTGCATGCTGTTTACGCAGGGAGTCAGAACAAGGCCAACTGAATAAACCGGCTCTCCTCATCTCCCTCGAACTTCCTGCTGGAATATTTCACGCTTCATCTGTTGCTTCGCGCCTTCCTTTTGCTCCGTGGCACAGAAACCAAAGAAAGGTGTGTTCATGTGCCGTTACTCTGCCGTTGGACCGACAGACGTTATTATGTAAGTTCACGTCGGAGCAGGAGGTTGTGACACACTGGGATTTCGTAATCTATCCTCCCTATCTAACTCATTTCATTAAAGCCAGCCAGAAAGAGACCGAGTGAAAGCGAGGGTCAAAGTGCAGAGTCCTGCGTGTGGAGCTTGTGTTGGATGTTTTCCCTCGGTCAACAGAGCGATCAGGCATTCAAAGGACGACACGCATCTGTTTGGATCCGCCTGGGGAAAAAAACCCTTCCTTTCACCTGCCAAGAAAGCGTTCATCTAAGTCGACACCTGCATCATACACGGTGCGGTGCCACATGGAGTGCGCAACACGCACAACCGCGGGGAGAACTCTGAAGTGGGTTAATCACATGCACAAACACAAAGCCAACGCCACAGTCTCTTAAACTGGACCTGCAGGTTGTGCTGAATCAAACGAGTATTACTGGACCCGCTGGACGGCTGCGCGCGCGAGGCTGCCCCGCCGCTTCTCGGCTCCACCATGACTGAGTCAAGAGCTTGTATTATTACAGTTTCAACAAACTATGAGCAGAGGAGCTGATCCCTGTGCAGGCCAGAAGCAGAGTTAGCTTCTACTAGTCTTGCTGGTATTCTAGGAATGGGAAGTATTCCTACTGCAATGACAGATATTCTGCATAAGAGATAGTGTGTTAGCGTCTTAGCTATAAATGCGCTCAGTTCCTCTTTGATTACCGAGGTGACAAGTAGCTTGATTCCATTACAAACGTTGCTCTGGTTCACAGTGAGTCAGTAACAGTCTCAAGACTTCAGGAGATACAGCACAGTCATCCTGACTGGCCGACTTCCCCACCAGGCCATCCCAAACGGACACACCAAAATAACTAAAACGGAAAAAAAGGACAAACTTGCCTTGTCGCAGAAAAGTCGAGATGACCCAGAGATGCATCTTTACTCGTCTGCTGCTCCAAAATCCACGAAGGACCACGACAAGGAGGAGAGTGAAAGGAAGAGTGTTGCTTTCTCGCTGTGGTATGAGAAAGCAGCAACAAACTTTTTCTTTTTCTGACATCCATCCATCCATCCATCCAGCCGGCCGGCCATCCATCCCCTCTGTCTGCCTGCATGCTCGCCGTCTGCCTGTTCCCTGGGTGGAAGAAACCTCAGAGCGACTCAGCACTTCTCAGACCCTGCCCTGAGCTCAGATCACATGACGAGGGTGGAACACAGACACACACACACACACACACACAGTCACATGATCTCTCAACAACAGAGCTTTTGTTCCAAGTAACTGGGGCTGCTGGTAGAGATACAACGCCCTGCCTTGTGCCCTGCCCTGCCCTCCACACACACACACACACACACACCGATGATACACTGAGCAGTGTCAGGATTTACTTGACATCCATGCAGCCCAGACCCCACACACACAAATCACTCTAACTCAGTTGCTGCAGTGCTGTCCTCGAGCGGTGTTATTTCTCTCGTGACTCAGTCATCATCACAGTTGTCCTAATGCTGGTTTAATGTGACTCATTTCCTTTGCTTTGGAAGGTGGGGTAGAAGCCTGGCCTGGGCTCAAAATAAGACCAAACTGACCAATCTGAAAGGTTTGTTCAGCACTATACGGTAAATCAAAGAGATTTCTCGCATTGCAACATACACATACTACATATTAAAGAGAAAGGGGTGAACCCAACAGGGAAACAGCCTGGAATAGCAGCAAAGTGTACGGACATGCATAGTAGAAAAAAAAACAAAACAGAATTTCTTGCTTTAACAAGAACAATTAGCATTTAATCATATGACACTTGCAGATTTTCTACTGACCGATCAGTTGCTTCAGCTTTAATGTGTCATAGCCACTGCAGCATTCTTCAACAATCACACTCCAGGCTTCCCTCACACCAAGGTCCAACCTTTTTATCTCCTTTAGCATAGATACACAGGACCGTGCTTTGTGAAAGGAAAGGAGATAAGAGGAGATTGTATGATTACGTAGTGGAGCAGTCAGACTCTCTGAGCACCACGGTTGTCATACATCCCCCTCGTCATCTTTCCTTGACCTCATGACGTTATACATCGAGGTCAAAGAAGAGCGGTTAGGAAGGGACGGAGACAGCGTCTGTCTGGTCGTCTTTAAAAGGGTCTCTCGTGATTTAGCGTCGACACAGAGCGACTCGAAAACCTTCAGCCCAGACAGCGGGACGTACCGGCCGAGCTGAAAGCAGGTTAGCCAATAATTTACCAGAACAAAGCGGAGACATTGCACTACAGCTCACACAGCAGGTCCTACCCTCTGGCCTCTGTGCACCACACAACATGACTCATTACTGTAAAGTCCAGCAGCCTGCAGAGCTGTGACATAAAAACAAATGACTGCGCTACACTGAGACATTAGCTGATGCTCTTACAGAGACAGTATCCACAGGCAGGTGGCAATTATACAGGTAATCACAGGAGGAGGAACTGTTCTTCATCCATCAGACACAGGATGAATGTTTCGTTTCGTATTTTCAATGACAACTTGGACATGAATTATTTCTAATGTTAGGAGCGGATTAATCCCTTCAGTCTTCAGTTCAACAAGCAATGAAAAAAAAGGAAGCAGCTGGAGTGTTAGCATATTGACAGTGGCCTACATATCACCACCTGTTACCACATTATACTGCGGTCTGACGGTGCCCTGCACTCACTTGCTGTACAACAATGCAGTGATAATGCCCGTGATTAATGCCAATAAAAAAGAGGTAATGAGGTCAGGTCCAAGATCGAAGACACCCCCCCCCCACACACACACACACACACACACACTCTCTGACACAGTCGGTCGCCCGCCTGTTGGCCACGCTTACAAACGAAGTGCTGAGAGAGCCGACGGCATGTCCAGGCAGCCACGGGGGGAGTTGGCTGTCGCGATGGTACCTGTGCTCCAGAGCGCGGCCAGCCTCCTCAATGAATCACAAGCCAGCGCTTTCTTTGTTTACACACAGTTTGAACAAGACAATAACGAGCTGTCCGCGCAAGCGGCGGCTGAATGGAAAGAAGAAACTGAATGTTGACATTAACTTAGATAACGTTAGCAAGCCGAGTTAGCGCTGGGACATAAACACGCCGTCAGAAAAGAAACACAACAAGCCATGTGGCTAACGCTGGCTAATCAGCTCACTTACCGTCAAATGCCTCTGTTTGCTTCTTACTGGTAACCAGCTGAGTTCACTGGCTGCAGCCTGACATTAGCTGGCTGGCTAATGGGAGTTTGCTCTGTGTGTGTGTGTGTGTGTGTGTGTGTGTGTGTGTGTGTGAGAGAGAGAGAGAGAGAGAGAGAGAGAGAGAGAGTTTGTGACATACAGTAACCTCTCTCCTCCTCTCCGGACGACTCCGCTCTGCTGTCGACTGTCAGGCGGAGGGGTCCCCGCTGGCTAACTAGCCCGACGTTAGCCGCCGGTGTTCACGGTGAGGAGCCGCGGAGCCTGCGGACAGACGAGCGTGAAGAGCTCGGCGCTCCCGGTCCGTCATGTGGGATCGTGAGCGGGCAGGGGAGCCGCCGTGTGGCCGCTGCTCTCCTCTCTTCTAATGGAGCCTCGGCTGTCACTTTGCCCTCAGTCACGCAAATTACACTCGTGACGTCACGGCGCACAATAAACAACCAGAGCTCACCAGAATAAAATTACCCATGTCATAATTATATGTTTACATATTTATTTAAAATGTCTACACACTGTCAACACTTGATAAAGAGACACACATTTGTATGCTATATTAACTATTCGATATATTGATACAATATATAGTTCATTTATGATCATTATGCAATGACCTACAAATATAAATATTTAAACAAAGCATCCATCTGAATCTCTTAAGAGACTTGGGGTCAGGTTACTGATTAGTTTAACCCATCTAGTGGAACTGTGCAAATCAATTTATTAGTTTCATCTACTCATAATCTATTTATATATTTTATGCAGAAGGTAAAATACCTTCCACAAAAAACCCTGAAATTAGGTAAACACCAAAATATGGATATGCTACTGATATCAGTCTTGAAAAAAAGCAAATATCGGCATTTGCACAGATCATGGTTATCTGGTCATGCTGGTCTGACGATGGTCAGATGCTGGTCAGATGAGCTCACCCTAGTCAGACCAGCATGAACTGATGAAGCCTTTTGGATGAGAGGTGAAACGCCTTCAAAGACCAATAACCAAGTCCAGTTGATTTTGATTAAAATTTCTTTGAGATAATATTTTCTCTGAAGATTTTGTGATTTTTCTTCTAGAAAATCATGACTTAATGTAAAATTAAAGTTAGCGTCTCTGTAAATGTATAATTGTCTTAAAATGCCTCAGTTTGTAGATATTGGCTGGACTAACACACCATTATAATAACAACAAACCACCTCCACTGCCTATTGTAACACCTTTAAAGAAACATTCCGTTCAACTGGCCAAAACAAGCTTTACAAGAGTGGCACCTAGAGGACAAGAGACATAATGGGAGTCATTTCACAAACGCTACTACAGACCGAACAAACACAGTGATAGAACATACAGGTGATAATGTTTCAAAAAGGACACATGAGTTAAACCCGTGGCTCGTTCTTTTCATGTTGTTTTCATGCTTGATTGACAGATGGGCGAAGTGTTGTGGAAGGCACACTGTCTGTCATGTCATGACTGGGCTGTCACCACCACAATCGCCTCTGTGTCTGCAAAAAATAAAAATACACCAGAAATTCATTAGTTTAATGTGTATGACTAGATTATTTTGCAGCATACTTATCCTCTTTAATTAAGTAGAATGGACATTTGTTACATATCTGTCTTAAAATCCATGACTTACATTATGAAACGCTTTCTGCAATAAGTTGTTCAAATGATTATAACGGGTGGTAGGATTTAAGTAGAGTTCTGAGATAAATGTATAAAAGTCATACTTGTCTCATCAACTATGAGCATAGCTGCCTAAGATGTCCATTCTACTGTCTCTAGCTCTACACAGACAGCTGCTTTTAACTGGTATTACCTTCTTAACTGTACTATTACATCACTGAGCAGCTTTTTACAGTCCAGATAGACACCCTTGGCTCTGTGGATATAGGCAGAAATACATCTGGTCAGAGCCAAATACAGTGGAGACTGATTCCATTATCTTTGCAGGGGATGAAACCAACAGTAATGTTGTAATGTGGTTATCAGTTCAGCCACATTGTGTTCTTTATGTTGTGCTCTTAATGTGATGCTCAGAATCAATCTGAATCAAGAAATGTCGTAGCTCGCACAGACCTTCACAATGCATTTCTATTCTCTGGCAATGTTTTCTTCCCATAACATGGAGCTACATACAGTCAGCTCTTTGTCCCAAGACTCAAAATACCACAAACCTTTAAACAGAACATACAGATGCACTTTACATCTTTACATTTGATGTCATAATGTTTCTAATTCAGTCCAACAAGGTGGTCTGTTCATTCCACCGGCCTTGAAAATGTCGCCTTCCACAGTAATTTTAGCAGAGGGGGCATGTATCAAACCTTTTGAATTAAGTTCAACTTCATTTTCCTCAGCTGATCATCTTTGTAAGCCTTTTTGTGCATTGAAGCCCATTTACCCATGCCTGTCATTATTTCAGTGAAGTGCAGTGTGTCTGCTGTGATAAATGTTTACTGTGCTGCCATCTAGTGCTGAAGGATTTGTAAAGTTAAACAATTTGGACTTACTGGCAAAAATAAAGAAATTCTGGTAACATTTTACTTTAAGTGTCTCTCTTTATTAATTATAGGCTATAGACAAATGTATAATATTATAATCTCATTAATAGCTGATATAAAGGCTGATATAAAAAGTATTTATTAAAGTAGTGTAGCTAAACTATTAAATGTTTATATTTTGCTGATAAATGCTGAACAGGGGGTAAAGTTTTAGCGAAAGGATATCTTAGGACAAACCTTACTTACTTTATTGATTTTTTTCAAGTATTGTGTATTAAAAGCTGTAATAGTGGGTGTAATTCATCTTTAAGTCACCGAGACAAGTACATTATCTAAATTTGGAATACAGAAAAAGAAAATTATATGTATTTACATACATTATTGTCATTTCATGAACTTGTCAGGCACAAGTTTTTCTTATCTGACACTATGGTTGTGGTTCAATTTGACTGATTCAGTCTTGCGGACTTGCCTGAGCTAAGAAACATTTATTGGAAAAATGGCTGCAAAAATGGAAACACTTTTCTGGGCTGATGGATCTTGGTTGTAACTGTTTGGATTTAAGTTATTTCCAATTACATCCAACATCCCAAAAACTTCTCAGTGGACAGTTAATGAGTGCTGTACTGATTTCCTTTCTTTAGATTTGATAAAACAATAGGAATATATATTATGCAGCAAACGTAATGTGAAAATTGTGTTATTAAAAACTGTGGGGTGGAAACCTATAGGATCTTACTTTGCTCCTCCACCAGTGACACCAGCTCCCTGGCCTCATGTGTTACATCCACTGCTCCCTCGCTTCCCAGCTCCAATCCCAAAACAGCAGGTGGTGCCACCTCCTCTCCAGCAGAAGGAGCAGACTGGCAGGAGTGGCAGGGCTTTTTCTCTGATGATTCTGGTTCAGCACTTGAAAGAACTTCCAGATCTGTTCCAGTGGAAGCTGCTGCCAGCTGAGATGTGTCCACAACTGTTGACACGGCTTCATCTGAGTCCTCTGCTAAAACTTCATCTACTCCCTCCTCCATTGATGTCTCTGCCACAGGTGTCATCTCATCTGGTGCTGTCTCATTCACTGGAGCAGCTTCAGCAGTGGGGGTGGCCTCCTCGGTGGGTGTAACTTCCTCAGCTGTATCTTCAGGTGAGGCCTCTGTGGAAAAGACAGCTTCCTTGGAAGCATCTCCAGGGACCGCTGCCTGATCCTCAACTTCAACCTCTCCCACCTCCTCCACTGTGGGGGCTGAAGCTGCATCTTCCTCAGGAGGAGGTGCAGCTTCTTGCTCCTCCTCTGCTGCAGCAGGAGACGATGTCTCTTCAGCAGATGGAGCTTCTGCAACTTCTTCGCCAGCCACTTCATCAGCTGCCACAGCCTCTGCAGACTTCAGCACCTCCTCACTCACTTCAACAGCTGCCTCTACAGCTGCTTCCTTAGCTACCGCCTCCAGGACTTCAGGTTCTGCCGTCTCGATGGTGGAGTCCAACCCTTTTCCATTTTCCTCCATTTGTCGGACAGCTTTCACCAGACTTGTCTCACCAACAGAAGCTGCTGCGATCTCAACTGTAGAGCTGGCCAAGATCTTCACTGCTGTGAGCAGATCTGGCATAGGCTCTGAAGTAGGGAAGAAGGAGAGGAAGTGATGGCTGAGAAAGATATTTTACACATAAACAGTATTCCAATAGACATATGCAATAAAATTGCTTCCATATTTATATCAAAATATCATGCATCAAATATCAAAATTGTAACTATGTCAATTACATTATTATCTCTATGATATATTCAGAATTCCCCAAATTGGGATGAATAAAGTATCTATCTCTCTCTCTTTACTCTGTTATTACATAGAAATTCCGACTTACCTTGATCCATTGTCTACCACTGGATGACTACAGACACCACAGGTACAGGAAAAGCTCTACAGGAGACCCCCTGCCCAATTCATGCTCCTTTTAGCAGCAGTTTTCTTACATACAATGTATCTGGCTTTAAAGAGAATTGCATCTAATATGACATGAAATAACACAGGATGGATCTGATGGTGGCCTACACACAGTGGAGTCAATCCTCCACTTCAATTCAAGAGGAGCACAAACATGGCATAGGGATTCTTCAGGAAAGGGGGGTGTTTCTACATCTACATTATGTCATAACAACTCCAATATATCATTACAATATTCACTGCATCACATTCTTCACTGCTTTGTTCAAAGCAACAAGCAACAGCATCTCAGAGTGGGGAGTGGTAGGCCATAAAATTTGGCCTGAAAGAGATTAGATCCTGATTGTGATTCAATTTTGGACAAAATTTCCCAAAATAATGATAAATGCAAATAATATTAACCAACCAAGTAAACCAGATTTCATAATACCTAAATTCACTACACAAGAAATGCGGTATTAAACAAAAAAGAGTTACTTTGTCTTTATTGAAACACTTCAAACTTACTTATCATCCAGTGATGTTTTATTTTTTGAACACTTAACTATTAAACAACAATGACAACTCTCAATACTCAAACAGATGTGAATCAATTTTCTTTCCTGTAGTGTTCCCTGAAAGATTAGTTTCACATTAAAAAGAGAGAGAGCAGAAATGTCTTACAAAACAAAAAAAAATAACTAAAAAATGGCTTTCTGGAAAAAGATATCGTCATGATATGAAGTGGGTGCAGGTGTGTGTAGCTGTCCTCAGATCACTAATAAAGTTATTGCAATTAAAAGTAGAATATATGGGATCAAAAGACAATTTGGAAATGGACAAAGAAGGAGAGAAAAATCCCATATCAATCTTGTCTCACTTTGAGTAAAAGGATTTTACAGGAATCAGGAACAACTGCAGCCCAGAAAAGAAACACTAACTGTTTTTGGTCACACTTCAGAGTGAGACAGAGTTAAATCTGAATCATGTTCCATCTCCCTACTGTTTGCATAACAATCTGAACCTATGAGCAAGAACATAGCTAGAAGAAAGCTGTTGCTGAGGAAGACCAAGTACAAGGGATATCACTGCATTCATTCACCATGCTGACATTTTTAGATAAGTAAAAGGAACAAGATGCAGGACTGTGTCCTGGTTTTAAGGGCACTTCAAATATTACTTTACAGACATCAACATGAGTTATAAACTCGGTTCTATCCCTTATGTCACCTACTTCATCTCTCTACTATTAAATATACAGCAGACAAACCATAATCTGGATTAGCTCTGCTCTGGTGAAGACGATTCCTAGAGACACTGGATTTTCCAAACTGAATCTGTCCGGACAGCCTAACACCAAATGTCATGGTTTGACTCTGAAGGTTGGGGTGAGGTAAAGGGAAGAAAAGCACGAGAAAAACTGGACTGATGAACCCCGTATTGGTATTCACTAACCAACAGGAAATGAAAACTAAATGCGGGTTTCACTCCTGACTAAAAACAACAGGGGTTCATGAGACCTTTTTTTCCTGGGCCTAGAGAGGTGGGACACAGCAAAACTAACTCCTAGCGCTACATTCTGGCCCAGCTGTACCAAGCCATCACAGCTTTATGCAGCCACCTCTGCAGCAGGGGCGTCCGCAGCCCCAGGGGCTGCAGGCGCAGTCTCTGCCTCAGTGGGGGGAGCAGGAGGGACTTCATCTACTGCAGCCGTACCAGCACTCTCCGCTGCGGGGGCCTCTGCCGGCGTCTCCACTGTGGCAATGACTTCAACCGCAACAGGA
Organism: Psettodes erumei; assembly: GCA_016785225.1. NCBI lineage: Eukaryota > Metazoa > Chordata > Actinopteri > Pleuronectiformes > Psettodidae > Psettodes > Psettodes erumei. Next base: position 1,388,150 of record JAFBJZ010000612.1, read on the forward strand.
GCAGCTTCTGTAACAACTTCAGGGACAGCTTCAGGGACAGCCTCTACCGCTGCAGGTGGAGCAGCTTCTTCTGTGACTGCAGGCTCCGCCAAAACCTCAGCAACGACCAGCTCCGAGACTTCTTCAGACACGGTCTCTACGACAGGTTCAGCAGCAGTCTCCGCTACTGCTTCTACAGGAGCAGGGGCAGGCTCGGAGATGACCTCTGTGGCTGCCGCCGCCTCCTCCACTGGGGCGGGTTCAGCTACAAGAGCTGCTGCGTCTGGTGTTGCCTCAGCTGAAGACGCTGCAGATAAAGAGGTTGCGATTAGAAATATATAGCTGTGATGGGCCTGGTTTGATTGTTTGGAGGTGTATTTCAATTATTCCTGTTGATAACTGACTGAAGGTTGTGGTATACTGTATTTGCTGCTACAGATAGAGGGTGAATATATTTTTATGCATAAATTCAGTGGCAATGGGAATAAGAGACGGACATGTTTGTAGTCACTATGGGACTAAGTGGTCATAGTATTCTTCTAATCCTCTCAACTACTGCTGAAGACCTCCCATAAACTTGGGAACATAAAAATCCAAAAGATAGAGGCCAAAATCTGAAATGAGGCAATTGGTTGCATTCCAAAATCAAACCTAAATCTTGACCTATTTTTCTAATCTAAAAAAATAAAAATAATAGGTCAAGATTACAACCTGAAACTCAAACTATCAGCAGGTAATGTATGGTTGAGGGCCAAGAGCTTAAAAGGTGTAAAAGGTAAAGCAGCTGCTGTTAAAACTATCAAGATAACATGAGTAAAGAGAAGGATAATCCTTAATCCCTACATGTCACCAGAGGGACAGAAATATATACGTTGACCTCACTGAAGCCGTTAGTCTTAATAGCTAAACTTGCTTTCTCGAATTTCGATAGAGAAGATCCTCAAAGGAAGAAGAGGTGGGATGCTGTATTCAGTATTTGATATATTGATGAAGTATATTCATTCAAAGCATACCCAGTGACTAGTTACAACACAGTGGTACAAAACTGAGCACTCCAGGGGTAAAGTTTAATGGCTGAAGCATCAAATCTGAGCTAAATGCTCAGCTATTTCTCATCTTAGCTGAAAGGTGCCTTTCATGGATATCATCTCAGAAAATCAAGCAAGTATGATGTTTTGAAGTGCTGTCTGAAGGAGCAACTGAAAATGTTTGGCGTCAATTGGAATGAGCAGAAAATATAAAAGACGATACAGTACATCTCATTGAGAAGAAATCTGTGGATAAACGACCGATTCAAAACAAACAAGAGAAATAGTGAAACATGAATCCAAGGCCACATGAAAACACTGCTGCCAAGTGAGGCCGTCTGTGCCTCTGAGTGGCCACTGAGGTCTTGCTGCTGTCTCACCAAATGTGTGGCTCTGTGGCGCAATGGATAGCGCATTGGACTTCTAGTCAAGCACTTGAGGAGTGATTCAAAGGTTGTGGGTTCGAGTCCCACCAGAGTCGTGCTTTTGAAATGAAATGAACAAAAAGCGACAAAGATTGAGCTCCTCAAAAGGGACACTACATTATACTTAATGTTATCTGCATAGAAGTGATTACGCAATACCACAAAATTACTACAACACAGATGAGACATGATAAATGAGAAACTACAGGAGGGTGCATCTTTGAATATGAGGTACTTCCAACTGAATTGAGCTTTTAACACTTATGCTTAATTATTTTGACACACGAGGACATGCTTTCTTTAATCTCATGTGGAATTGATGGGTTATTTATCTGTTCCCATATCAGAACATTGGAGTGACTGCAGCTAAAACAAATCCAACGACCCACCTAATTATGCGACAATTACTCTGGAATGACGCTCGGCGATGAGTACTCAGATAAACATGTCAGGAAATATGATCTTTGCTCACAATCACGCTAATCACCATCATTTCACTTGATTACATAACATGATCACCAGCCAGTTTAAAGACCAAACCGGCACAGTCTCCAGCGCTGTGGGGAGCAGAGATTTCAACTCTATTCGTGACCAAAAACAACAGTGCAGCCACCATGTACGCAGCTGAACCAGTAACAGTGGCTGCTTATCCCCATTACAGGCTGGCTATCTGCTCCAGGCACAGACCCATGATCTCTACACACTCAAACTAGCTGAATGGCCAAAAAATTTGCAGACAGAAATCAAAACAGACAGGCAAGATGAAGCTATTGAGAGTGGTCATTCTACCGTGTTTGATATGTGGGTGGTGAGGTCAGAACCAATTCAGAAATCCGTCTTCCGCTTTTTTTAAATGTTGGTCTCTCTCAGATGAAACGGCTATAGAGGTCGTCCTCATGTGACAACTTTGAACCATTTTATTCATCAATACTACTCTGGATCATGTCACTGATGGTATATAGGTTGTCAGATAAAATATTAAAAGCTTTAATATTATAAAAAAAAATATTCTGTATAATACTATCAATCTTTCATGAACTGTTTCAACATACAAATAATGTTTTTTTTATGTAGAGATGATCTGCATGGTTTGCTAGCATCACCTAAAATATATATCTTTTTTAAACTAAGATAAAGAAAGCCAGGCAATTTATGTATTATTCATGTTGAGTGGTTCCGGGTCTGTCCACCACCTAGATCCAAAATAGCTCAAAATTAAAATCAGATGTAATGTCATGTTGTATTTAGTGATGATATTCATGGTCTCGAGAGGATGAATTGTAGTTGGTGTGTGTGTGTGTGTGTGTGTGTGTGTGTGTGTATATATGCCACTGACCCTTTGCTGAGGAGCCAACGTTGGCCAGTCTGTCCTCATAGCGCTCGCTGTCACTGCTGACTGTCTTGTAAGCCTGAGGGAGGGAAGACAAATATGTGCATATTACATTCCATCACACACCAAACGATAACAGTATAAAATGGTGAGGGTATTACAAAATGACCCTTAACAGTAACATTTTGGCTATCATGGACCAGCACTGCTCGTACACACTTGGGATTTGCCAAGAGCCTGTAAACAGGGAACACTTCTGTGCAGACAATGGCTGCATGTGGCAGAGTTTGTATGAAAGGACAAAGAAGTTTCAGTGTGTCTTTCAGTGTCTGAGCAGACACAGTGCAGACTGTCCTGCAGGTTAACTGGCTCCCAGCTTACAACAGTGAACATACCACAGTACAAAGCTACAGAATGATGATCCAGATCCATCCAGTAAAGCAATTTATGTTTGTGGTCTGGAATCAGGCAAATAAACTTGCCTATCAGAGATGGAAACAGTTTGTCTTTTATACTAAAAATGACAAAGCCTTCTCACAAATGTTCTTTAGCTCCACAAGAATTTACTCTTATTATACTCAAGGACATCCACTAAAGATGACAAGCATTTTTTTGCCTGATGAAGTTGTTGATGGGCTAAATGCTGCAGAATTTACTTGGGTGGGATACCACTTTAGAACTTCAGCACAGAAGGATGGAAAACTTACAGGTCACAACTACAAATGTGAAACTGGACTAGAGAAGTTTGAGGCTCACATAAACGACTGCAGCAGTGAGGCCACCTCCGCACAAAACAAAGTATGTCATGTTGGTGGAGCCACCAGGAATCCCAAAGGCCATGTGTCGCACCGGAGCTGCTGAGAGACAGGAGGGTAGAGTTATCGGGTTAGTGTAGCAATCAGCATGGAAGCTGACCTTTACATTTACTCACATGAATACAATTTTGCAATAGGATTTAGTGATTTATATAAAATAATCCCTGATTGTTCAAAAGGACTTTTGCATCATATTCCTAATCAAATCAAAAACAATTATGAAGATTGTTAAATGTCAAAGATTTGTGGCATTTCATTTGTGAAACTGTATGACGTGGCACAAACACTGATGCATTCACACTGTGTCAACAACATGTGTCCATCCCTTAATCCAGTTACACAATGGAGCTCTGGTCATTTGTAGCAGAGGAGATGGAAAGATTTAGCCATGGCCAAGCTAAACATTTGTCCCTTAAATTAAATCCCCAGCAGCACACACAAACACTGAAACACTTCCTGCTTGACAATCTGAGATTTGCATCAAAGCAAACAATTTCAAAATGATCAAGTGAATTCATATTAACTGGTCCCTGACCACATATGTCGGGACTATTAGGAAATCTGTTAAAGGCCTTTTAATAGGTTATTGTTGCTCTAATGGATAGCAGAGGGAGGCCGGCTTCAGCTTGTAGGTCCTGTGAAAAGATTTGCTGGTATTTAGAAGATTGCCAGCGGTGCATGCAGGAGGCCATAAATAAATCCACCCAGCATCCCAACACAGGGATTCACAGGAGGTTTTCTGCCTGACTTTTGCTTGGTCTGGGCCAGAGACTTCCCAGACAAAGCCTGCTAACTGCTCCTGGCCAATAAACAACACATACTGTAACTCCACCTAGAACTCACATTTATTTTGTTTTTAAGCTTCTGTTTTTGAACCAAAGAAAAAAAAGGGGGGGCATAAACATGCTAATTAGTGATGGGCCACCACATTACCAGCACTACCTACAGTAATAAAATTAGGTGAGGAAAAAAACAAAAACAACCGGGCCGACCACTGTCCTGCCATGGATGCTCAGCCAACGAAGCAGTAAGTCCCTCTTTCCCTCCTACTCCTCTAATACCCATGACACAGCAGCACCATGTGGGGACAAGGCCAAGTACAGGTTATTTATACAGGTAATCATTTAATCCCCACAGTGAGGTACAAGCCTGTGAAAACGGACACGCATGTCAGGCAACAACAGAGAAAAGATGTGGACACGCATGCTGGACGAACGTGCCGCCCTGTCTCATTGAGACAGAATGAAAGAGGACAATGTGCAGACCTGCTCGACAACCAGGACAGGACTGGTGTGGCCCTGCTTCTATAGGTGCTGCCTATAGAAGCAGGGCCTGCTACCAGCTACATAGGCTACAAAGTCACGTGCTCTTTATTCATGTCACTTCTTTCATTTATTGAGCTTTTGCTGCATTAGTCAAGACTTTGCCAGACGTTTTTTTTTATGGAACAGGAAATTAAAGCAACAGTTTGCCCTCAGGCTGAATTCCATGTGCTCACATCCCAAAGTGAGGGCTGATCTGGGCAGGAACGCGTGAAAAGAGAAAGCATCCTTTAAATACAAGCGCTCAAGTCCCAAATCCCACTCTGCTTGCACGCAAACTCTCCAAAGTGAGGTTTGGTGTGTAAAATTATTTGTGATTCTCATACTCAGGAATGCTGTTACATGCGTAGTGAACACATGCAGCCGATCTCCATGTCCTGCTGAGTGCTGGAACATAGTGTTACTCTGACAAAGTAATGGTGGGGAAATGCTTCTTTCTTTACAAACACGGGATTAAGCGCTGCAGACATGAGTATCAGCATAGAAAATGAGGTGCCCGTGATGGAGCCTGGTAATAAAACCTCAAATCAACTCAATTTTTGCGATGCGCTCTTTAATAGCCAGTGTGCAGAACTAAGTGTTCCCAGCGCAGGACACACCTCCTGTGTCAGACTGCCGCTCCGCACAGTGAAAACTCACTTCACTTCATTTCACTTCAACACAGCAGATGACATGAAAAGAAGTGGATCAATCATTGCTGCACAATCCGTCCGTTTAAAAAAAAAAAAAAAAAAACTTGAGACAATAACTCACTTATTTGAAGCAAACTGCCAAAACCAACGAGGCAGCGTCGGTTTAATTGCTCCAATTAACTTCCCACCCACCCATGATAACACCCCGACTCACTGTTTCTGGATGAAGGTTTGAAAACCCTCCGCGCCAGCGGCCCGACTCTCTGCCATGCCCGTCTGCAGAACATGTTTGCCCGTTCGTCTGCTGCAGGAGAACGAGTGTCTGTGTGCGTTTCCGCGACTTTCCGGCCGGTTTTAAAGATGAATGGGGAGGAGTGCTCAGCTGCTGCCCAATGCAGCGCTGATGACGAAGGCGACACCCCCTCTTCAGAAACGGTCAGTACGCCGGTACGACACCTGCAGGTGACAAGGCAAAACTGCAGCCCTCATCTGAAGCATCATCATTTTTAACAATACTCTAAGTTATTTAGGCTAATTTATCAAGTTACTGCACTGTTTGTGTGTGTGTGTGTGTGTGTGTGTGTGTATTTATCTGTCTATGGATAGATTTTGACACCAGGATAGCTCACAACTGTGGAGGAGTCCAACACAAAGCTTCACAGGTGTGTAGGTAAGATCAGAGGGAGTTCAAAGATGGGTGTGATCCAAGCAAGGGCATGGTAAGTACTTGACACCCCTGGCCTCCATTTGTTGTAATTCATATATCACTTTTATCCCAGTTTCAGTAATTCCTGTCTACTCCAAGACATAAGGTAAAACCACAGACCATCTTGTGACAGCATCATACCAGCTGCAGCCCTTGCCAACAATATTGTCAAAACTAAGGCTGGACATGTCAACATGTTTACGGGCGTTGCAGCTGATGTCATCTGAATTTCATAAGAATTTGTCTAATTGCATTCATGTGTGTATTTATAGTTACATTCTGTGATGTGTTTTGAGGCAGATTTTGACCTGTTGACTGTAGCACCTGGATAGGTTATAAAATGCTGCACAATCCGCTAATCATTTATGGAAATCCCTCTTCAAAATGAAATCGTGTTGACTCTGCTGTGACTGCGAGGAGGATCAGACATCTCTCACGCTGGTTCCAAGTGGATTACCGTCCCATTTGGTCACATGGAAAGAGACAGTGCACTGTGGTTGCATAATGCACGCTGTCCCAGAGGGCTATTGTGGGCCTGCATTGTGCATGGCAGAGCTGAAGCCAAGGCCAAATGAAAGAAGAGAGAGAAATGGGGAGAAAGTTGCTGTTCTCTGTATGTTTAAGCACCATAGAGCTTTTTCACAGCAGATCATTTGATTGATGATAGCAGGAAATGCACAGGCGCAACTACTAATTTTAACGATGGTTTCATTCTGTTAGTAGCCCCAAGAAGACATTTCAGTGAGTCAGCATGGACTGTACAAAGCCCTGTATCTGGCTCACCTAAATGGAATCCATCATTAAAGCTATTTATCTCACACGCGCTTCCCCCTGCCGCTTTGACAGGTTAAAACATCTGCCATGAAAAAGGTCCATCAATGACTTTTAGAAACCCTGGTTAGTTGACACCAGTTGAAGCATGAGCCACGAAAGGTTGCAGACACCATGCAGTGTCTCTGGTGCCCTCCGGTGGTTACAGGCATCAGGCATCAGGACACCAACCAAGACACCAACAGATGACTCATGCCCTGTATGAAACATCACACAGGGGTAAATTTAGCCAGGGATTGTCTCTTTCTCTCCAGTTACATTATTTGGTTTTATTTTTCTGCATATTCCCACTTCAAGTAGTTCTTATTGAAGAGATTATAAAACAATATTACTTAGGTTTTGCTAAACTGTGGCCGAGTGGTCGCACCAGACCAAGGAAGGTCGTAGTGGCAAAACCTGTGTGTATTCAACTGGGCAAAAACCTGGGCAATTTTAATGTACACAAATTCAATTTTTAATTTGTAAAAGGAACAATAATTTTATTTATTCCTTCAAAAGTGACATGGTTCACTTTAGACAGAGTATGTTCAAATATACCTGATCTTGCATTGCACTTCCAGTTTTAAAAAAAACAACAACAAGAAAAGCAGCTGGTATGGAGGTAAAAACAAAGCTCCAGCGTAACAAACTCTTTTTACAGGCTGTGAAACATTGTACTTGATGTGTAAAATCGATGCTCTTTTAAGCAGATTTTTTTTGTTCTTCTAAAAATGTGTAACAGAGAAAATGCGAAATGTTTTCATCTCCTCCACTTATTGTCTTCCCTGAGTGTAGAGAAAGACATCTGCCACCGGTCTGGTGAATGTTGCACCGATGTGACACTTGCATGCGCGCACACGCTCGCACGCACACGCTCGCACGCACACTCGGCTGCACATACAGCAGCTCCAGCGTGCTGCGGGAGTCCAGACTGAGGAGAAGAGGTTTGCCCGCATCATGTGACGACCTCTGAATCATCGATTAGACGCAGCTTTACGACACATGTGACACACTTACATCGCCCACATTGCTCATGCACAAGACCGGTGCATGACTGCTGTGATGCTTTGTCAATTGGACACAGTGCTAGGCTGGAAAACCTTTAACCGGTCAAAGAATCCTGCAGCTGGGGGAGTGCATGTCCGATCAAATGTTTTCAGTCAAAAACTCTATCCTGGCACTTAGTCGTTATCTTGCAGCGACTATTGGCCAGTTAAAAATGACGTGGGTCTGCATTTAGACGTTAGCTGGCAAAAACCTCCATGTTTCCATGGTCCCTGTCTGCATGTTCACTTTCAGATGGAAATATGTCACGTCACACAAACTATAGATGATGCTGCAACTGCCCCGCGATGTTAAAGCCACAATGTTTTGAATTTTTATGTGATTAGAGCATTGTTGAAAATATTCTGATGGCACAAACTTCTGTAAGGGGCGGGCTCGGGATGGATGGCAGACATGAAAACGATGTGTAAATGACTTGCAAGCGATCACACCATCACATCTATGTCTAACTTGTTTGGTTTTAAAGCATTTCCATATTATTGAGTGCCAAGATGGATATATACTGTCAGTATATCAACAGTACTGTCAGCTTTAAAACCCCATTTGCCGCTCTGACATCATGGTCGTGTGTACTTGATGCAGGTCAAACAATGTCAGATTTTTCTCTGTACTCCATTATATCCCATGAAGTGCCTGAAAACCAAATCAAACTTGAACACATCATGTCATCCAGTCTGTCTTTGTATTAATCCACTTTAATGTCTAGATAGCTGCACTCCCAGCACAGCAGCTGCATTTATACAACCATCCTGAGATGCCTGATGGTGAGAAAACCCAGACAGGTGTCAAACGGCGCCATGACACCTACACTCATCTCGCCGCGGATGCAAAAGAAGCACAGCTGCAGTAAGTTACCGGTGAGACCACACAGGCACAAAGTAAATTGCCCTGAAAGGTCATTTAGATCAGATTCTCCACCAAATAATGTTTACATTCACAGTTTATTTTGTAACTCTTGTAAACAATAAAATCACAAATATACAGTACAATTCACATTTTTATAAATATTAAAGTTCTGTGTTGGACTGACAGTTACAGTTGTGTTTGGTCAAAAACGGACGTTAGATGTGTTTTCTCATGCACACAACACACACACACAACACACACACACACACACACACACACTCATATAAAGAGCTAAAAAGTCACAATCTTCAATATGAAAACAGGCCAAAAGTCTCTTCTCTCTCTCCCCATCTCTCAGCAGCAGCTCCACGGCTCTTTCTCCGGTCTCTTGCTCCGGAGTTTAAAGGAGTTGCTGTACATCAGAGCGTTTGCTGCCGAAGGCTTCTTCTGTCGCTTCAGCTTGGCACCAACGGCGATGACGATGTCCTCCACCTTATCCTGCTGATATGAAACCTCCTGGTTGCCTCGCTGTCCGTTCACACGTTTGACCGGCGGGTTCTTGGCGGACGTCTCAAAAAACATCATGCCATGGGCCTTGGCAAAGCTCATCGCCAGCTCCTGGCTCACCTGGCCTTGTGTTCTGCTGGGGTCACGGAGGTCACTCTTATTACCCACCAGGAATCTGACAGGAGAAGAGATAGGGGACAGGGACATATAAGGAGGGAGCATGACATTAGAGCTTCACAAAACAGGTAGTATGGCGATTATGTTTGATATGATTAATCAAAAACTGTCTCCTGTCTTTAATGAGTACAAACAGAGAGCTGATGGAGTTACCTCGGGATATCCTGTCCGATGGAGTTCTGCCTGCACTCCTCTATCCAGGACACCAGGCCTCTGAAGCTGGCAGGACAGGTGACATCATAGACGAAGAGCACGGCGTGGACATTTCGATAGTAATGCTGCACCATGGACTTACGAAAGCGCTCTTGTCCTGCTGTGTCCCACAGCTGGAGCTGATGGTGAGGAAGGGAAATGAAAGGAGAAAACCAAAAGGTATACTTGAGGATTTTCTCAAAACATGTATAGACTCCCAAAGGGTATTAATAATTCCCAGGATTTTGCCAGTGAGATCGGAAAAACAAAACCCATGTCTTACAATGATGTCACCTCACATTACACATACACCCCTCTCCGCTACAGGACTGCACTCTTGCCTACAACACCAACCTTCACTCAGATGTGTCATACTGGACCTCTGCCTCACTACCACCTACTTCCAGTTTCAAAAGGCATCTCTGGTACTGGTGGTCTGATCTTGATATGGAGACAGTAGAGAGATGGAGCCTGACCTCCTTCATAGGAACTGCACTTTATTCATGTCCACCCATGTATGTATTAAGAGCTGCAGGTCTGTGTGTCTGTTTGACCAAAGACAGACCTAAAGTACAAACACACACAAAGCAGAGAGGCCACAGATGACAGGAAGAAGGCAGCAGGGCCAACTTTGAGCAGTGTGTTGACAGTGATGTTTGATGCACAGTACACCTTTAGCCTGCAGGTTCTCCTCACTGGCAGGCACTGAAGAGGAGGTGGTAGACACCAAACCATGAGAAAGAGGAAATAAGGGAGATGGCACAGAGAGGAAAAGAAATCATGTGCTGTAACATCCTAAACCGGACCCAGAAACATGCTATGAGTAATCACCGAGAGGGAACAAAGAAAAAGAATAAACGAGCTCATCTGGTCCTTAGAAAGTTGATTGTCTCTGAAAGGATTTGTCATATTTTCCTTAAAAAAACAGATCAATGACTAAATTCAGTTCTAAACTAAAACACTCTATGTGCCTGACTCTAGAGCACAAAGCCTGTGATGACAAACCCTGACAGCAGCTTGTATAAAATACACTAACTGCACTGTTGCTTTCAAAAAAACTATTTCATATGTCATGTAGTCATTTTAATCATCAGCCTTTGAAGACCTGGAGGATGTGCAAATGACTGTGAACTCACTCCTGAGGACTTGTTACTTGATTTGGGCTTTCACCTCAGGTCTTGAGACTTGTCTCAACTGATTTACAGCACATCCGGACTGAGCTGGGACTTGATTTGTTACTTGTCTTCAAAGATGAAACCTGTCTTGACCGATTCAAGTCATAACTTGAGACATGAGCTCAGGTCTTTGAGAATTGTCTTTGCCTTGACACTTGTCATGACTGACTCAAACCTTGACTCAAGACTCGCCCTGACTGACTTGAGACCGGACTTGGACTTGGCCCAAAAGTCTTGCTAATAGATCTGGCACTGTCCAAATAAAAATGGATGACACAATTTCTGAACACTCTTTCAACATTCATTTACATTTTAGGGTTTCTTACATGAACCAAAGACACACGGGCCTGGTCTCTTACCTGATTAATTGAACGTATTGGAAAAAGCACCAGAAGTCGCCATTACCCTGAGGTTATAAACAAACCTTCAGTCACAGCTGTCAGAGCACTTCCTCTGTCATGTGGCCATTTCAAAACTCTCAGGAAGTGGCACGAACCAACTGACACCACATATTCTACAAGTCATTGTTTATCATGTTAATACAATGCAGCTCTTGTCAAACTTTGAAAACATTTCAGCTGCAGGATCAGTTAAAAATCAGGGCTGATTTGGATGCATTTATGAGACCGTTAACCCTAAAGTCAGGCATGTAATCCTCACTGTGATTTTTCACAGGCTGCATTCGTTCTGCAAACGCAAGCATCTCAGCTGATTTTCTGCCATCTGGAGAATTCTCGTTTGTTAAGTTCGAGACAAATACGTCTGTGTTATGTCAGCAGAGCCTCGCTGCAGCGTGGGGACATTAATGAAAAGGAGCTTCTAAGAATATTAGGAGGACAGAAAATACAGCATAAAACATGATAAGCTCACTCCTTCAGAACCTGGGCCATTCCAAGTCAAGTAGTTGCAGCACTGTCTCAGCACCAAAGCCCATAAATATTTCTGTTCAAATCTACAGTTTTTCAGCCCTTGATGTTATTTTAACAACACTCTTGTCAGGGAGGCCATGCTTGGACATTAATAAGATTGAGGAAAAAAAGGAAAAACACGTTGTCAGTATGTTCATTGGAATAGAGGATATTTCAGATAGGATTAAGGTTCTAGATATCACAAATAAGTGAGATGATAAAAACCTGTGGTATGAGGAGGTTTGGGCCGTGTCCTAAGTGGCCCTCTCCAATTCCATCGGGATTAATATGTTTCCACATTAAAGGTTGGATGTCGTTTTACTGTGCGGATATTAGAAAGCTATACTGTGTATGCATATATTTAAACATGTCCACAAAATAAAATCACAAGTATATGCCCTTATATGTTATCAAGTCCATGACAAGCCTGTACACCGTTCACTGCTGTAGCTCAAAGTATGTGGTTACAACAGTTTTTAGTGCATGTAATTTCTAGCAAATCCTTTTCAATAAAGTTATTTGAATGTTTTATCAAGTATTTCATTCTTTCTTAACTATGGAATATAAAATGTAACCACTTGATTGAGAATTGCATCTAATCAGAGTTAATGGTGTTTTTCTGTAATGAGGCCCCGAGAGCGTTAATAGTGAAATTCCACCACAGAAAAAATGCATTTCTTGACTCCAATCAATATTTGAGAGGCTGAGACACACAAGTAAACACCTTGCTTCTTCATTATTTTTCTACAGGTAGAACAATGGCTTTAGCAATGTGCAAGGACAATGGCAGTTTGAACAGTAAATGATAATATATGAAGCTATTTCCATTCACATGTTCATGCCCCACATACCATTTTGCTCCTGAGAAAATGACTGGAAAAAAAGTATTGCCTGTGGTGCGTAACTTGCGCGCGAAACCCTGTAACCGGTTTCATTAACGCGCTTTAAGTGATCTGCAAACTTCAACCACATACCTTAATTTTCTCTCCATCGATGTCCAGCAGCCTCTCGCGGAAATCCACCCCAATGGTGGCCTCCGCTCTGCTGGGGAACTGTCCGGCGCAGAGCCTGTGTGTGAGGCAGGTCTTGCCCACCGCGGAGTCTCCGATCACCAGCACTTTAAAGGTCCGACAGCGGGTTAGCGGCGAGGACACGCTGCCCAGGGAGTTGGAGAACTCAAGGGACGACTCCATCGATCAAGCCGATCGCTGTGAAATCTGCCGGGGACAAAGCGCACGCACGCTTTCTCCAAACGGGCTGATAAAGACGCAGCGCCACCGGAGTAAACACAACTATCGCGCGATTTTAAGAGAAAACTGTTGGAAGTGGAGATGCTGGACAACTTTTCCGAATAAACTCGTCACACTGTTGACCTATGTGGCGTGTGTGTCTCTCTGCGCTTCATTTGGCAGCACTGGAGTTGTTGGCGTGTGAGGGTGGTGACAAGTGACGCGCAGGCACCAGCATGTGGCCTGAGACGGTGGACTGGTCTGAAAATACACGTGTGTCGCGTTAAGAGTGTCACACAAAGATGTGGACTGTGTTGCTTGTTTTTAATATTATCAATATTCTATATTTTAATAGTCTACCTGTTAAACAGAGAAAACACGTTTTTCATCAGGTACCAGCAGGTTTTGTCACAGATCATCTGAGATCATCTTTTTGGATCAACTCCACGCCCCAACCACATCACTGACTTCCTTCATCCTCTCACCTGCGCTGCCAGACGCGCGGCATAGTGTTGCCCCCTGCTGGTCGACTTGCTCTACAATCACGTTTCTGTCCCACTGTCCTCTGACCCCAGTTCAGCTCTGCTCTACCCGAAATGCCTCTGAAGACCGTCACCATTAACGGCCCCTGCTCGTCTGACACATGAGTACAACGCACCAGCTCTTACGTGTTGATGACTACTCACAGTCTGTCGAAACAATGATCCATATCTGGATTTTATTGCCATTAAATTAGATCCTAACATTGCTTGTAAATATAAAACCATGCCGACTCTGATCCTGGAGCAGTGACAGCAGCTTAGTGAGGGGTTTACAACTGAGTGGCTACACACACACACACGCAGATGCAAACACGTTTTCTTCCGTTTGGTTTTAATACAAAATTCCAGAGATATCATACATCACCATATCAGATGTCATCTTTCACATTAGATCCCAAATTAGAGGAAAAGGGGAAGAAAAGAGATTATTGGGGGGGAGGGGGGGAGAACAGAAGAAGTCAAATAAATTCCAGACGCTCACGTTTTACTCAGTTCGGGCTTCGATGCTGAACCCTGACCTTTGGAGGAGCCATATTTATTAGCGGAGAGGAGCCGTGTGGAGTAAGATGTACTGGAGGCTCGCTTCCACTTCGACTGTCAGAGACTCTGTGTTCATGCAGATAAAAACAGTGACAACAGCAGCAACACATGTGGCTCTGCCAGGAGGTTCAGTCTAACCAATTCAACCAGATGGAGAAGTGACCATCATCAATAATACGTTTCAGTGATCCGTTACGGACAGGAAGGTGTCTATGGTATTGCTTTGATCTATCCAACTCTCTCAGAGCTATGTAAAAAGGTTAAGAGTAGCAGTGTATTTGAAATGGAGCGCAACACACAACCTTTACAGTTTTTATTTTGTGCTACAAGGTGCTCCAGATTAATAACAGACAGAGGATTACGTATTCCCATGTTGAACCAGGAATAGTGAGGGAAGCACAGTCTGACCAAAAAAAAAAAAGAAAAATTGTTCATGTGAAGCCACTTTCTCCACACTGTGCCCCCACCCTCCTGCAGGCCTTCCTCACACACACACTCACTCACACACACACACACGCACGCGCGCACACACACTCCACGGCACTGCCACATGTAGATGCGTGGTTCACTGGAGCGTTACAGCAGATACAGATACACCTGCGGTTGCTGGATGTCCTCTGTGTCTACTTCAGGTCCTCAGTAACTCTTCCTGCTCGGCTTCCTACGGATCTGTCAGGGATCAGATCCACTCAGCTCGGTCTCCCGTCCCCCGCCGACGGCCGTGTCCTGTTTTCATTTAAATGAGCCTTTCTGTTAAAATAAGGGGAACGTGGTATGCGACGGGCGCGTGTCGGTGCTGTACCGAGTCAAACTCGAGTGGTTGCTGACGCCGTTATTGATCATCGGAGGAAACCGACAGTCCGTGTCACAGTTTTTTTTTTCTTCCCCCAACAGTCTGCCATTGACTATTTATTTTCATATTCAGCATGGTTGTCAGCTTGATTAAAAAAGTAAAATGGCCATTCTGTTATCTCCCTCATTTTCCCTCCCCCCTTTTCCCACAAATATACACAACCGCACACATGCACTCGCACACACAAACACACATGCCCTCAACACACACACACACACACAGTCCTGATTTTCACCATGTGGGAGAGAGCCAAGCCATGCCAGGTCAGACCCAATTAAGATTAAGCCAAAGAACGAAACACCCATTTTTCGCTTCCCATGTTTGGCTCTACAAAATGGCTGCCAGGCGTACCACAAGGCTCCGTGCTCGGCCCAATTCCTTTTCTCATCCGATGTTCTTGTGTCACGCTCACATCTCATTGGCTAGCTCCTCCGTTTCCATGGAAACATCTCCGTTGGCGATCTTGGTGTTCTCCTCGTATCCAGGGGGCATGAAGGCTAACGTGTAGGGGTAAAGCTTGTGACACTCGGCACGGTACGCCTCCACGCGCTCCTTGCCATCACCCAGGACGCCGCTCCGGAGACACTCCAGGACCTCCGTGCAGATCTGAAGGAAATAAAGTGGGGAAATAATACAACTCTTTTCATTCAGGGCATTGTTTTTCTTTATAGTCCAACTTTGTAAACACGAGGAGAATAGTTCAGCTCAGAGGCGAGCCTGTGTTAACCAAAGTAAAACTAACTGGCTGGTCTCAGTGTTAGCATACATACGAGTGGCATCAATCTTCTCACCCCCTGAATACACACCTGTATGGTTCTGTTGTTGAGCGACTCATCTAGTGCAGTGGCCAGCTCCGCTGCCTTCGTTTCTGTCGATGAGTCCAGGTACACCATCATCTTAGCAGCTGTGGGGGGAGTGCAGGAGGGTATGAGGGCAGGTGTGTGTACATTTTTAGTTGAGCCCATACCTCTGACAAGACTTAAATTAACATAACTATCAAGATCCAAAATGTTATTCCCTGAGAAATCTATGATTTCTATCTGGCAATGAGTGAAGTTTAATGGGATCTGAAACATCAAAAATGTCAATAAGAGGAAACAGGTGTTTCTCCTGCAGTGAACTTCAGTCGAGTGTTCTTCCTTTAAAAAACCCCAAAAACCTACAGGTTCTGATTGCAAAAATTTGTGGATTTTTTTAACTCCATTTCAACGACACTGGTGGAGTCACAGTTGTTAAACTGTGGAAGCTACAATTTCTGACCAGCGAGAGGACGTGCAGCGTAACATGCAGCCGCCAACTGCAAGGCTGCGGAAAGAATTCCGTTTGAGTCAGATTCTTCATCATCTGGCTAAAAGGGGGGATGTGGAAGAGATGTGCGACAGACGGCTCGCTCTTGTTCTGAGAAACCCACAGTCGACCACTTATGAAACCATCCCAAGGACAATATTGTGCAGCAAATGAAAAGACAGATATTTTAGATTGTTAACCCATGCTTTAATAACATTGTGTGTGTGTTTGTCGTACCAGCCAGTCGGTGTGGTATGGAGTTGGAGTGCTTGGTGAGGTAGGCCTGGTTGAAGCTCTTAGCATTGCTGTCTCCGAACAGCCGGGTGATCTCCTGCTTCAGCACCGTCCTGACCACCTCCGGCAGCTCCTTGCTCTCCGAGACTGGAAGACGGGAGGAGGAAAAGGAGGGAGAGGAGCCATGTTTAAAAAAAAACAAACAATGGATTTCCTAAATATGGTGCGTTTAAGAGCTGTGGCATCGTGGTTTTTAATGATCAACCCTCATCTTACCTCCTTTAAAGAAGCGTACTAGACACTGATGTAGCCATGGGTGGTCTGGGTCAATGGCCAGTGCTCTCTTCACAGACTGGAGCATCAACAGGTATTTCTCTGAAAGAAGGCATATTGTACAGCGTGTGAAGGAGACATAAAAGGTAAGGGATGAACCATAAATGCGAGAGAAGTCGGTGAAGTGACAGTAAATGAGTGAGCGGACACCAACCTTTCCTGAAGTAGATCTCAAAGGCCAGTAGGTGCGTGTCAATTTTGTCTTTGACCAGGTGTTTGAGAGGCATCAGGAACTTGACGGCTTCTTCCAGTGGATTTTCTACCTGCAACAGTCACAAGGAAGGGAACGTCAACAAAGACATGTTCCACACATCCGACAACAACAACAACAGAATCAGCTCTCCTGAGCTTTCCAGCCCTAACCTTGACCAGTTTGTCAGGCACAAGCTCCTCTTTGGGCCCTCCGATCTCCTCGTCGTCATCCTCCTTCTTCTTCTTCTGGTTCTTTAGCTGCTTCTCCTTCTCAGCATTCTTCTTCTCCTCCTCCATCTGGGCCTTCTTCTGGGCTCTCCGCTGCTTGTTCCTCAGCTTCTTCAGCTCTTTGTCCGAGAGGTTCGCTAGGAACAAGAAGCGACGGGTGGTGTTGGCGACTGACTGGACACATCTGACTCCCCGCCCCCACATAGGGACACATCTGCTGACCGCCTGCCCTCTCACCAGTGTCGGCCTGCAGCTCCTTGCTGTCGTCGGTCAGGGGATTGTCGTGGAGGCTCAGGTAGATCTCGATGGCGGTGACGGCTGCCTTGTAGTAGAAGGGGTGCATCCGCAGCACGTCCTCCAGCTTCAGCAGGTCCACGTAGGAGCGTAGCGTCATCTTCCTCATGCAGTAGGTGTGGAAATCAAACTGGTCGTCTGTGATCTCCACAAAATGCTGGCGAGGGAGAAGAATTTTGTGAACAATGCAGGATTGGACAGGTGCATTAAACTGTTAAAGGAATGTAATCGTGCACAGTGTGTGATCCCTGACGGCAGGGACTCACCCGCTCGATCTCGTGACACTTCTTGAGGGCCTCCCCGAACTTGTTCATAGCTTTGTAGGCCAGCGCGCACTCGGTTTGGAACCACATACACTGCATCTCGTTCAGATTCTCCACCGCTGACGCTCCCTCCTGGAGGACACATCCATGAGCAAAGGAAATTATTATTATTATTGTTATTTCTACATACATTACAAAGATATTCTAATTATTTGGCTCATTTGCGGATATGGCTTCTTATTTTATTAAAAGGCGCAGAGAGATAAGTGTTGTCACCACTCGACGGGATCTTTGGAGGAGACCGTGCGCTCGTGTGCACACTCGCACAGTTTTCTCACCCGTGTGAACTTGGAGCACATTTCCTCGGCCTCTTTGACCATGCCAGCCTTCAGCATGTACTTGGCACACTTGGAGTTGATGAATCTGTCGGCGGTGTCCAGAGCCTGGGCCTCATCCATCCACTGAGCGGCCTCTCTGATGTTCCCAGCATGCTGTGGGAGGGGGGAAAAAGGTCAGCGCGTCCGTCGTGACGCAGGACCGTGAGCAACCGAGGAGGCCGAGTTCCACGCGCGCGGGATACGTTACCTTGTAAATCTTGGCTTTGATGAGGAAGAGTTCGATGAGCGTGGGCGTGCTCTCGATGGCTGTGTTGATGTATTCTAAAGCCAGGGTCTGCTGGCCGATCATGTCGTAGTGCTGCGCCAGGAAGTACTGCACCCAGAGCAACGTGGTCGGCGGCTCCTCCTTCCCATCATCTGCGACGGTGCAAGCAGAATCGGTAAGTTTATGTCTTCAGCATTGTAAACGAGACTGAAACATCATTAAATTCATCATCACCACCCTGATTTGGAACTTTTCTCCTCACCGTTCTGGCTAAACATTCGACAGCTTTTTAATGAGGTTTCATAGCTGACCACCAACTCCTCTATTAATGCCACCTGCAGAGAGAAAGAGGGACAAGGCACATGAAATTATCTGCATCCCTGAGGGAATATTTCATCTTAACTAATCTAATATTCCAGTATCTTCCCCTCAGTTTGACCCCACGTCCTTCAGTGCATTTCAGAGACTGGTTTCATGTGAAGTGAGGACAAAGTGGAACTGTGATTTCGATCAGACACCGGCAGCAGCAGTGGCGTCACCTTTTCTTTGTCGTTGTACAGTGATTTGAGCGTGGTGAAGACGGGCGGGCAGCCTTTACTGAAGTTCATCCTCAGATACCTGTCCAGACACTCTCTGAACTTCTCACCTGCAGACAAACGTATCGTAAACCTTAGCAAAAGTTAAACGACTCGACGACATGGACTGATGTTTGAACCGAAGTGTCACACCAGAGAGGAAGTTGAGGGGCAGTCGACGAGGGACCAGTCCTTTGGGAAACTTCTCCCAGGCGTCCTCGTAGATCTTGTGTCTCTCCTCTACGCTGCCTGAAAGAGCGGGAAACCACTTCAGCGCTAACAGCTGTGGCTTGTACAAATGGGACATGCCAACGGTCAGTGTTGGGAAGGTGATGGCAGGGAGAAGACTGCGTCACACCTGGTTTTAAGGCCTTCTCCAGGCCGTGGTAACAGGACCAGTTCTCTGGGTTCCTCTCCTGCAGACGGCGGTAGACTTCCGTTGCTTCTTCCAGACGCTCCAACTTCAACAGCAACTCTCCTACGAGGGAAAGAGAAGAGCCGTAGTGTCAGAGTACAGGTAGACATAGATATTAATTTGTTTCATGAGCACCTTTTGGGAACAAAGGTCACAAAAGTGCTTCTCAATGAAGATAATTAAGTCCAAAAACAAAAGAGAAATAAAACTCAACAAATGGGTTGTGAGCTGCTTCTTTCCACAGATTTTAAATCCAAAAAAAAGAGAGATCCTTAGTGTCGGAGCTCCAGCATCAAAAGCACAGTCTCCTTTTGTGTTGAGTCTGGAGCGATGAAGAGCTCACTAATATTATTCAGGTTATTAAATGCAGTAAAATGTTTGTTATTGACGTGTGTGGGAGCAGGAGGCTTGGAGCTGTCGGTAGAGACCGTTACGACCTGAGGGGGGCGCTGGACATTTACAGTATGAGGAACACGAACGGAGGGCGCGTTCAGCTACGTGGCCTACAGGGGGCAGCAGCGCCCGAAGCGATGCCATTAGGTGGCTGTGTAGAGCAAGAACTGACGACCAATCGGGGGCGAGCATCCAGAGCAGGGACGCGCGTTGCAAACAGTCGTGCAGGTGAGTCGATAGAGCACGGTGCGATGTGTTTGCTGAGCCCAAACTCTCCGGGTGAAGGTCGTCTCTGAAGAATGCAGTGCGCTGCCACAGCAGATTACAGACCCCGACCCAGCGAGGGAATGTGGCCTGGAATTAAAATAGAGTCCAGTAAAATCCCTTTTCGCCAGTTTGGATGGTCGCCAAGCAACGCCACTTACTCCAGCGTGGACAAGGGATGACACAGACCCACCATCAGCATCAATAGAGGCGGTGCCAAAGCGGCCAGTCGTAGCCAGGGACAGCTGCAGCGAGGGAACGGCGTCCATCGTAGCAGATGGGTCCCCTGCTGTCTCCTCCAGAGCTTCTCCTGATCACAGCCTCTTTCATTCATCTGCTCAGAGAGGAGGAGGAACGCTGGATGGTTCTTCATGTCAAACCTGTGAGCCATGAGGAGGTCCAGAGCTGGAGGTGGGGGACACAGGCACTTTGCACTATGTCTCCCCTTGTGGACGACAGTCCAGCCATTCAGCTGGCACGACTCCCTTCACCCTGTGTGTCTGTGGCCCTACAGGGAGTGGAACTGGGCTCTGCTCCCATGAGAAGCCACAGATCCTCAGGCTTCTGCAGCTCCTGTGATGCTGGAGCCGGGCCACAGAGGAGTCATTGTGCGTTACTGGAGTGAAACAGTCAGGGGAGTGGGGAGGACCCGTTACGTTCCAGCTGCCGCAGCCAAAAGGGCCCAGGGCTGCGAGGTGCTTGGCCTGTGCCGAGCTCGGCTTGCAGACAAGCAAGGCTTTTCTGCGGCTTTACATGGTAAAGAGGAGAGATCCACACTCAGCCATCGCACAGACATAGTCCACTGAAGATCCTCAATATAAGCGACCAACTGGCCATCAAAAAAGCCTTGCCAAGTTAGCAGCAGTGGAGGCGATCTACGGTCCAGTAGGCCTCACCCAGCTGACAACCAACTAAAATGTAATCACATTCAGTGTCTGATGACTGAAATGCTTCACAATGTTAAGACAAAGTAGAATCCAAGATCTATAGGTGTAGTGGAGACTGTGCTGAATAAAAACTTCAATTTATGGCAGAGCTTCTGGCAGCGTGACGTCACATGACACGTGCATAACTTACTAGAAGCAGCTCAGATTCAACCGACAAACCTGAAAGTAACCAACTGGAATCTTGAAAGTTTCAGACAAGTAAAGAAAACAAATACAGAGCCAAAGAGTAAAAGATATGACATGCACACAAAACTAAAGCTAAGCCATCAGTGGTCTGTGTGATCACAATACATTAGAATCTACACTATGTGGCTTGGGTGTGGGATTTAAGGGGAGTACGTGTGCAGCAAGGTGACCCACCTCGCGTCTCCTCCACTGCCAGCTTGTCACAGATCTGCTTCTCGTAGTTGGACAGATGCTCGAGCGCCTCCTTGTACAGGCCCGCCTCCCTCAGCACCTGGTTCTGGTACAGCAGCAGCTCGCTGTACTCGTAGTCCACTTTGTCCGGGGACGTCTGCACAGAACGACACGGGGGAGCCCATTAAGCCCCGTCCACACGTGGACTCTGCAACACCGCTGGCTTCATTGATGTGTTTCAGTAATGGCTATGAGTCATCCAAACAGAGGTGACTTCTCCGTGAATGTTCCCTCTGGGTTCATTCAGACACGACCAGACATTTGAGAGAGGGCGAGTTAGGACAGAGGAAGAG
This sequence comes from Psettodes erumei, assembly GCA_016785225.1. NCBI lineage: Eukaryota > Metazoa > Chordata > Actinopteri > Pleuronectiformes > Psettodidae > Psettodes > Psettodes erumei. The sequence continues at coordinate 1,409,969 of JAFBJZ010000612.1, forward strand.
TATTTCCTCTTTTCTCACATCATTGATTAGTCTTGTGGTTTGTCTGATTTTTCTTTTTAAAAAAAAAAAAAAAAAAAAATGTCTTGTGAATCTCGTGTTTCTGAAGCCGTAACGACACAAGCACCAGAATCCACCGATACGTGTTCACATCAGCTTCATCGTTGACTACAGAGACACTTCTGCTTTACAATATCTGACGGAAGGAATGAACGAATGTTATGCCGAGGCTCGTACGCTGCATGTAAAGCTCTCTAGCGGATATTAAATTATTTATCCACAGCTGACGTAAAGGAAAATTGAAAATGTAGGGGAGAGATTACTGGTCAGATCATTACTGCGGTTGCATGAGGGATGAAAATGGACATAATGAATTTATTTCAGTGACAAGATGTGCATTTAACCTGTGCATGTTGTGTGGCCGCAGCCATATGTCAGTCTGAAGCCTGTGTTGAGAGTGAGATAGTGTGGGGACTTATACGTCAAAGCCACCAGGATGATTATTCCGACCAGCGTGTGAAATTGCCGTTCGATTAACGTAAAGTGTGAACGCGGCGTCAGCATCACTGACGGTGCGTGAGTCAGGCGACAGTGAGAAACGCTTGGAGCCGCTGGGCAGCACAGGAAAACTAATTCTTTGTGTTTCTGTGTGTTTGGCGTGTTGCGCCAGCCCGCTGGGTTACATAGATGGCACAAAGGCAGGAAGCCGACTGGTCTTATCAGGATCACGCCAGAGGGCGGAAGAGCGAGCGAGACGACACCCACATTTCAAGACTCTGCTCGGAGGAAGACCCGCGCGCCACAAGGCGAACGCTCTCGCTCGTCGGCAAGTCAGCACGGCGAGGAAGGCGAGCGGCTCTCGCACCGCAGCGTGTCGCATGGTCTCCCTGAGGGGAGAACGGGACGGACTTTCTGCGTGCGCCAACTGCGTCTGACCTGTTGTGTTTTCCTGAACTCCTCGATAATCTTCGCAGCCATCTCGTAGTCTTCCAGGAGGTGGTAAGCGATGGCGTAGCCGATCCAGGAGGCCCGCTGGGCCGGACGCAGCTGCAGCAGCTGGTACCGTGTCTCCTTTACGGGAAAAAAAAAAAAGAACACAGGTTTTGTGTTGTTTTTTGGCATGATCGGAATCAACATTGTTACGTGATGTGGAGCTGGGGAAACAAACAGGGGAAAACATGAGGCGACAGTTGGCAGCAAAGGGTGGTGAAGAGCAATTCTGCTGAGTCATTGTATTGACACTGGGACGCTGCTCGACGGCTCACGGAGAAAAAAACAACAACAACAAAAAAAAAGCATCCACTACGCTCTTACTCAGAACCCCCTCTCCCGTTCATATTTTCAATCCTTTCATTCCTCGCTCTAAATGAGCATGTAAATCTCAGGCTGTGTCCCGCGGGAGCCGCTCTACATCGTGAAGCCTGACTGTAACCTGACACCTGCCTGCCGACGCACGCCGTCCTTTCCAAATCAGTGCCGCGCTGCTCCCTGGACCGGGCACGGCGACAGATGGGAGGGTACGTGTTCAGGAAGGTTCTGTCGAGACCCGTTTTGTTCCCATATTAAAAAAAGAAAAGTTGCCGCATTTCTAAAAATCTGCTTTTCACGGCAGGGGGTTTAGCCTAACCCCCCCTTTCGTTATGGCCATCCAAAGCACACCGCAGAGTTATGATCCAACCCTGACACGACCCGTCCACCCTAAAACCCCTGTGCCGGTCCTCACCCTGTAGCCCTCCAGGTCTCTCATCTGGATCTGCAGCAGAGACAGGTCTCGGAGGATCTGCAGGTTGTCCTTGTCCCACTTGAGAGCGTTGCGGTAACACTTGATGGCCTCGTCGTACTTCTTATCCGAGCGCTGCAGGAGGCCGTAGACGTGCCAGCCTGGGACGCGCGGGCAGTTAAGGAACATAAACGCACAACCTGGTGCTATCGCACGCATACGAGAAGTGGAGGCGGTGTTTGGTTTGCGATTTGACTCGATTACAGTTGTGTCAACACGTGTTCGGTGTCGGCAGTGAGCTGCGCTTTATTTCCTCTCTGGGCTCAACGTGAGGATTCTGAAGGGGAACTTCAAACCTGAAGCTCATTCTGTCACCAACTCCAAGTTAGAGGGGGTGTGACATGTAAAACATGCACCACTGAAATCATGACTATGTGAAATCAGGGTTCGCTAATTCATGGACTTTGGTTATGCTACAGTTACGTCCTTGAATACATTCCCCCCGGGTTTCAGCTGTGGTTCGGTCGGCCCGGGCCCGCTCACTCGGGCGAACTGATAAATCACTGAAAGACGCAAGGAAAACAAACTGTGGATTAAAGTTATTCCTGTTAAGCGTGCGCTCTTAAAACAAGACCCAGGCTCCAGATAAGAAAGGAGCGGTGAAGCTGAACAGATAGATAGGCTGACTTCAGACAGGGCTGAGGCTGAGATAGCACTTATCTACTTGAAATGTGCACAGATTTCTCCCCCGTCTGGGAGTTAGAGAGAGAGAGAGAGAGAGAGAGAGAGGATGTGCTGAGTGTGCTCCACAGAGGCAGGAGCCCCCACACACGATAACCCACTTTTTTTTTTTTTTTTTTAAACAAGAGTCGGCACTGAAAATCAGACATGACAACAACTTGGCACATCTTGGCCCACCCACAGGCGAACAGCGTGAGGATACAGACGTGGCTGCGGAGGTCGTTGCGCAGGCCTCTTCTCACCAGGTCGTAGGCCTCCTCCTTCTTCCCCAGACAATTCAGGGTCAGGCCCTTCATGGCCAGGGTCTCTGTGAGGACGACAGGGACACAGGAGACGGTGAGGGACACGCCGAGAGCCGATATTTCCCCACACCTCCCCACTCCGGCTACTTACCTCCATGCTCTGCGAACTTGGGGTTGGACAGGATTTGTTTGCAGAACTTGAGGCCGTTTCTGTACTGTTTGTGTTCGTAACATCGCTGTTGACAGGAAGGAGAGAGAGACAGAGAGAGCGGCATTAGGCTGTGAGGAAAGAGAGTGATCATTCACAGGGGGAGAAGTGTAACACAGCTGTGACCTAACCTCTTCTTCCACATGGCCTGAACAAAAGTGATACAAAGACACTTGTGCCTCCACTCAACTCTTTGCAATCCACGCAGGTGAAGTAAAGGGCGGTGCCTTATCGCACGTGGAGGCACTTGGTTGTCGCGATCACGAATCGAGGGCGGGCGATATGACCGCGAACGAACCCGGAGACGATCCACCCGTATCGACGCGTCGCCGTTTGCACGTAGCCGAGCTCAACGTTCAAACGTCCTTTTAAATAAAAGACACACAAAGTATGAAAACTACCTGAAAGAGACTGCCAGCACTTCACCCTCAAGTTATATTTAGGTTGCATAAACAGCACACCCCCTCTCTTTTTAAGCCGATGACTGACTGTCGGGGGGGGGGATACTGGGCGTGTGTGTGTGTGTGTGTGTGTGTGTGTGTGTGAGAGAGAGAGAGCGAGCGTTAAGCCGGCAGATGGCATTTCGTTGTCCCACCGCCGACTTCACTAATGGTGGGGGAAAAAAAAAGAAAAGAGGATGACGTCAACACACAGGCGCCGAGGTCAGTTATGAAATTACAAGTAATTCACTGTCGAGCCGAGCGAAGGATTACGCCGCTCGCTGAGACGTGGGGCCGGAGGACAGAGGAGACGCGTCCCGTCCGTTGCATCGTCTCCTCGCAGCGCTCCGGGTGAACGTCGCGCGCGGAGGACAACGTGACGGAGCGTTGTGCGCGCGCTGGCGCAAATCAAATGCACGGGTCTGCTCGGCAGCGTCAGGGGACACACGGCCAGCTTGACATTCACATCTGTGTCCTTGTCCAGCATCTGATTTATTGACAATGTACAGAAGTAAAACTAGAAGGAAATAAAACAAACAGTACTCAGATTTATTCTACAGCATGATCAAACACGCTGTCGCCCACAGTCTCGAAATCCTCGTCAAAAAAAATTCATTCCTCTGGAAGAAAAACCCCAAACAAAACAACAGCATCAGAGGTGATGGTTTTTCTTCTTCGCTGGAAATCCTACATGGGCCGGTAGATTTCCCAATGTTTTGCATGGCCGATCTGCGGCTTCTCTTTCACTAACATTTACAGAAATGATGCCAAGAATGCACGAGGCCTCCTCCTGCCCGTCTGCAAACTGCAGCGAGCAGCACGGCCCTGTCAAATATGCCTAACGAAGTATTAACGCTAAAAGTCTGATCGAGAACTGCGTGAGCTGATAACATTTGAATAACCCCGTTACATAACCGATAATTCCTGTTCCCCAATCTGAAACGCTGAGAGAATGACGTCTGGTTGAGTAATGGCGTTTGTCTGTGTTTCTTGGGAGAAAAAAATGAACTAAAATTAAAGTGTGTTGGCAAAGAAGTATATTTCAGACATCTGTTGTGATAGACAGCAGCCAAACCAGAGTCTTCCTCACTGTAACACACTTTGCTAATAATCGGATGAAGGCGACATGCAGACAGTCAGGCCGTCAGCAATATCCACCGCAAACGGCCGTTCAGGGAGTAACACGCGCCTGCTGATGCTACTACACAGACACTAATACTGCAGCGTGCATTTAATGTAAATTTAGCAGCATTAACACCACCAGCTGTGCTTATCCAGCATGTTCTCCACCTCACCCAAAATAACTCAGCCCTCTGAGTTGCACAGAGAGCTTGTCAGCGCGCTGGCTCCAAGCTGCAGGGGGGGGCCACAAATGTTAGACTCAGGTAAAAAAAAAAAAAAAAGTTTGCTCCAAAACACAGATGTCACATTCGGGGGAACTTTTTGGAAGGAAGACTGTTGCGGCTGAGTGAAGGCGTTCCTGTTAGCAAGCTTCTCAGGCTCTCGTCACGCAGAGCCCAGAGAGAAATATTTATTACGGAGTTCAGAAACCCGACCCGTAACGCATAAACCCGGAGAATCCGCACCAGAACTTAGACTCGGTGTGGGCTCCACTCAATCGATCTGGTCCCGCAGCATGTTGACAACTGAGCAAAAAAGCATAAGGGGGTTCCTCGCTGGAGGGGGGTTACAGTAAAAGACCTGCAAGTGCAGCCTTAATAACTATATCCATCCAGGCTTACCCCATACTGTATCAAGACACCATGCAAAGCTACTCCTTCCAGACCAGCATGTTTTCTCTTATTTGACAGAAGTGAACATCAGAGTTAAGTTGTTTTTTTATATACTTTACTTCACTTAGGGAAAAATTAGGAGCATCTGGTTGAACACAGCGCATTTCCTTTCAAGCAAGAACAAGACTGCGGTGAAGTGTCGATGAAAACTGCCCTTTTTTAAAAAATGACATTCACGGTGCGAGCTCCAACTTTGAAAGAACAAAATGCACACTCGTCCAACTCCACGCTACCATGCAGAAGCTGGAAACCTGCCAACCTCTAATAATGCATTCGGGCACCCAGTCTGGGAAAGCAAAAATAAAGCGGGGTGTGGTCGACTCCCAGCTCCAGCCAGGGAGAAAACCGTTTCAAGCCTCCTATCACATTCCCACTGCAGAAAGGTTAATGACAGTCATTTTACTCTGGGTTGTCTCCCTCACAACAATAACAATCCACCAGATTAAATTATTTCACCCTCCTTCTTAAGCAGAAACAAAGCCCTCAAGTTTGCCTCACTTTTTTTTAAAATACAAAAGGTGACATTTATCAGAAGAGGGTAAACTCACAGACAGCCAACAACTTACTCCACAAATTCCCTATATGCTCATGAAGAAAGTAAGATTTCAAGAAGACTGTTGAACCTGCAGTACCATACTTCAATAAACACACACATGCAGCTCAGTGTTATGTATAATAAGTAAGATGGAAGTTATTCTGCTTAATGTTTCCTGGATTGCTGTCCGATGCATTAAGCACGGCGCTCTGCATGGGAGTTTACAATAACAAAGTGCTTATATGGTTAAATCCTCTGGTTGGTGAGCGTGAGCTCTGCAAAAACGACTTCCATCCAGCCCATCAAACAGAGTGTCCCCAACGACAGCTGAGGGGAAAACCAGTAACTGCTGTGGGGTATGCAGCAAACACGGGCTGGAACTTTTCTGCATGAGGTGCACGTAACAGGTCTGTTCTCCGTGCCAGTCCTCCGCTGAACTCCCGGCGGAGCCCCGGCCTTTCGCAGGCGAGTTTTAAAACAAAGGGTGTTCATCTGGACCGGCTAACGACAACAGGCTGCCCGCTGCCCGCATCATAACCACAGTTCCTGGAAAGTAAGTGGTCGGATGTTCACGCGGGGACGTTTCACAACACACACGGCCAGGCCACGAGCATGGGAGCTGACTCGTTTAACATGCAGCCTTTAAAAAAAAAACACGCCGAGTTTATACACAGTCGAGTTACAGTCAACATCGCAAAAATTGAGTATTGCACTCAAAGCGCACTTGGCCGACCATCGCTATGGCCTACATAAAACTGTTTGCAGGAAGCAAACTAACAGCGGGGCGACGCAAGGACTCAAACATGGAAGTGAGGGATGGGTGACGGGTGGGTTGCTAGCTGCCAGAGCAAAGCAGGCCTGAAGCACATAAAGATTTGCTGACACAGTCACACCGGTCCGTCCCCAATTTCCTCTCATTCCCGTGCGCGCGCTATCAGTTTGGATTAAATCCAACCCAGACCGGCGATAATAACGTGTGCAGACCAACCCCACCCACGTAAGCACACATATTATACCTTACAGTTGCCTCAAGTCTGTTAACCTGAGATATCGACTTGGTAGCATTAGCCGATTAGCTAACGTCAAACGGCCAGGCAGTGGGCTGAGTCCGTATCGCCGGCTAATGTCCCCAGTCTTGCGCAAAACAAACGTGCAGATACGGATACGCCAAGACACACACTAGGCGTTTGGCTAACAGGAAAACAAATGCCACTACAATTACAAAAGCTGTTCGGGGGGTATTTAACCCAACACACGACTATTGCACAAGCTAGCGAGCTAGCCATCGTGGGACCTAGCATTAACGTTACTGGTTGCGTTTGACAAGCGGTGAGGCCTTTTTTTCAAATAACGAGCTAAGTCCGGGTATCTAACCCAGCATCAAAGCTCCTTTAAGGTGGCGCCGTGTTTTAATCACCATGAAAACGTCTGCCACGGTCTACATATATGTCGCCAAAAATCATTTCAGCTTCACGTTACAGTGACAGCGCATATCAGGGCCGGGCGAGCTAACCCATTCAATGATGCCATTTTGCTAACCCACCGAGGCTAACGCTAACATCGGACAGCTCCACTGACACTCAGCGAGCCGCCGACGGACCTTTCAGCTCGCCGCCCTGCAGGTACCGACGGCAGCGCTCGTTAAGCGGTTCTTTAACCGCCGACTCACCAGAATCCTCTTGAAGAGAGCGTTCTCTTTCGGCGGTAAAGTAACTGTTGGCATTGTTGCGGTTGAGATCAGTTTCCCCCCTCGACCTCAGCACATGTAGCTAAAGTTAGCCCAGGTAGTCCAGACGAGTAGAGCTGAATGATGGCCCTGGCTCGCCTGTTTCAGCCGCTCCGCTCGATTGCTCCGTTTTCTCTCCGCACTCACTTCCTCCTCACGTGGTGGCGGAAGCTTCAACACATTTCAAAATGGCGGCGGCAGAGCTGGACATGGTAGAGCAGGAACGATTGTGGCAGAGTTAGAGAGCTCCCTCTGTACATGCATGAAGTCACATAAAGTAACCTGCTCCATGAATGATCTTATGTGATCCTGCCAATTAGTTTAAATACTAAAAGTAAAATTGCACAATTGTCCCACGTTCATTTGTCCATTCATCCAAGTTTTCTGTTGTGTATTTATTATTACAGCCTCATGGGGTCACTGTTGTGCTCATAGACTTCTGGTCTGTTCGTCTTGTTAAAGGAGATGGCAGAGAAAAGAGGCATGGTTGTTTGAATATACTAAAGTGTCTTCAGAAAGAGTTTGTTTTTACATGATCTAATTTGTTAGCTATGGAGTCACACACAGACACACACGATTGTATCTCACATCATAAATGGTCACGTCGAACCATAAAAAATGTGACAAAAGCGTTTCCACCATGATTCATTTCAAGAATAAAATGGGCGAAGAGCTGCATTTGTTTAAAAAGTGCCAGACAGGATCGGATCCCTTTAACATTGGATTTGCTTCATACTGAATGCTGATGTTCTGTCGCCAAGTTGGAAAATGAGCTGTACATGGAGTACGTTTCAGTCAGCCGCCACTAGAGGGCACCATGTTGACAGAAAAGATGTGAAGCCACATCGCTGCTCGCTACCAGACATTGCGTTGGCAGTCGCTTGTCTTCAAGCAAACTATGCAGTGCTTCTAAGTTGAAAGAGAGACTGCGGTTCACTGTGTGTGTGTGTGTGTGTGTGTGTGTGTGTGTGTGTGTGTGTGCACACCATATAGACACGTGCAGGTTATCTTCAAGCAGCCAGGGCAGCATACACATAAAAAGCACTTATCCCATAGTCAGATTCTTTCCATTTAAACTCAATGAAAGATACAGCCATCCATAGGTAATTAGAAGTCTTTGTGTGTGTGTGTGTGTGTGTGTGTGTGTGTGTGTGTGTGTGTGTGCGCGTGCGTGCATGCGCTTGTGTATTTGTGTGTGGTGGTGTTAGTGTGTGTGTGTGTGTGTGTGTGTGTGGGGGGGGGGGGTTGAGAGAGAGACAGAGAGAGAGATTTTCGTGGTGTTTTATTCATGGTGTGAGACAGCTTAGGCCTTGCTCTGCTGTTATCTGGTGGCCTCCTACTCCTCCACCACCACAATGGCTCCTGCTACCACATTCATCAACTTGACACCACACACATGCACATTTCTCTCTCTCTCTCGCTCTCTCTCTCTCTCACTCCACACCATCCCATCCTGGGTTCTCTCTTCTCCCCTCCATATGTCTCTCCTCTCTCACATTTCTCCAGCTACATTTCTTCACCTTATTACTCTCCAAGAGGGAGAGAGAGTGAATGATTCTTCTAACTCATCTCCCACTCTTTGTGACACATCATTTGTCGTTCTGATTAGAGCCCATAACAGTGCCTCCAGGAGTGTGTGCGAGGCTGATGGTGTGTGTCTGTAAGCGTTTGGCTACAGGGGGAAACTGGCTGTCATTAAATTGGACTCGTAGTTGGCTCGTCGGAGCTGCTGATGATCTGCTGAGCTCTAAGGAGCGAGGAAGACAGTTGTGTGTCTGTTCATAAGGCCGCCGCTCCTGTGCAGTAATCAAATTCAACAGCGTGACTCCAGTTTGTGAAATTTAATGTATTGATTCATGTACATTGACTACATTTGAAAGAGGACACGGACCCACAGAGCGGACTCACAGACAGCTCCAGCAGGAAGCACAACAAAAGAGAGAACACAAGGAATAACGCTGGAACTCTCACACGGGGTAAAGAAGATGTAGCACACAGGTGTAACACATTGGGGAGGGGCAGGTAAATGCATGGAGGACACACTGGGTATAATGAACAAAACCAGAAAACCAGAAAGTACAAAACCAGAGTCCAAATCAAGACAGGAGGACAGTCTGTAACAAAAATGTGTTTATTTAATTATATATATGTAATATTGTGCGTGTGTGTTTTGTCGGTTGGGAGGAATTCCTTGAATCCTGGCAATGTGTTACAAGCACTTGCCATTATTTTTGACATTTCACAAAATAAATGATTAATTGGATGGAGCAGCAGATTTAGTGATAAAGAAAATTGTTGTTTCCTCCAGCCCTGCGGCTCTTCTCATCTGATTGGATTTGTGTTGGGAACCAATGGGTTTCAATCTTCCAGGCTGCCAGACTATCAACAGTTGTTCTGCTTTTTCACACCAGTAATGAACATCTCAAGATCGTGTTCTGTGGAGATCTTAAGGCGTCTGCTTAAGGGTGGATTGTAGCAAACACCCCCAACTGCAGCCTCCCTCCTCCACCCATTCACTCCCCATCTTCCTCCTGTCCTGTCCTTCATCCTCCCTCTTCCTCTCGTTTTTCTCTGTCCTAGGTGGTGTCGCTACTGAACATGAGTAATGATGTTGTCATCTCTGCAAGTCTCCATTTATCAATGTCAGATGGGAGAGCAGTGGTGTGGTGGATATGTGTGTGTGTGTGTGGTGATGGTGGGTGGGGGCTAGAGATTGGAGGAGAAACAAGGCACCTAAGGAGAGGGGAAAGGAAAGATGTAGCAGGAATACGAGAAGTAGAAAAGAGGTGGTTGCGGCGAAGAGGAGCGATGGAGAAAAGGGGCACGGCTGACGGAGGCTGAGGAGGAGCGAGTTTGAAAGGGGCGGATCGTGAAAAAGATGAATTACAGCCAAAAGGTCCCGGCCCTGCGTGTGTTCTGTCTGTCCGTCTGTCCGCCTGCCTGTCCGCCGACACCGAGAGGGAGCCCGTGATTCATCGTCGCTATTACTGCCAGACAGAATTAAGGCTCTGCTCTTTAGCATATGCAAGTCTAATTATGCAAATCGGGTCTGTTAGACAAAACATTACTGCAGCAGTTAGTCAGTCTGGTTTCAGACGCTACATGAATGTGTGTGCATTTGTCTCCGTCAGTCCTTTGACCCTGAAATGAAATGAAATCACTGCCTGTCAGCTAACTGGCTAACTATCGATGTTGTTGTGCGCGCACACGCGTGCTGTCGGAGCGCGCGGAGCCCCGAAACAATCACCTCTCGATTGATAAAGTAAATTGAAACTTCATTTGTAATTCTAATTAAATTTTTAATCTGTGTGCGTGTTTAACGTCAGCAGAAAAGGCTGCGTTGACGGCTGGCTTAACTAAAACTCTGGTAGGTTAGCTGAACACCAGCTTTTCCGCTCGCTACCTCGCTAAAGCTAACTGTCGTCATTAAACTACCCCGGCCATTTGAAATGATGTGACTGGTTGTGCTAAAGGGTCAGTTTGTTTTGCCTCCACGGTCGCGTGGACCACACGAGCCCATGAACCCAATGAACAACAGGGACTTTCATTTAATATGATCAGCGAGAACATTCTCTCTTTATTGTCTTTTTGAAAAACAAACAAACAAAAAGTCCTTTGTAACTCTCTTTTGTTAACATTTCAGAATTCTGTACAGGATAAAAAGAAATAAGCACTGCTTAAGAACAGAGTCGGATCTCAAACTAGAAAAAAAACAACAAAAAAACAAAACAAATGAAAAAAATTCCAAAAAAGAGAGGAGGTTTACAATACAAATTAGTAGTAAGACATTGTCTGAAGTGCAATGGCATAGCTCAGATGGGTTAAAAGTGAAACCAAAACTTCAAAATAAAAATACTTCTCTATTTTTCCAACAAACAGTAAATTCTTTACAGAGTAGAGACTGTATTATCTGATGTATTTAAACCTGTAAAAACATATTTACAAATAGCCATTATCTTTTATATACTTTTTCTCATAATCACATATATGTCAGCACCAGTAAAAAAAACAAATAAAATAAAACAAAGAACATCAACAACAGCAACTCTTGTTAAAATGTTGTCTACAGACTTGGTCCCGGTACATAATGATATTTGGAGGAAGCGTCCTCTCTTCCTGAAGGGATTTCAAACCATAGCACTCTGAAGAAGACAAAGGGGTCACGGAGGCTGTGACCTTTTTGCCTCCAGTTTGGAGTGGCTAACCTCAGGTGCTTTTCCTCTCACTGCTCTGAGGCTCTAAGTTTGGATTTGAGCCTGCCTGGAGTACTGGAGTGGTGTCAGAGTGTTGGAAGTGTGAGCAGCGGAGAGCGCTGCTTTTCCTGTGCGAGGAAGGCTTCAGCAGTCCAAGAGTGGATCCAGACGCTGACACAGGGTTTTCATTTATTTATTTATTTATTTATTTTTTTACCACTCTCCCCTGATAAAACCGGGGAAGGCTACAACCCTTTTACACCCGTCTGCCCTTAAACCTTCAGCTCCACACAGTGAGACGGAGGACTTCTGCTCCCCAGACATGACAAAAACCAAAGTACAGAACCTCGTTCGCGGGCGCTGCCGGACGCAGCAACGCTCACGGGACAACGGGCGCGGCGGCTAAAAGTTTGGATTTAAAGGGTTGGATCATACAACACCAGCAACCATGAGAACAAATGCGTTGATGGCAAGGAGTTAGTTTACAGAGAAGAAGGCTTTTTGGTTTGTTGATTACAGCATCATCCTCCAGACTCTCACTCTGATGAGTTAAATACAAAGTAACGCAGAGACAGACTCACTTTCATTCAGCTTTTCAACCAAGATTACAAAACAGTTAGAGAAGTAAGGTGTTATTTTACCAACGACTACTGTATTACACATATTTATTACTCAACCATTAGGGCAAAAGAGTGAACAGTTGTTGATGATGAATGAAAGCCATAAGGCGTGGTGTAAAGCCTCAGAGAAGGGGAGACACCAATTTCAGTGGAAGCACTGGTTGTTTCGGACGCTAACTGGTGCTAACTGGTGCTAACTGCTGCCACCCCTCCAGCCCCATCAGCTGTCTGAAGTTTTCTCTACCGTCTCTACAACAAGCTCAAGGCTTAGCAGTGGTTCATTTTCCTAGTGAAGCGCTGGAAAGGGACAACTCGTATTTCTTCACAGTAGTGTCACAGTATAGCACAGTTAGGTTTCTAGTTCGGAGCGAAGGCGTTTCATAGCTGCAGCACGAGAGAAGAAGCCACGACGGAAAGCAGGGCTACAGGTGATTGACAGCCAGCTGTGTCACGGTGGAAGAGGAGGCTGCGGTGGGAATGGGAGGACGAACGAGATACTCAAAAGACGACACAAACTAAAAGAAGGCTAATTTTTCTTTTTTCTCGCTTTTTAATCGACAAAGACACAACCAGCATAACTGTTAAACACAGCAACAAACAAAACAAAGTGGGTGGGCGTTCAATGGGCGTTTTTTTTTTGTTTGTTTTGTTGTTTTTTTTTTCCTTAAAAAGAAGAAGTCACTTGTGGTGCTTGAATACATTCAGTGCCCAGCGAATCGTTTTGCTTTGTGTCAGCCTGATGCATGTGATGTTGTGTGTGTCACGCAGGCAGAGGGTTTAATGTTATATTAGCTCTGTTAGCTGCCTCTTACACATCCGCTCATCCTCCCGGGCTGATGCTTGTTTGTCTGTTTATTGGTATATATCCATGTGTGTGTGTGTACATACAGTATATATATATATATAAATATATACACATATATGTATTGGTCTGCGTGTGTGTTTAAGCTTTTGAATCCAAATGCTTGCTTTAGCTGCCTTTTCTCTTTGTCTTCCTCTACATGCATACCCGTCATCCACAGCCACGCACAGGAAATGAACCCCCCCAAATAAAAACGCCACCCAGGTCGGTTGCCTAGCAAAAGCACTACATGGCAGAGTGCGCTTGTGTGGCACAATAGAGGATCATCATTTGCTCTGTTGTGATGTTCACAATTTAAACAGAGAAAGGAGCGCTGAGAGCGAGGAACGAGTCTCCGGAGAGAGGGTGGGAACGACGGGAGGAGAGAGAGATCAAGTGAAGTGAACAGAATGAGAGAGTGTGAGCGAGACAGATTTGCATGTATGTGTGTGTTTACTGGGCGGGGGGGGGGGGCGTGCACACAAATCTAAGAGGAAATGGGAGTATTGAGAGTGCTTTCTATTCCCTTCACCTCCTCACGTAGTTGAGAGATCTGAAGTTCTGAGCTGGGTGGCACAAACACACAAACACAAATAAATTGCCGTCTTGAGAACAAGTCTTCCTTCCCCTTCATCAGTCGGCGGCATTCAATCAGGCCCTGCTGAAGCTCAGGCGCAAAGCGCTGGGGCTCGCTTTCAAACACGGGAACATGAGAAAAAGTCATTCCGTGGAGAGAAAAAAGGGAAACTAATGAAACACACCTCTTAATCTCTATATTGGTTTTTCATTAATATGCACGAGACATAATGATCGTTCTCCCCGTCGCACACTCGCACACACAAACACACTCGCGCACGCTGAACGTAACACAAGAACTCAGTTATAACCTTGCTCATGTTATACAAAACAAAACCATGCCAGTCCGTGTCGTGTCATCCTTTTTGTTTTACTTTCTCAGGTTTTAATATTTGTCCTACTTTAATATTTAGTTCATCCAGTAAAAACTCATCTCCAGTTTCCCCGTTGGCTATTGGCTTGGGAAAAACTCCTCCATCCAACCATCGCCTGAGTCCAGCTCTGCCCCAGAGCCATCGCCCAATCCGAAGGCTCCGCCACCTGAGGGCCCGCCCCCATATCCATAGGATGACATGTCCTGATTGGCTGTCCTCTGGTAGCCCTGCGGCTGACCTCCAACTGGAACTCCACCGGGTCCATAGGGTCCACCTCCTCCTCCCCCTGCCCCCATTCCCGGACCCCCAGGACCCGGGCCGAAACCCCCCATGCCAGTCATCCCCTGGCCCATAACCCCCTGGTTCATTCCCTGGTTCATGACCATGGGCCGGGGCTGGTTGGTCCTGGGCTGACCGCCCATGTGAGGGCCCATCATTGGGCCACCCATACCCGCAGCTGGGTTGCCCACCCTTGGGTCCATCCCTTGGCTTATCCCCTGTCCCGGGCCCTGAAAGTGTTGCTTGGCCATGCGGGGGGGTTGACCCGGCTGCATCCCATAACCCTGGGCCGAGCTGAACCCCACCAGGTCTCCTCCCCCTCCCCCTGTAGTCCTTCCTACAGCTCCCCCCATGGCCTGCAGACTCTGTCCTTGCTGCTGCGGCCAGCCACCTGCCCCCATACCCCCGCCGCCTCCTCCCGCTCCCAGCATGCTTTGCAGTCTCTGTGCCTGGGCTTTGGCATTGGGAGGGCCTTTGAGGGATTGCTGGGTCATGGAGTTCATCAACATCCCCTGTCCCCCGTACCCTCCGGCTCCACCACCCCCAGGGCCTCCGGGCATACCTCCGACCCCAGGACCCGCACCCGCTTGCCGGGGCGGCCCTCCGGCGGGGTTGTGCTGCGGTGGAAGACCCATGGAGGCTTGTACGCTTTGGCTCTGGTGCTGCTGCTGGTGGATCATTTGGCTCATGGAGGGGTTGAGCCCGTACAGGGAACCCTGGTTAGACCCCTGGTTGCCATAGGGTAGGCCCATGTCAGTTTGGGGTCCCACGGAGCCCCCTTGGCTCTGAACAGAACTCATCTGGACCATCTGCTGCTGGTTCTGCTGTTGCTGTTGTAGGAGTCGGGCAGCCCGAATGTTCTGGAGAGCTTGGCTCCTGGATGCCAGATCCTGAGGAGGACCTAGGAAAGAAGAACGAGAAGGAGTTCAAACAAGAGAACAGGGACAAAGGACTTGGGAAAGAATTTCAAGGCATATGGAGGAAGAAATCACCACGGAGCGGTCCTTTTGTAAAAGAGCTTTGGCGCCTGTGTTGTAGATCAACTCACATCACTGCATGGCACATAAGAATGATCTAATAAGTCAGTGCTGAGGCAGAGATCTCTGTTCTGCGGCAACCTGTTTACACCGCACACTATTGCTTCTCTCCCAATTTGGTTCAAATCCCACCACAGTGAAATAAAATGAAACACACTCAGGCACCGGCACCTCACTTCCCCGCTTTTCCCTATTAGAGGCTCGGTAGTAGCAGAGCCGAGGAGGTCTGCAAGCGTGGAAATGGCTCTAAATCCTCTAATAAACCCACTTCTGACATCAGTCCACTAATCCCCCACCTCACAGCTCGCTCTGGAACTGGAACAGAGGAGTGAGAACGCAGAGGATCGCGCACTCCAGACGCAAAGAAGTACAAGCAAGAGGGGAGTGAGAAGAGCTGGAGGTAACCCACCACTGGAAAACAGCCATGTATACTCCACGTGCTGCTTCACATAAATATGAATGAATATACGGAGTATGTTCTGATTGCAGGTGATACCGCCGCAATCGTTGCCTTCCAATCACTGATAGACTACAGGATATCGGAACTAACAGGTGTATATCTAGGCCAGAGTTTCCCACTGAAGCCCCCTCTTCCTCTCCACATTATCTCCCAGACTCGCAGACAGTCTTTCTGTCGGCTATAAATGGCTTTCCACTTGGCTCTCCTCCTCCCTCTCCGCGTTTTTCTTCATCTCTCCATCATACCCTCACCCACTCGTCTCCGTCTCCCTCCGCCTCTCCTCCCAACCTCTCCTTCTACCTACCAGCCTCTCTACCGATTCCTCTTGCTGCCCCCCCCTCCATCTCTCCCCACTCTCTCCCACTTCCCTCCCCTCATCCATCTCTCTGACTTCACCGGAACTCTGGGGGATCCAGGACAGACAAGTTGCCGTGGTAACAGGCAGAGCAGGAATATTCTATATTTTTTTTTTCAGAGCGAGCGAGAGAGAGAGCGAGCTGCGCTGAGGAGCATCTGAGCACCAACTGATGCATCTGACAGGCACAAACAGGGAGGACCAGGTTCGGTTTCAGGGTGACGCTCAGTCAGCGCTGCTGTTTGCACACACGTTTTCATGTGTCTGTGAAATCTGCTAAATGTCTAAATGTCTTAGCACGCCACCATCTATACCATACTTGTGGCAGACCAAGAACAACAGCATATGCGATTGGAGGCCTCTTTTTTTCCGTCTAACCATCTGGATGCTCCGCAAAGAGAAGGAAACTGGTTTCACCATTAGTAAATCCATTTACTAATGTGGTCGTCAATAAAAAGCTGAAGAATTTAGGTCAGGTCTTGCCTCCTTTATTAGAAAATCCATGGGGGTGCTGCCATTCTTGTGTTTTTGCATACATTGCGCGTATTGTTGCACAGACGAAATGGATGCATGCGTCTGTGTCTCTCACCTTGGTATTGATTGACTTGGGGGTATGGATTCCTCTGGCCCTGGCCCATCTGTCTGGGGAGGTGCTGCTGCTGTTGGAGCTACACACACACACACACACACACACAAACAAACGAGTTGTTAAGGGTGCGGACCGCAGCTCTCTCACGCGTTTGTCATGTGTTCAGGGTTTGGTCTCATCACACGAGCACAGGATCACACAGAACTGAATAGTGTTACAGTATGCATACTGGGGGAAAGACGGCTCTGAGGCAAGCAATGGTGAAGTGAAGCTGTCACACACTACGTCTTAATAATGGTGAATTCCCTAAATCTAGAAAATGTACACAGTGTCAGGTGTCACGACTCTTAAAGTCATTCAGCATGAAAATCAATGAGTGAATGGTCTGCATGCAGGGACTCACCCACCACTGATACCTCCTACATTACAACATCGTGTGGATCAAGACAGCACTTTGTTCTACAATGTTTATTTTTATTAATTAATTGAATTAAAGAGTGTTTTTTTGAACTGATGCAGAAACGAATAGATTCTAACCCATCAACCAATGCAAACACTTGCAGGTTTCAGCTCCGCACAGGCAACTCGCAGCCATCGTGGATCAAATTAAGAGTTTTTTCAGCTCTTGGTCATAAGAAAGACGCTATTTCTAGAGGTCACTTTGAACTGGGAGAATGTGTGATGGAAAAAAAAATAATCACAGAATGAAAGAGTAATGAACAGTTAGAATCAAGCATTGTAAACAGTAGTTGTAACCATGCTGTGATTATAGATGGAAGTTGTTTTGGTACAGCAGAAATATGTGCTGGCAGTAGATTAGTGTACAGTATTTGCATGACACTCTTACACAAACTGTACCTGACACTCTACGGTGGTCACAGTTGTGCAGTAGGTATAGAAAATTAGGGCTTTACTCTTTCTAAGCAGCCTGGACATACGGTACGTCAGCAGGTGTTGCTGGATTAAACAGAGGGATGATACCCAGTTAACAACATCCACTAAACCCCAGCAGGATGCGTTTCCCTTCAGACACCCATACTTTGTGTGTCTGTGTATGTTTTTGCCCAACCAATTAAAACCAACGTAGTGGGTGGTGACTTCGGAGTTCAGAACTCTTAATACTTGATTCCCTCACAGAGCTGGAGAAATAAAAAAAAGAAAACATCGCATTATCACAGCGGGCGGCGTGTGGCAAAAACACACGCGTGCGCGCGCACTGAGGAGATGAAAAGGAAGTGGTGAAGAGGGGGCTGGTTGAGGGTAATTATACATGCAGCCAGACAACAGTAAAGAAGAGGAGAGGACGAGCTGCACACACGTACAGATGCACAGGGACGTATGAGCAAACAGTGCTCACACGCACGCTGTCATTTAAAGCAAGACAGATGAATCACACACACACGCTGACCTTGCAGCACATGGACACCTCACCTGTTCAGCCAGGAGCTGCTGCTGCTGCTGCTGCTGCCTCTGTTCTCTGAAGAGCTGCTGTTTCTGCTGCTCCATCATGTGCATTTGCACCCGCTTCTCCTGCTCCATCGCCATCATCTGCTTCATCATGGCCGCCTGCTGCTGATTGCCCACGTAGACCGGGGGCGGCCCCGACCCCTGGTTGGGGCCCACTCCCGAGGCCACGCCCCCGCCGGGGTGAGGTGGAGGGATGGCGCCCGGTGGTCGTGACATTCCCACCACACCTTGCTCCTGTGAAGACAGAGGGGAGGGGGGCACGCGGTCAGCGCATTCAGTCAATCAATCAAGGGAATAGTTGGAGAGACGCTGATCTGCTTTCTTGCAGAGAATTCGATGAGAAGACAAAACAAAAACTGGACGTGGTTGTCGAGATCGGTTCAAGACGGCGTGTGCTGCGTGCCAACACTGCTAAAGCTCACATACGTTTTTATTAGAGCAGAAATGTGTTGTTTGATTTTTGTCCAGATTACACAAACGGTCTCAGCCATCTTTCGCACATCCACCAGATGCATTTCAAGTTACCCAAACCTCCGCTTCACCGTCAGCTGTCGTTCTGTGGAGGCAACGCAACTACATCAGGTACAGAAGGCGTGCAGATTCAACACACACGGCGTGGTAGGCAGGGTTTGTTTTATTCATTACGTTGTGTGCAGGCTGGTTAAGGACGCAGTCCAGGTGTCGGCCAATGGGAGTGAAAAGCAGAGATAAGGACAGGAGCTGCCTCGGCACCACCCCGAGTCCTCGCTGCATACATGATCTCCTCATTAGCATATAAAGAGCACTTCCTCCTCCACTCTGCCGTATGCTAATCTCTAATAGGATGAAACGGCCCGCGTTGGCCAATGGGAGAGGAGCTGTTATGAAGCTATTAAAGGTCGAACAGCTGAATGAGAGTGGACATCGTTCCGTTGGGGGGGGGGGTGCACACAATTCAGACCAGTGAAAGAGAATGTTTGCGCGTATAAAAGCAGGACGCGCAGCCACCCACAGCCACACGGAGGAGCAGGCGGTGTACAACAAATCACATTTAACTGCGGGAAAAGAATGAAACAGCAAAAGCGGGATTACAGTGGCGAACCGTAGCGTCGACCGGAGTCCGTAACACGGCACTATGCTCAATATGTTTTGAAAGAGCCAAAGCCTGGTAATCCGCACCGAGGCTCCGCTCTTCTTAGAAAGGAGTTAGGTGGAGATAAACCTCATATATTAGAGCACAAGAAAACCCTGCGGAGCAAACAGAGTCGGCCGCTTAAGACCGGCTCAGCAGACGGCCAGGCCAGACTGATCGATGCTCAGAGCTACGTGTCTCATCGCTGGTTGGCGTCCAGAGCAGCCAGAGGAGGAAGGAGAGGCGCAGTGTCGGGAAAGGGCCGACGGGTGGCAGTGGTGATCTTCAGGCACGTGTGTGTGTGTGTGTGTGTGTGTGTGTGTGTGTGTGTGTGTGTGTGTGTGTGTGTGCGTGTGTGTGTGTGTGTGTGTGTGTGTGTGTGCGTGCGCGCGCCGCTCTGGCCTCCTCTCAGCAGATGGCTCAATCATGACGGTTCTGATCTACGATCTCTCCCTCTCCCCCCACTCACTCTACACCTTTTTTCCTTTTTTCTTCCTTTCTCTCTAAACACCCCGCCATCAAACTCCTTTCTCCACTCGTTCACTGCTTCTCTCCTCTCTCTCTCTCTCTCTCTCTCTGTAGACAGGGGACCCTGAGTCATGTCCACACAATTTCCAGGGAACAAACGGAAAGAACGGAAGGAGGATGGATTACGCAGGAAAGAGGAGAGAAAAGTGTCAGACAATTAAAGATTTTGGTGGAGCTGAATGGATCAGCTCGATTAAGAAAGGACACAGTGCAATGTCCACACACACACACACACACACACACACACACACACACACACACTGTGTTTTGTTAAGTAAAGACATGCAAAAAAACAGAAAGGCACGTGAAGGAAAAGATGAAAAAGGGGCGGGTGCATTAGCATATCAGTATTATTTCAGTGTTATTAATGCTTTGGTGAGGCGTTGCTAATACACAATGAATTGAATGTCATGCCAATAAAGCTCAGTGAACAGAAAGTAGGTAGCTCCTGTAGAAGGAAGAGAAAAGCAAATTAAATTAACAGAAGGGGAGCGAAAAGAGGAACTGAGGACGGCATGAGAGCAGAATTAAGAGGGGGGGGTCGTCTTTTGGGAGGGGGAAAAAAACAAAACAAACAAGAGGAAGCGATGAGGTGATGAGCCAAAGGCAGAGGAGTAAAAGGTGGGACGGGGGGGGCAGGTACCCTGGCAACAGTTGCTGCGGCGAGGAGCAGATGGCGCTTGGAGGAGCAGTTACGGCCGCCGCGCCCGGTCACCCTCCGCGACGCCGGACAAACCCGGATGAGTCACGCTTACAGTGAACACACACACACACCGACGCGCTCACGGGTCGTCCCGCGACTTTTACTACGTTCTTCAACGTCATCTCCCGTTCTCTCTCTGCCCTGCCGGTCCGAACTCATGAACCTCGGCGAATATTGGATCAAAGAGCGGCCGCGGTCTTCAGTCGGGCACCTCTGCGTCAGCCCCCCGATCGCCGCGAAATTCAACAGAACGCCGCGTCCGAGCGAGTAATGAAAATCAGCGAGCAGCTCCAAACTGCAGCAGCCGCCGAGTCGGCCTGTAGCGGGAAACGCAGACGGGGACGGGGGATGAAATGAAAGGAGAGGTAAATGTATCACAGGTTGTTCCGGAGGATGTGTGCGCGCGTGTGTGTGTGCGTGTGTGTGTGTAACGGAGGCTGTCAGCTTTATTGGGTTAGGAGGCATGGAGAGCCCAGGTGATTACATTACACGTGAAGTGAGCGGAAATGTTCGTGTGTGTGTGTGTGTAAGTGACAGAGAGAGAGAGAGAGAGACTGTTTCATTCCTATGTCTCATGGAGCAGAAACGTGTATTTACTGCATTAATGTATGTAGTGTGTGTGTGTGTGTGTGTGTGTGTGTGTGTGTGTGTGTGGGTCCAAAAGTCTGAGACTCACATTCACTTGAATGGGAGAGTGGCCTCAGACTTTTGTCTCAGTGTTTGGATGGGTGCGTTTACATGTGTATTAAAGGCTGCACTGCTGCTGTGACATAACACACACACACACACACACACACACACACACACACACACACACACACACACACACACACACACACACACACACACACAGACATGCACCCAGATGCAAAAGACCAAAGACAAATACAGATTACTACAGCACTACTTGATGCCTTGCAGCTCCTGCATGAAGGCATTAAAGGAAACACAACTGCACATCGTGTGTAAACACACACACGTACACACGGCATACACACGTACGCACGCACAGCAGCGCCTGTCAGAGCGGCGGCGCCTGGCAGCAGAACGCTGGGTGTCTGCTCGCTCTCCACGGCGGCTCACATCTGTCACCCACTTGTGTGAGCAGGAACGGTGAGACACAGGAAGCAGAGCGAGGGAGGGAGGGCGGGACCGGACGGACGGATGACGGGACGCTTCCTGCGTAGGCTACGGGCACAGTCGGACCGGGAACGTGAGCAGGAAGCGCGTCTGCCCTCGCGACCGGCGGATGCGCACGCCGAGACAAAGACGGACGCGTGGGGCGCGCTAAAGCCGCGCCAGCTTGAAGGTCACGGGTACCGACTCTTTCGCAGCCGGCGCTCGCCAGCGTCTCGGCGTCCTTGAGCGTCACGCTGGGCGACCTTGCACTCTGACCCCCGACGTGTCCGAGGAGTGGAGAAATATGCAAATGAAAACTCTTTAAAGACGACCGGAGGCCTCAAAGGCCAGTCGCTGGAGCGGGAAACACTCATCCTGCTTTTCATTGGACAGTGTTCAAGGCACGATGCACGTGTCCACTCCCCGCTCCACCAGCGTGGATGTTCACCCTGTTTCCACGCTCTTCTGCTGGGTGTGTGTGTGTGTGTGTGGGGGGGGTGGTTGGTTGCGCTCACTTTCCGCAACATACGCCTCGTCTTTCTTTCTGCGTTCGAGTGCTGTTTACAGTTTGACGGAGCTCAAGGTGACATTTTCCCTCAGTTTTATCCAAACCCAAAACAGAGACGCTTGGTTTATTCCATTTGGGCATCAAACTGTCACGTGGTGCGCAGTACAAGGTTTGTGTGCACACGTGTGTGTGTGTGTGTGTGTGTGCGCGCATACTGCTACACAAACAGAAGAGCGAGCCGGGCTCTGTACCTCACAGTGAAAACACTCGATCCACGGTCGGATCATAAGCCAACTCGGAGCGATCTTTCGGCGCGGGAGGCGCACGCTCGGCGAACTTTGCTCACTCGCCGGCGACAGATGTGTGACCGCGGCGTGGCCGGCCGCCTCCCCCGACGAGCGGCGGTTCTGAGCTCGTCCCTCAGAGCGGCGACGCGGCGCAGGAAGAAAATAAAGTAGCTGTTGCGTCAAAAGCAAAGCGCGCGCACCGCCACTGATCCATGACGACACCTGCACATACCGCAACACGCGTACGCACTAACCCCGAGCAGATGGTGGAGCCAGACCTCACGGTACTAAACCATCCCCGCAGCGCCGAAGGTAAAGAAGACATCACCCTGACACACACACGCACAAACAGACGCACAAACAGACACACAAACAGAAACCGTCTTACCGAGGATCTGAGGGCATTTTCAAGCCCCTGACCCGAACCCTTACCATCGCAACTACTGTAAATGCGTAATGCTCAATAGCCCTCTGATGTGGTGGGCCCAGACAGAGAACACACATGCACACACATGCGCACACACACCCACACACACAAAACATGCAATAACAAGGACAGCTTGAAGTATGAAGTCAGGGGTTTGATTCAAAGCCACCAGGTTTTCATTTGTAGAAGAACACATCTACCCACCAACCTTGACTCCTCCCCCTCACACACACACAAACTCACATAGACACACACACACACACACACACACACACACACTTACACAGTTTCTCCCTGAAGAGAGTTATATTTAAACTGCTGGAGAGGAGTCTTGCTCCCCGTAGAGGTCTGTTTAATCTCTAACATCTCTCTGCTCTAAACCCTAAATGGCCTATTTCTGAATCTTCTCCATCCACACGCACACACACACACACACACACACACACACACACTCCCCACACACCCTCAAAAACAATGGCCGGGGTTAACGGCGTTTCTCAGACTCATCCTTCAACCGTCACAGAGCGGACACGATGCGACGCGGCGGCTCATTTTCAAGCCGACGAATCTCCACAGCGCGAGCGGCGCTCGGAGGCAGCGCGCTCCGCCGGGGGATTCCTCCGGGAAGCCACCCACAGACAGCGCCGAGCCGGGGACGTCGGCTCGCGCTCGATTCTGTCATTTCCTGTTCGGTGACGAAAGCCTTTGATTGGCTTAGGTTCACTGTGGTTCTTAGGGACGCGTGTGATAGCGCAGCATTCACTAGCATCAGCTGACGGTCCCTAACTACTCACAGACAATATGCCTCGACTGTAATTCACTGTTCCAGTGATGGGATATTACAGCTTGGGTCTGCCCCGACCGACCGACTGATCGGTCCGCGCCTTCAACCGCGTTGGTTTCTCCATCCTGACTTTCACCGCTGCTCCGCCCACGCTCCGCCCACGCTCCGACGCCTCCCCACCAAACGCAGAGATCCGACAGCAGGTGAAGTGACAGAAATTGACAGGTTATTTCAAAGTGCGCTCTGATTTATTTTTAACGGCGGCGGAGGGAGGGGGTCACCTCAACACCTCAACAACCTTTGGATGGATGGCCGTGACATTTGTGCGCAGATATTCACTCAGCATTTAGCTGCCGGCTTGTCGCACACTCCATGCTACTATGATAGTACGGTGAGACCTTGCGCTGCTTTGACGCGGCGGCGGAACCCGTTTCTCTGACGTTCAGGGCGCTCAGTTCCACCCGATGGATCGACGAGCTGAGAGCGTTTTGATATATTTCGATTCGGAACGGCGTCTGACGTCTTTTGAGACGTGGGAGGCGTAAGAGGGCGTGGTCCAGGTACGGCAACCCCAAAGCCTGCGTTGTCGTATTTCAATTCATGTAACTATTTTTTTTTGGGGGAGGGTCCCAACACTTTAATGTTTACTCCACAAAATACATATCAGCCCTGTCGTTGCGCACTGAGGTTTGACGGATGCCGCGCAGCAGTTTACGCGCTCGTCTTAAGTGGCGCTTCGCTGCTGCTTCGCCGTAAGTTGCCTCTTGTGAATGCCATTAGTGAGGAGGATAAATGGCCGCAGACAGCAGAATATGACGAGCAGTGAGGGGACAGAAGACGGGAGTAAATCATGCCCACGACAACAAGCCAGGAGGAGGAAGAGGAGGAGGAGGAGGAGGAGGAGAAGGAGGAGGAGAGATGAGATCATTGGTGGCCGGGGAGCGATTGTGGCGAGCAGACGAGTGTACCACCCTGAGAGGGACCAGGTGCTACAGTAAATCACCGTGGAAACAGTAGCCATGGAGACCTTAAAGACACACGTGCGGACGGAGCACGCGGGAGGAGAGAGGCCGTGTCTGGGAAGCGTGTGAAATGCAGGGGGGGGGCAGCGTGCGAGATTGATGTGTTTCTATATAATCTAATCATGGCGGCTGAGAGCGGCGCGGGTGGAGCGCGCGCTCTCGCTCTCTCTCTTCATATCACAACCTGAGTGTGTGTGTGTGTGTGTGTGTGTGTGTGTGCGTGTGTATGAGTGCGTGTGCGTGCGATGAACAGGGGAGCGAGGGAACCCAGCCCTGTCCGTGTGAGGTTATCACGGAGAGAATTCCCAACTCGAGGCTCTGAATTATTCACGGCTGTTAACGGAGGCATGGATACGTTCCCGCACATCCGCCCGGCCGCCCCTCGGACCCCCCCCCCTCCACATCCCCCCCACCACCACCCAACCCCACCCCCGTCTCACGGCTCACTCCAGTCGTTCACTTTGCGCTCCCTCAAAATACCCCTCCACCTCTTCCTCACCTCATCCAGCCCCCTTCCTCTTTCGCTGCCCTCTCATTCGTCTCTATTTCTCTCCCTATCTTTCCTTTAAGATCCCTCCATCCACCCTTCCTCCCTCCTGCTCCGTCCGCACTTTGCCTCCATCCATCTTCCCCTCGTTCCTTCCTTCTTTGTTCACCTCAAGGGCTGATCCTTCCTCTTCTCGCCTGCCTCATTTCGCCCGGCGGCTCCTCTCCCCCCCTCCCTCCCCCTCCCTCCCCCTCCCTCCCTCCCCCGCCACCCCTGCTTCCATTTGTTTTTCTACCTGTTTCACATTTGTTTTTCTCCATCCCCGCTCATCCATCTTTATTCTCTGCGTTGCTCATTTAACGCCGGGCTCCGTCCCTGCCCCAGCAGCTCTCAGCCCCCCCTCCCCCCCTTTTTCTGTGACACCATCTTCACTGAATGGCCGTGCAACCTCCACCTCTCTTTGTCTCTCCCTCCATCCACCTCTCTAAATCTATCTCTGCCTCTGTCATAGCCCCCTCATTATGCCTTCTCCTCCTCTGCGCCCCCTCCCTCTCCTTCTCTCCAGAGAAGCCATTAGGTGCTGCTGTAAGGCTATCACTCTTTTGCTCTCTCCCTCGCTTTTTCCTCCCTCCGCCGTACTCTCAGGGCAATAGGCTCCCTCCTCCGTCTCTCCATCCCTCTCTTCCTGTGTTTCTCCAGGCGCTCTTTTCGCTCCTCTTCACACCATCTGACTCCCTTCCTCTTCCGTCCGCACCGCCCTCCCTCCATCTTGATTCCCCCCACCTTTCCCTCTATCCTCCCATGCTCCGCTGCAATTGTCTCGCGTGTCGGCGGACTTATATACCCTCCACGCTGTATACTGTACATCCAGCTGCTTCGTATCTACTGGACTTCAAGCTGAAGACCCAAATATGAAATCCACGTCGGATTAGGTTCAGGAGGCCAAACAGCTCGGCGAGGGGAGGACCACGGTTTGGTCGGGGCAGCTTCGTCATCACGGTCACAGTAATAACAACTTGGTTAAGGTTAGGGAACAATCACAGTCATGACTCAATGTCCGCAGGAAATCGGCCTCCCCTGTTTTTCCCCCTGTCTGTCGTCCAGCCCGTCCACCCTGTCCACCCTGTCCACCCTGTCCTCTTTATGAGGACTGCACTTCCTCCTCCTTTCACGGACAGGAGTCAGGTTGTCCATCAGGTGTGTTAGAGAGCGTTAGAGCACACACTCCTGGACCCCACGGGATGTGGACTCAAAAACGCCATTTGCCATGAACACCAGCTTTAATGTGTCAACAGTATATAGGCTATATATATATATACATTCATATTTGAGAAGCTGACAATGCTGGATTTTGGCATTTTTACTTGAAATGATTAGCAGTTATTAATAGACCTGCAGTGAAAAAATAAGAAGACAGAAAAGCAGCAAATTCTCACATTTGAGAGCCTGGGACCATGAAATGGATTTTTTTTTTTTTTACTTGAAAAGCGACTTGAATCATCAATTCACTAACAAAATAGTCGCCTCCTCGCTGCGGCTCAAAGTCGCACACTTGGTGTCGCCGGTGGTTGTTTTTGAAACGCACTGCGAGCCTTCAGCCAAACATCTGGCTCACTGGCTCTGGAGAAGAGCTGTAATGATGAATAAATCCAATTTTCTTACCCACTTATTGTATTAGAAGCAAACACGCACAAAAATCGGTGTGCGCGCACACGCTGCAGACCGCAACCTGTCCCCCCCTTCCTTTTGTCTCACGCGTTCAGCTGCCCCTCTCCGCGTGCCACCTTCCGCTATCTCCATCGCCCCCAACGCTGCCCATCTTTGTACGCCATTAATCTCTCTCCTCCTCTGCCTCACCTCTCCCTCTCTGGTGCAGGGGGGAGGGAGGGAGGGAGGGAGAGAGAGGGAGAGACAGGGAGAGAGAGAATGACCATTATCTAAGCCAGCATCTCCAATAATTCCACAGCAGCCTATTATCCACAATAGAGCCAAAATGGCCTTCGGTAATATGATGAAATCTGCCGTAAAAAAGTAGAAATGGGACTAAAAGCGTCAGAGTGTAGAAAAAGCTCCATTCCTCAGCTGCTTTATCACATTATTGCATTCTACTCATCTCTCTCTCTGCCTCCCTCCCTCCCACATTCGGTGCATTACTCCGTCTTTCTCGAAATTCTCTCTTTTTCTCTCTGTTTGTTTGGTGATACCCCCCCATCAATCACACACTCTGATCCTATCTATTGCTTTCCTCGTCTTTCACTTTCTCCCTCTCTCTCTCTCTCTCTCTCTCTCCGTGTGTGTGCGTGACTCTTGATGAGCGCCCGTCGATCCGTTGTCAGATAACACTATGTTCTCAAAAAGTAGAAAATGGAAATTCCATTAAACTAAATGTTGGTCTCTGACTCCCGCTAATGCAGCTCAAACTCTCTCTCTCTCTCAAACACACAGTTTCCACAGCTATCCTTATTAGGACGCTACATTGACATTCACTCACTGCGGACATCCTAACCCGAGCCGTCACCTCGCCTCAGTTCACACCTTACCCCAGACCCCGACCCAGGACCACAGAAATGACACCGCCTTAGGACCGGGGTCCCCATAAGGACTGCTGGTCCCGATCAGGTGGGCATTTACATCAGCAAAGGTCCCAATGAGGTAACACAGAGGTGCGTGGGCGTGACAAACACAAGAGAGAAAGGACCTTCCAATCAGTCGTGTACCACAAATAAGCACAGGAAAAACAATATGCAGTTATTGCTAACAGCTGCTGCTGCTGTGTGTGTGTGTGTGTGTGTGTGTGTGTGAGAGAGATACAGAGAGAGATGGCAGCCTCCCCCCCACCTCCCCTCCTCCACTGCGTTGTCCCAAGGGAGGTGGAGAGGTGATGTATAGACCCTCTCCTGATCGCACGACTCAGCAGAACAGATGGACAGGGAGAAAAAGACGGAGAGAGAGAGAGAGAGAGAGAGAGGTGTACTGTGGAAGACAGAACAAAAGGGCTTTGTGTGTGTGTGTGTGTGTGTGTGTGTGTGTGTGCGTGTGTGTGCGCGGACAGAAGATGCCAGAGCTAATATATATTTTCAGTAACGTGTGAAGCATGTTCACGCAGCGCACAGGCGCCTGCACTGCGGCTGCGCAGGTTCTCCACGCTGCAGACCGGACAGTCAGGCCCGAGCCCCTCACGGCGACCAGCTCCAAAAATCGTTTCACTTACTGCAACGCGGTTTTAATATTCCTTATTTATGGCAGGAAGTGACATTACATCAAACGCAAACAATCCTATGCGTTTTACTGTACACGTCCAACTCTGAGGACCTCTGAGGCCCCGTGGGAGAAAAAAAAAAAAGGCGTCTGAGACAGCTTTTAGACAACAAAGTTGTGATGGCTGAGTACCTGCCATCATAAGTGTATTATACAGCTGCACTAATCGGGTGTCTGGCCACCTGAAGGCAGCGGAACACGCTGCAAACACAACACAACACGTATCACCACCTCTGGCAAAGGTGTTGGATACGGGGCAAAGTTGACGCTCATTGGATTCCTGCGTCATCCGGCTCTTTCACCGTGTTCACCAGCCAGGTGCTACCGGGGGAGGGGGGGCAGTAAAAAAATTGTGAGTGAGCGAGCTCTTTACAGTGCTCATAGACGTTTGATCCTGTGTTGATGATAATAAAAATACTGCCTGATGTGGTTAAACAGAATCCCGCCCAGGCTCGGCGTACGGTGTGGCGGGGGAGAGCACAAACACCGAGTCCTTCTCTTCATTTAAGCTCAACTTTTACTTCCCTGAAAGACTACCTGTGAGGATAATGGCAGACCTTCCCTGTGGTTGGGGCCGACGTGGTGCCACGGGGCCAGACTAAACCGGAGCACCATCCGTGCAAAAAGAAAAAAAAAAAAAAACGGAGCCGTAAAGAGCCAATTACCTCGGTTGTGACCGGAGACCCTTCCTCCCGCCACCTTGTCATTTCTACAAAACAAGAGCCATCGAGGAGCGGTTAAGAGGGAGGGAGAGAGCGCGGCGATGGGTGGGTGGAGGAGTGACACGGGGAGGGATGGGAGGAAAGCTGGAGATAAAGGGAAGGGAGCAAACAGTCACCCCGAGGAGATGAAGAGAAACGGCCCGGAAGAGGGTGGGAGGGAGGGAGGGAGGGAAGGAAGGAGGGAGGGATATATAGGGAAGATCGCTCTTGAAGGAGTCGACTGTCGACCAACCCGGAGGGGTGGGGTGGGGGGTGGGGGGGTGGAATAGATGTGCAAACAAACACTGGCTGCGGGGACAGAGCGAGGGAGGGGAAGATGGAGGCAGAGTGGGAGGAAGGCGCGGAGCGAGAAAACAAGCTCGACCATGTGTTTAAGTCAACAGCGGCAAGAGAAACCTCAATAGAGAGAAAGGTGTGGGCGGGAAACACTCCACGGGGAGAGAGGAGACAGATGTAGAAGGGAGGCGGGCGCCGCGAGATGCAGGAGAGGAGGCTTATCGAGAGGTTCGGAGATGAGCAGAGCGATGCGCGGGGCTGCGCCTATAGCTCGACGGCGGTGCAGACTGTTGACGGCGGAAAAACGCAAAACGAGGCGGGAGGGGAAGGACGGGGTGATGGGAATTAAACGACAAGAAGAAAAACTAATTATTCTGTGATTCCGCTAATTAGCTCTGGCTTTACTGACAAGCTCTGCGAGGCACCAGGCGTTTACCAAAGGATTCACACTACACTGATGGCCCGGGTGGGAGGGACCAGGAGGAGAGCGGGAAGGGGGTGGGGGGAGGAGTGAGAGAGAGAGTGAGAGGAAGCAATGGAGGTGGGGAGGTGAAAGATGGATGAACGGAGACGGAGGGAAGATGAGAGGGGAGGAGGAGGAGGAGGCAGTGATGTGCGGGTCTGAAGTTATCTGAAACCAACGGCATCAACGGAGGGAGAGAGGGAGAGGGGGGAGAGAGGGGGAGAAGAGCAGGAGCCCGGGGGACAAACGTGTGACGTGTGTTTACCCATGCAGTGAGCAGCTTTTACATAAACTAACAATTAAAAAGCCTCATCTGGGCTCGTACCACTGCAGATCGTGCACACGCTGCCGTGTCAGTGAGGCCCAGATTCTAATAATTACTGTTAGACAGAAGTGTGTGTGTGTGTGTGTGTGTGTGTGTGTGTGTGTGACGTGACAAACGTGTTTTAAAAACAATCGCTTCCCAGGAGCATGGCACACTTTTCCCGGGATTTCTGCAAAGTTGGATTTCAAAATTCCAAACTGCAGATACGTCCAGAGCGGACAGAACAGACATGGCGTCCAGGTAAATTGTAGCGGCCTCTAGTACAGACGACATGCGCGAGCCGACCTTTAAGGAATTTGGGATTACGGGGGTTATTCCCATATATGTCACTTTGCTCTGCTGGCCTTACTGAAACGCTTCAGTGAAATATGACACGACAGAGTCCTGCTCTCAGAAGCCAGCCACTCTGATATTAGTTCTGGATGAACTAATTGGTTCTGGACGTTCTGGATGGGCGTTCGACGACCCCCACGCGGCGGGAGCGTCAGGTGGAGCAGTCCTGAAGGTGGAGCTGCGATGAGACAATCGCTGTTCGAGAGAGAGAGCACAACATTCAAACAAAACAATGGCCGCCATGCAGAATCGCTGGATTCACTTTGTCTGCCTCCGCGTTGCCAGTTTTCACACATCAGAGCAGTCCGACCGCCTTGGGAGCGCTGACCCGAGGTCGCCACGGCGTGTGGCGGGCTGCGCGCGGCGCGGGGGTGAGGGAGCATTTAGTTTGGGGCGACATGGCACGCGCCGCGCCGCACCGCACCCGATTCGAGGACGAACCTCGCAGCGAACGGCAAGCCGCTCCTCTCGGCGCGAGAAGTAGCCCGCTGCCTCCGTCTTACCGCGCTCACAGCAGCACTGAGCTGCAACATGAGTGAGGTTTGAAGAAACGCGCCTTTGTTGCGGGACACAGTGTTCAGTGTGCGAGCACGTGGAAATATCCGAGGTTCCTGCAGGCGTTCTGCACAGGAAGAGCTACGGAGATTTTGGCAAGAATTCCCAGAAAAAAACAATGATCCCATTTCCTGGAATTCAACCCCAGTGTGCATGAACAGTATGGCTGCGCACAAGCAGACTGGTACGTGTCTGCTGACAGTTGTAATATAATGCACACAGGGCTTTCAAATGAGTGTGTGTGTGTGTGTGTGTGTGTGGGGGGGGAGAAAGACAAATGTTAGAGAGGAAGTGTGTGTGTGTGTTAGTGCTGACGCTGAAAGCTCATTTGTAGTTCCTGTGTTTTACTCTGGCAGTGAAGTACGCCACGCGCCAGGAACGTGGCACTCGACAAAGCATTAGTTTACTGATCACACACACACACACACACACACACACACACACACACACACACACACACACACACACACACACACACACACACACACACACACACACACAAACACGCATGCACGTGCTGCTAATGGTTGCTGGTAGATCCAAGCACGAGTGAAGGGGGCGAAATGAAAGAGAGGGGTTAAGTCGCTGAGTATGGAGGGATTTAAACCTCAAACAGTTGGAGGAAAAGAGAGGGGGGGGGAGAGGGAGGAGAGAGAGAAAGAAGGGGGGGGAGTGAAAGAGTGCAGCGGATGACTCACTGAGCGTGTAAGTGTTTAACTGTGCAGCGCTGGTGTTAGTAAGTGATAGAGAAATCTACAGGGAGCAGCGGCGAAGGTAATGCTGCCAGTGCGCCTGTTAACGTCTCTCTTTCCCTCCGCCTGACTCTGTTCGTCTCTGCACCTCGGGAGAGCGAGGAAGAGAAGAACGCGCCGAGGAAGGAGCGAGGGGCGGCCCCGCCTCTCGCTCCCTCTCCTTCCTTCCATCCTTCCACGCACAAACGGATGCTTCTTTAAACAGATGAGATATCCCCGGTTATTGACCCGGTGTATTGATATGTTCCACGTTTCTTTGTGCGCCTGTGTGTGCGCGCGCGCTTGTGTGCGTTTTGTCCCGGTGTCTAATGTTGTGCCTCCACTCTCTGCTGCAGAGAAATCAATGAAAACACAACCCTTCCACCTTAGAAAACCAATGATGGGGTGCTTAGCAACACAAGTGTGCGGCAGCGCGCGCGCGAGTTCGCGAATGTTTACGGGAGCTTGTTAGCGGATATTTGCACGTTCCTCTCCCAGCCCCTCCAACTGAGGGATAACAAGGCGATTCGCCGCCGCGGCGATAAAACGCGCCTACCTGTCCGCTAATCCTCGCCCCGGCGACGACGTTGTCTCTCAAACCTGGAGGTGTTCATTAGCGCCGGCTAATGGCGGCCGAGGCGGGCTAATGCGTCAGGCCCCTCTCTGAGACCGGAGAGGACCATTTGTGCCGCGGCTGCCGAGATTGATCGGGGGTGGGCGAGAGCGGCATATTGTAGCGTCGTTAGCCTTGCTCATTGACCATATGGAGATCAATACTTAGAGCGGCCCGAGGACAGTCAGAAGCGCACACACACACATACACACACACACACACACACACACACACACACACACACGTTCCTCTATGGGCAAACACGGAGCGAGAGGGGAAATGCACACGCTCACATCCACAAACAGCCTGTGGTCTAAATAATGTTAATGATTTGACCATTAGGAGTGAGGCATGAATCAGTGGTAATGGCTACAAGAGAGGGCCCGTATTGATAGATTACAATGCACGCAGGCCGCGCAGGCCACGCACACGCACATGCACACGCACACGCACAACACACAACGTAGCGTGGCGCAAAAACACAACCGGAGCCAAAACGTCGACAAAATCCAGAGGGTGGACAACAACACAGCTGCTTTGAGCAGGACAGCTACATGTCTTCGTGTTAATGCCCCTGAACAATTGCTCCCCAATCTTCAGTACGTCTTCACCATGCTGAATATTCATGACCGCAATAAGCCACGATCAAACGGCCACCTCCATCTTCCGCTGAGGATCATGGGACATAACTGAAGGCTCTGAAATAACCATTTTAATTGACCTTGAGGAGAGACTGATATGACGAATGATGTGTTCAAGGTCACCGCTGAATATGAAACATAGCCTGTTTAGCCTAGCTTAGCACAAAGACTGGAAAGACTGGCTCTGTCAGAAGTGGGGGGGGAAAAAAAGGCCCAGAAAACAAAACACGCTCTCAGGTGGCCAGGAAGTCACTGCCGCACGAACGCGACAGCACTGCGGAGTCAGTGTCAGGAGTTGGCAGCGTGACGGGAGAGCGACGGGAACGTTTAGGGCCCGCGCTCCCAGGTGAGTCTCAAGACACAAGGCCGGCTATTTCAGTCTCATCTGCAAAGAGGGAGACGAGGAGGAGCGGGAGGGGAGGAGAAGGAAGAACGGAAACTCAGCCTCTAAATTTAGCCCGATGCGACATTCCAGAGAAGAATAATATCGCTTCCTCCTGGTGCTGCTGCGGAGCGAGCGGGAGAGCGAGGGAGCAGAGGTGGAGCGGGCGCGGGCGACGAGGATCCCGCACTTCTTCGCGGGCCCTCGAACACATCCCGTGAGGTGATGAAGAATTTTCTGTACGGTTAAGAGGAAGCTGTTGCGGCGTGAAAAGTTTTCCGGGAAGCTACGTCACGTGACCCTCTGCTCGTCCTCGCGTCCCTGACCTTCTGCAGGGGGGAGGGCGGGGGAGGGAGTAGAGCTGGTGGACGCGAAGGGACACGGGGAACACGCGAGGAAAGACGGGAGGGAGGGAGGACGAGGATGGAAAAAAAACACACACACGGGAACAGGAATGAAAACACACATCCCCCGCCCGGAGCTGCGTGCTCACGTGGGAACAAACGCGCACGAGAAATGACGCTTCGCTTTTCGTGTGCGGGTGTGAGCCTGCCCTTCACACACACACACACACACACATACACATGCGCGGTTGAGGGTGCGTGACCCGGCAGGTAACTCTGCCCTCACATGAAAACTGCTGCTGTCATGGTACGGGTTTGCAATGATCTCATCTCTCCGCGTGTTTCTGGGAATATGTTCCTGGACATTTCTCTTGCGCGGACGCGCTCTGCCGCCAGATAACGACTCAAATGCTTAAACTGCGTCCACTCTCCGAGAACTGAAGTGCTTCTACGCAAGCAAAAACGTGCAGGACGGGACCGGTTCCTGCTCTTTCGTAGCTATGGGCAGACTTTCTGTCGGTTATAATAGCGTTGCGCTCGGCGAAATCACCGCTGAGGTTCGGGGACACGTCGGCTCTGCTGCAGTCGGATCCGGCGGGACAAGAAACACAAGCCGTAAGGACGACGGTTGCCGGATTATCCCGAACCGCTTTCTGGTAAAAAGGTGTGGTAATATCTGAAGAGTGGAAGCTAAATATCTCCTGGCTTCAGCTACGTACCTGCGAGAGCGGCATCAAGCTTCTGATCGTACTCCCTGGACAAAATACGAATACGAATATGAATACTCTTCATCCAATACATGTCCCATCATCAGACTTCTCTGTAGTGACGCTGAACTGCTCCCACATCCCGGAGAACATCGTTGTAATCTGAGCTAGAAAAGCCCGCCTGACAAAAATTCGGCCCAATTTGGAGTAAACTGGAATTATCCTTTCAGGGCCACACTCCTGTTAAAACACCTTAACTGAGCTGGAGTGGTGGGGTGACAGGATGATCAATCAGCCTACTGTAGTGCTCACTCAAAAGAGAGAAGTGTGTGTGTGTGTGTGTGTGGGGGGGGGGCAAGTTTATGCCGACCCAGGCTGGGGAGACGCGACAACGATCAGAAGCTCCATCACACCGCGGCTCAATTAAAGTCGTTTCTCGTCAGTGACTCTTAAATGGGGGGGGGGGCACTGAAGGTGCGACGACGAGCGCACGTGTCGGTGACCTCTTGTTACGCGTCCACAAACCGCCCCGCCCACAGCATCTCCCCTACGCCCCTCTTTGCTTTCTCCCAGAGGTGGAGCGGCGGCGGGGCCCACCCACAGCGAGGTCACGGGGAGATTTACTTCCTTATCAATCGGGCCAGACAGCTGCCTGTCAGGGGAGAGCGGGACCGAAAGACGGCGGGGGGGATGACGAATGGAATCGCTGGCGAGATGGAGGGCTGCGATGGGCAAGGTCACGTTACTATGGAGATTTTACAGCGGCGTGACGTCGGAGGCAACTGTTGTGACTATCTGCCACGGACGCACACATCAAGGTCTCCGGCCCACAGTGCGAAAGACGGACAGGAGGGGGGACAAATGGGAGAGAGTGATGGATGGAAAATGAGGCAGATTTGGTCTTTGCTACGACAGCGATGGGGAGAGTGGAGAGCTCAGAGTGTGTGTGTGTGTGTGTGTGTGTGTGTGTGTGTGTGTGTGTGCGTGCGCGCGCCGCTGCAGCCCTCCTCTGCCAGATTACAGAGTGACGTAGTGTTATCATTTCTCTGATACGAGCTCTGCCACAAGAGGAGGAAGAAGAGGAGGGAGGGAGGGAGAGGACAGAAAGGGGGAGGGGTGACGAGTCTCATTGCTGGAAAAATGGTCTGATAGCCAAGAAAAAGGGAGGAGGGGGAGGGAGGGAGGGAAAAGGAAAAGTGAGAGAGCAGAGATAGAGACATAGTGCCACACAAAGGAACGGAGCAGACACAAAGAAAGAGAGACAGGCAGAGGAAAAAGAGGGCAAGGGAAAGAGAGAGCAGTGGGAAGTGAAAGAAGGAGGGGGGTTCTTTGTGTGCAAGGAGGTGAAGGAGGGGTGAAAAGACGAGAGGAGAGAAAGAGAGAAACAGAGAGAAAGAAAGAAAGGCACGGAGAGATGCTCTGAGCGACTGGTGGGTCACGGAAAGAGTGTGTGTTTGTGTGTGTGTGTGTGTGTGTGTGTGTGTTCTGTTCTGTTCTGTTGTGTTCGTGCGTCCACATGGCAGCAGCGAGCAACATTTACAAAAAGGCAGCTGTTCCATTAGCTACCACCATTGTGTCTAATTACATCCTGGTCTCCTTAGACACACACTCACACCCTTACGTGCACGCACACACACACACACACACACACACACACACACCCAGCAGCATATGTGCGCATAAATACACAACCGCTGCCTCTCCAGTCAACCAAGAAATCCCTACCATGCACGCTAACAAGGAAAGGAACTTGGAGCAACAGAGCTGTGTGTGTGTGTGTGTGTGTGTGTGTGTGTTAATCACACTGTCATGCACGCTCCCTTACAACCCCACCCCCTCAACACAAGAACAGGAGGCAGAGAAATGACACTTAAGATCCATGAGTGTCTGTGTGTGTGTGTGTCTGTAAGCAAGCATCTTTCTCTTGCTCTCGCACACACACACACACACACACACACACACACACACACACACACACACACACACACACACACACACACACACACACACACACACACACACACACACACACACACACACACACACACACACACACACACACACACACACACACACACACACACAGAGACACACACACCTCCCCCAGCCTTTGAGGAGAGGAGGATCTGAGGCTTTGTGAAATACCAAACATACCAGAGAAGCCACATGAGAGAGAGAAAGGCAGCTTTTGAGGAGCCTCAAAAGACAGAGACACACACACACACACACACACACACACAGACAGACACACACACTGAGACACAGTGCTTGCAGTTGTTACAGAAATGAGTCTTTTCACACTAAAAACACGCACGCACGCTAAACTAACATGTAAAGGCAGATAGACAAACACGTCCACACAACCCGCACACAAACATGCAAATACACACACACACACACACACAGACTTCCTCCCTAATCAGCTCAGTGGTGTAGCATTTGGATAAGAAGCACTCCTAAGACTCCTTGACAATGGTGAGACAGGAGAGCTTACATTGTATTAAACCAGACAAACCGTACATGAGCATCCTTCAAGCTCGGTGCTGCGGCTAACCTGCCGCCTGCCGTCACCCCTGACTTCACGCCGACAGCAGCGCGCTCACCGCAAACCAAATCGGGGCACGCGTTGACTATTTCAGCAACGGCGGCGCGGTTTGCGCTCGGGTTGCGTTGGTTAGGGGTGAAAGTTGGAGGCGGGAGCACAGAGAGGCGAGGACTCCGCCGGCTTGTGGACGGTCGTCCCGGAGCCCAGGCCAGCTCTGGTAAAGAGGCCTCGGCGGGTTGTAAGGCGGGTAGCATTAGCTGTAGCGGCAGGAGAGTCGGGGGCATCGCTCGGCACTCTGGGTAACTGTCGTATGGATGTGGATGTTAGCTGCAGTGACAGCTCTCCATCACGGCGTTCGACCGAACAACGTGCGAGGGGTTTTCATAACCACAAAAACAGAAATTTGCTACCGCATTATTTGAATTGATGCGCATTTCAAAGCGTTGTGCTGGGCCACGCTCCCTTTTAGCTCAGCTCCAAACCGACAGTCCTCTCTTCTCAGCTGTTAGTGTGGTCGCCTTGGCAATGAGGCTCCATGAATTTTTTCCTTCTTCTGTGGGTGGGGGTGGGGGGATTTGTTAGCCTGTTGACTTCAAATAGGAGCAGTCTTTCTCCCAAATTGTGCGCTGCTCCTTTAATCCAGCCTCACGCAGTTTTACATCATCGAGTGTCTGCCCATCTCAAATGTCAAACGCTGTGTTTTCATATCTGAGATACAAAGTCAACAGGACGGGGGTGGGGGTGGGGGTGGGGGGGGGGGTGTTGGGTGGGACGCAAAGCAGGCAGGTCACCTCATTGAGCGCGTTATCAACGAGAGCAGACGTGGCTCGCTCTCCTTCACACACACACGACAGGTTTGTCTCGACTCGCACTTAAGGAGGGGAGCGGGGAGGAGTTACCTCCGAGGGCACATTGTCCATTACAGCTTATTAGTTTCCTAAATCGCTATTCGTTTTGAGCGGGGCGCCCTGCGGTCTAATCCCGCGGCGAGGACGAAGCGGCGCGGCCGGAGAACGAGAGGGGCCGGAGGCTGACGCTAAGCCGGCATCGGGGCGAAGCAAACGCAACATCTGAGGAGACGCGTGTCGCCGACGCAGCCGCGCACAATGACGGGCGTGAGCTGCGTGAAAGAGTCGCATATTCACACGCGCTCACGCACGCACACACACCGTCTTCATCCCCATTTCCATCCCCCCAGCCTTGATTTATGAGCTCAACCTGGGAGATTGCTTTCCACAAGAGAGGGGGAAACATATACCAGCCTGCCTTTTGAAAGACACACACACACACACACACACACACACACACAATGTCATAAACCCACGCCTGGCGTCCATGTCAAGGTGAAATGGAGTAGGAAAACAAATAGATGTGCTCGTGGCAAACCAGCGGTCCGGTGAGCAGTGACTCTGGAATAACTGTCTGAGACGCACGCCGCAGTGATTTATTTTTTCCCATCTACATCCAGCAATCAGCGGGACAATAAGGACACAGGGGTGCTGCACGTCCGCAGACGGTAGCGGTCGTAACAAGTCACGTAGGATTAAAAAAAAAAAAAAAAAGGACAACAGAAGTCCCCCCAGTTCTTGACAGAGTGGATCGTGGGAAGAGCTGGAAAAGAAGCTGATTTAAATCACTGCGGCAGACAGGTGTGTCACCTAATCTGCTGCCGTTACACCCCCCGCATCAAACGGGCCGACGCTCCGGGTGTGTTGATTAATGGCCGCAGTGATACGGCTCATCCTGAGGGGTTGGGGTGGGAAAAGTGGACGTGGTTCCTCGGTGCTGCGCTATTGCAGCGGTTACTGGTCCACGCGTCGTACATGAGATGTGAGGCTGTAAGTGACGTGAGATCTGGCGTGTGCGCATGTTGACCCGCAGTCAGCAGTTTCTGCAGCGACATTTCTACGTCAGGTGTTTAAGGATGACATTGTGATACATGCATGGAAGTGTGTGCGTGCGTGCGAGATGTGACACTGTCCAAAACAGGCCAAAAGAGACCTAAATGTCCTTGTGTTTGAGCAAAATAGCAGTCAGCCACAAGCCCAGGTGTCAAATGCCTACTGAAGACTGATAGCTGGAAGCTCGCTGGTGTGTGTGTGTGTGTGTGTGTGTGTGTGTGTGTGTGTGTGTGTGTGTGTGTGAGAAGCATACAGCCTCTCTTACTGATCTGCAGCCACGCTCTGTAACAGCGGACTGCGCCGATGTGGATTAGCCTCCCCAACTGTGCGCGTATTAACGGGTGTAATGCAGGTGTTAAGCATTTCTAGGAATTACAGCTACCTCTGCTGCTTCTCTGCTGCCAGCCAGGGGGGGGGTGTGTGTGTGTGTGTGTGTGTGTGTGTGTGTGTGTGTGTGTGTGGGGTGGGGGGGCAGCCTAAACAACGGCTGCGTTTCAGCGTGATCGTAATTGCTGTTTTACTCATTTTCATTTTTACACGACTGGGTCACACAACACGCCAGCCGCTTTCACGCACCAGCACCGCGCAGCCCGACAGCCAGGAATGTTAATTACCACCGTCTTGACAAAAGTAGAAGTTGTTCGACGGAGCAGGGCGCAAACAAACCCCGTCTAATGAGCTCATTTCACACCGTCACAGGGCCGGCGCGGACACACGCGGCTTCGCCCTCGCCATTCCGTTTTCCGGCGGGGTCGTGGGCAGGCGGACACACGGCGGGACGCTCAGCGCAGTCGGCGCCGCCGCCCTCACGCTCAGCTCAGGTGCGTCGCATCTAACGCCGCTGTCCGCGGTGCTGGTGCCGGAACCGCCGGCAGGGGAGGCGGGAGCTGTCCGGGGTGCTCGCCGCCATCGAAACTGCTGACGGGCAGGGTTCCCACCGCTAACAATGACAGAACGCAACCCGCGCCGCTGAGGGGGGGATTTGCCGTTCCGCACGGTGCCGTTATTTTAGGAAGCGCCGCAGCGAGCTCTGCTGTCGATCGGGACTTCTCCGGGCTTCCTCTTTTCTCTCGGCCGTCTCGGAGCCCATGCGAGCCCGTGGCGCTGTCGCGCGCTCGGGCTGGTTCGCTGCCTCACGCATCAATGTGACAGTGACGTGTAGGTAGCCTCAAATCAATATTGCCTCGTAAAACACGGCCTTTATGTTTAACGTCGACTACTAAGTGTGAGGCTCTATTATTTTACATTACAGCCCAGCACGATATCGACACTTTCCGCCGTATTCAATAATACAGGCTTAAAAAAAAAAAAAAAAAGCACGTGAGGTGACTAAGCACCACTTAATGTAACGGCACACTATGCGGTGCGCTCCAAAAGGAAATTAATTGCGCCGAACTGCCAATTAACGAATGTGATCTTGGGTAAGTGGTGTTAATAGTTCACCGTCTTGTTCTGACATGAAGGTTCATGCCCTCCAGGCAGGAGAAACCTGTCCTTGTAAACACAGAGGCAGAGCCGCAAACACACACAAACATGTCCAGGCGGTGTTTACTGTACATACGCACGCACACACGCAGAGCCACGGCGGAGAATCTGCACACATGTACACACACACACACACTCGCACGCAAGTTCGCTGTAGACGGTGCAGGTAAAAAGCTGTGCTTTCCCAAGCAGTTTGAACTTTGTGTGAGACTGGCAAACATCCCTGTGTGTTAGGGTAAGCACATTTTCTGCCTTCTTGCGCAAAAACTACAATAAGGGAGAGCGGGACGGGATGGGGTGGGGGGAGGGGGAGGGAGAGAGGGGGAAGGTGGGCGACAGCGCGCTTCAGTGCTTACCTCTGACGAAATGACGGCGGGCGAGGGAGGGAGGTCAGAAAGCGCGTGAGGTGAGGCGAGATCACGTCAGAGCGCTTCCCACATCTCAACACGGCCTCCGCTCAGCTCCGAGCCCGAACAACAACAAAAAAAAAATCTCTTCATACCAACGTAGTGGAAGTGAAGAGGGAGAGATTGTCACGTAGCATTCACAGCACATTTAACCGCACAGTTTAGACTGTGGGAGGGATTTGTGTTGATGTCTGCATTTCTAAGATGACAACTGCACATGCGTGAATTTACGAAATCCCAGTGCTCTCTAGATTTGGCTTATGAGAGAAAAAAAACATTTATGTCATTAATTCTATCTAAAAGCATCCAAAATGGCAAAACACAGTTGAAAAAGTATCACATTCACCTGTAGCTTCAGCTGTTAAAGTGTAACTGTGTGTCTGTGGAGAACTGTTCAGCTGCGTATTCTGGACATGATGTTGCGACTCTGTGACACACGTCTGCTGTATTTTATGACATTTAGTCATAAGTGGTTTCATGGGCCACTGAAACCAAATGTTGCGAAACTCCTCACGAACGTCAGAGCTTTGGGGAGGAGGGTCGACCGCGCGTCAGCCCAACGAGCAGACCGGAGAAACCGAAGAGGAGCTGCTGATAAAGTGACGGCCGCTCGCCCGCCGCCGCCACCCGCATCCGCAGTCGCGCCACAGCAGGGTACAGTAGTGCAGCCGCGTAGAGCGCACGCGGTCGTGAAGCTTGAAGCGAGCGCGTGGAAATATGCAACGCTCGAGACAAAAGTCGCGGCCGCAAACACTCGCGCAAAGCGGGCCATCGGATTTTGCTGCAGCAAAGAGCAGCACAGAGTGACACCAGGCTCGGTACGTTAAACTCAAACTGTGTGTGTGTGTGTGTGTGTGTGTGTGTGTGTGTCCTGGAATTAGTGTGACAGGGCATTTTCCTGGTAGGAGTGTGTGTTTATTTGTTCAGCTAAACGCAGTGTTGGGCAGCTTGAGAAATCATGATATAAGACTGGAAAACAACACATAATGGTGGTGGTGGTGTGTGTGTGTGTGTGTGTGTGTGTGTGGGGGGGTAAAAACAATACACACACACACGCACACCTATGGTGTGGAGTCTGTGTGTGTGTGTGTGTGTTTAAGTACATGTTTGCCTGAGACGGTCCAAACAGTGGTCTGCCCTTATTCCATCTCTCCTCTCTCTCTTTCTGCGTCTTATCGCGGCGGACGAGACAACAGGACCCCTGACAGGTGTCCTGCGCTGTGCCTGATAACGCCCCCCCCACGCAGCTGCTGCCCCATCTGATGGATGGACGGTCACGCACGCGAACGGGAGAGCATGCTAAACGTTAGCCTGGTCAGAAATGCCAACGTAGCTCTGATGATCGGTCGCTAATATGGATGTGATAATTATCAATCACTAGTAATTGGCAATAAATCAGTGAAACTGATGATTAAAGTGGCATAAGGAGACCTTTGCACATGAAAACAATATTTGTTTTGCTCACTGATCTGACAAGGTGACGCCACCGCTCTGCTGTTAGCTAGGTAGATAGCCGAGACGTTTGCCGTACGCGATGCCACTCCGCTATGCACACCGACGGAGGTGCAGGTGGCCGCGCTCTCACAGGCGCGTCGAAGCTCGCACGGATCTTTCCTGCTGCGCGTTTGCCTTTGTGCGACGGCTGACGGAAACGCGGCTGTGGAACGTAGCGAAGGTTCCCGGAGCCCAGCGCCACGACGCCCCTGAGGCCCGCTGAGCTTTCTGCAGTGTGGATATAAAAAAACATAAAGGGGGATTTCACGTCTGATCATATATCTGACCTGGTCAGCTCGGTCGCTTTTACTGTCATTCTGTTCATTTCAACTGGATATGGACCGAACGAAGACAGCGTCGAGTCAACGGGGGAAGGAGGGACGTGTAAATGTTGCAGGTCGCCATTTGCCAGCCGGCGTGTGTTTTTTTTAATCGTCAGAAGCATCTGAAGTCATTGTGCATGTCGTAGCCAAAACTCCCGTACACAAAATGACTTACATGAGCACGGCTGTATCCTGTACACCCAAATAATTAATCAAACTGTACAAACAGTGTGTGTGTGTGTGTGTGTGCGCACACGAGCCACAGTGCCAGCGGGAGAGAGGAGAGGGAGTGTGGGAATAAAGACGGGGGGAGGGAAGGAAAGAGATGGAGAGAGCGAGCTTTGCGCAACCATCAATCACCTTCTCGGGGTTCAAGTTTATTTGGCTTCATTTTTCTTTGAAATACACAGAGCGCAGGAGAGGGAGAGGAGCCGGAGGGAGGCGGAGGAAAGGAGGAGGACAACACGGGGGGGGGGGATATGGTGGAGGGGAAACTACCTGAGCGTGAGGGGATGAGGAGGGAGGCGGGGGGAG
Source organism: Psettodes erumei (assembly GCA_016785225.1). NCBI lineage: Eukaryota > Metazoa > Chordata > Actinopteri > Pleuronectiformes > Psettodidae > Psettodes > Psettodes erumei. The sequence goes on from JAFBJZ010000612.1 coordinate 1,453,177, forward strand.
AGGGGGAGGTGAGAAGATGCTGCACGTGCGCAAGGAGCGGCGACTCGAGCCCAACGCCACCAAACAAATCTCTGGAGAGAGAGAAAGTGCGCTCGTGTGTGTTTGTGTGCGTGTATGTGTGTGTGTTTGTGTGTGTGTGCCGGTCTCACAGGCCTAATGAGAGACCAGAGCTCCCTCAATCACTACTCATCAACTTGGACAACTGTATGTAGGTTACTCTCGCTCTCTCCCTGTCTCCATTGCTTTTTCTCTCCCATCTCCCTCCGCCCTGTAAAAGGTCCGTGAGCCCGTCTTCCCCATGTTCTCATCATCCAGCGCTCTTTTTCCAGCGCGGCCCGCTCCTCCGCGCCCCGCGAACATATGACTCACAGTTCCTCCTCGCCACTCATTCATTCCCATCCACTCTCACATTTTAATCGGCCGCCTCTCTCTCTCTCTGTAAACCCAGCTTCACCCTGTGGTGGAGCATCAGTGTTGCATTATTGTTTTCGGGGGAAAATCTCTGCCCGGGCACGCACCCTGAACAGCGATGACATCATTTATCAGGCGAAAGGGGAGGAGTGGCACATTAGCTGGGCTCCACCGACGCGTTTTCATTTCGTTTCCCCTTTTCTTTTGCCCCCCAAGTTGGGGACAATCGCACAAATGTTCCACCTCTCCAGCAAACGCTGCAAACTCCTTTTTCCCGTTAGCTTGTGAGCTAACGCGGCGGCGAGCCTCTTGCACTGAGCTGCTACGACTACCGGCCTCAAGGCTGCGGTTTAAACTCCTGCGACGCGTCATCCTCTGCTGTTCTGACCTCCCGCATATGAAAAGCGGGGTTCCGCCATGCGGCGCACACCTCCACCTCCTGGAGGAAGTTCAGGGTGTGACCTTTGTCTGAAAAAGTGACACGAAGAGTGGCAAAACAAGAAGCGCCTCGGTTTATACATACTAACGCACCTTCAGCACGCAGACACAAGACAGAAAATGTAAGAAGTAAAAAAAAAACTCTGAGACCACCGAGCTGTGTCTCACTAAAGACAGCGCGCTAGGACAGATCGGGGATGATGAAGGTTGGCAGCGTACGCTCCTGCACCGCGCCGAGCAAAACGCCGGCGCTCTCGCCGCAACCTGACATCTGTTTAATGATGTTCGTGTCAGACGCAGTCGCTTTCGGCAGCAGCTCCTCCAATCAGAAGAGTCTGAGTCAGGGAGCCCAGAGCACTGAGTGACACAGCTGAATTGCAGGTGAGGGCGTCTTATCAAAACTTTGATAAGTTTGACGGGTCGGCCTTTCGGCTGCGTGAATATCAACATGGCAAATTTGATTTTGTCTGGAGCGGACGCCTGCTCTCTCTGCCGCTCCTGTCAGTCGGCCTTTTTTCAGTATCAGGTACAAGACTGTTGGATTAGGCTCCTTTAAGAGCGGATTAGCTGTGTTGGAGCCATTTGAGGTAAATTGCTCCGAGGAGTCGATCTACCCCCCTCCCTCCTCCGCCTCCGCCACCGCCACCGCCGCCACCACCTCCTTCCTCCTCTCTAAGACGCAGTCAAAATTCTCAACCTAATCCCCAAAGAGCCTTACTGCACCTCCCCCCCCCTTTTTCCTCCTCCATCCGCTCCCTCTTCCCTACTTGGAGCCCACACAGCGGAGCGATGAGGAGTGACAGACATGTGGGATGTGGGGGGGCGACATGCGAACGCAGCGACTCCGACAGACACATGTGGGTGAGCCGTATGACGTAAGATCGGCTGCTTTTTTTAAGTGCGAACCTGGCGGAGTGTGTCACTAAACGGTGGCGAGGTGAGCGTCAGCGAGCGAGCGTTCGCGTCTGACTGAGCAGATGGGGAGGATGGGGTGCGTTTCGGGGACAAGGGCGGGGTCACATCTGTGTCGTCCCAGGCGTTCGTCTTTGTGCGCGCCTGTGACACTTGGCACGGTGGCCGCACTCAGAGCCAACAACACAAACAAGGTGATTAGCAAGTGGGGACGGACACGTTATTGCTCCAGATGAATGGACTGACCTCGCACTCATTTCTAATAGCCAACTGTTTCCCTGCCGTCTCTCTCGACGTGTCCCAAAAAAAAAAAAAATCGATTCTGTTTATTCCAGGCTTAAATCCAATTTGTACAACACTGATAGCGCTCTGCTAATACAATCTGCAGCTGAGTCCGATGCCACACTTGTCACTAAACTATACACCAGTACAACCTGCTTACAGCCTGGAACATTTGGATACTGACAGGCTGCCGCGTGTATGCGCACACGCACACAGAAGGTACCCCTGCCTACCCCAGTCTTGGAGCTGCCATTGATTTAGGTTGCAAGGTGCTGTGGGCAATGGTTGCCATGGCAACCGGCAGCCGAGCAAGGCAGCCAAAGTTTAAGCTAGCATGAGGAGTGTGTGTGTGTGTGTGTGTGTGTGTGTGTGTGTGTGAGAGAAAGAGAGAGTGTGCAAGCATCACGTCTGGGTGAATGTGTGTGTGTGTGTGTGTGGACTGTTTGTGAGTGTGTTTATAAGTGGTAGAGCAACCAAGCATCCATTTATGTTTCTGTGTGTGTGTGTGTGCGTGCGCACGAGGTGCTGGCGGGGTGACAGCAGTCTGTTTAGTATGCAGCCTCCTGACTACATCTCCCTTCCTCCCTCCCTTTGGCCCACAGACACAGCATAAGAATGATCTATCCCCCCCATGAACACACACACACACACACACACTCTTGGCTGTGGCTGCTCTTCTACATATGCACATACAGTCACACACACATGCACTCAGACACCATGCGCCTGCAGACACATCGTGTCACGACCGGTTTCCGACACAGCGAGGCCTGCAGGTCGGTGTCGCAGATGAGGTTAATATTAGAGAGGGTTTGATTACACACACACACACACACAGCTATAATAAACACTCCACCACACAGTGACATTCCCTGGAAGGCGCAGCCTGTCGGTGGAGGTGAGTATTGATATTTCCTCGCCAACCCAGTATTCACACCCCCAGGGCGTGTCGAATGGGTGGAAATGGTCTGTCTCAGTGTGTTTTCTGAACCCAGCAGCTTCGGTGGAGTCTGTGTGTGTTGTGTTGGTTGAGGGGGGTTGGGGGGGGGTCCCTGGGAATCGTTTTCCCTCCTGCTGCTGCCAATGTTGCTCAGACACAGACATATAGATACATAAACACACACGTCTCCAGTTTTATCTCAATGCATTTGCATAATAAACTCACTATTGTGCAGGCTGTGCAGTATTATATGCACACACACACACACACACACACAAACAAACAAACAAACACACACACATATGTATACAAAGTGTTGTATCAGATACAGGAATGCAGTAGTGCATTTAAATACACACACGCATACGGTATATGTATCTATGTATATATTAGGAAACATACGCAAGCAATGACACACACACACACACACACACACACACACACACACACACACACACACACACACACACACTAGTATTGATCGGGAGTAGTGGAGTGGAGCTCCGCACTAACAGCTCCCTCTAAGCACAGGGGAGGCAAAGTGGTTAAGGAGGCAGGGAGGGGGCGGAGGGAGGGAGGATGGATGTGAGAGGAGAGGAGAGGAGAGAAGGGGAGAAGAAAGGGAAATGTGAGGAGAGGAGAGGAAAGAGGAAGCAAAGAGAACAGATATGGTGGGGGGGGGCAGCAGCAGCACAGAGAGAGCTGTTTGTCTGGTGTTTGTCTTAACAGGAAGCATCTCAGAAGAGTCAGAGAGAGACAGAGAGCAAATACACACCACAACACACCAGTCTCACCCCCCCCCACACACACACACACGCACACCACACACACACACACACACACACACACACACACACACACACACACACACACACATCTTCAGAGCCTCTCTACAGGATCTGAGAGCAGCTCAGCTCAAGCCCTGACACGTGTGCCAGAGAGAGAGAGCAGTATTCACTTGTGTGTGTGTGTGTGTGTGTGTGTGTGTGACAGAGTGAGCGGGAGATAAAATGTGTGGACGTGAGGGAGGAAAGGTGATATCTTCTGCTCGTGGGGAAAGATGGAGGGAGGGGAGAAATCACTCTGTCCCCAGTTCTTCTCTCCACCTCTTCCTCTCTCGCCCCCACCATGTGGTTTGTAACAGACGCATGCTGGATATTTGTAACCAATACTGATATTCACAGCAGTGAACATAAACCTACATTTAATTTGCCCTGAGATAAAAAAAAGAAAATCATTCAGTTTGGCTACTGCACTATTAGGTGCTGAATGAGACGATACACTTTGATGGAAATTACATTTGTATCAGTAACAACAACAACTACTGTATAAACGCGTTTCCGACCTCATCTTTGCTTCATGTTCTGTGAAGTGGGCTCTCACACCCACACCCGAGCGCTGGGCGTCCCCACGGCGGGGTCGGCCTGCTGCGACCACGCACCGCCAGTTTTGAAGTCAGAGCCATTGTTACAGGTGGAATATGAAGGTTTTTGATTCCGCATTCAAATGGCAGTGAAACTTCAGAATGAAAAATGACAATCCACCGTATATCCAGTCATTATTAATGTCAGCATCATCTCTTCAAAACAAATGTTTGGCATTACTGCACCGACACAGTGCATCTGTTAAAAGCTGAAATTGGCTGATAATATAATATATAATAATATAGTATATAGCAGCAGTTTGACTGTTGCATTGGGTGAGGTGATGTTTGTAAAGCAGCGAGTGCGAGCTACCCCTTTGGGAAGCCGGCTGTGTGTGTGTGTGTGTGTGTGTACGAGCCTGATTTTATATCCTGATGGGGACATCATCACATCAACCCAAGAGGATTCATGTCACTGTGGGGACAAACTGAGCTCCCCATGGTTGAGGATTGAGGCTTGGTTTCAGGCTGAGGGTTAAGATTAGGTATTTCGTTGTGATGGTTAAGGTTAAGGTTAGGGGCTAGTGGCTAGTGTCAATGACTGGCCTCCCACGAGGATTTGTGTGTGTGTGTGTGTGTGTGTGTGTCTGTGTGCGTGCGCTAAATCCCCCACCCCTCAGTCGAGGAGGAAGGAGAAGGGGACGAAGAGTAGCACAGAGAGGATGAGGAGTGAGACTGGAAAGGGGCGGGGAAGTAAGGTAGAGAGCAGGAAAGGCTGTAGCAGGGAGTGTGTATGCCTGTGGGTGTCTTTTTTGTGTGTGTGTGTGTGTGTACACGTGTGAGGGGGCTGGTGTCGTGACTCACAGGGCTATTAGCACCGGCGTCGGCTCCTTTGTGCGCTGCAGCCGGCGCGCGACACCGCGACACTCCTGCAGTACATGCACAAGCGCACTCACGTGCCCACTCACTCTCTCTCTCTCTCTCACACACACACACACACACACACACACAGGCAGTCAAACCTGCTGCTCCAATTTCTGAGGATGGCACCAGAAGCCCTCCTCCGAGGCCAGCACCTGTCAATCCATTCCTATCCAATCATCACTCAGGCAGTCCCAGAGACCCGCCCTGGCGCTGCTGGCTCCACACAGCTGCACACGCTTGTGCAACAAGCCACATCCGTCTCACAATCGCTCTGTTTCACAGACGCGCACGCACGGAGGCCACCGCATCATCCGTCACTCGCAGACACTCACACAAACGTCTTCCACAGACTCACGCACACACGCCTCTGCTCTCCCACTTGCTGCTTCCGCTGAAGCATCCACCGCCGTGGCGACGGTAACCGCGACAACGGGCATAAATTAGTGTCATGGCAATATGCAAAGCGAGGGAGCAACAATTAAAGCTTGACTAACGAGCTTTTGAGGAGCGAGGCTGAAGTTTCCCCCAGCAGCTGCTAACTGGATTAGCCTACACACACACGCGCATGTACGCACACGCACACACACTGGGAGAAAACACAGAGGAGAGAAAGGACAGAGCAGTGAGAGACTGATGTTCAGTTACCACCTGTGAGACAACACACACACACACAAAGTCAAAGGCTAACGTACACATGCACCAGTGCAGACAAAGAAAACGCTTCACCCACACGCAAACGGGGAGCTCGACATCGTCAGCACACATGACTCCATTTATATCACACGCACAAAACATATACAAACCTTTACTGTTCCGGCTCAGAGGAGGCACGCGTCCCCTGTCCCTGTCAACCAATCAGCTCTGACCGAACGAGCGTTCAACACGGCGCTCTCTGATGATACCCAGACACTAATAGGCTAACGGGTTTTATGTTTTATGGGGCAGAGAAGGAAAATGGCTCAACCGTGATATCTGTTAGCTGCCGTGACGGGACACATTAGCACGAGGCCGTGATGAAGGTGGTGCAGTTTAGTGGGAATAGTGCTGAACATGTCAAAAAGCAATAATCAGTCTTTAAGATTAAAGAACCAATGTGTCTGTGTGTGTGTGTGGGGGGGGGAGTTGTAACTGCAGCACCTCCTGATTTATTACATCTGGCACATTATTATGATTTTTCTCCTGGACGTACTGAAGAACTTAGCGGCTCTGCGTCCAGCGTGCTTAAGGTTAGGGCACAAACGGCTCGAAAACGTTACTAATAAGAAGCTGATTGCCTCTGATAGCTGACCAATGATTCAGTAAGACCCAAAGTTACTTTCATGTTCGAAACATTTTCCATTAAAAGAGCACTCCAGAGGGTTTTGTATTGCAACTCAATTATGAAAAAAAATACGCTGCCAATATTAAAGCAGCAGAAGCAGAAGATATCCTGACGTCTATTCCCTCGTGGGAGGAAGCAAGGAACTACATTTCCCACAATGCTCTCAGCTAACGCAGTCTCTTTGGTAAAAGTAAACTGCAGACGCGCGACCCTGACGTCATCACGGTGACATCGCGTGTCAGAGCTCTGTTTTCACAGGCTGAGGACTTGTAAACTGATCTCCGTGTGGAAAATCCGCAGACTTGCCCTTTACCGTAAGCGCCAAGTCGTCCACACCCCGTCAATATTGACGCAAAGACCATCTGCACCCTAATACACTATCCCTCGGACAGAAACACAGCGCGGAGAGGTGGCTGTTATGTTTTCATGTCGTACAGTTGACTCGCTAATGCTATTTGAGACCTGCGTGACTAAACACTAAAAATAGACCAGCGCACTAATTACAGTCATTAGAACTGTGCTAAATGAGAGTGGTGCGTATTTTGCATTTCAGACACTCCGCTCTGCACTGCTCACTTCTTTCAATCTCTCTCTCACCCGGCCCCCGACTTCCTTTTTAATATGCTCCGTCCTCGCTCCGCAATAAATCTCTCCATTTCTGCATTTGCCTTTCTCCTGTAACTCCTTCTCTTTCTTCTCTCCACATCCTTCTCTCTCTCTCTCTCTTTTCCCCGTCTCCAATTCTCTCTCTGCTCACTCAAATAAATCTCTCCACCCCCTTCCACCCACCGCCCCCTAAATCTACGAGAGACACACAAACATACGTGTGCGCGGCCTCGCACTCGCTCACTCGCGCACACAAACACACAGCCCTCCAGGCAGGAGCCACAAAGGCCCCATATTAATAAATCTGCTCCTTTATTGGTGCTGAGTGTCTCTGGCAGAGGGAGAGAGAGGGAGGGGGAGAGAGAGGGGGAGGAAGGAGGAGGAGCAGGACAGATCACCAGAGGGGAGGAGGAGGTGACTGACTGTAGTCATATCATAAACACAAGGGAGGCAGAGTGAGAGAGACAGAATGATAAAGAGAGGAGGAGACAACACTGACAAGTGCATCATCAACACACACACACACACACACACACACACTCTTTCTATTGACGGCAACACAATGGCCCTGAGATAATGAGCAACGGCAGGAGAAGAAGCGCACGAGCGTGAATTTGACCGGCGTGGGCGTTTATTTGTTGAGGTCCGGTCCACCCACGCCTCCTCACCGTCCTCCGTGCGGCCGATTATTAAGGGCGCCTGACACCTGGCTGAACCGCCGGAGCGTTCAGAGCGGGCCGCGCCGGTCGCCGGGCTAGGGAAACAAACTGCCCGGGGTGGGCTCTGGGTAATGACGGCGGCTAGCTCGGCTTAGCGGCCCAATCTCAGCCATCAGTCAGCTGTGACAGATTGGGGATATGAGCAAAGGCGCCGTTTAGCTTGGGCGTTTGGCGTGTGGTGTGTGCGAGCGCATGTGTGTCTTGGGGGAGGCGGGGGCCATCGGCGCCATCCGCTAGTGTTGCAGAGGCATCAATACGCTCTCGACAGGCCATTTTCCTATGCCTATTCCAAGCCCTTGTTTGTTGCTGGGGCAACTACCGCCATTTTACCTTCCCTGGCTGCACCTCTGGAAGGTTTTCTTAAACGGCGATGCGTGCGCTGTAATCTCTCCCAGTCAACTGCTTGAATAAACTTAGCTCCTATTATTTCTGAACCGCTGCCGTTGGGTACCGCGAGCGAAAACGGAGTCCATGCTATCGGCTAAAAGGGTTTCTCTCAGCCGGAGGGCGTGGGGCAGTTGCCTTACCTGTCCGTGGGGCTGCATGGCGCTGTAGGGCATGTTCTGGTTCAGCACTTTCTGCTTCATCAGCAACATCCTCTTCTGCTCCTCGCTCAGGTGGGCCGTCTGCCCCGGGATCGGCCCCTGGGTCTGCCCCGGCCCCGCCCCCTGGCCCCCGCCCCCGCCGCTGCCGCCCATGTAGGGGGGCATCATGGGGTTCTTGACCTGATTGTTCCCCGTCATGGGTGGAGTCATCCTCTGGCCGATGTGATCCACCCCGCTGCCGCTGAAGTGACTCAGCGGTTTGGTGTTGCTGTAGGACAACATGGCAGCCGTCTGCTGCTGCTGCTGCTGCTGCTGCTGCTGTTTGGACAGGGCGCTCTGGTTGATGCTGTTTGGCTGCTGCTGACCCATCATGCCCATGTGGTTGTGAGGGAGGTAGTTGCTCATGGGGGCTTTGGGCCCATTGTTGGGGGCCATCCCGGCCACTAGAGGGCCCTGTGGCGCGTTAAAGGCTTGCGGTGGGTACATCATGGGGCTGTTGGGTTTGTCCTGGGTGAAGGGGCCGGAGTTGTAGGGGCTGGTTGGAGCGCCTGCAGGGGACCAGTTAGCCGCCTGCTGCTGCTGCTGCTGCTGCTGTTGCTGCTGCTGCTGCTTCTGCTGCAGCAGTTTGGCGCGTTGCTGAGCCATCGCTTTCAGCTGCTCCGCCGGAGAGAGCTCAGGCGTCACCGGCCCGACGGGCTGACCCCCGGGGGCGACCCCGGCCGCCCCGGGCCCCGCGCCCGCCTGGCCGACCCCCGGGCCCGGGTTCATCATGTATCCGTTCCCGGGCCGAGAGCCCGCTTGCGTCTGGGCCTGGGTCGGGGTTTGAGGGGAACGAGCCACGCAGTTATGCAATGGTGAACCTGATGCCATGGCGACGGCTGGGGACTGCTGCAAGGGTTGCTGCGGAGGTGTTCCGTTGGCAGTGGTGGCGAACTGCGGGCCGGACGATGACGGTCGGACCTGAGGAGTCCAAACGCACAAAAACAATCTCATGAGACACGCGCCATCAACCCTTACACGAATATTTGAATTCAATGCTGAGAGGCGATGAGCCCGGCTCCGCGTAAAGACTGGAGACGGGAGGGGCAGTGAGGCCAGCTCTCTCCTAAATTCAGAAATACATCAATCGACACCTCTAAGCTCTCTAATTAACAGGTCCGGTGCCATCTTGTCTCTGCAGAGAGCGATGCTGCAGCCCGAGCCCAGATAGAGACATCGCACGACGTTACGCTGACATTCATCGGGAAGGCTGCCGCACGTGACTTCACCTGCATTGCAGTTTCTGCTTGTGCACGTATAAAAAGTACACCTGCAATCATCGACAAGAATACGCTGATTTTATGCATCCAGATGCACGCAACGTTTCATGGGGAATTGACGAAAGTGGAGAAAAATGCTCGATCACACAACGTTCAGGAAAGTCGTTTCAAAGAAAATTCATCCCTCCAACCAGATCTGAGCTCAGGTTGAAAGGGTTCTTCTCTGGCCCACGCCAAATCCCTCCGCCAAGCACGATGCAAATCACTTCATTAGATTTTGCGTAATCCTGCCGACAATTGATGGCAGGTGTACTATTAAGCTAGCTGTCTGCCCCGGCTTACATCTTTATGCTAAAGTAAGCTAATCTCTTCCAGGCTTCAGCTGCATGCTTGCCAATCATCTCATCCCACTCTCAGAGGAAAAACCAAAAGTGAGCCTTACTCATTCTAAAGCAGATATGACTCACGAGGCAATTTATATTAATAAAACAATTATCAGGGTATCGTTCCTGCCTCGTTACCTGGCTGGACTATTTAAGAACTGCTTGGTGATATTTTGGTCAAAAGATACATAAAATATCCACAGGAGTCGGTTCAGAACTCTTTTCAGTCTTGCTTGGAAGCCACATTGTCCAAAATACCTCACAGCTATCTTTATCAAACTTTATTTATAACCCCTCCCATCTCATCTTTGTTTCTGCATCCCACCTGTTTGAATTTATTACTATGACCTAGAATTAAGAATGGGTTCCCATTTAAAACCAGTTAAAATGATCTGGCTTCAAATCCAGTCAGATGAAAACAGATGAAAAAGCAGAACTAGCACTCGGAGCCTGTAAAGTGTGACTTGTACGGTGCGTGCAGTTGAGACATGTTCCTGAACTGTTGCTGTTTTGACAAGCGGACAGACGGATCTGCTGCGTCTGTCACAACTGAAAGCCAACAATCACTTAACGTGGCGCTCGCAGGTGAGTTACCAGCTGACAAACACGCAGTTATTTTCACCTCCGGAGAACGCGTCGCGCAAACACCTGAACGACCCTCAGCCGCTCGCGTGCTGACCCTGTCGACACTGACCTGCGGCGAGCCTATGGGAACCTGTGGACCTCCCTGCGGGGGCTGAGGAGGAGGAGGGGGCAGGGCCGCCGCGGGCGCCGTCGCGTTCCCGCCGGCTTCCTGTGGGCCGGGGGTCTGATTGTTCGCCGGCCTGCCGAACTCGGCCTCTTTCTTGTCCTCGAAGTCCTCGTTGAAGAGGTCGTGCATGTCGTCCTCTGGCACGGTGTTGGCCAGCTCGTCGATCAGCTCCTGCCACTCCTGGTCGTTGAGGTTGATGTCGGAGAACAGCTTGTTCTGATTGGACAGGGACTGGGGATCGGACGACTCCATCCCGCCCGGGTCATCCAGCGGCTCCTGTTTCAGGTCCTTGAGGAGGCCGAAGCTGTCCTCCAGGTCCAGGGAGCCGTTCAGCTTCATGTCCGGGAGGTGGCTGCCGCCGTTCTTCCCCAGCTCGTCCGACGGCCGGCCCACGTGGTTGCCGTTGCTGTTTGTAGTGTTGTTTCCGCTGGAGGTGTTGGGCCCGCCGAGCAAAGGCTTAATGTCCATTTGGTGGTGCAGGGGAGAGATGGGCGGTACACTGGTGTTGTTGGGGAGTCCCGTTAGCGAGTCCAAACCACCAGAGCCCTCCTTCCGTACCCGTTTGGCGGTCGGCGAGTAGCTGCCGCCGTCGCAGATGCCGTTCTGGTCTCCATTGAGGGGCGATCGCGCGCTGTCCAGCTTCCTCTTTACGGTCTCCTGGAGCTGGAACAAAGAAGAAAAAAGAAAGTATGTTACAGTTCGAAGGGGCACTGCAGACGTGAGATGCTAGCAACGTGAAAACTTTTCTGTGGTCCTCCAGGCGCTAACAACAGAGACAACACGAGATACCAAATCAATAAGGCAACAGGCTGCTTCCTCTCCACACACATCGAGAAGTGTCGTGAGGAGGCAAGAGGTGTGCTGAACATCAAAATATCACCAAGACAGATCAATTGTTCTCTCAGCACAGACTCAATCCGTCTGGAATAGCGATCACACCGTCGGAGCGCATCTCGAGCACATACGTGCACGAGCGCACGTCTCCTTTAGCGTGAAGTGAAAGACTTAGCGTCCCCTCTCGATGAGCAGAGCCCGGCGGGCCGGACTCCGAGAAAGATCAAAGCGAGAGCTCGCGCCCTATTCTCTCCATCGTCAGGATCAGCCAATGGGCTGCGCCGCACTCTTATCCTAAACCTAACTGCCCCTGCCACGGCGCAGACGAGATAACGACAGGGTGCTAACGAACGCTGGCCGGCAGTTAAGGTAATCACTATCATAGACCTGGGTGGGAGAGGAGCGGAGGAGCAGACAGAAACCGAGACGGGAGCGGGAGGAGAGGCGCGAGGCCGAGCTCGGGGGGCCGGCGGAGGGGAGAGGAGCCCATCGGGACCACGCCCGGGTGAGAAGCGGAAAAATCTCACCGGCCCGTCCTTTTATCTGCCCCGAGCGAGTGTTCTCCGTCGGCAGAACACGCGCTTTTCGGAATCACTCGGAGCGGCCGGTTGAAAACAGCGGTCTCACATGGCTGCGCCGGCAGGGGGCTCGTTTTACACTCAGCTAACCATTCTGCGGGTTTTATCAACGCTTGGCCCAGAGTACGAAGCATGTAAGTCAGTCAGTTGCACTCGAGGTGCAATTTCACAAACTCCCGATCTCCATTTCACTCCTAACTCCGGTTAATTTCAGACCCTAATGAAGTTGGCAGAGAAATAGCGGATGCTATTAACATGACGGATGGGAAGCGGGGGACTTCATTTATGAAAGGTTCCCGGGGTACAAATTTTGCGCTCCCACCAAATCTGAGCCCGAGTTAAAGATTCATACCGAAAGCCGATCTCGTGTCAGAACGGCCCGCATTAAATTCACTGCGCCTGGAGTGTCGTTTCGCCGCATGCGTAATCTCACGAGGGCTCGGCAAACGAACACGTGGTGGCAGATTACAGCTACTCACTCGCAGCCAAAAATTTAATAATTTACAAAACAAACACACGCCACAAAGGCAGCATACTGTACGTGTGCACAAACGCAGGCGTCGGCTCTTTGTCATTCAGATGGAACAACAGACAAAATATATTCAGAATGTATTCTGACCCTGAGGTGGACTCACTCACGCTGGCAGACACACACACAACGCAACACAGAGCACGCATGTCATCTTTTTTTTTTTTACTTTCTTGGTTTTCTGATGTGTACGTGTGTGTGTGTGTGTGTGTGTGTGTGTGTGTGTGTGTGTGTACTGGGGGGGGCTGTCAGGTTGCTATTTCCCCTCTCTTCTCCACTATGACTGACAGTAAGCCTAATTGGTTTTATGGCATGATAAACATTATTATTATTGACAGCTAAAACTACAGTGTGTGTGTGTGTGTGTGTGTGTGTGCGTGGCTTGAACTCTCACGTTGGTGTGGCCATTACCGGAACAACTGAGAAAAACAGACGAAAACACACATCTCCACTGTCACGACACGGCTTCATCAGTTCTGTGTGTGTGTGTGTGTGTGTGTGTGTGTGTGTGGTCCTGCAATCAATGGGTTTAAATAATTCAGGTCTCCTGCATGTGGGCCCGGGTTTGCAAGTGAGCGAGCAGCGAGCGAGCGTGTGTGTGTGTGTGTTGCAGGCTTTCCCTAAATGCCAGTGACTCAGGTTGATAATAACAGACTCGCCTTTCAAAGCCCACCTATAAAAAGTCCCATAATTATCCAGGTGGTGTGAACTATAGCACCCTCCCACACAGACGCACGCATGTGCACATGCACACGCACCTGTGGAGAGGAGAGGAGGGAGGAAAAAAAATCGTGACCGGCCTCACCTTCTTGATAAACCGCTGAACGCAGAGACGGAAACAAAGAAATAGAAAAATACGCTCATGCAGAAGAAAAAAAAAAGAGTGGACTGCGGTTCTGTCTGCTCAGAACCGTATGAGTCAGCACGCCCTGCCCCGAGGGAACGTGACAGGGCGAGCGGCGAAACCGAGCCGGAGAAAAACGCTCCGTATTAACTGCGCTTAATGAATGGCTTGTTTCTTTGAGCCCGATTACCAAACTAATTACACCTCTGAATCCAAGTAATGTACCTGTCAGGCAGCGGCAGCACAGCCTCACAATATTTCTCCTCGTTTGACAATCGCGGCAGTGAAACACCTCGGATGCGCACGGGGATCGAGGGGAGCCGGCGTTTGCGCGCGAGAGAGAAAGAATCCCGGCCGGAGCGAAGAAATGGGGAGACAAAGAATTTTAATAGTTTAATCAAGCCGGAGCGCTGGAGAGCAGGGGGGGTGGGGGTGGGTGGGGGGCAATCGGAGTAAAAAAAAGACGAGAGGATGTAAAAGAGCAAAGGCGGGAGCGAGCGCCGCTTGTTTCCCTTCCCTTCCCGCGTGCGTCCCTCTTTGACACAAACACCTGCTGACTGCTCCTCCGTCTGCTCCCACGGCAGACACAGACGCAGAGAGTGACGAGGACACGGGGAGACAAAGGTAAGAGAGACGCGAGGAGGAGGAAGAAGGGATTTATTTGTCAGGCAGATGGTCTTTTTTCCCTCTGAGTGGTGGAGCTACCAGAACATGAAGACGAAGAGGAGGAGAGAAGAGGTGGTGGTGGTGTGTGTGTGTGTGTGTGTGTGTGTGTGTGTGTTGGGGGGGTAGGTGACTTGATGGAAAGGCATAGCGCGCCAAATGACAGCGGGGAGCAAACGATGAGAGGGTGATCAGAGAGGGAGAGGGAGGGAGAGGAGGAGAGACAGAGACGGAACCACTAAGGTGCTGTTGTTATAGCAACCTGCTGCTCTGCTGCTTTGTGCGCTGCATCCTCCTCCTCCTCCTCCTCCTCCTCCCGCTGCCTTACTCACTCTCCACCAACCCTGCCTCCTCTCCTCTCCTTCCTTCGCCTCCCCCTCCTTAAAGGTTGAGCATCACATCGAATTCAGACGGCTGCACAATATGTGGGGGGCTTTTTTTTTTTTTTTTACCTCGCAAACTACATGTGAAGGCATGTAGACAATACGAGGAAACGCGGTCAACAGCGGAAACCTTTTGTCCGCTGGATTACACGCTGAGGTTCGGCACGAACGCACACAATCGAAAAGCCACACGGCAGCATCCAGCGGCGAGCAGCACCGCGACGTATTTCATTCGTGCCAAGCGGCCGTCCCTCTCACCCTCCTCCTCCTCCGCTCCTGCCCCGCTCGCTGCCACATCACCTCCCCACGCCAATAACAGACGACAGCCACCGTCCGAGAGAGGGGCGGGCGCGCGCTCCTCTCGGCCGTCGGCTGCAAACTTGCTGGCTATTAGCTGTTTTTTTTTTTTTGCAGCGAGCGTCGAGTAAGAAGCGTCGCTTTTATATCAGTGGCTCCGATCGATCAAACGCTTGCTGAGAACTCGGCGGCGCGAACAGATGCGGTAAATCCTCATCCCGGCATCACAGAGGAGCCAACAGAGCTTCCTTTCTTTAATTTAACAGCAACCTATGACGCTCGTGTGCAGCTCTGCGTTCTCATTGGTGGGACGTCATATGTTCAAAACCCGGCCCTGAGCTCAAACTGCCGTTACGCGCGTGACGGGTTTTCGCTGCTGCGGAAGAAATTAATTCACGAGGACTGTAAATGAGTTCATAATATCTCCTGATGAGCCCAGCCCCATCAGCCCGGAATTACAGCTGTCACAGACCATGAGCTCAAAAAAAAAAAAAAAGAGAGCGTGGAAAACGTTAACCGCCACTGGAAATGATTCCGGAATCGACTCGCCGCGCTCGCCCGGTCAGCTGACGCGTGTGGCTACGCCCGCCGAGAAATTGGGGGGATGGGAAGATGCGTTCGCAATCAGCCTCGCTGGCGCCATCGCACGCGAGAACGCGAAGGAGTACCTCGGGACACGGCGCTTGCGTCACCAGAGAGCAGCGTGAGAAGCGACAAGCTGCTGTTGTGTTAACGTGGTAACAACGAGGGTCCGAAAACCATGGGAAGATGCAACATTTCCGACGCGAGATACGCGAGATATGACCTCACCAGCACAAATACACAAACACATCTGTTGTGTTTTATTTGGGCTCCCTGGCGCCGGCCGGTGTGGACCCTGTGTTTGTGTGTGCGTGCTTGTTCCCGGTTTGACCCACTAGACTGTGAAATGAGTCAGTTAAATCAAACAGGTCTTTAATAAGTAGCGGAGGTGACGGAGAGTTGGCGGCTGCCTGCAAACGGCGGCAGGTCGACATCAGAAGCGGCTCAGACTCGCTGCAGGTGAAACCGACTGGAACTCGTTTGTTCCGAGGAGTTTGTTTCACGTCGCGACGTCCGGAACGAAACTGAGGAGACCGTCCGGACGAACGACCCTCGGCTCCTCTCTCGGCTTTAATGAGCCTCAGTGAAAACAGGAGGACCAGGCGGGAGAGTCACAGGCTGTCCTTCATCTCAAGGGCGCGGGTTCGAGCGCACGTCAGCGAGCGCCCACGCTGCTGAAGTGTCCTTGAGCAAGACATTGAAACCCAGCAGGAGGGTCGTCCTGTAAATGATCCAGGCGTTACGGCTCTAAAACTTGGCCCAGGCCCCACAGCCCGTGTTGGTGGAGAGAGAGAGAGAGATTTGGACCTGGTCCTGGGTCACAGCGGTCAGCAGGCCCAAAGGTTCGGGTGAGGCTCGCACTTTAAAGGGAAAGTACGTATATTTGTTTAGCCGCTAAGAGCTGGAAGAGAGGTTTACTGAAGCCAGCTAGCTTAGCCTAGCATAAAGACCGGAAACGTCAAGTCCGCGTCGTCCTCTCGCATCGACTCGGGGCCGATCCGCGCCGCTCTCCGCTCTCACACCTCCACGCCATTGTTCTCATTGTAACACTTCTTCCTGAATGCGAACCTCCTCGGGCGCGCAGCGTCTGCTTTTCCTGAGCAGACTCCCCGAACCGCGGGGCCGTGGACGGACGGAGCGCACAAAAAGAACGCGGCTGTGGGAGTGAAGGACAGAAAACTCCAAGTGACAAGAGGAAGGTACAAACAAAAGAACCATTTGGCCGCCGTCCCAGAGAAGAGTGTGTGTGTGTGTGTGTGTGTGTGTGTGTGTGTGTGTGTATGGGGGGGGGTAGAGAAAGCGCCTGCCAGTCTGCCTCCTGTACTCAGGGGCCCTATACACTGCTGATTTGAATACACACACACACACACACACACACACACACACACACACACACACACATCTAATCTTCTAAACAATAAACGCCTTACTTCTTTTTTTTCTTTTTAACCTTTTTCCAATTCTGGAAAAATGAGTCCAGTTTCTTTGTTTACAGTCAGAGCAGTGGCAGATGTGAGCGAAGCTGATCAAAATAAAAGTATTTTAAAAAAAGAGGACGCCGATATCGTCACGTACGACAAATCCACGTAGACTGACGCGGACAAAGTGCTGAGCTGGGATGGAGGCAGGTAGAAGATGTAAAAGCTGTTGTTCGCCGCTGCTCTCTCTCACACATACTGTACATGTTATGCGTGTGTGTCCGTGTGCAGTTCGAAAGCGTGTGTCATCAGCACTTTCAAACCTGCTGACCTGACATAAAAACCTAGTGGCCACAGAAAACCCTAACCCCCCCCCCACACACACACACACACATCTACTCTCTTCAACACCAATCCCACAACTCAATAACAGAGACCTTAGTGTGTGTGTGTGTGAGAGAGAGAGAGAGAGAGAGAGAGAAAGAGAGTGGGAGAGAGAGAGAGAGAGACTGATAGAAAGAAAGAAAGAAAAGGGAGGGGGATAAGGGAGCAGTATGTGTCAACAGACACATTTATAAACCATTAGCACTGAACGCACAACTAATTATCATCCGAGTCAAGGACTGTGTGTGTGTGTGTGTGTGTGTGTGTGTGTTTGAGCAAGTCTGAGTGTTTACATTTTAGAGATAAAGTGTAAGTAAGACACAGGGCAAGCAGAGAAGCAACAGAGAGAGAGAGAGAGAATGAGGGGACAAGAGAGGGGAAACTGTGTGTGTGTGTGTGTGTGTGTGTGTGTGTGTGTGTGCGTGCGTGCGTGCGTGTGTGGTTCCTGGCTGAGTAGCTCCTCTATTTATAGAGCTGTGGCTCCTTCCTGTTTCTGGAGCTGTACCATCACACCAGGAGGGGGGGTGGGTGGGTGGGGAGAGAGAGAGAGAGAGAGAGAGAGAGAGAGAGAGAGAGAGAGAGAGAGAGAGGAAAGGGGAGCCATGAGGAGAGGGAGGAAGTGTGAGTGGGTGTGTGGGAGGGGAGACTGGTCGTGTTTGAGTCTTTAGTAAATCAACAGATCCACCTCCTCCCTCCCTCCCTCCCTCTCTCCCTCTCTCTCTCTCTCTCTCTCTCGTCCCACCCCATCCCTTCTTCCTCCCCCTCCCTCTCTTACTCAACAACAGCGACCGACAAAACTACACAGCAGAGAAGGAGAGAGCAAAAACAGAGGCCGAGCTAAGCGGCGCTGAGGGATGATTAGTGGGATATGTTAGCATCTGATGGGGAAATTACAGAGGCGTGCCGCGCAACGGGACGCTCGCCGTTCAGAGTCACGAAATCACAGAGCTAGCGGCGGCGAGCGTCAGAGAACCGCGCGGTAGCTGCGCGTCCTTGGATCGATAAGGCGCTTGAGCCGGGCGGCCGCTCCCGCAGGCCCACGGGCAACGCCGTGTAATCGGCGTCTCATACGAAAAGTCCTGCGAGTTGTCGCGGGGGGAAAAAAGCATCTCGTGTTTGCGTTTCTTTTTAAACGGTGGCGACAGTGTGAAGGTGTGAGAGGAAGGAACCAGCTGTGGTTGCCACGATGGGTTTTGTTAATAACTTCCTGTTAAAGTACGCTGTTGTGTTGACGGGAGACACTTGTTGAGCTGGACCGCTCGTGTTTTACGCCAGGCTATGGGCCCGGGTTCCCGATGAGCCAAGTAGCAGGTCTGGGCCATCTGTGCGGCGCGACCGCCGGGGTTTCTGCGTCGGCGCTCGCACGCCGGAACGATGGGAGTTTTCGGATTCGATGTGACGTGACTCAGATCGGGACGGGCGAAAAAAAAAAAGAGCAAAATCTCGACTGGGCCATTTCTACGAGCACATCCTGTAGGGGGGGCTGCTTCCTCTGTCCTCTGATCGGTCGGTCACTCGGGAAGTTGGCCGCTCGTTGTCTGGCAGCTCCGCCACGCTGTCCGCGTCACGCCGCATGGGAACGCCATCAAATGCCTCGTTTATGAACTACTGTACGAGTCCTGACTGCAGATACGAAAAAAGATCAACACAACAGGAGAGGAAACGAGCGAAGGGAAAGAAGTGTGTGTGTGTGTGTGTGTGGGGGGGGGCGCTCCTGGCTTCATGGCCAGATGGTCACCAGGAGGGGCCTGACAGCTGTGTGTGTGTGTGCGAGAGAGAGAGAGACAGATTGTGTCCAACACCTGTCCTCCCTGGACACAATAACGGCCGAGACGCACTCCGCATGGGCGGCATCAAACGCAGAGTCGGCGAGGAGGACTGGACAGGGGAGACGGAGGAAAAGACGAGACAGGTGGGACACTTGTGGGAGGACGTTCACCTCCGTCCCCCGGTTCCCGCCGCCGCGTGCCGAGGACGGCGTCTGCAGCCAGGAGCGTGCGGCGTTTGTGTGTAATGTCAGTATTAGTATGTGGCGCGAGCGTGCAGGGCGCGCGCGCACATCTGCGCGCGTTTCACGGGGGCCGCTCCGATTGGCTCGGCCGGGCAGCGTGCCACGGGAGGCGGGCGCGCGATTGGCTGCGCTGGAAACCCAGTCGGCTGCTGCCTCCGCCGGAGCCTGTCGTGAGGGCAGACTGGTGCACAAACGCACGCACACACGCACAGATTTATGGATGCTCTCGGAGCAGGAATGGCAGTTTTTTCCCCTCTATTTCACCAGCCTTTCCCTTTCCCTTCTCTGCGCCGTGTGTCTCTGAGCTGAGGGGGGAGAGGGAGGGAGGAGGGGGGAGGAGGGAGGGTGGCTGCTATGGTAACAGATCGCTGTGGCAGCCAGTGGAGGGGCCCTGATGGCTACTTGGCAGCAGTGCCAGAATCTTACTGGCTGCACACACGCACCGGTGTGAATGAGTGTGTGTTAAGTGTGCGTGCGCTTGCGTGTTTTGTCCAGAAGACATGCAGAATGGGGAGGTGTGTGCGTGCGTGTGTGTGTGTGTGTGTGTGTGTGTGTGTGTGCGCGCTCTGCGCTCCAGATGTCCTTAGTCGTGCAGATCGATGGCCACACGAGAGCACATCCCACTAACTTGAGTCACAGCACCCGTCTCCTTGTTCCTCTCTCTCTCTCTCTCTCTCATACATCCAGGCTGCAGGGCTCTCCCACTTCTCGTTTCATAACCACATACTTTCCTGCGAACTGACCAATCAGCGGATCAACTCCCCTCCCTCCGGCCACGATAAATCAGCCGACGAGACTCCGGCACGACGAACAAAATAAATACGGTTCCAGTCCACTCCTCCTGGCCGTCTCCACTTGCGCTAATTTTTCTGCGTGCGCGGAACTGGGTCACGCAGTAGTAGACCGCTGCTGCTGCCGCCTCTGTGCGCTTCTTTAAAATGTGCGCGCCTGCGTGCCTGTTTACATAGGCCAAACACACATTTCAACCAGACCTGGAAAGAACAAAGTCCGACTCGGTGTGCGTGCATTGGCGAAAACAAATGCAAGATCCAAGTCTGCACGCACGCACACACACACACACACGCAGATAATTTATGCCCTGTATAATGTGTTACCATATGGGAGACGTACTATACCTGTAAGCCTGCGCCGCACCTTTGTGTGTGCGTTTATCAGTGTACTCGCATGAAGAGGACAGCAACTGTACTTTACTAAAACATTCCAGAGAATTACTTTTCAGAGGGAACATGCTTTTTATTTTGGATCCCTGGCTGCTCCCCACTCAACCTCAGTGGGTCGAGGGAAAGATGACCCCCCCCCCCGCTTGAGTCTGGTTCTGGTAGCAGAGGTTCCACAGGTTTGTTCCTTTCCTGCCGTTGCCAGGTTCTTGCTCATTGCTGGTTTCCTCTCTGTAATATTCAAATGCCTTGACCTTACCCTGTGATTCGGTGCTAAACAAATAAAAATGTTCAGCCATTGCTTGGGGAAGATGGGGGAACTGTCGTCACGGAACCAGACTTTTTAGACGGGGTTTTTGCGCCCCCCCAGTCTAAAGCTCCATCTTCATCGCTCTTCATTCGTTCCTCTCCGCCCCGCGCCCAACTTTTTTTTTAAAGCATCCATCCCCTGCTCTGTGTCGCCCCCGACGCTCCCTCCATCTGTCCCCACACCGCGCAATGCATCATGTCTCTCATCAGTGCGGGGCAGGCAGATCCGTCATTACCCCAGCATGCGAGTATTGATCCACTGCCTCGCTGTGTACGTGTTATTTTAAGATGCTCAGACCTGTAATCAGCTTGTTAATGATAGTCATTGCCAAAGCGACAAGCTCTGTGCGGTTATTCCAGGCCCGTGGATACCGGCGAGAGGCTGGCAGCCCCGGACACACACACGCAGACACACACACGTCCAAACAAAACACACAGATGAACACTTCACGAGGGTGGATGGTGCTGCTGCGCCAATGACAGCGAGAGCGGCTCGCTGGGTCAAACGTCTGGCGAGGAACGCTTCCTTTACACAGCTCACACGCGTCCTCATCACCTTCCCGTTCACCTGGACCCAACCGTGTACGTGGTGGCTTTTTACGTCCGCATCTTCTTATGATCATCTTCTTGTCTTGCACTGATAAATAAGTGAAGCGTGTTGCACGTTTGTGCGCGCTGCTGGCCATCGGTAAAAGGGAAGTGAAGCCGTGTAGCCGCAGGCCATGACTCACTTTGGACAAATGACTTCTGCATTCCCCCCAAAACATGGCAATTCCACATTCCCATCAACGATAGCGTTAGCCTAACACACACACACACACACACACACACACAATTCATCTTGATATATTAAGAGATACAGGTGTTGCACCCCCACACCATCCTTCCAAAAGCAAATCCATATTCACGCACACACACACACACATACACACACATACACAGCTCTGCCAGTATGGATAAGCCCTATTTGGCAGTGTTGAGGAAGATGCATTTCAGAGGTAAATGACATCATTACCATATAAATGACTTCCAGCCAGACACATCTGCTAATGTAGCTTCACACACACACACACACACACACACGCACACACACACACACACACACACGCATACACACCAACAAATATTATATGGGTTACGCATACTTTTAGTGCAGCACACTTTCACATGGCGCACGCACTCAACACAACAGAACTCAGCCTTAACCTCACACACTGCACATGGCGTACCATTTCAAAACAGACACACACACACACACACACAGACACACACACAACAGTTTGTTGTAATGCCTACTGACGTGGAGATGTTTGACCCAAGATGCTTTAAACAGCGTCACCGTGCCGCGCATATTTACTGTAAACACATTCACACGTTTGATATTCTCCAGCTATCTGCTGTCGTCAGCACGCGGAGCGATACGCTTCCACAACGTGTTAACCGTAGGATGGAGCCAGTCATGTGGCAGCACTGCTGGAACAACCGCTCTTTGTTCGTTAGCTCAACAGAAATAACTCGTTTCACATTTTGATATCGGAAAAAAATACTGCAGTGTGCTCTTCATGTCGCTGCAAAGTGAAACGTCTGGTGCCGGACCTGAGTCGGTGTTAGGTGTGCGCGCAGTCTTGGACAGCGTGTGCGAGGACATGAACATCTTCTTCTGCGGCGCCCTTACTTTTTGCAGCTTGCTGCTGTTCTGCGAGTGTGCTGCCCCCCGCGGCGAACAGGGAGGGAAAAAAAAAAAAAAACACGACTCTGTTCAGGACCGTGCCTTCGAGCGAGGAACAGACTCGACGTGGAATCTCTTCCCGTGCGAGAGATCCCCATCGCGTGCGAAACAAAGGAAAGCGCCGCCCGGCTCAGATACCGAGCCCCGCGACGCCGCGGCTGCACGAGAGGAGCCCGTGTGCCGAGCACAAAGCGGCGGAGGACGGTTTTTAAGAGCGCGCGGCATCTTTGCAGACGGTTACTGCCTGTGCGTGTGTGTGTGTGTGTGTGTGTGTGTGTGCGTAGCGGGTTGTGTGTAACCTAAGAGACGCTCTCTCGTGCTACACAGACAAGAGGAGGAGGAGGCAGGTAGGCGACACTGACTGCAGCAAAGCTGTGATGGCCGTTATTGTCCTCAAGACTAGGACGGCTTTTATCTGCTCTCCAGGCTCACAAAGAGGAGCGAGAGAGAAAGAGAGGGGTGGGGGGCGAAGAGAGAGAGAGCGAGCACACAGACTGCCTGCGGCTCGCTTTCAACATCTCAATGACTACATACACTCCTCTCTCTCTCTCTTTTTCCACCCCGTTCTCCTCGCTGGTCCTCCTCTCCCTCCCCATTTGTAGTCCTGCCTTTTTCTCCTCCTACTTGCTCTCTCCCCTCGTGCCCCCCGGCCATAAACATCCGCATGTCGCACACATGCCATGAAACACAATGAACGCGCACACACGTGGCTGCGGACAGACACGCACGCACACACACACGCACAGACACCACACCACCAACACTGAGCAACACCAGCAGCGTGGGCTTTGTTCCAGAGCGCTGGTTCTGGGGTCCTGGGGAAGCGTTCATGCAAGAAATGCGTGTGTCTGCACGCACGCACACACACACACACACACACACACACACACACACACACACACACACACACACACACACACACACTGCACGACCGCCCTCCCACCCAGACTGTCGCTTCTTAACACCATCACTTATTCATGTGAGGGAACATTAGAACGGGACTCTCTCCCTCTCTGGATCTGTCTCCATCCCGCCCGTGTGTTTGTGGGTGTGTGTGGGCGTGTGTGTGTGTTCTTCAGAGGGGGGGGTTTGTTAGTACGAGTGCATGATTAGACAGGAGCTATAGGTTGGGGCGTGGGGTGTGTGATGTGAATTGAGGAGGTTCAAATTCACAGAACTTCAGACAACTGGGCTGCTCTTTACTTACCCAGCAGTCTGTGTGTGTGTGTGTGTGTGTGTGTGTGTGTGTGTGTGTGTGTACATATGTGCAGCATCTGAATGGTTTTCCTGTATGCCAAGAGGGAAAGAGAGAAAGTGTGTGTGTGTGTGTGTGTGTGAGCGACAGAGGAAGTTATTAATTATTTTAGCTCCTATTAGGAGGAACACGTCAAGTCGATACCCCTGGAGACGTGTCATGAACGCCTCTTATTGTTCTCTAGCTGACACACGCCGCTCTTCTCCTCCTCCCCCCTCGTCTCTCCTTCTCTCCCCCGTCACATGCACATTTCCTCTCCTCCCTCCTCCCTCTCGTTCGCTCCGGCTGCGACACACGCACCTCTCCCTCTCCCTCTGCCTCCCGCGTTCTCCCGGCGCGGCTCTGCTGCGTTTTCCTCCAGCGCCACATATCCTCCGCCGCAACCTTTTCACTCTCATTTCCCATTTCTGCTGCGCTGCTTCACCCCCCCACACACACACACACACTCCCCCCTCATCTTGTTCTCATCTCTCATGATTTTTGCCTCCTCCTCCCCTCCTATGATACAGCCGTCCTACCTTGAGCTCTTCATCGGAGCTAGCTCGCCCGCCCCTCCCTCCATTTCCATTCCACATTCACTTAATCTCTCCTGACTTTTCTGCCGCTCACCCACACAGACGCAGCTCACTCATCTCAGTTGAACTGTCATACCGTTTTTCTTGTGTGTGTGTGTGTGCGTGTGTGTGCGCGCGCGCGCACGTGCGTTTGTGTGCGCCCGCCGCTGGGAGATCATCTGGAAACTCGCAGCCTGCCTGGGCTCAGGAGCCGCCGTGGCTTTTATCCCCGGCTCCGTCGCGCTGACTGCAAACCGCCCACAACCCGCTCAAGTGGCCAATGAGAAGACGGCAGGCCACTTCCTCGTTTCGAACGCCATGTGTTTTAAAGAGGCATTGGACGGTTGCGCACGGAGAGAGGGGAACGGACAGACGGGGACAGGCGGAGACAAAGAAAGAGGAATTCCCGGTTAATCCAAGCAGATCCCAGGAAAATGATGTTTGGTGACGGTGTGAACGAGTCAACGCGGGTTCATCCAGCCGGGCTCTGAAAATGTGAACCCAGGTTACGACGCGAAACGTATACGATTCCATTGCCTATAATCCCTTTACAGCACAGCAACAACAATGACTACAGTAGCCCACTCTCATTTTGCCGTGTTGGGCCGCCACAGCAAGATTATTACCGCCGCTGCTTCAAAATTTCATGAAATGTCACAAAGTCGCGTTTGCTCCACTCTGCGAACTGTCTTTCATTTGTAACGATGGCTGTAAGTGTCTTATCTCATGTTAAAACTGTGTTTGCGTCCCGCTGCACACACCACAGTCGCTCTAAGCTGCTCAGTGCTGCGCTAATGCTAGCTAAGCAGCTAGCAACGAAGAATAATTTATATCAGGGATTAGGATCAATCCATGGTTGGTTTTGCGTTGAAAACGGAGAAAATGAAGATCAGTACGAGAGAAGCAAAGGTGGCGCTTGGATAAGACTGGCGTGTCGTCTCGCCGACCATCTCCACTGACCACTTTTAATGACGCCGACGCGACAGCCGGGTGACATGGGGTCTGTTAGCATCCTGCTAACAAATAAGTTGCTCTCTAATAAGCAGCCAGCAGCACTCAAGTCAAGACAGGAAGATCTTTGACCTTGAAATCTGTTAGGAGTCACAGTCTAATACACAAACGAGACGCTAATTATCGGCGTGCGCGCATGACATGCACTCATCGTTTGTGTACGTGCGCACACACACGCGCTGAAACACGCAAACGGGGATCAAAACCAGCCACCGATGATGTCTGTGCACACGCACGTACACCCACACATTACACACAGCTTCCTATTGTCCCCCAGACAAAGATGGGAGTGCATCCCCGTGCAAGTGCCCCGGGGGGGGACCTGAGTGTGCGCCCACCCCTTAACCCCCACATGAATGCACGCACACACAGATATTAACCCACCCCCACGCTTGATGGCCTGTTCTGAAGAGCAACAAACAGGCTAGCAGACAGAAGTGGGGGGTGGGGCAAAAGGGTCCCTCTATGGTAACAAGGGCATTATAAGCCAATTAGGAGTGCCGCCTGAGTGACTGACAGACAGGGTGGAGAGCATGACACGGCTCGCTGTCTGATGTGGAGAAGGTGTGTGTGTGTGTGTGTGCGCGTGCGCGTCTTTGTATCAAATTGCATTCCCATCCTTTTTGGGCTAAAGGGCTCTAAAACACACACACACACACACACACACACACACACACACACACACACACACACACACACACACACACACACACACACACACACAGGGCAAACATCCACACGATCCCCTCCCTTGAGGTGCACCTCCTACACGCGAAGGCATTCAAAAGATCTCTTTGTCTGTCTATCGTGCCAGAGAAATAGAGGAGAAAGACGAGGGGAACGGAGAAGCAAAGTGAGGAAGACTGGAGATGGTGAAGAAAAAAAAAAAGAGAGAGAGCGGAGAAAAGAAAAAGAGCAGCGAAAGGGAAAGGATTTGCAGGAAAGCAAGGAGGAAAGAGGGAGACCTGAAAAAAGGGGGTGGGGGTGGGGGGGGTGGAGCAGAGAGAAAACATGGAACAGGAGACAGGGGAACGGGAGGGGGAGCGCAGGGGAAGACGAGGAGAGAAGCAGGCGGAGAGATGGAGGCTGGGAGAGAGCAAGAGACAGCCGGGCTCCAGCGCTGCTCTGAACTCGTTTGATCCAGTTCGTCTCGCCAGGCGTTCCTCGAGATGCATTCCTGTGGCTGGCTGGGCGCACACAGCGCGAGAGAGAGAGAGAGACACAGAGGGAGATAGCAAGCAAGCGAGAGAGAGAGAGAGAGAAAAAAAGAGAAGCTGGTAGGTAATTTGCGAGAAGAATAAAAAAGACGAGGAAAGCGAGGGATCGAGCAGCGAAACAAAAAAAAGGGAGACGCGACCGAGAGAGGAAATGTAGTCGGGAGAGAGCAGCCGCAGCAGAAGTTCACTAAGTGCCCAAGTGTTACCTGCTACTAAAAGTTCAACCCGCCCTCCTTCCCTCTCGCTCTGTTTTTTTTTTTTGTCTTCTCCGCTGCTGGAAACCTGAGTCCTGCAGTCGGCGAGAAGAGGAGGACAAACGTTTTGCCACATCTAGAGGCAGTGAAGTGAAATGAACAAGCAGCTCCAGCGCTGCACAGCCTCCTGCTTTGTGCGGCCGCGCGAAGCCTTCCTGTCGCGGACGAGTCGGGAGCGGCGTCGCGTCGACGCTAGACAATGGGGGGGGTGCGTGGGCTCTGCAATCATGTTTGCTAATCACAGAGGCGTCTCGCCGCAGAGGTGTTTGCTTCCCACCTGTAGGAGGTGCCACAGTTTCAGTGTTTCCATCCCCAACAGGAAATGAAATATTCAACTCAGAGGGGCTGAGCCAATCCCGGTGGCTCCGACCACACAGTATGGGTAACCAATAAAAGGAGATTTGCATTTTAAAAATTCCATTGTGGGTTTTCTTTTCGGGTGTTTTGTTTTTTTTCCCCCACGCGTGAAGATCGCGGTTCACCGTTTACGCCGACAGCGGCGCGTCGTTTTAAGGGACCGAGGGGAATGTTTCAAATCATAAAATGTATGAAGCAGATTTGTTTTTTTCCCCCCTCTGTCACCAGCAAGGGCGAGGTATTTCAAAACTTCCAAGTATTCCCGTTCCTCTTCCAAATGACTGTCCAACCTCTCTGACCGCCTCAGCTTCGCTCACAGCTGTGTTTTCCTCGCACAAGCTCCTTGTCGTACAGCGCCGGTGACCGAGCCGCTGCCCCGACGCGGGGGCCACTCAGCTGATTCAGTGCGCTGAACTGGCACCGAACACAAATGTGCGGCGGGGCCGCCCGATTGGCTGCTCCAACCCATACAGCTTGGATCTTATTTGCATAGTTCCGGCCATAATTCATATTAATGCTCTCAGTAATTGCTCAGTTCTGGGAACACAGCCGCGTCGTGACGACAAAGTCCAACAGGGCGAGGAACTCGAGCGGTGAGGTCGTAAGACGGGTTGTAAACAAACCGAGGCCAGGCTGGCCAAATGAGCTGAAACACTTTAATCCGAGATATTAAAAAAAAAAAAAACACGACAAGAAAATGAGCACGTGTAAAATGCGTGGAACGATCCCTCGCTGCACAGGAGGGCTGTGGGCTGCAGCGATCGCACGGCCGAGTGCGACTGTTGGGCCATAAGCCTCATGGGAAACACGCGCAATGTGTCGTCACTGACATACACGCGACTGCGCACATTCGTTAGATGTAAAAGAGCTGAATTCTAAATCACTTTTAGCCTAATTTTTGGCACGTCACATCGATGTCTCCCATTAAACATCCATACAGGACAAACATGAGGCGAAACAGGCCGACGGCGTGCGACTGGCTCCGGTCGAACAGAAAAGGCCCAGTTTTCCACAGCCTTGTTTTGTCACTCTCACTGAACCAAGCTCCTTAGCAGATGGTGGCAGCAATGCACCATGTTGCAGTTGTCCAGATGTTTAGGAGGGTTGTTGGGTTTTTTTTTTTTCCAGCGCTAAACTTCATGCGTGTGCGTGTGTCGCTCCTCGGCTCGGCCTCGGACTTTACACGTCAAATGTCACCGCTCCCTCCCTAAACACACACCGTCTCCTCGGGTCCTCCCTCCTCCCACCCATCTCTCTCTCTTCCACCACCCCCCCCTCCCTCCTGCGCACAACTGGCGAGAGGTCAAACAATGGTCATCAATTGTGCACCTATGGTGGCTGCTTGTGTGTGTGTGCCGGTTAAGATGGTCTAATTGAGGGGATGAAGAAGAGAGGAGAGAGATGGGTCAATTACTGCAGGAAATGGAGAGCAAGGGTGTGTGTGTGTGTGTGTACACGCAGTGAGGTGAGGTGGGGGAGGGTTTGGTTTGTCATTACTTCCTTCCTTCAGGGTCCCTTTTTACACATCTATAAAATGCCTGAGCTGCTGCAGCCGCTGCACCCCCCCCCCCCCCCACCACACACACACACACACACACACACACACTTCTCTGTCAGCCCTTTTACACAGCCTGTAGAAGGCAGGAATGTTGCACCTTTATTGCACCTTGGCAATCTGTATAAAAGGTATGAAAACAGAATTGGGGGGGTGTTCTGGTAATGAGCAGGCAGCAGGGGCAGTCACAGGGCCAGGTCGACGTCGAGCGGCAGGCAGACGGACAGACGCCCACGCCGCCGCGTTCCACGTCACGCCTCGGATTCCAGGACGTCGGCACGCCGTCTGAAACCGCACGCGGGGGCGGCGACACGCCGGCTTTGTTTGTTTCAACGTAAACAAGCGAAGGCGGGATAATGAGTGGTCTTCTTAACTGCAATGTAGCATCTCTCCTCCAATCCATCTCTCCGACATGTCCCACCCCCGAGCTCCCCTTATACAATGCTTTACAATCAATATAAAATGTATATGTGTTTGTTTGTTTTTAAATGCATATCAACCCACTTAAAAAGGTGACTTTCCCATGTCAGGAGATGGGTTCGCCCCTCTGAAGTGCCAGAAATGACAATGATGGTTCCATGAAAGGCAAGTGAACGCCAACCAACACACACACACACACACACACACACACACACACGTCCGCTCACAACAAGATTAGACATTAGACCTGTCGGCAGAGGTGCTACATGTGCAGGGGTCCGGTAGCCATGGCGACACCTTCGGTCTTTACGCTCGTCGTCGTGCACGCGCAGGCGTACGTGCGAGCAAACGTGTGCAAATGTCAGCAAAATATCCGTTTTTGGCGAGCAGGGTCCGCGGCGCCAGAACACGTGTGCTCCGGCGGGACAGCGGGATCCGTGTGTTGACTGGGGAGGGTGGCGACCGCAGCAGTAATGCACCGTTATTAGAGGAGGAGGAGAGGAGGAAGACCGCCAGCTGATGTAGACGTCGGCTTGCTGAAAGACGAGAAGACGGCCTCACGTCAGCGTTTGGCGGACACAGGGCTCTGACGTCTTTCAGTCGCGGGGGCTCGACGGCTGCGGCGTGTTTCCCCTCTGACACGCACGGCAGCTGCGCTAACACGACGCCCTCTACGCCCCTCGCACAGGCCGCACGGGAGTCCGGCTTCGCCTCGGACTCCAAGGCCGCACGCGAAGCGCCTCGGTGAGACGCGCTTGATGTAAACAAGACCATGTGTGTTTATAATGAAAACCACACCAGGTGACGTTAGCATGTAGCGCCGGCCGCGCTGGTTCAGCTTTCAGCGAGGCTGGATCGGTTCGCCTCAGACACGGCGGTGCCTCATTTTTGGGTACCCGCCCTTATTTTACCGGCCCCCCGTTTCTGGTTAACTATCCAGGATGGAGGGGGCAAAACTGCCGTTTTTTCCTGAGAAGCAATCAGTGACGGCCGGCGGACGCCGACCAAAGTTTGTTGCCTCTTGAAGAACAGATGAGCGAGATGAGGGATTACGTAACGCCAGTCCGAGGTATTCCGCGTGCACCCAAACAAATCGCTCAGCTGCTGTACAAAATCGGACTTCCTAGTGTGTGTGTGTGTGTGTGTGAGTGTGTGTATTTGTGTACTTGCACACACAGTGCATGCAGGTGAGCACTACGGTTTAGGGTAGAATTACACACCGTAGCGTTGTGTGTCTGTGGACCAGTGTCTTTAGTAGACTTGCGGTAATCCTCTTAGCGTATGCTGCTTGAAGCTCAGAGCGCATTATGTAACCCCTCTAATCCAGCGCCGCATCAAGACAGACAGCAAAAGACCACAACCCGTGCTCCCTCGTGCGCGCGCACACATACACACACACGCACGCACACACACGCTCCTATAGCCCCAGAGACACACAATGTCACCGTAGTAACCGACTATCCTCACTCCAAATGCCAAGATGTGGGATGTCCACTGAAGATTTTTTTTAAAAACCCAACACACACACACACACACACCACATGATACTGACTAACAACACTTGTTTGAGCTTTTACTGTCCGTGTCCAGATGGTTTCCTCTTTGCGCGTCCCCGCTGCCCTCTTCACGTATTCTCTGCATCTGCCCGATAACCTGAACATCCGACCAAAAAAAAAAAAAAAAAGATCTCCCGCTCTCTCCTCCCGCTCTCTACATTCTGTTGCCAGGGCAACAGCGGCCATCTTGCCGTGCCCCTTCGGTCTTGGGTACACATCACAGGCCGGTCATAAATGTGGAATGACAGTCGGAGGGGGGAAAAGCAGAGAGAGCTAGGCTGAGGCCCAGGCTCGCGGATCGCCTCTCCTGATGACACGAAGCCGGGACTCGTTTGATCTGTCACCTTATGATTATACGATACGATACGAGTCAACCTCATCTGCTCTGATAAAGGCTGGCCATGTCATCTCAGACATTCCCGTATTCCTGCGACGCCAGGCAACACGCCTTCCACGCCTTCACCCGAAAGACGGGAATTTTTAGCGTCACTCGACGCGAGAAATGAAACCCAGAACACAAACTGCGCAGCGGTTGACACGTCCATCATTTAATCAGTTTAAGGCTGCGGCAAGTGTGAGATTTTTAGGAAATGACCGAGTTGTTGATCAAAGCCTTTGGCTCGACGAGCCTGTCCAAGCGCGGGTTCAATTTTCTTCTGCTTCTCCGTGGCTGTTCTGGTCCTTCTCTTGATTTACGGATGATCAGTAAATGATCAGTGGGAACGCTTCTCCTTCTGACTTTTCCCTCGTCAGACCACATGCAGGCGTTGAGTGGGGGCACCGGCGTTAGCGCTCAGTTCAATACCAACTCCTTCTCCTTTTTTAAAAAATTTTGGTCCATGTTAAAAGGGCGAAAGGAAAATGTTGCCGTGTTTGTTTTCTGCTTTGGGGGGTAGGCAGGCTCAGAGCCGGTTCAGGTTCTACTTAAGCGTCTCGACCCAGCAACTTCTTCATCTCCAGTGAGGATTCATACGTGAGGACTTCTTTGAAATACCCAAATCTAACGGGAAGCCGGCAAGAAATTTGCTTATCACTGGCCTCTGTGAGTCGGGTCAGCACTGACACAATGACCTCAACACACACACCTCACTCATTTATCACTGAATTATTTTTTTCTCTTCCATCACGGACCTGGGCAACGACCCGGTGACTCTATCTGTTATCTCCTGACACACACAGCATGTGCTCATCTGACCAGTTTTCTCTGGATTTTTGTCGCAAGTGACCTCCGCTGCGTTTTTCCAGTTTTGTTTTCTGCACTCATAAAATCAATTTCCTTTTGCACCCTTCTCTAGTCCGAGAGCAGTGAAAACCACCCGTGCAAAAAGATGACTAAAACCATCCAAGATATACACGTGTGGAAAAAAAAAAAAAGCCTAACCACAAGCTAACGCTTCGCTCCAGAGTGCAGCCAGTTGCAGACTGTGTGTGCAGAGAACAAGCTCACATTCAGTGCGACTGCACGGTGCTGGAGCCACAATGGAGGCCGGGGTGACCTCGCACGACCCGGAGCTCGGGGTGGGGGATGTCGGAGGGGTTTCACCCCGCCAGGCCCGAAACTGAGACACAGCCCTCTCGGTGTCGAGGGAGGCTGCGGGAAACCTCACAAAAAACCAAAAGCGTGCGCGGGGAGCGAGAAGGACGACGGTCAGAAAGCGAGCGACAGGAGCGGGACAGAAAAGGAACACACGAAAAAAAAAAAAGAAAAGACGCAAACGCGAGAAGCGGCGACGGCAGGGCCCGGCGAGAGGTAGAGGGAATAATGAGTGTTACTCTGCTCCTTCGCTGGGCTGGGCCCCGGTGTTGGGTTACTGTATATGCACAAATACAAATGATGAGTCACTTTCTAAAACACACAAGCCCCGAGCGCACACGCGCACACACACACACACACACAACTTTAAATATAGACTCATTATACGCAAATTCACAGGAAGTCCACCCCTCTCTCTGTAACTAACCAGCCGTTCCCTTTACGTCCTGGCCAACACATAGACACGTATTCATTCATGACAAATTATTACCCCCTCCGCACACCCACACACACACACACACACACACACACACAGACACACAGACACACACACCATTTCTGTGACCTTTCTCCCAAAGCTCTGACAGCAAAGAAAAAGATTACTTTTAAAGAAGACTGTAGTGCAGTTTTTCTCAGGCGCACGCCCCGGGGCCCTGCTCTTTTTTTTTTCTTTTTTACCATTTTCGCCGAATTTTTGTCATCTTAAAGAGCACTAATTACAGGCTTAAACATGCGGGCATGTGTGTGAGTATACACACGCACTCCCACCCTCCCAACTCACTCAGCAAGTGAACATAATTAGAGACTTGAGGGAGCCATGAATGAGCGGGGAGAAGGGGGGGGGGGGTTGTTGGAGGAGAGGAGATTAGAGAAGACATGAAAAAGTTGATCTGGTGAGTTGGAGATCGGGGTCCGCGCCTGGCGTTTCCCCGCTATCTCTTTCACTCCCCGTTCACAGGCGTCCGCCGCCGCTCCTCCTTCGTGTCAGCGCGACTTGCGGAGACACGATTCGCGCCTGAGTCAGTTAATCCAGCACAATAAACATTTAGACTGCCTGTTGTTTTCCCTGAGACGCGCTATGGACCAGTGACATCAACCTTTCTAAAGCCGGTGATCTCGACGCACCGGCATTATCCGTTTTACAACACCCGTGCGCGTTTAGCGAGGACAGAAAGCCATTATTCCCGTGAGCGCAAAACATTTCTGAGACACGCAATTGCCATTTTTTGTTTTGAAAGCAGGTAAACAACGCGCGCGCTATCTCCAGACGTCGCCGAAGATAGTCAAGCTACAAAGTGTCAAATGAGCGGCCGCGTGCACGAGCCCTCAGACCAGCCTAATACAACCCAGTCTTCTTCGGAAGACGCCAGCGCAATGAATCAAGCTGCGGGAAGATTTATTTATGCACCGAAAAAGTCGGGAACCAAACTGAATATTCGCCGGGATAAACTGCAGCGCTCCTTGGAATAAGAGGGCCGGTCTTTTCAGCAGCTGACTCCAATTCAGCCCAATCCACGTTTATTTGTAAAGCGGCAATTCACAACAGGCTTTTCCTCACTTTCCAGAACAGCTCCCTGCAGACTCTCAATCGGATATCAGAGCTTCTTTGAACGCATCACTGAGAAAGCTACTGTATGCAACTGTGCGCAACTACAGCATTAAAACACGCCGATGTGACTGTGATCAATAACAAACTAAGGAAATTAAACCCTGGCATGATGAATGCGGGTGTGCTGTGTCAGGACACGTTGACTTTGTTGCTGCACATAAAGAGAAACCTGTGACTGCTGCTGTGAAAACCTACAGGATGTTTTCAAGAATGCTGCCTCGTCAGGTATTTACTCAGCAGTGTGGGGATTAAAAATAAAAAACAGCGGTAGGTCCCTGACAGCGACAGCTGGACTAAGACTAAAAAGGCGTGACCCGGGACTGAACAACTTTTTCTTCGCCAAACACGTTTTTGTGATTCAGTTCTTAATGCAAGGCCTTGAAGATGACACACATTTGCTTTTTGCTAGACTTTTGTTAACTTTCTAGCTCTGCTTAAAACTATATCATCAAACTCCTCATCAATACCTCTCTTGCCCCCCCCCCTTCTGTTTGTGTCTCTCTATTTTTAGCTCTCTCTTTGGCAGATTAGGGGCCTATTTATAGACCCCCTTATGTTGTCCAATAAGAGGGCTCTCTGCGGGAGAATGGCAGCGTCACAAGGATTCACACACCTCCCACTTGGCACTGAGCCCAAGGCCCCCCCCCACCCCACTCTCCCTTTTGCTTTCTCCTCCCATCCCATCCCCGTGGTCTCCTCCTCTTCTCTGGCCCCCTTCCCCTCCCTCACCCGCCCCCCATCTATACAGGGTGGCTACTGGCATGAAGCCCACAGCTTCAGTGGAAACTTTACACACAGGAAAGAGCCTCACTGAGCCGATCTGCGTGCGTGCGTGTTTAAAATCTGCATCTGACTTACAAAAAGAGACAGCAAAGACACAATATTATTGCCCGCTGAGCCACCTCGACATATTCAAATATCCAGGCTTCAAGCTGAGTGGCATTCATTAACGTTCCACAGCTCCGATAGGCTGCGAAATGTGCCAACAGGGAAACATGCAGATGGACGGACGGGATTTTTCTTTTCTTCTTCTTCTTGACTTCTCCCCACTTTAAAAAGAAGAGGACATTACATAATTCTCCAAACACTTCCTCTCTGAGCCGAGAGCACTCTGCCGTTTTATCAGACACACACACACACACGCACACTCACTTGACATATCCAAGCAGACAGGCAGCCTGTTCGGGCTGTCTGCATCACGGTCGCTATGACGACGGCGAGAGAACAATCCACAAAAACAGCCACTCGGAGGGGGGGCAGAGGAAGAGAGAGACAGACAGACAGACAAAGAGAGAGAGAGAGAGAGAGAGAGAGGAGAGGACTAATGGTAAGCTTGTGTGTACGTGCTGCTGTACCAACTCAGGCTTCGTGCCATTTCTTTGCTGGATTCAGAACTCGTTTCCTTTACCTGCCCTCTCCAGGAAAGAGAAGGTCTCACAAACAGGAGAGTCGCATTTCATTTTGCGGAACATTTCCTTCTCCAGGGCCCCCCCCCCCACTTTGTCTCAGTGAGAGCTGTAGATAGACGTGGTCAGAGAGAAATAAATGCAGCACAAAATCAAAATGCTTCTACGCTAACACAAAGACACACACACACAGTCCCTGCAGGGCTTCAGGTTTAGGTCAGAGTCTACAGTACAAACCTCAGCTGGATCATTTTGAAGCTCAGGGCATTCACGTCAGATAATCAGTGCAGATTATGCTGCAGAATGAAAAGGCCCAGGACCACAGACTGTGGCTGTCTTGACCATCGGCTCCAAAGCAGTCGCAGGCCACAGACACGTTTTGAAATGTGCATGTTGTCACTGGGCCCTTAGGCTTAAAAGATAAGGCTGATTTATCTGCTTCAGAGTGTCACAACACAGGGTCCCTGGGCTACAGAGTGGTTTAACATGCGTGCACTTCTTCACATGCTCAGTGACCTCACACACTCTTCACTTCCAGCATCATCTGTTCCCTTCCAGTGTTTGCCTAAGCCACTTCTATGGCAGTCCCTCCTGCCGTCATGGCTACCATTATGTCACACAGGTGACCTTGTTCTGCAATCGCACGATCACAGACAACAGGTAAAAAAAATTACACAAAACTATAAGTCGGCCGCAGTAACACCTCAACAGGGATGCATAATTCAGGCACGGTCCAAACTGAAACCTGATCCTGATGCAGGCTGCTGGGAAAACGGAACAAGAGGTCACTTTCAACTTCCACTCACAAGGAAATCTGACCACAGTTAGATATGGTCTCCATCAAGGTGTGTGTAACTTCGTATTGTCACATGAACATGTAGTGTAACATACATACAGCCGGCAGCCGGCAATCTCGACATGCTGTCAAAAGGTCGAGACAGCTGGTAGCGGCAGGTGTCGACCTGAGGTTAGCAAAAGACAAAACTCAAAACTTTTCTTCGTCTTAGTGCGAAGTTCTTCTCTCCCTCGGCTTTTACTGGAATTCAATGCTGGGTGTGTTCTTGTGATGTGAAGGGAGGTGGGGGAGACGACCATCATGACCAGAACAACGTTAGCTATTCCTAACATGTCCTGTATCAGGCCAATCGCTGGCTAGTTAGCTAGTTAGTCAGCAGTACCGCTGCCAAGATTGACCAGAGTGACATTTGATTATTTACATACTTTAAGTTCGAACCATTCTAATATCTGCTTTTGCTCAATGTGTCCATGAAAGGACAAACCAATAGAGAGACATATTTTTATATGTCAAAACATGTCTTCTAAAAGATCCACTTCATCCGATCACTCTCTCTCTCTCGTGTGCTGAGTTTTTCCACACAGCTGTTGTTGAATTATTTGCTCGGCCTCAGCGTGGGCAGCATTTTAACTTTCGATCGGTCAAAGTGACGTTCCTGTCCGTCACGCGGTGCCACGCGAGAACGTGCGGGGCAGACAGCAGCAGTTCTGAATAATAATTTTCCCATTCGAATGTCTGCTTTTTGTAAGAATACGTTTACAGAATCAAATTTGGAACGTTGGCTGAGAGTCCTCGTCAGCAGCAGTTCGACCGTGTGTGTGATGTTTTCTAGTCGCAAGAAGCAGATCCTCCTCTTCAGAGTGTATCCACAGTGTACCCGGTATATTTCTGAACGCGGCTTTACATTTGCCCCTCGTTCTATTTGCCGTGTCTGAAACCACAGCAAGTATTTAGTCTGGGCCGCCTGGGTAGGTGTTGAACAGTCCTGTCATCTAAGCTACAGGGTCAGTTCCTCCAGCCTGATCCCAGCACAGCTTAACACGTTTAACGTAAGAGAGTATCTCTCTCTCTGTCCACACGATGAACACACAGTTGTAATGAACTGGAGAAGCAACGGTGTGAAAAATACACTGTTAATATTCCAAAATACGCATTGTGGGGGCATCACGGTGATTAGGACTTTTCCATCTCTCCGGGGACCTCCGCTGGCTGACGGTTGGGATCCTGGCGGGCTCTCTTTGTTAAGTTTTGTGCAGCCGTCATTCAGCAGCCATTAACTCAATGGCTCCTTAACCGTCAACAAGCCAAAATAAAACATGAATCGCAGACTTGCTGTTTTCATGAACAGGGAAAAGTGACAATTACAGAGCTTGAAAAGAGCTTAATCACTGCACTTCACCACCTGCAGCGGAAGTGCCGAATTTTAAAAAGTGCTACACCGTTGCAGAGAAGAAAGCCTTTCAGGACATTATCTCTAAAGGGTTTCAGTTGAGCTGTGAGCTGCAAACTCCGCAAAGCTTGCTTGACAAAAATCATACCCCGCCGGACCCGGAGCTGCTCAAAAATCTTCGGGGAAACGTTGTTTTTCCTGGCTATTTTTACGACTCCGCTCTCATCCTATGGCTTCACAGCGCCCTGCGTGATAAACACAGGTGAACATTTTGTGACAGCGGAGTGCAGGGCCAACATCTGCCCATCTTGTCTGCTCAGTGGAGTCCACAGTCTCTGCTAGGCGGAGAGAGAGGGCTGCAGAGAGCAGGGGCTGACAAGGTAGGCCAAGGTTGTCAGCCAGACAGACGGAGATTTTCGGCGGGGGGGCTGGAAGGTAGAAAAGAGGCGCTCGGTGTCGAGAAGAAAGAACCAGAAGTAGTGTTGAGTCACAGTGTCGGAGATAACAGCCAAACATGAGGACATTTTTTTTATTCATCCACACTAAAATGAACCTTTTAAGAATATTTGTAACGCTACCACCGGGTCGTACGCGTCATATTCAGCGTGATCAAATCACACGACAGCATCTCAAGCATCTCCACTACACACAGCACGGCCACTATTTCGAGCAGGAATGCAGCTGAGCAACACTCAGCGCCGTCTGTTTACATTCCCTGCATCACAATCGTGACAGAGCAGTTCAACCATTTAAAAAGGTCGGATCCGACTTTTTGGAGACGGCCTGAAAACGCGACGGGCGAACGTGCTTTGTGTGGCTGCGAGCGAGGGAGCGGCAACGTCACCGCACCTTCCCCGTGATCCGCGAGAGGATCAGGTCAACGTTTCTGAACAAAGGCTTCCACGGCTGCTCTCTGCATCACAATCTACCCATCAGCCATCAGTTAGCTTAGCTTAGCATAAAGAGTGCACGTACGGGGAAACGGCGAGCTTGGCTCCGTGCACAGGAACTGATTTTTTACAACAATCTGTTATTAAAGCAAAATTCTGTGGTATTCTCCTCTGAGGTTTTTATGCTAAGCTAAGCTAACAGGCTGCTGACTGTAGCTTCATATTCAGACACGGGTGCGGTATCATACCTCTCATCTAAATCTCTAATGAAATATCAAGATGACTTTTTACCCGCTTGTAATTTCTGATACTTCTGGCAGATGTGATTTGACTTTCCTGCATTCTCTTACTGTTCTGGACCGCCGCAGATATTTTTCCAGCGCTTTTATTAATTTGAGACATAGTTTTTCCACTGCCTGTCTATAAATAATCAGCGACTGACAGCAAACAAAAGGGTGCATTATTTTCCAAGTAGCTTTGTGGACTACTGCTGGCTTGTTTGTAACACAAAAAAAGGGTCATGTTTGACAGAGCAGAGGTCTTAACTAGAGCTGTTTTTATGATTTTGGAGTGTAGGTAACACTTTTTATATATATATATATATATATATATATATATATATATATATATATATATATATATATATATATATATATATATATATATATATATATATATATATACATACACACTGTCTGGAAAGTGCTCAAAATGCTTTCAGGTTTTAAGAATAATTTTGATTTACCCCCAAACACCACAACAAACAGTTTTCAGTACTTTCAGCAACTTTTGCCAGTATTATACTCCGTCAGTCAAAGGTACTGAATCCAATTAATAACAAGCCACAGGGAGAGAGGGCAGAAAGTGAGTGTGGTTTTGAAAAGAGCAGCTGGCGCGTTTCCTCAGTTGTGATCGTTGCTGCTGCTATTTTGGGATCCATTCAGGAAGCGATCTACAGAAAGGGGACTGACGAGAGCATTCGGCTCAACCGAACGCAGCTCAGCCCGTGCCGCGCAAAAACAAGTCCGGCTGAATGCAGCGGCGACAGAGAGAGGACTGAGGAGCTATGAGGAAGTGGCTCACCTGCGTGGATATTTTATATCTCTTTTTTTTCCGAGCGTGCCTGTTTTTCTGCTTACTTTGGTGCAGTCAGCTAAGAAGTGCAGCCGACTGTTACAACAATAACTGTAAGAAACCACGATTACATTTGATAAGCCTCAGAGCGCTGTGCAGTTTATCTTCAGCTCTTGGATACTTCTTACTCAAAGTAACCCCCGTTCCAAAAAAATCCTTCTACATTCCCGGAGCTAAAACGGACTACAAGTTCAGGTTCCACGCCATTTAGATGATATCTACACATTACTGTGTCAAATATGAGTCATATGTGGCCATTTGGGTGGAGTTCCCGGCATGAGGCCATGCTCATCTGGGTACTAATCACTTTTTTACAATTCGATTACATAATCAAATTTAGAATATTCATTGACAGCCCTACTCGGAACCGCTCGAAATAGAAGATCTGGCCACGAGAACGAATTTTCGTGGCAAACTTTCTGTCTCAGAAATTCACCGCAAACGTTTTGTAGCCTGCACTGGCTCATCATTGGAGTTTGCTCATATCAGCACCTCGGTTGAAAGCTCAAGAAAGTAAGTGGGCCTTTTGTGAAGCTACTTGTTTATGAGGTCGAGAACCAATATTTCAGCCCGACATTTTCAAATCAACCAAAGGGAGGCAGGGGGCGAAAGCAGGCGTTTAACGATGACCACTAATTCATTCATTTATTTAGGTGCAGTGGTAGGCCAAATGAATCAACTGACGACGCAGCCTTTGTTTCAGCCAGATATGTTGGCTTCTTGTATTTCCGTGCAAACACACCAGATAATCGCTGTCACGTTTGTAGGTACCACTGCGGCACTAGCGTACCGCTTCCTGCCTACAATCACCTGGTATAAATCAGTTATCAGACAGTAGCGTAGCAACAATGTCGCTAACTGTCTGACCACGCGGGTAATATCCTCCCTCACGCTGTCCTGCTCTGCCCCACCGAGTCCTTCCTCCATCTTTTCCTCCCTATTGCCCTCTGCAGTATTATCAGATAATGTGTTTTTTTCCCCCCCCTCCTTCTGCACTGCAGCCGCTGTGGCACAATTACCCCGGCTGCCGCACTAATGGCTATTGATGCAGCTGAGGGCCCCACACACACACTTGCACACGCAAACATTCATAAAAAATTCATGACGCTGGCTCAATAGGAAGGTGCGGGGGGTCTGGCCAGCCCTAGAAAGAACAACAAATGTCATTTTAACAAAGGAGGAGAGAGGCAGATGATACAAGTCTCAACTTCACCACGCGATGCGATTCAGGGAAACACGTGCGAGAGCACACAGATGTGTAATTGCAAGAAGAATCATCAGGCTAAGTTCATACAGACCTGTTACCTGAAACTGAACCCATACGTGCGTACAGTAACAGTGTAACTGTGTAGATGTGCCTGTGTGTGTTGCAGGAGTCTGTGTGGTAGGTAATTCCCTCTTAGCACGGGATTTCTCCCTGCCACCGACCTGCGCCGAGAGCTTTACAGCGCTAAGCCTGCGAGCTGAGACTGAACCGGGGATCACCAGAGACAAGGAGCAAAGAGATGGAGGAAGGGATGGAGAGGGGAAAGAAAAGCACGGGCGGGTCTGGATCACTGAAGGGAAAGCAGGGAGGGGAGATTACGAGGAGGAAAGAGGAAAGGTCAAATGGAGGTAGGAACGGGAGGGTGGGGAGGAGAGAGATAGGAGAAGGAGGGGGGATCCCGGCGAGGGCAAAGTAGAAGCCCCTGTGTGATGGGTGGATGTAGAAATAAAGGGGTAGAGGAAGTAGGATGGAGGAGGGACAGACAACAATTTAGTGCCAGAAAATGATTTTTCATGGGGGAGGGTTTTCAGCTGAACCTGACTGACCCGGAGTTTAAACAGACAAAGCGGCAACAGGAAGGTGACGAGGCGGTTGCCTGGCACCAACAGGAAGCTGAGAACCGGCCGACAGAGAGGAGGTGATATTTCATCAGTATTCAACACTGGCTACGGACTGTTCCACTGTATCTGCGTAAAAACGGGAGACAAACGAGTCAAGTTGGCAAGAAGTGTCTTTTTGATTCTTCAGTTTCTCCGAGAGCATTAGTCTTAGCAGAAAAATGCATCAAACAGATCAGAACAGGCTGAGAACCACTGGACTAAACCAGACATTAACTAGATGAAACTGGCTCCACCTCAAGCTGCTACCTTACAGTATAATCACTGACTGAAACATTCTTACCTCTGATACTTCAGGTATATTCTTGGTGATTCTGAACTTGAACTGAAGTAAGATTTTGAATGTAGGACGAGTTACCGAGTATTTTTACACAAATTAGTTGGTACTTTTACTTAAGTAAAAGGATCTCAGTTCTTCTCTAACCACTGATCACAACTTAAGAGTGAAGAATGAGATACAAAAAGTTAGACGGCTCTGCTCGTGATGTGATTGTGTTCCAGCACTGTCTGCTGAGCGACAAAATCTAGTGTTGGGGTTCGGAGGTCACGTGACGGAGAGCAAGTGGAAGATAACAGTGAGGATAAAGAAACAGAAAGTAATGACATATTAAATAACAACAGTATTACATTTTGAAATACACTCGTTCCTCAACTTCTTGGTGATTGCCTTTGGGTCGTCTCACAGCGGACGCTGACGGGAGCTGGCCTTGGCTGACTCGTTCTCGCTGCCACTCGACTGACAACCTTGAGCAAACATTCTTACAGACAAACACACACACACAGTCGTCTCTCGGCATCCTCGCAGCATGAAGGCACGATGCATGTGTACGCACGCATCCATTAAGACGTGCTGCATATGCTGTTCTCTTTTTCATCTTACATTTTTCTGGCTTGCGATAGGCAACGGTTATGCTCGGAGTTGGGGTTTCTTAACAGTGGGTGGTCAACGTCATGACTCATTTACCATGGTTTACCATTTTATTTTACATAGTTTCCGAGCTCGGGGTCACTTAACCAACAGTCGTCGAATAAAAAAGAAGCCCCAGGCAAAGTTTTGTGCTGGAATTCAAGTGTGTGGTCTAAAACGAACCCGTCAGATGCTAAACGTTTGTTGATGAATCAGAAAACTGTCCACAACGTGCAGTCGCGACTTCTTTCCTTTCACACGCACACGCTCACGTTTCTACGTGCGCGCGCACAGAACATGCGCTCGGCTCTCACATCTATGAGGAAAACACTCACACACACACATTTGCGGTGCATCACAGTGGACCAAGGCATCTCTGATAACAACATCATCCATATTTTACAGTGTTTGTGTGTGCGCGCGCACGTGTGAGTGTGTGTTTGCGCGCAGAGCGTACACGAGGGGTGAAAGGAACAAAGATGAGTTTCCCCCGTTCAACTATCAATAATGTAAACTCTAAACTGCCGTTCACAAGCTTCTCTCGGGTGATGCGACCTACTGCACTGTGAGCAGGGGAGCGAGCGAGCAGCCCTCTGACAAACAAAGAGAGCCACAGACACGACAATCGCACTGGAGATACAAGAGACCTTCCGCTGCCCCTCTGTGTACCGACAAACAATTTTACAGGCACTTAACTCTCTCAGGGGCCTTGTATTGTAAGTACTGGATGACATGTCACACTGTCTCGTCGAGAGCGCCGCTGATGAATCAGCTGGGCCAGTACCGGCGAGCATTATCACAGATCAGCATGCATGTTGGCCAATAAGTAGCAAGAAATTACATAACAGACGTAATGCCAGACACTGTCACTAAACAGTGCCTCCATTACACAACTTATCCACAAAGGAGCACAGTCTGGGTTTTTTTAAATCTAAAATTTCCCACCTCACACAGATCTGGCACAACTCTTTAATAACAACAACAAAGTGTTTTTTTTATGTTACTCGTTGAAGTGGAAACAAATATTGGCTGAAATATCATGTGATTTTTTTTTTTTTCCAAATACTGACATCAACGCAAACCTT
Source organism: Psettodes erumei (assembly GCA_016785225.1). NCBI lineage: Eukaryota > Metazoa > Chordata > Actinopteri > Pleuronectiformes > Psettodidae > Psettodes > Psettodes erumei. The sequence continues at coordinate 1,496,584 of JAFBJZ010000612.1, forward strand.
TAAAAATCCAGTATCTGTTCATTCAGCGTGTGCTGCATCAGAAGTAAGGAAGCAACTAATCACTAATTTCATTGTTGGTTTATCTGCTTTTTAAAATTAATGAATTAATTATTTCATCAGTGAAAAGTGGAAAATGCTTTTTCAACTTGACACAACCCAAACTTGAGTATCTGAATGTCTGTTTTGTTGGACCAAAAGTCTAAAACTCAGCATTATATAGCATTATTACATATTTACTTTACTATTATCTATGACGAGGAGAAGGAAGAAATCCTGTCACCTGAGAAGCTGGAACACTTTTTTATAATTACTTTACTGTTACTTTACTGTTCGCCGATCTACTTTCTGTCCGTCGACTAGTCCAGTGTTTCCCCATACATCGACTTGTATGTAGCGGTACGCCACGATATCGAAACCGACCGCCACGAACTGCGCACATACGAGACAGACCGACCACTGCTTCGTCTGTAAACAGCCAGCGCTTCATTTGTCCATCACACGGTCCCGGTGAGCGCATATGAGACAACGCGACGAGGCGAGCGCCGGTCCCGGGTCGCATACGTGACGCGGCGCTGAAAACAGGAAAACCTTAATGTAATTAAATGATGTTTGGCTACTCCGTAAAACACACGTAAATGCCCGCGTCGCCATATGCGTAACTGCGAGGCTTGCTGCACAGCCAGCAGTTTATTTCTCCACAGGTCTGACATAGACAACAATACTAAACAATAATCAGACACGCGTTTCTAAAATTCGACTATAATTAAAAGAGCGGCACGGCAGCCCAATAAAACCAATTTAGACAGCGGCCTATTAACAGACACAATGGCTTACCTTATCTTCTTTTCCAAAACACTCCTCACTCTGCCATGTCCTGATTCTCCTCCTCCCTGTTTCGGCTTTTACTCCACAGGTCTGGGGTCAGTGCTGTGTGTTAAGCACCTTCGACTCCTCATTCAACTTGTTATATGCAGTTTTATCAGACAACCGACCCCTTGAGGAAACCTACAACCCTCCCTGCTCTTAACCAAACTTCGGACTGTTTGGTCGCAGGGTTTCCCTCCTGTTGCCATGGTAGCCCCCTGCTAGCTGCTGCCGCCGCCGCGGTCGTATTCAGTTGCTCCTGCTAGCTAGCATTAGCACGAACTACCCCGTTTAGAAACGTCACCAGGCGACTCCTCTTTTCTTTTGAAAAGTGGATAAAACGTGTTACTGTCTTTTGACATGTTGACTTTGCAGTTTGACACGTGTTATAATCTCTTATTAAGCTTTCCGAATACCCTGCAGGTTTTGGCCTTTTCATTCTCTGTGCGCAAAATGGCCTAATTACCCAGCATGCCCGTCGCTCAGTGCAATCGCTTTTCCGCACACTTGCTTTCATTTTCTTGCAAAAATAAAATAATAATATGTAACATAATATATATACACCATTCCACATTATTATTTTAGCTTTTACACCACAAGAGGAGCCGGATACGTGCAGAATGATAGCGGAACACAGGCAGTCAGAATCAGAGAGATGCCGGAACTGGCACAAATTAGGCCATAAATACCAAACTGAAAGTATAGAAGTCATTGATGTGAGTTCAAAGTGGTATTTTGCGAAGAATTTTAATTGTTTTGCTTTTGGATGCTATGCGACCTGTCTGTGCTGTGTTACCCCAGATGACTGCCCCCAATTTGGAAACACTGTAATCATTTAATCAAGAAATAGTTTCAGCTATAATCATATACATGGTAAATTATAGGCCACTATAGCTCATTCATATAAAGTCAGCAGGTGGCCTGGATAGGTCTTTTTATAAACTACTATAGCTGAGCTGCTACCCATCACCATCGATTAGAACAAGTAAAAAGTTTCTAATGAACCTGAATGGGCTATCCAGACATAAACATGCTTTGGAAAATAGCTGCTGTATGCAATACAGGAATAGATATTAAGTTAAAGTGATACTGTTTGACAAGTCTCGAAAATTCAGTGGAACTGATCCTGCAGCAATCCGCTCTCCCACTGAAGAGCGGGTTATGACGAAAGCATGGGTTTGAATGCTCATCGTCACGTGACCTCGCCTTCATCATGTCTCGCTCAGCTGTTTCAAAAGGCCTTTGAAACTCTTAAAGAAAATCTATACACAGGTTAAGCAAGAGGAGCTGCTTTGTGTACAGAGCAGAAGCCCGGCTTTACTGAGAAGCTGCCGAGTGTGAATATTACACATGTAAGAGTATAATCATGAACCACGGTGAAACACAGGTTTGAACTTTTTTTTAAGCCAACTCTTGTTGGAGGCAGGCTCTCTTGAAATCCCAGACTGGAGTTTTGACAATAAAACATTAGCAGGCAAATGCAATGAAAAAGTTGTGAATCGGTGAGGCGACTAAAAAAAGAACCCGTGAAACTAGCTGAGCAAATATTTGAGGACTGAAACATGAACAGGGCCTTCTGCCATACCTTGTTGGAAGTACAAACTTCTTAACAGGTAGAGAAAGCTTGTGTGTGTATGATCTCTAAGTCTAATTCATTTCAGCTTTTTTTTTTAAGACTTCACTCTAAGTAAATAACTAAAACTTTCTGAAGCGTACGGGAGCTTATTATTGCTCCAACAGTCTGAACGGAGGGAAAACTGTTCCCCCGCTTATTCCAGGGTCTGTGCTGAACGTGTGTGTGTGCGTGTGTGTTCCTGTAGAACATGTGAACAAGCGTGGGTGGAAGGGAATGTGGTCACAGCCGCCCCAAATCAAAAACATCCAGTGTGTGTGTGTTGGGGGGGGGGGGCAAGAGTGAGAGGAAGCAAAAAAAGCGAGTGACAAAAAGCCGAATAAAGTGCACAGGCGAGCAGAAGAGATATAGGGGAGAGTTGAAAAGACACAGTCAATAAAGAGCAGAGGGAGTCAGTGGCATTAGTGCGCAAGGAAAAAAAAAAAAAAAAAAACACAGCATGCCTGTGATGTCACAAATGTTTGTCGACGTCACACGCTGCGTGTGTGCGTGCACGCACCGGCGAGTGTCAGCCTCATACCAGCTCAGCGGTTTAAATATAGCGCTCGGGCAGCAGTCCCAGCTGACATTAACAATGCTATAGCCGCTAAGACCCATCTACACTACATTAGCGCTGTACTGACGCCGAAACCAGAGAAGCGGTGAACAGAGGGAGGGAGGGAGGAGAGGGGGAGAGGAGGAGAGGAAGGGAGGGAGGGGAGAGGGAAGGCCTCGGATTCATGAAAACTCAGCCGCCCACACTCCGGCCTCTGCTGCCAAGAGTCGAGCAGGACAACAGCGTGTGTGTGTGTGTGTGTGTGTGTGTGTGTGTGTATGTGTGTGTGAGACATTCCTCGGTGAGGTGGATGCCAAGGAGCGAGCAGAGCAGAAGACAGACTGTCCCGAGCTACTGTGTCTTAGTGGAACTAACCAGCCCCTCGCCATGCACCTCGGCCCCGCAGCTGTAAACCTGTTAGTGATCAGGTAATCAGATCTGACTGGATGTTTAGTCCAAAAAAAAACAAAAAAAACAGTAGAGGTCACGATTCTGCTTTCAAGCCACACTGCGGCCCTGTTGGTTCGGAGACGCGTGCCTGTAACTGAAAGGTCGCGGATTTGATCCTTCCGTCAGGAACAAGGAAACCTGCATGCTCACACATAACACAGGGAAACACGACAGCCACTGGGGAACAGCGTTTCCTTCGTCACGCCATGCTAAGATATTGACTGCAGCTACAGCTGAGGTTGACAACGAAACTGGTTTCAGCAACAACAACAACAAAAAAAAAGCTTTAAATGTCCAATTTTTGTGTCAATCGGGCTGCATTTTGTCAGCCAGACGATTTAGTGCTGACATTCTGCAATCACAGAAAGGGAAAAAAAAACAAGACGAATAGAAACTGATTTCTCCACCGACAGTGGCCTCAACAGGCTGGAATGCAACACGCCCAGAGAGGACGTGTTGTCTTTTGTGGCGAGGCGCTGTCGCGGTCATCACCGGCCATTTCTCCACGTGACGAACGAGCTCGCACCTGCTCGCCGCGGCCCGTCAAAACGCCACGCCGGAAAGACGAACGCGGCGGCGGCAGGACCGCGGGCCGCCATCGCCAAATTCCCCCTGCGATGCGCACACATCGCAGGCCGATGATATCTAATCCTATAGGATTACTGAAGGAGGATTTTCCCTTTTCTTTCTGATTGGTGCTCCAGTTGACTGGATGCTCAAGCTCACAGTGAGCCAATGCACTGCTCTCTCCTGTGCAGAAAGGAAAACAAACTTGAAAGGAAGGAAGGGCAGAGCTGTCCAAACCCAAATCTCATTCTGATGCACCCCCCGCTAAGATATGACCAAACAAATCTCTCAGTACACAAGGATTGACCTTGATTTTAACACTGTGACAGATTCATCTTTGGAAAAGGGATGTTTTTATGCTAAATTGGGAACATAATCAATTGATCATCATCAGCCCCTGAACACCCAAGTCGTGCGGTTCCCTCTACTCATCATTTTATATATAGGCTTTATTTAATCAGGTATGATCAACATCTCTTTTGCAAAAAAAGATGTAATTGCAGCAGAGAAAAGGGGAACAGAACAGGGACAGAAAGCAAAACACACGGGCGGGCCGCATCAGAAACAACATTTCAAAAGTTTAAGGTTTCAGTTCAGTTCAAGGGGGTGAGGCTAAACTGGACGACAGCCCTGCTGGAGACGCGAGGTGGGACTTCACTCCCTGATAGCACCTCTGCCACATCAGATGGGTGTACTGCATATTACCGAAAGATTAGCTGGGTCTTGTCTTCACTTAAGCCCTCAGCTGACCAAACACAGCCCTTGTGGTCTCCAAGAGGCATTATATATACAGTAGCTATGCCCATTGGCTGTAACAGCGTAAAGCGCAACTGTTACACCGGCTTTACACTCTGGAGCTCAAGTTTCACTTTCTGTGCAGCCACGAGGTGCGACGCCAACGTCATCGTTCGCCCACGTCTCTGCACACATCTGTGCAGACGTCAGAATTTATGACCCTTTTCCCGCACGTGTGCGAGCGAGCCAGATGAAACCGCGGCCTGGGCTTCTGGAGGACTGATCGACCGATCTGCTCATCCTTCAGACCGAGGCGAGTGTAACATTAGTGTGTGGACTCCAAATCTTTAGTACGAGGTTGCTGTGTGTCTTAGTTTACATGTCGGGCAGGGAGCTAACAACACATCTTCACTACACGACAAGAAACTGTAGGACTCTGCTCCTGAACCATCAGATCTTAACAGCAACATAGAGCATTTATCCACAGCATATGGATTGTAAATTGTGCAGAGATTTGCCATATACATATTTATGCATGAGATTGAAGCCGTGACTATCCCAGTGTAAGTGCAACATGATACCTGGCCGCCCAGTGTCGAGCTAAAAAAAAACCTCCCATTATTGGACAATTACAAGTTTGCACTGGTGTTGTTCATGTGAAAGCCCATATTTACAGGAAACTCAACTATCACCTGCTTCTGACCTCATTTTCTGACCTGGGGAAAGTTCACATGTGACTGTGTGTCCTAACTATGCACACAAACAAACCAAATTCTTACAACTGCAGCAGTGAACAATAAGAACGTCCCGGGTCCTCTTTACATGTGTCTGCTGCTCCCGCTGTGTCGCAGATCTGGAACACACTCGGCGATTTATGGGAATACCGTCCAAGACACGGTGGGAAAGACAGAACGGGCTCCCAGTGTCTTCCTCTCCTTTCTCACTAATAGTTAGCCTATAAACACAAACACACACTTTCCATAATTACAGGCTTGCCCCTGCCCCGGCGTGGGTGTGTCTGAGCACCATTAGACCAAAGAGCAGTGTGCTGGGGTGCACGTGACAATACAAACTGCTCCGGAATATTACACTTGAACAGCCTGAGCAATAGAATTCAATCCTGCTGTTTTCACTTTACAGATAAAACCTGCCGTGACTGCTTCCACCATTTCCATTGCCACTTTGTCGAACACTACCTCAAGGATTCTGTCACGTAAAAACACTGTTATTTTTGCATATTTGATCTATTTTCTTTTTTGCAGATTTGCCTGTATTCGCTCACTGCAAACCAGCCACTATGACAGCCCGTGCATATTTCCCAAACAAAGAAGGATTTGTATCATCAAGTCCAAAGTTGGGAAGTTTTCACATCCAACTAAATCAAGACGGTGCATTTTAACGTCTGCGCTCATCCTGTGGGTGCAGCTGAACCTGTACCGAAGCGCACCTCCTTCACACCATGTGTATGCCCAACAACGGTCTGCCACAAAGCCCCTAGAGATTAAGACCCTCTGGGCATTTGTGCGTGCACGCGTTTGTGCGACATGTGTAGTCACATCAACAGCACGCAGAAGCAGGCTTTCCTAGAATGCCTGCTTCTGTAGCGACTACATACAGCCACCTAGCTGCAGCTCCTCTGAGCGAAAGTGGGAGAGGGATGGACGCTTTCCTTTCATCTCCGTCCACAATTCATGCCCAAACAATGACGAGAACTTACAGCGTGGCGCAGGGAAAAAAAAGGGTACCGACACCGAGATTTCTGTAATTTAGCTACTGACTGCTGTGTTTGCAGACAGCGTGTCACCGTCGGTGACTGGGAGAGGAGCGGAGAGGGAGGGGGCAGAGGGATGCCACTGTGTCTTTAAGCAGTAATCCCTCCATTCTCTGAGCATTTGTTGCCAGCCATGGGCCATGGGCCGGCCATGGGCGGTTCGGTTTAGTGTCCACAAGGGCCGCTGGGAGGTCCTGCACTATTAAAATCACTGCTGCTCTCTCAAGCTGCAGCCGGTCAGGCCTGCGTGGCTCTTGAATAAGGACCGAGGCTGCATCAGAAATGAAAAAGTCACCCCGATTTTGCATTTCAAAAGGGGAGGAACTCGCCGCTCGCTGCAGCCACAAAAGGGGACAACAATGTTGACATTCCCAACATGCATCCTTTGGTCTTCTCTGAAGGAAACCAGAGCTTGCCCCCACAGGAGATGCGGTGTGAACGGGAGGAGGGGGGGCACACACACTCACTGCACAGTTTGCTGGCATCTGTCACATGCACACAACATCAGGCGAACGTCGGGACCGTTTCTTCAGCAGAACGACAAAATCTGACCATTTAAACATCTCGACTGCAGAACACCTCACCGGCAAAACTGCAAACCAAAAGCCTCATAGGCCGGCAATATGAAACCCAGCAGCCCTGCATATGTTACCACTGCCCCCTACCAACAGGAAATCACTGTAGCATTCCTATAAAACCTACTGTGAGTTTATATAGGCTCTATTCGACTTACAGTATCTGCATTTCCTCGGGCACCACTGCATTGTTTTTACAAGAGCAGGCAGGTTTGGAGGCAGAGCCCACTTGGATGTTACCGTGTAATAGCTGCTTTATCTTGTTTGCAGCTCTGTGGTTCATTATGAATGAATCTTCAAAAGTTACTTACAGAACAACCCAAAATGTTCAGTCACAACTGCGGCAGCCATCTGAAGTCATTTAGGAGCCAGGCGGCCGGTTACTCTCAGCGAGGAGATTTCGGTGTTTGCAACACTGCGCGGACTGGCTGTTGATTTTCAGAGCATGTTACAAAGGTTACAGAACAGGCTGGAGCATAAACTGCTGCCGCTGCTGCCGAGACCAAGGAAGCAGTGTTGCAACGCTAATGCTCGCCTGTCTTGCGGAATGATTTGCACCCAAAAAAACAAAGAACAAGAAAGAAGAAGTTGCTCTCGTGCAAAAACAGGGGGGGCAGCCATCCCCTCAGAAAGTTGGTTAGAAGTTTCTGTGCTGCAAATCACAACTTGACAATTAGCAGTGCCTTCCAAACTTCCAGCCTCCCTTTGAGCACAAAGCAGCACTGATCTCGCAAAAAGATGAAATATCCCTTGTCAGGCTTGTCATTTCCACATCTTGCAGTCTGTTTTTTTCTCCGACAAGAGGCTGGATTTCTTTGTAAACAAAAGCACCAGTTGGCACTCTGCTTTGTGAGAGAAAAAAAACAGTGAAGTGCGTGCGTTTTCCAAAGGAATTGCCAGCGCTGTTTTACTCAACGTGTTTTCAACAAGTTTTCACAGAAGTGAACGAGCAGCAGAGGTGGTGCAGCTTGCAGCATGATGGGGGTCCAAGAATTTGAGGGAAGAGGGTGGTGGTGGGGGGGGATGAAAGAGAGGGGGAGCGTGTTCCGAAGTGTGTGTGTGTGTGTGTGTGTGTGTGTGTGTGTGTGTGTGTGTGTGTGTGTGTGTGTGTGTGTGTGTGTGTGTGAGCGTGAGAGAGAGGGGGTGTCTCAGGGAAACCCTGGCCGCCGCCGAGAGCTGGTTCTTACCGCTATGAGCGTGTTATTCCTCTGCTCCGTGGAGGAGGCCGAGTCCGGGTCCGGCTGCTTGCTCTGCGGCTGCTTGCTGCCGCCGCCGCCGCCACCGCCGGCGGACTTCTTGGCCCTCTGCTCCAGACTCCGCTGGTACAGGCTGACCGTCTCCCTCCGCTCTATCTCCAGCTGCTCGGCGTGGGCTTGCTGGTACCTGTTCTCGCAGTTGACGTGGTGTCTCCGGCAGCCCTCGATGCGCTGCCTCAGCCGCTCCACCACGGTGCTGTGCTTAGGTATGCCCACCGCCCCGGCGGGCACCACGCTCCCGGCGGCCGGGTTCATGCTGTTGTTGATGCAGATACTGCCGTTGGGTCCGGCAGCGGGGGAGGCGAAGTCCCCCATCACTGGGCCGAGTGGCTGCTATTTTGGAAGAACTTTTCTCCCCGTCACCGCCACCGCCTCCTCCTCCTCCTCCGACCACCTCCACCTCCACCACCGAGCGCCCTCTCCCCTCTTCTGTCCTCCCCGGCGAAGGGTCCCGAGCAGCCCGGGCAGCGGACGGAAGATACGACCGACAACAGGCGCCGAAGCGAGCAACAGCCGGGGAGGTTTAAAGGGCTGCGAGCCGAGCAGTCGTACGGGTGAGGGTTCGCGAGCGGCCGTTTCTTCTCCCCTCTTCGGCACTGTTTCCAAACAAACCGCTCCCGAGGACACAAATAACACCCAGCCCGAGTGAGACCCGGGAGAGCCCCAAACTGAATTCAGCGGCGCGACCGCCGCCACGCTGCTAACAACAACTCCGCCGAAAAAAACACAACACAACAATACCGTGAAGGTATGAACGCGAGCAGGCACTCAGCGGTCATATACACACAAACCGTCCCGCGGAGGAGCAGCGGCGGTAACAGTCCACACGCCGTTTCACGGTGTTGTCCTTTGAGAAAAAGTTTTGCTGCCTGAACCGAACGGGCTCCGGAGTTTCCCGGTGAACTTGCATCTCATATGGTTTTGGTTTGAAAGAAATCCCGGTGACGATGTTGTTGAGTTGGGGAAAAGCGCACAAGCGCCCTCGGTAGTCCGGTTGTGAGGCAACTAGAGTAGCCCAGACGGCGCAAAACGCGGATATGGGAAGCAGTGGCGGAAGTCTGTAGTCACTGGCTGCCGCCTGCCACCATCACAATAATCAGGTCCGCTTCTCCACCATGCCAGCGGAGTGATATCAGGACAGGAGTTGAGTAAAAACCAGCTAGAGGCTGTGAGGAGCCCGCTGACGGACAGCCGGAAAACCCGGGGTGGAGTACGCAGTGCTTCCCGGAGGGGACCGCGCCGGTCCCTCCTGCGACCTTTCCTGCGTTGTTTTCACGCTTTTGTTGTCGTTTCTTCTGCTTTACACCAAGTTAGATACCCGGGCTAAAAGAATCCCGAAATTTTTTTCTTGATGTAAACGGGCCATCAGCTTAAAGATTGACTTTTTTCAAATATATCTATATATATAAAGATACATCAAATATATACATGGGCTACTATAGAGAACTCACATAAACCAAGCAATGAACAGCTCAGGGACTTTATCACGTTTAACAGTGAAGTGTCCCAAACTACATTTTCAGAACTGCATCACATGTGAACTGTGCTTGGATGACACCTGGGAGTGTGAGAGTGGGCACAGGGAGACTTTACCTTGTACTCGTACCAAACAATTGCCCCCTCTCACACAAACTTCACAGCATTTCTTTTTCATCTCATGAGAAGTTAATGAAACAATTTCAATTTGTTGCATCAACATCACACTACATTACAATGCCCCAATGTATTACCAAAAGAGAAGTCTTTCCTGCCAGTACCTACAACCTGAGTGTCATTAATCCTATAGTAATGCTATTAAAGTGCGCCATGGAAACTCATCGTGCGCTGGGGTGCATTCGACACAAACTACTTCGACCAAAAATTATTGCCTGAGGCCAAATTCATTGAGGTAATTTGTCCAAATCAGTCAGTCAGAATCTTAAATGTGAAGAATGAAACAGCCTACTTCTGTGGTACATGAATCATAACTTCAACGAGTTAGATAACTGGCATAAAGTGACTATCAAATGTGTCCAGAACTGATAGCCTTCCTTTTGATGTAAACTGCCTGTTGGTGTGCTCATGTGATCTACTGTTTACATGGTTTGGCGGTCATACATCATCTGCTGAGTGTGCAACTTGTAATACAAAGCACTGACTAATGTACAGCATGTGCAGGTTGTCCATGTTCTCAACACTTGAGCAGTTGAGGGCTCCAAACTTCCCATGCTTATACAAAAATATACAAACTTTAACAATCCATCCATTAAGTTTTACATTTTTTACACCCATTGCACCAGAGGAAAATGACACAAATTACAGCATTTTCTCTTATGTTAAAGGATAAATCAAAATCAATAATAAATCTCCAAATAATGATCAGGCACCAGTGGCACAGTGGTGATCAGATAATGATTATTTCATTTTTTTGTGATTGCACAGCAAAAAATGTAGAGGTGCAGAGGCAATAGTTGCTGAAACGCTGAGAAAAATCTGAGTTGTAAGTTTAATTTAGAAACACTTCACCTATGCTGACGGTACTGAGAGTTTTTCCATTTTTTCTTTAGGGCATTCAGGTTAGGTTTATTCTTTTGAGCATGACTGACTAAAGGTTCAGCAGCAGAACAAGTTTCAGTTCCATTTAAAGACCCCAATAAGAGAAGTGCAGACCCTTCGTGCTTTAATAATAGCTGTTAAAAATACTCTTGTCACAGACAGGTGAAAGAAAAAAGTAAAGAAAATAGGAGATGAGAAGATTGTTTTATTTCAAATGACAGCACATAGAAGGTTATGTGGTTTTTTTTTTTTTAAAAAAAAAACAACTGTGTGATTCACATCTTTCCTTCAAATGTTGGGATCTAATATTTGAATCATAGTTAAACAGGAAATATGACCTTTAGTGCAGTCAGCGTTGCCGGTGATCACTTGTAAGACACACGCACTTTTACATTGCATGGTGAAAACCAATCACCCAATCACTCAAGTCCACACTGAAGCATGATCATAGGCACGTATACATTCTCATTCACATGCCTAAATGGACAACAATTGTTGAACCATGTCCTCACAAATGCAATAGTTTAATGTTATGTTGCAGCATGGGCTATCTGTCTCTCTCCCTCTGCCTGTGTGTCTCTCTCCCCTTTTTATTTTTGTCTGCCATGTCATGTGGGGGCTCTGAGTTCTATCCCCGACTGCTCAGGCCATATGTGCTCCCTTGTCTCTCTCTGGCCATCCCATCACACACACACACACACACACACACACACACACAAAAGTACCTGCATACGCGGTCATCCACCCCCACACGCACTGTACGCCAACAGAGGCATGGACCCGCACATTCACACATGCAGACACACCCACACAATCTGCAGGGCAAAAAAAAACACGGCCAGCATTTGTCTCTGCTTCCATTCCACTGGGTGTTATTCTGTTCAGTTTCCTGTGTCAGTGTTATCATTAAGGAAGTGATTCTTGCACAAGCACCAAACGAGATTTACTTTGATCACCTTTTTCGGCCCCATGCTTTGGAACATCTGCGGCCAGTTTGTCACATCTGACAGTTCAAATACTCACATTTAAAGCATTTCCACATCCCTCCCATAAAGCAAGACGGACATTGTGTAAAGATTCTCCAGCGTAGCACCGTGGTTCTCAACCCACAGGTTCTCACAAGAGAGGTCTGAGATGTTTCACAATGTGCGCAAGAAGAAAAATCTCATTTCAGTTTTTGTTCTTAAATGTTTCTTCATCCATTGTGTCCTTTGCGGAATAAAAAATAGACCTGAAACAGTTATTTAAAAGAAACCATGTCCAAATCTATAATATGACATAGAAATGTTTTTAAATAAGGGGTAACAAGCCTGTAAGGTTGGGATCAAGAAGCTATTGGCTATATCTTTCAAATAAATGTGGTCGAATAAAAAGCACAATGTACTTCATCTGTGAATCTGTCATTGAGTGACTGAACATCGGAGCTCTGCAGGGAGAAATGTTGCAGAGCACAAGAAGGGCACAACAGCAAGAGTGCTATGTTTACGGTGAATAGAGGAAGAATTATCAAGAGCAGTTATGACTGAGTGGACAAAGAAAAACAAACTTCATCAACTGACTATTGCAGGAAGAATTGTTCACAGTACTGAAGACACTGTTAGATCCCTAAGTAAACTGTAAACAGTCCGATGCTAAACCACAACATGCTTTTTGATTGTGACATGAAAATGTGAAAAAAGAAAACAACAGTAGTGGAAGCAAATTATTACTACACTGTTTCTGACTATTTCATCACATCCCATCTGCCAGACCTGAAGCCATTAGGATTTTCTTGGAACGTCTTGATTTTCTCTCTGCTTTGTAGAGGGAGGAAAGGCTTTGGTTCACTTGCTGTTGTTCTAGGTTGAGTGAGGAGATGTCTCCACTGGCTCTGGGTTGAATATTGGCTCAAATACTCTTGCTGGTGCTTCTTTTTACGTGCTTATAGTGTGTTACACCTGGAAGAGAGAGAAAACTTTGTTAAATGAGAGATCACCTTTCAGCCAGTGTCTGTGGAAATTAAGTTCAGCCGTCGAATTTCCCACCTTGGACCAGTGATTGTTATGCTTGGTCCATAACAGACACACTGTACCACTCGACTATCATTGTTCTCACCAATAAATGGGGACAACTAGACATTTCCTTCAGACCTATATTATGTCTATGAATCTATAAAATGCCAAATAGATTGGTGATGACCCCAGCTACACTCCTGTCATACCTGAAAACCAAATAAAAAATCTGTATCTGGCTTATGACCCCAACTCTGTACTGTAGCAGATGAAGCTGGCTTCACAAAGTCACAGGATAAGCTTAGAAATTTGTGCAAATTTATTCAAAACCAAAAACTAAAAGCTCTCCCTTACAAAAGTATGAGGACCTTTAATTCAATGCTTTGTGGAAACAGCTTTGGCAGCAATTACTGTTTCAAGTCTTTGTGGGTAAGTGTCTACAAGCTCTGCACACCGCGATTTGGGTAAATCAAAATAAATCAGGATGAATCTGACTATAGTTTGAAACTGGCACAGCAATGGGGTTGAATAGTTTTGTAAAGGAGAGATTTAAGTTTTAATTTTTTTTTGTTTACGCATACTGACATAATTACAGTGACAATGCTAGCATGCTGATGTTAAGAAGGTAATGTCCAGTATGTTATTTTAGCATGTTCGTGTGTTAACATTAGCTAATTAGTACTAAAATAAACTACAGATGAGGATGATGTTAAATTGAATACTTTTGCAGGTATTTAGTCATAAGTCAAAGTTTTGGAAAAATAATAATTTGGACCTGATGAATGCATTACATTAAAAGTTAAGGGATCACTGAAGATATCAGGGGAGCATGAATGTCTGCCCTGAATTTAATGGCATACTATTTAATAGTCACTAGAGGCAGATGCACTCAAAATTACAAATGTCAACCTCATGGTAGATGAAAACTCACGCAATCACTACAGTCAGTGGCTTCATCCCCTGGGGACCATGAATTTTTGTACCTAAATTCATGCTTCTCCATACAGCTGTTGCTGAGAAATATCAGTTTGGCACAAAACAGCTGGACTGAGCAGCCAGGCAGCTGACACAAAGACCAACACTCCCCTCCTGGAAGCCAAAAGAAAAATTAATGTTGAACACTTTCTGTATTTACAAAAGAGTTAGATTTTTAAAATTGTATTGTTTGTGCAGTGTTATTCAGATTTCTGCATTTGATTTGCTAAGGTTTAGGCACACTTATCAGCAGAGTGATGCCTTTCCAAAGAAGCTTCCAATCTTATTAATCAATGGGATTTGATTCCTGTAACTCCCATAAAGACAATAAGTGCTGGGAATGAAACCAAAAATGTGTGAGTCATGTTCCACTGCCTTGGACAGTGAAAGAAAAGAACTTTAAAGTCAGTGTTTTAACTTAACCTTAGAAATGACTGATTTATAAATACATATTCACTTTTTATTTAGTTCAGATTCAAGAAAAACCTGTGTGTGTGTGTGTGTGTGTGTACGTGTACATGTGTTTTTTTAATGTTTGTGTGTGTGTGTTTGGCTATAACTAGTGCTCTGGTGCTGCTGCCCAGTCTGGCCATCTTAGCGCTTTAGGAATGAATGGAATGTTGTTTTACACACACACACACACACACACACACACTCACACAGGGTACAAATGAACCACATTCTCAATTACTACTCACCTATTGCTACTTAGTCTTCTCTGCTTCTTTTTGCTACTTGTTTATTACTGACAGATTGTCTTTGTTTTATGTGTTTGAATGTGTGCAGCAGTTTTACTTTCTGTTCACCTTGGTCATTAGCACTGACACTGTGGGAGTGGGTGGCTGTGGATGTTTGCAGGATTTTGGAGCAGGGGAGTGTAGGAGAGTCAAACAGTTAACATATGGTTTTCCCACCATGAAAAAGTGATGCATTAGAATCGTGTTTGCTTCAGTGTCCTTTGACACACAGTAGATATACTGAGCAAAGGTATAATAGTACTGTCGATGGCTTTTAACAGTCGCAGTTAGCCAGTCATTTGTACTAAAGAAGAGAGGTTGTTTTCGAGAAGTGAAGTGATTATTAAGAGATGTTAATAGCTGTTTTCACTGGATCTGCTTCTGCCTTGTTCCTTTACACAAAAGCACAAAAGATCATTTGTTGTTCGCTCTCGAACAAGGGAGAAACATACTCCTTTTCTTTTTTCACTGTCATGCCGGTTTGTCTGCTCACGACTTGAAGTGTGGGAGGTAAAGAATGAGTATACACAAAAGGTATGGACACACACACACACACACACACACACACACACACGTAGACACATGCAGAGACAACCACACACACTCTCAGAGAGGGAGGAAGTATTGAGTGTTGTAAAATTCAGCAGGGCAAACAACAGCAATGTCTGTACATCTGTCTGACTGCGCGTTGCACTGTTTGTTACATCATAAACCAATCAACCAGATCCAGACCAAACACAAAAAAGAGAGAAATGTGTTTAACCTAATTTGAGGATTTCCTCCCACACTGACACCACACATCTCCTCCTCCACTTGTTTTTCTCCATGTGGCCTTTCCTGTCTTCCTCTGAGCTCACCACATCGACTTCCACAGCGTTTTGACATTCAGACCGCACTGCTCACCCTGTGATGACCCCCCGACACACGCTCAGTGATACCCAGGGGGAGAATGGGGTTCTCCTGCCCTTTGGGCTCTTCCGGAGACTCCCCTCCCTGGAGTGGCAGAGAGGAAGAGAGAGAGCGCGAGAGAGAGGGCCCTGCTTCCTCTGCCTATCTCGCTCGCTCTCCCTCGGTGGAGGTTGCCGGGCTGTTGCACTAGACTGTCTGTCTCTAAATATTTAATGTACACTGCACTGCCTCCGAGAGTGAGATAAAGAGAGAATCAGGGAGGCTGATATATTGATGAGCCACAGGGAGGGCAGAGGATTGAATGAAAAGAAAGGGGAGGGGTGAGAAATGGAGGAAGGAGGAGGGAGGACAGAGAGATGGGAGAGGCAACCCTTCTCAAGGGAGTGCTCATGGTAGTTAGTAAGGAAGTGGAGAGATGTGCTTGTTTTGCTGCACACGCCCAGCTTTTCTTCTCCATTTTGTTCCAAGGGTCAATTAAGCATTTTTTAAGTAAACTGTGTTCACATTGCTTTTTACACCCTGGCCATCTATTTTAACCTTGTGGAAAAGTGAGAAGATTGCCAAAGTTATTTCAAAACTTCCTCTGGGGAACATAATGGTATCACATTTTTTGCCAGTCTGCTCAAAAGTTGTCAAGTTATTTAGCTTCAAACCAAAAATGTCAAACTTGTGGTGACACCATAGGAAAAGTCAGGAAATCACCAAAGCCATTAGGATTCATCCTCTAGGGACCATGAAGGTACAAAATTTCGTAGCAATCTATCCAATATTCATTAAGGTTTTTTCAGGCTTGAGCAAAGTTTTTGACCGGCCGACCAATGTCACCCCATAGGAGCCAAGCTTGACACTACACTAACTGATACCAGCATAATACATCAGAATCACCATCCGAGCTGTCTGCAGCTGATTGCATTATGGGTAAGCTCATGGTTTTGGCAACAAAGATGAATGCATGGAATAATAAAGGTAATATGTCTGGTTGTACTGCATTGGCATTGGCTAGCTATCTTGATAGCCATACATTGTGCTTTAAATTACTTGTTGGTCTTTTGTGGTATGCTTGGCCTCAGCCCACTACATTACTGTACCTATATTCTCTTCTTGTTTAGCTTCACATTTTCATGTTACTGCATTTGCAGAATCAGGGTTGCAATTAATTAGACACAAGTCCGAGCATGCTCGGTCTGAGACAGTTATCTGCAGAAGACAATCAATGACTGTAAATAGAAGCAAGCGGGCACACAACACAACACAACACAAACACAATGCAGACGAAAGAGGTCACTCTCGCAATTATCATTCTACCTTTTTCAAAGAGATTTGTCCCTTCCAGAGCAAATGTGATAATTAGACAGCACCAGAAATGGAAATACATGACAAGAAGATGATGTCACTCCTATTTCACCATGTGTTGATGAGGACTTGTTCCCTGTGAGGGGTGGAACGCAGAAAATTAAATAATTAAAACTGAGCCATTAAACATGTAGCTGAACTAATTAAAGACGTGACTGATCAATGCAAACATTGTCACAACTCTGTATGGCATTTATCATTTGTAGTGGAATGAGCACTTGAATATAATTATCCTGCATGTTATCAGTGACTGTAAGAAGCCACTCCACTCACTTTTTAGATAAATTTGTTTTTTCTCTCTCTAATTTGTTTCAGCCACCATGTGGCATTCAAGTGATGATTTTCACAATCCATTCTCTGAAGAAAACTGGATATGCCATTATGAAGGTTTAAAATCTCCTCATAGAGAAAGAAAAACTCAATATCTCAGAAATTAATCTACAGTTAGTGAGTCTTTGTCAGTTAAGACTCAGATGTGCTGCAACAACTGATCATTTTCATACAGGAATGCTATTGTTACCCAGACATACACACACATTACCACAGTGTTTACTTCTTGTGCCTGGTGCCGCGACAGTCTAAAACCTCTGGCTGGGAGAGAAGAAGAAGTGACCACACTCGCCGTTAGGGCTGAAGAGGAGGCTCACATTGTTTTCTGCCAGGTCAGCTGTTTCAGAAGAGCGAAGAGCAAGACAGAAAGGACTTGTCAGAATGGTTTGAAACCAGACTTGCTTAATTTTATTTATTGCTACTGCTGGTTATTAAAAGAAAAAGAAGACAGACTTGATTTTTGGAACATAAAAAGATCATGTGAGAAAGGTAAGACAGAGAATGTGGGGGTGGACTGCTAATGACAATAAAAAGGCAGAGAAAAATAATCCCCCGCTGTAAAGAATGCAAACACACACACACACACGCCCACATGCATGTCATGATCACGTAGGATGCTGGGTAATTATGCTAATTATGCCAAAATGAGATGCATATGCCCTCTCTCATTAGGAAATGACATCTTCTTTTCCTTTCAAAATATGTTAATTCCTTAAGTGCCATGTACATGCCACTGAGACAGACACACACACACACACACAATTGTGACTGACACGTCTCTGTTTATAGTTGACTGCGTATTAACCCTACATACATACATACACATACACAACAACGTGCCCAGGCCTAAGCTCCTGCAAACACAAGCGTTTATATCCACGCACAAACACACAGAGACACAAACACTGGTTTACTGATGGAACCGTGGAATCACAGGCTTGCATGCCATTGTGTTTTTGTGGTAAACAAACACACATGCACGCACACGCTCATGTCTCCCACAGCTACCATGGAGCACACCAACACATCTGTACACGAACTGTATAAAAACCAACACACTGAGGGACTGCTTAAAAATCAAAGGACAAAGTTGGTTTGATAATAACATTGAGAAGATTCAGAATTATTTTAGTTATTATTATTATTACTCAATTATTTTACCCAAAGCCTGTATCAATAAAATAATTCCAGCGAGTGTCAAAACAACTAGAACTCAGGACACACACAGTTACACACATGCTGACACATAACAATGTGACAGTCTGACTCCTAAATTTAGATCATAATATGTGTTTATGACCTCATGGGTGCGTTTATGGCTTCGTGACACCATCGAGACATTCCATGTCCACCTAGGTCAGCCAAAGAAACACCACCACTGACTGATGTCAATAACCACACACACACACACACACACACACACAGCTGGATATCCCTTAATCACTGTTATTTGGCACTTTCTTGCGATGTCATGGTGACGCAAGGCAACGAGAACAATTAAATACAACTCTTATGTCTAATGCAAAAACAGAAAACAGACAGGCAACTCAGACTCGGACTGATCATTTCTCAAGGATCTTTTTTGTTGAAACAGATTTTTTTTAAATTGTCTTTAGCACAGCACGACACCATCAGCTGTACCCAGGCGGCTAAGGAACATGGTCACAAAGAGCTGGAGCTCTTTGAGCCACTAACTTGAGGTTTGAAAGACAGGTTGCATGTGTTCTCGTGAGCTCCTCAAAGGCTCACCGGTGTCACTGCAAGGAAAGTGGGTTGATGGTGAAGAAACTGCGATCTAAATCTTGCAAAGGGAAAAAATTGCTCATCCTTTGTATTGCCACAAATTTATAGTAGACTACTTTTGTAAAAATAATGAAATAAATGACCTTGTGTGAGGGTCAGTTCTCCTGCAGATATTTGAATCAAATTTAGCTGCCATGTGGACATTCTTAGAAATTTGTTGTTGAAATTGTATGAGTTGCATGTTTGATTTTGGTTCATATTTCTGCTCATATATATGATACTGACAATTTGGACCAGTATGGTTTTATGAATCATGGCCAACTACAGCTGCAATTTGAGATGTGTGATTTTCATCAATCTGTAAAACATAAGTAACACTTTTAGATAAGGTTATAGATTGATCACTATTGATGCAGTCACACTCAGAGAAATTTAGGTGAAGTCACACCATGCAGCTAATGGTGGTGGGTGAGTTACATAAGACCCTATAGCCCCTGACTCACAGGGGGCCCTAAATGCATCTGCTGTCTGTGTCCTGCAAAAACTTTCCCACTTC
The DNA here is from genome assembly GCA_016785225.1 of Psettodes erumei. NCBI lineage: Eukaryota > Metazoa > Chordata > Actinopteri > Pleuronectiformes > Psettodidae > Psettodes > Psettodes erumei. Next base: position 1,516,099 of record JAFBJZ010000612.1, read on the forward strand.
CTAAATGCCACCTGTTCGAGTAATGAGATAAACAGCTCATCAAACATGTCTTATTAAGTTCCCTCCCCTGGCTTTTGATGAAGCTCAGTGAGCCACAGAGTTATCAAAAAGTGGTTTGATCTAAGAGAGGACCCAGCACATCCTTCCATCAAAGTGAAAATATGAAAATCACCTCAGAGAGATTCAGCTTTAACATGAGACACGAAAAGTGAAGCTGCAGTACAGAGAAACATGTTGGTGCTTTTACTTGATTTGAAGACAAGGATAAATCCATTTTCAAACCTGTTGTTTGCAAGTCTCCAAAATATATGGAAACTAAATACTAACGCACTGGAATTAAATTCAGTTAAATGTGAATTGATACAATTATATTTGCAAAAATTGGTTTTCAATTTGTTCCATCAAGTCCTCCAAATTAAACAACAAAATATGTACGTCAGTGTTTATGCTCTGTAGAAAGACATTTACCAAGCAACAACAATTTTCTTTTTTCAACTTTGAAGTTGCATTTGTGGAAGTGTAGTATTCAGGGTTTCTGCAGCTTAGCCCTAAGGGACTAAGGCTAAAGCAGCATTAACCCTGTGTTAAAATATAGGTTTGCTAATGCAGAGGGCTCCAACAGCACAACACACAGTCAATGCAAGGCAACACCACTCAGCAAGGTGCTGCGCTGGTCAATCAAAAACATGCAAATGAATATTCCTGGGTCATTCATTCATTTGTAGCTTAATTATAAACCATTAAGCAGGGCTCTGTGTGATAACAGTAGGACCCAAATGCACAACTCAGAGACAGGCAATTCAAAATCAAAGCCTGTTAACTCAATCGCAGGTGAGGCACACAGGTAGGCAGTCAGATGGGGGAAACAAATCCAAAAGCAAAGGAAGTAAAGGAAGAGGCAAAAATAAAAGAAAAACTGGGAGATGAAGAGGTGAGTGCTACAAAATAAAACAGGAAATGATGGAAATTTGCAAGTGTGAGAAAAATAAACAAAAAAGTAGACAGTGGAGCAGGTCTTCAATTAAGCCTGTAAATCTGTGACTCTGAACTGAACTTCCTTTGTTGTCTTTGATGTGGTCAATAGAACCTTAAACACAGACATGCTGTCCCTGTTGTTAACCATGTAATATACAGTGCAAACTGGTATGCAAACTAAAATACATGTAGCTTGCCTTTGTAGTAGAGTCTGTAATAATTATTCAGTGCTTTTCATTATATATGTCATTGTCTTCTTGCTATATTTTCCTCCATAGCAAAAAAAAGTTTGTAAAACATAGTGTGCTGCATGCTTCATACACTGTTTCATCACTGCTGTGGAGTGCGTTATGTGTTATTGCGTTTGTGTGGTGGACGGTGGAGCGGGTGAGGTGTGTGACTGCTGATCACTCTGCAGTTCTGTACTGTCCTGTGGTTTCTGGCAGACAGAGAGTCAGAAGAAATGGCAGTTCAGAGTGCAGGGAACTACTCGGCTCACTGTGTGTGTGTGTGTGTGTGTGTGTGTGTGTGTGTGTGTGTGTGCTCCCCCCACAGAGCATGTGTGAGTGGGATGAGACTGAGCCAGGGAGAATGGAGGGAGGGAGAAGGGGAGGTGAGTGGGGGGGGGGGGGGGGCATGTATGGTGGAGACCATAAACTAACACTGTAGCCTTTCATGGCTGCCTGCAAACCCTGGAGTGGACTTCTACTGGAGCAGGACAGATGGATAGATGGATGCATAGAGAGAGAGAACACACTGAACCTTTTTTCAGTGCCTTGTTGGTGAATGAACTGCTTAATATTTAATAGCAGTTCAATTACTCTCACACACACTGTCTGTAATGGCTTGCACACAGTTGGAAGTTGGAGGCTGGTGACCCCATATCGCTGACACTGGATAGTCTAAGGACTCATTGTGGTACTGTGTATGTATGTGTATGCACAAATATGCAGTAATGCAATTGCACATATACTGTTGAGTGTTTGTGTTTGTGTGTGTGTGTGAGAGAGAGAAGCCTGGGTTAAGAACAATGCAATATAAAAGTAAAGTCAAAATTAATGTCTGTTGTCTAAAATTAAACAATTTCATCTTTGTCTTCTGTCATGCCCCCCCCCCCACACACACACACCCATTCTTGCTGTCTCCATTATCCTCTTTTTCTGTCTCATAGGTACAGTTAAAGATGATTTCTTTACACTATACAGTATATTCCCTACTATGAACAATCATTGTTGGGGCTTTGTGTTCACTGATTTCCTGTATGCCTTTAAAAATGTGACACCAGGATGTATAAGTTGTCATACACGATACTAGCTGGGGGCTCAGACCAGGAACTATTGTCTCATCTCCACTTTGTCCTCATACTTTCAAGAGAAATATTTCAGTTTCCTCCCTGACACCAATCAAAAGATGGAGTTTTTTGTGCTTGAATTCATGAAACCCATAATGCTTTTGCCATAACTTTATGAAAGATCTAAATGATCTACCTGAACTGAATCCTGCTGTCTGTCTCTGTCAGCACTTCTCAAACCAGAAGTGGCATGTGTATTATAACACACAGTATCTTTCTTTCCCTCTGCGTCTTTCTTCTCAGTATGAACCAGGAAAGCATGAAGTGAAAACAAGCAGCATTGGGCTCACAATCCCCTCCAATAAAAACAGGAACAACTGTTTGAAAAAACATCAGCAGCATCAGTGAAAAGAGGAACAAGGGAAAAAAAAATACAGTTATTTATTATTATTTATCATTCCAGTAGAATTTGCTGACTGTACACATGACACAATCTTCACCTAAGGGCTTAATTTTGAATGGAAAGAAGTAAAATCTTTTTTATGCTGAAATGGAAAAATCTCCGTATCTTGAAAACTCTGGTATTTGATGGTTTTTTCCTCCTCTGTGATTGATGACACATGTTTCCAAACAGTAAGACTGAATGGCTGTTTAAAAACACCAGCAAAGAAATGAATGAAGGAACACAAACACATACATACTTCCCACTGGAGAGGTCATAGGTCAGAGCCAGTGCGACACTGTCTGTTTACTTCCTCTCTGACCTCTCTGGTACATACCATGCATATTAATGCTGAGTGGGTTTTAATATGTGGTGTATTACATTGGGAACAATTTTTACAAAGTAAAAAAAAAAAACCCTCCCAACTAAACTTCCTGGACTTTTGACGATGTTGTTGAAAAATGATGTGAACTCTTAGGAGCGACCTGGATTTCTGCAGTAATGTCACATGTCACAAGTATAGACAAACACAGTGTGATAATAACAATAACAATAACAATTATGGAACACGCCCAGTAAAGATTTGCAGTGCTGATGCAAAAACTAAGTTAATCCCTGTATTTAATAGCTGGTTAAACCTTCTTTGGCAACAATAACCTCAAACAAGCTCTTCCAGTAGCTGTGGATCAGACCTGCACAACAGCCAGGAGGAATTTTTCCACAGTTCTTCCTACAGAACTGCTCCTCATGATGTCTGGTGTGAATCTTCAGCGAGTGTTTTAATTAATGCAGTGTGTGTGAGTTTGTGCGTGGGTGAAGGTCTTAATATGAATTTATAGGGTAAACCACAAACGTGAGTACAACTGAAACTGGGTCATTTGATGACTGAAATTCTACAATCCCTGACTTACATCTCGGAGGCAATCTACTTGTTTTTTTTCCACAGTGCTGAATTTACAAGCTTACACACTGCAGAGACTCAGTGCCGGACTCATTCATACAGACACACACACAGCAATGAGGACGCTGTAGGGAGACACAAACAAGCTGATGTGCTCAGTAGCAGAGGAGCTGGGAGCTGGACAGATGGACGAGTGCTCTTTTACGGCCTCTTCTCCTCTGTGTGTGTCAGTGTGTATGCACATGCATGTTGTGTGTGTGTGTGTGTGTGTGCCCATGCACAGCATAACACTGGCAGAGCGTCGGTGCCAAAGTGGGCATCTGGTCTGTGGACTATCACTGAGAGAGAGAGAGAGAGAGAGAGAGAGCCTCTCTCTAAAGTTGCTCTCTTCTTGGATGTTGCTGCACAGCAATAATTAACTACACACACACACACACACACACACAAAGTCACACACACACAGAAAAAGGAGGTAACACACTCACTGCATTTCAACCATACAGTTGTGCACTCAATACACAAATAGAGAGAAAGAACAGTAGGAGGAAGACACACACGCATACACACGGGGCAGAAAAAAGTCACACACACACTGTCTCCCAGTGGCTTAAATTTCTGCCAGAAACAAGGTGTGTGTGTGTGTGTGTGTGTGTGTGTGTGTGTGTGGTGTATCTTTCAATATCCAGCTTCCAGCTTGCGTGTGTGGGGGTCAAACTGTCTCTGGGGCCCAGAGTAGCACAGGTGCTAGAACCTAACACTGGCCAATAACCATTACACACACACACACACTACACACACAATACTATATACACACCTATCTGTTTCACTCCAAACTTCACTCTAAACATTGAAACATCATCCTTCTGCCGCCTTTAAACTTTGAACCTTTCTCCTCTACCTGCCTTTGAGCATTTATCGGGTGTTCGGGTGGACCTGCAGCTTTAGTGTCACCCGCCAAGTTTAGCTGGCAGCGTTGTTCTTTGTGTCGCGTGAGTCATCATAAAACGGCATCTGAAGGTGAGGTTTGGATTACCAGCAAACGGTTGCACGTTAACGGCTATCCCTTCGCCGTGAAATTGTTCCCATAAACCTCACTTTCTCCCTGGCAGGTGAATGTGCAAACGCACACAGATGCACACAAGCGTGATTTTGCAAACAGAGAAGAGCGCAGATGCACCAAAATCTGCCTGAATATGAATGCACAAGTACAAACACAACAGCACAGGGACACACAAGCACACATTGTTTTTCAGCAAAACCACATTCTATCACTATCTGCAAAGTAGTTATTTTCAGCTGGCTAGACTTAAATACCCAATTTGACTCCCTGCTAGAGTGTCCCTCTCTTGTTTGTATTATTATGTCATAGTAGCACATATTATTTCTGGTCCATCCCACTATTATCATCACACCGTCCTCAAGCACTACTCGTCTTCTTTAACAATGGATGGATGGACTTTAACACGGGAGATTGTTTTTGTTTTCCATTTCAAAGTGAGAGTCAATGTCATTTCTTTGTGTTTTTTTTTTTAAACCTTGACCACATTCTTTGCAGTCATGATGCTGGGTTAGGTCTGAAAACATGAAGGAAGTTTCCCTAAATCAAGTTGTTTTGTGCCTAAACCTCACTAAAAGGGTCTATTTTCCAGTTGTTTAGCTTTTGAGCCTATCAGAGGTTGAAGTCAAATGTCCTGTATGGTCGTTTAGGTTGGAGGACTTGTTTTTAGCATATAGACGTTATTTCCAGGAAACATGGTTGGATCCATAGTAGGTCTTGCTACTGTCTCCAGAATCAACATTGACCTTTCATGCTCTACTATGTGATGTTTTTGCACATTTGTGTTTTTGTGTTTTTTCTGTTGCTCTTCCTGTATTTTTCAGAAACAGCTGCTGCATAATAGTAAAGACAGTAAATGGATGCACCACCACCTTGGCTGCAGGAAATTGATATGGTGAAAATATATATATGTATTTTTCCATAATCATGCTGCCAGTATCTGTGGTTTCTCTTTAACAAACAGCCAGACAGCAAGACAGGTCGCCTTCACTGCCGTGCATGTTTGTGTGATGTGCACTGTCACCGCAGGATGCGCTGACGGAACATGACGGAGTCTCTGTCGCCTGTCACCCGCATAACGTGCAGTGCTCAACAGTAACCACCAGAGTGCAGGCTGCCCCCACACGTCGCATGGAACCAGCTCCCTGTTCATGTCCTCTCCGGTCTTTTAGGTCAATTCTGCACAGAAGCCTTGAGTGTAAACCCCTGCAAAAACTGATTTCAGTTCATATAGTCCTGCGCATTGCAGAATGGTTACAGATTAACAACACAGACTTTTACTTTCCACTCCTGTGTGTGTGTTGTCTTTATGGCCTCCTTTGACGCAAGCTTATATAGCTTAAACTTTGACCCCCTGATAGTTTTCCTGCTGCGCCACACCGTCTCGTGTTTTGGTCCAGTGGTCGCCATGGCGACTCATTCCCATGACAACTCTGTAACCTGAACCAGCCAGTCAGGTAGGGCAGGTAACCGTGACGATGTGAATGATTCAGGCTGCAGGTGCGTGAGGAGGCAGGGCCAAAGGACGAGAGGAGAGACACAGACATGAAACAAGGGCAAAGTTTAAACAAAGAGAGAGCGAAAGTGACAAATGCTGGAGAGGTGGAAGACTAATGAGATAAAAAACAACGAGAAAAGGAAACAAAAGCTGAAGGAAGAAAAAGAGAGGTGGCCCATGGAGAACGAGGTGGACGAGGATGATGGGACATTCACAAACATCTCTCTGGCAGACGAAACAGGTAAAACCTCAAGGGACTGTTGAGTTGTTTGTCCTGGTAACTGGTTTTTGCAGTTAGCCTTTTTCTGCCCCTTACTTTTTAAAGTAAACACAATGAAATATAGTAGTTTCCTGTTAATTTAAACTTCAATTCCTAACATGTTGGATGAGATGACCAAGACACTCTAAATCCCTCCTTTGAAGTCCAATATGCAGCCATATGTTCACGTCATAGAGATCTATAAAATACCTAAATATGGAACAAGTTCTTTGGATGCAATGTGACCAATTGGTCGAAACTGTGAAAAATATCTACACCTGTAATCAAACTCATCACTTCATTGTATAGTCATTTTTTCTGTCGTCCATGACAGCACATGTGACAGACAGTAAAAGCGGCTGTTGTAAACATGTGACGGAACAAAGGCTAATGAGGCAGCAGTGTGGTTATGTGGTTGCGCTGTGCTACGGCAGGACTGAGGTGTGTTTCCTAATAAATGTGCATTGGCTTGCCTTTGCCATTCACTGCAGTACACACACACACACACACACACACACACACACACACACACACACACATTCACTCTAAATACTTAGTAGACAAATTGTGTCCATTTTAGTTAACTGTGTATGGTACAATTCACACGTACACAATATTTGGCATTGCATCAAAAACTATGAATTATCTTTCTGTCTATGTGTGCTTATTCTATTCAAACAAGGTCAACTAAATGATCAAAAATCAGCTACACAGTGCACCTGGGGCCCCTTCAGGTCTGCAGTACTACAGGAGCCTGGTTGGTGATAGAGCTATGATCTTAACAACAAGGCACGACTTATTCAAGCTTGTTGAAACCATGCATTGTTACTTTTTCTTTTGCATTTTGCTATTTAATTTTTTTGTGAATTCAACCAAGTAACCTGTGCAAGATGTAATTGACAGTTGTGACCATCACTCAAGGATCAAAACGAACCCTTCATGCACCTACACCGGGCAATCGCCACACAAGCTGAGCCTCCACTGTGCTTTACTTCCACTTATCAAGATAGAAAATATAAGAATAGGGCAAAATTCAAATCAGCTCTAAAATGATTCTGTACATTATAAAAAACAACAACTTCCCACGCAGTTGTGGGATTTAATCTAATTTCATATTGGAAATATTTCATTCAAAGACTAACTTTTTAAAGAGGGAATTAAACACATTTATCTTCTCTGCAGTGTCTCAGATCTTGACTTCACTGCAGTTTGGACTGTGTTCACTTGCAGCTTTGTCGTGAATTAACTGTCTTTTATAGAGAGCTAATACTTGGGAAAGATTAGCAGTTGGGCCTCTGAGAGTTTTGACACTTGCAGCCAGTGATATCTCACAGGGTTCGGGAACTCAGAAGGGAAGCTGAGAGAAAGATGTGGGCTGAATAGAGAGGACACAGAGGCTGCTACGTTCCCGGGCTTTGGCTGGGCTAACAAAACAGCAGCGTGTGGACTGAGACAGAGGCTACACACAAAGGGACATTAATATATTAATGTTCACACTGGCCAGCAAACAGACAGGCACACAAACATGCAGATGCACAGGAACGCAACTGGGGGTAAGACTGAAGGCCTGAGCATCTGCTAGTACTGCAGCAAGTGAATGTGTGTGCGCGCGCGTATGCTTGCTCCACCTGTCGGTCAGCGTGGTGACGTACACGCGATGAGGGCGTTTTGATGACGTTGATGGTGAGGCGCAGCTGGCAGCACCGCCGCACAGCCCCCGGTCTGTTTACAGGGTGATTTCTTGCTTTAGGTGAGTCAAAACGGGTCAGATCGTTTTGTGATGTGTGAACCAAAAAAAGCCCGAGTAGGAAAATCCCAACAAGCTTTTCCAGTTACATTTGAAGCTAAAGCTAGGCAGCTCGATAGCAGTAGTTAGCTGTTAGCCTTTAGCAGCTCTCCGGCCCATGTTCGATGACTTGTTATGAATTGTATTTTTCGGGAAGTCGTCTCTAAATATGCTGCTAACTATTTTTGTGGTTTCTGGTGAGACCCAGACCTCAAAAATTTGGCGTTGACGTTGTTATGCTACAGCTAGCAGCTGGGGATAGCTTACACATCCAATGCACACGCGTCCATTATCGGACAGCCCGGCTTTCGATCCGCGTTTGCTCATTTCGTTTGAAAAAGGTTTTTCTGTCAGCGTCCTCACCGACCAAGCAATGGTCTTATACTACACATGGCGGCGTATTTGCGAGGTTAGTAACGACGCCTACGCGTTTCTGGGGATTACCACGATGTCTGTCCTGCTCTGTTTACGGATAACGTACTCTGGTTCGCCGAGCTGGTGGAGGACCAGCAAGCTACGACACAGACGACGCAAAGGGACCAGAACACGAGTGGCAGCAAACCGCTAACAGTATCTGTCCGATAATACAGCAGATGGGAGTGATGGATGGGATCCATTTGTCATGTGTCGTTGTGGCTCGTTTATTATGGATGCAGTGTCAAAATACGCGATGTTGTCGGAAAGCAGCCTGTCTCCATCCGAGGAGGCGCCCGGCTCATCACAAAGCATTACGGTGCTGCACCTGCGGGTCAGCACGACAGTCCGGGTGCGGCGTTTGCTTCCACCCACGCACAGGCAGGGACCGCTGTTTCATGTGCCTCCGTGTGCGGTGACGCCGACTGACAGTTAATGCAACAGGAATTCAGTGGAAGCGTGTTTGTTATCGTACAGCAAATCCAAACTTGGATAGTGAAACCCGGGCGCGTAACGGGTCAGAGGCTTCCACCAGAAAAAACCCTTTCCATCTGCAAACACAAAAATTAGCTCATCTTTGGAAAATTAAACTTTAAATGTTGGGAAAAAACAACAACAAATGTGCCATTTCACTATTGTCGTGGCCATCCTCTGTCTAACAACATTTGTCAGGATCTGAGTGGCTTACCACCTTGAATCAAAAATAAAAAGCCAGAGGCCCTAGTATTTATATCTCACTGAATCACATCAAATCATCAGCTGCTTTATGACACTCACAGTGTCTGTCTTTTTCTTTTACAGCGGACGGTGAATCTGCAGTCCTGCATACTAAACAGGAGAACGAGCTTTCCGTCATGAACTGCGACATAGATGGTACGTCTGCCGACAAGCCGTGTCTGAAAAAGCTGCATCGTGTAAAGTGCGCTATGACGAGATATGAACGGCATCCCCGTTTGTGTGTTTCTCAGGAGACATGGAGAACCAGGTGGAGATGGAGGAGAAGACCAGGTTAATCAATCAAGTTTTGGAACTTCAGCACACGCTGGAAGGTAAAACGCACGTGCCGTATCACTCTGTACTTAACTTTGGAGCCCCTGTGTTCTGATTTGCTGACAGGAAGCCTTTTTGAAGTCAGCTGACATGAGAAGCAAGGCTGTATAGTATTACTTATTACTCAAATCGCAGAACCCAAATGAAAGACTTGAATGTAACTTGCAGAAACCTTTACTTTGATGATAACATACAAACACACACAAATACCACATAGATAAACACAAGGTGTTGTCCAGTACACAAGACATTAGCATCACAGACACAGGGCAGGTGGATATCACTTCTGTGCTTCAATTTCCTGTTCTTTGTCTCGGTTTCAGACCTGTCGGCACGGGTGGACGCTGTCAAGGAGGAGAACCTGAAGTTAAAGTCGGAGAACCAGGTCCTCGGTCAGTACATCGAGAACCTCATGTCGGCCTCCAGTGTCTTCCAGACCACCGACACCAAGAGCAAACGGAAGTGAGCTACCCTCGGGGAAAAAAAACAAAACAAAACCCAGAGGTCCCAGGTCGGCAGCTGAGAGAAGAAACCCGCCATGAAGACATGGAGAGGGGTTTGTTTTCTCCGCAGACCTGGGTGTTTTCCAGAAGCATCTCAGCTCTCTTACCTGAGTCCAAACTAACAATTTAATAATGAAAAAAACAAAACAACCAAACATAAACTGACTTTCTCGCCCGTCCGGTTGGCTCAGAAATAGATCAATTTCCTGTTAGTCTGGCCCAGGTGTGATTAGCAGCAGCTTCCTCACCACACTACAGACGAGGTAGACCTCACCCTTTAACCACAAACACACAACCAGAGCATGTCTAGAAAGTGGTGAAGGGTTATTTGTACCTTGAGGCTCTCTTCTCTTCTAAGTAGTATCTGAAATAATTCTTAGCGTTGTTTTTCCTGTTTGGTTTCTCTGGACCAATTCTGACTTTCCTGTGGTTTTCCCAGCTTCCTGACACGGTATTCCCGTCTCTAACTGATCTGTGCAGCGGGCTCAAAACAAAGCATAAACATTACAAACACTGTTTGACCGTGAACCTCATTTTCAACACTGATTTATTTTATTTATTTGTGTAAAGTGTTTTTTACGTCAGCTGGATCTGGGTTTTGGTCGCTCTCCGGTGTCACCTTGTCCGTATGAAGCATGACTGGATTCCTCCACTTAAAAGCTGGAAAACTGGACAGTATTACTGAAAATGAAAAATGTACTTAGATGGCATGTGTGAGTACTACACCTCTTAGATGCTTTTCTTTTTGTTTAGCATATCTAACGAAACAGCATTAAATTAATAATGACTGAAATGCAGACAGTATGGGAGTACAGCTGCAGGTGAAGAGCTCTGCAGCAATTTAGTTCAAAGCGCAGCAAAGCTAACGCTGTGTTAACTGGCCCTGTGTAAAAGTGTAGGTCTTTGCTAACATCAGTGATGTTTTAAACCACAGTCCCCTTTATGTACTTACAGACAATATTTGCAACCCTTTAAATGTATTAAGTCATAAATGACTGTAATGTAAGACCAAGGAGTAAGTGGTAAGGTCATGCAGGCGGAGACAAACCCCGCACATTACAGTTGGTGCCCTGATCCTGTAACAGTGATGGGGGTGGGTGGGGGTGAGACAGGGAGATGTGAAGGGCAAAGAAAGAAAGAGAGAGAGAGAGAGCCGCTTTCCCCTTTAACTGCAGGAGGAAAGAGGGCTTGAGTGCTATTGATCCACTCAGCCAGGCCTGGAGGACATCGCCTCGCCTGCCGGAGGACGGGTCTGACCGTAAAATGCCCCGACGTCCTGCCTGCGCAGCAGAGCGGAGGGCGCGCCCTCGGAGCTCTGCGGCCGCAGATACGAACGTGAGAACGTGAGAGATGTGGCTGGAGGAGAGGGGAAGGATGCAAGAACCTGAACCATATCCAGTGCAGTAGTTCATGTGGAAACAGCCGCTGACATCGGTTTGGAAAGGGAGGAACTGATCGTGTTACAGGATGTTTTAAACAATGTATATGCTGTAATCTATTGAGGTTATTTTGATATTTTGTACAGTAGTAGTTCTTTCGTTTTTGTCTGACATGAATACGTCCTGGTCGCCATCTTGTGTTCAGACCGCCTGCACCTTTGCCCTTAAATGTTTTTGTTTTAATAAAAACCTAAGATCACAACCATGTCTCTTCACAACCACAGGGCGGTGGACGAAGGGAAAACCGAATCACCCCGCAAAGACCATATCTCACAAGGTGATTTGATCAGACTTCCCAAAGTCTTTTTTTTGTATTAAATAGTTTTATTTTCAAGAGCAATGTACAATTTGCAAACAAATGTAAACAGGGATATCTGCCAGCAGCATCTGGCAAGACTGAACTACAAAAGCTTGAGACAATAATATAAAACAAATAAATTAGCATCAGCGTCTTCCCCAGGCAACAATCTAGATCTGAACTCCAGCCGGTCTAGATACGGGAGAGCGCTGCTGTGTACCGACTGAATGAGACACGTCTCTACATGGGTTTGACATCCAGCCGTCACATTTATTCTGACGACCGCGTTCAAAACGAGCTATTTTTGCTGCGAGGGCTGACGATGTCTTATTTTATTTATTTTTTTTAAGAAACATTTCTTACAATCCCAGGCTCAGAATAAAATCATTGGTGGTATATTTTACGTAAGAAAAATGCCTCAAGTCACTCAAAACACTGTTATCGAAACCAATTTTAAAACGAATCCAATAAATAGGGTTATCAGTTCTAATCCTCAACTTTTAAATCTCTATAACTTAGTAAAAAAAAAACACACACATAAAAGTAACTGATGCTCCTGACAAACTAGCTAAACAGAACACCGTTTTTTGTTGGTTTTTTTTTAAAAAGAGGTAATCTTAAACCTAAACTGAGGCGACTTTTCACTGAAATGCTCTGACGCTGCAGCGACATTTCAAAACAGCCTTTCCTCACAGCCTGGCATCCTCTCCTCCTGGCCTGTTCCCAAAAAACCCGCACAAAGTCAAACAAAGGAAGGAAACTGGTCAACCGGTGTCCTCGCACGAGTTCTTTTTCTTAAAAAAAAAAAAAAAGGACACAAGAATTAAGTCTAACTTCTGAGACGTAGCCCCTATGATATGCTGTGAAACGGGACAAACAGCGGGAGTGGACAGCGGCGCGGACGCTCGCTGCGGCCTTCACGCTCGGTGGAGACGGACTGGTGAATCTGTGACGGCGTATATTCAGAGAGAAGACTGACGGGCTGAACGGGAACACAGGTGGAAGAGGCGGGGGTTGTTTCTCGACGGCGATGGCGTACGGAGGGGGAGAGGGGTGATGGAAGCTCAGGAGGGAGGAGGGAAAACAGCTAAAAGCACAAAATCTCTTCTGATGGTTGAATGAGCAGACGGGAGGGGGGGCAGAGATGGGAGGGGATGATACAGGATGGGGTTTCGCGAGGCCGCATACTTGTGGTGGGTGTGGTTGAGGGATGGAGTAGACGTGGATGGGGCAGCCAGGGTGACTGCAGGAATTACATGCTGCTCTGCTTCGGGGGGGGGGCAGCAGATACGGCCCTTCCACCTCCTCCCCCATTTGTGTGTGTGTGTGTGTGAGGTGGGGCGAGGAGACAGCAGGCGCGGGGGTTCACCTCTTCAGTCTTTCCGTACCCTCCTCTTCCTCACGGCTTGTTTGTGGCTCTCTTCGCCGACGTCTCCTCCCTCCCTGGGCTGTGGGCCGGAGATTCGGTGACATAAAGAGGAAGAAAAAGCCTCATTTAAATGGACGAGACGTGAACATCGCTCTCGCGTTCGCCTCCGGACGCACCTCATTATCAACGCACGTGCGGAGCCAGATTTATCAGTGGCAGTTTCATCAAGCCAAGCGTTACTTTTAAAAAGGTCTGTCAGGAAAATGTCAGGGGGAGAAGAAGAGCACGCTCATTCTCAAAAGGTGCGGTCGCTGAAGACGAAAGCGGGAGCTGCCGGACTCCCTGACGATGCACATTTCTCACTGGGACAAGGACACAGTGGCATGAAGCAGTCTAAACACAAGGGAGGCGAGAGATGATCCCCATCAGTGTGTTGTCTGTAAGCTCACCACAAGTGTGACGATATCAACTGACGAATAAATTAATGTGACACTTCTGGGTGCCTGAGGTGCTACTGAAGACATTTCAAGACCTGCTGACCAGAATATATTGACTAATCCTGCAAAAATTCATAAATTGGTACAACTACACTATTAGCATTTGAATTAGGCACTGCGCTATCCCTGTTTTGTTTTTCCGTGCACATGAACGGTCTGTGTCTGATGTGAACAATTTTAAAATACATTAAACTGACAAAAGACTTTGCAGCCACTTGGGGGCAGTTGAAACGAGCTGTGAACACGGCCGTTCTTGCACAACTTAAGTTGATAGTGAACTTGGAGGGAAACTATTTATACCTCCAGCAGACACAGTCCTGACCTCCCTGGTTCTCATCTCTTCTGGCCTCCACCAGCCACTAAAAACAAATACGTGGCTCTTCAGCTGCTAGATGTTCCTCTGTGTCCACCAACAGGAGCTTTTCTTGGGGTTAAAAATAGCTGCCTGCCGCTGCGGGGATCAATGCTGACGAGCGCGTATCATTCCGGTCAAGGTGCAGCTGCGAAACCAAAACAGTGAGTGTGCTGAAAAGGCGTGCGTGGATATCAGTTGAGTTAATGTGAAGTGGGACACGGCGAGACGTTTCCAGACCCGGCAACGTTTGCCCTGCCATAAAGCTGACAGCGTATCTAAAACGCCGAAAAACAAACAAACCTCTGTGGCCTTGGGAAAGGAAACGCAAAAAACATCACGTTCCGGCCTTGAGCTCGGACGCTACGACGCCACCACGTGTGGCTGCCGCTTCGCAAGGGGCGACTCGCGTTAGCTGCTGTCATATTTCTGTTCAGGTTAATTGATCATGCTTTGATCGATTTTGACCTGCCGCTGATTGACAGATACTGCGTCTGCTGCTGCCATCAGCTCACGGCACCACGCAGGGCACAACAACTCAAAGCAACACCAACCTCATCTTCTAATGTTCTCTCTGGAGCTTTGCTTTCTTCTTCTCCTTCCCCCTCTTCCTCCTCCTCCTCCTCCTCCTCCTCCTCTTCTCATCATCATCATCATCCCCCACCAGATTATCCCCCCCTGCGTTGGCACCGTCGTCCTCCTCCTCCTCTTCCTCCTCCTCCTCCTCCTCCTCAGCTTCTTCTGTTGCTTTAGAGAGGAAACATGTTGACAGTGAGGAGCCAGTAACAAGATGGAGAAAGATGCTGTGGTCAAAGTAGAGTTCTGCGGACGCTACGGTGCCGGCCGCCTGACCTGCAGCTGCTGTTCCCTCTGTGGCCTCAGCTGCTTTGTCCTCCTGATCAGCCGCCGCCGCCTCCTCTTCGTCCTCCTCCTCCTCCTCCTCTTCCTCCTCTTCTACGTCCGCCTGGGGCACATCCACCTTCTTGTACACGTAGTCATCTTCTGCTTTCTGAAACAGGGAGAGAGACAGAGAACTTTTTTTAGTGGCATTTCTGCATAAAACAGGTGTATCATCAGAAATGTACCATAGATGACTACTCAGTTGGTTCGGAGTACCTTTGGCCAGCAGAACAGCACAGCCAGTCCTATAGGCAGGCCTATTGTCAGTATGTAGATCACCCAGAGCCAGGGCCGTTCCTCTGCTGCCAACATCAGCTGAGCGAAGATCCCCGGCTGGCGGGAGGCGAGGGTGAGCGGAGACAAGAGAGCGGAGAGCGAAGGCGGTGAGCATCACCCACACAGGCCGACGGCCTTGAGGTAAATGATATGCGCACGGCGTGAGTGAGAGTGCGCCATGTCCCCGCTGCCCTGACAAACCGTCACTGACCTCGTTAGCGCTGGCCACCAGCTTCTTCAGCCCCCAGCTGTCAGAGGCCCAGCGGTCGGCCACCTCCTTGTGTGAGGTGATAATGAAGTTGTCAAAGTAGATATTAGAGGTCATGGACCACAGCTCCAAGCCCAGAGCCTTGAAAGGCATCATCCTGAACGGCTGCAGGTCCTCGAAATAGTCCGGGTTATCGATCTTACGTGGCTTCCAGACACCCTTGGGAGAAGAGCGTGAAGAAAGAAAGAGCGTGAGTTGTTTTCAAACGTGTATAAAACAAAGCAAACACTGTGTGTCTGCGCTGACTGCTACACGTCTTTATTCACCTTTCGACAAAATTGAGGAACAGTAAACATTAGAGATATAAATGGATTTTTCTGGACCCATACAGTAAAACACAGATGGTAGAAGTCAAAGCACCTGATAGTTGGGGTTGTCCACCAGCGGGGCTTTCCACTTGCCCTTGTATTGAGGATTGTTGATCATGGGGCGCTTCCACTCCCCACAGCCAGGGGCCGTCTCGCAGGCTGGGTTAGGGATCTGCGGGGCCTCCCACTCTCCGTCCATCTCCTCATCCCTGCACACGGAGGAGGACACGGCCGCCAGGCTTCATATTTCTGCGCACAAACGACCCAATTCAAAGCGCTGGGTTGTGGAACTGAGGCGAGCGGATTTACCAGTCTTCTGGTTTCTCAGCATTAGGGTCCGGGACGAACTCTGGTTCATCATCCAGCCAGCCCTCAGGCTTCACGGCATCGGGGTCCTCAATCTTAGCAGGCGCATCCTCATCCCTGAGACAAACGCAAAAAGGTTTGTTATTCACCTCAACAGTCTGAAACACAGTCTTCTCTGTCTAAGCGTATGGATGTTGCGCTCACCAGTCATCGGGCTTGACAGCCTCGGGGTCAGGGATCTTGGCCCTCTCGTCCCAGTCGTCAGGCTTTGAGTCATTTGGGTCATCCACCTCTTTGGGGGGGTTGACCGGAGGCACCACATCGTGCAGCAGGTTCCCGCGGCTCACGCTGGACTGATCGATGAACATCTCGTAGCTGTTGTCTGGGTTCAGGACTGACGACGCGGGGGGGGAGGGAGAAATTTTCAACATCAGCGGAGCACTGCACAACAGCAACGCTGCAGATAAATACACGCGCACACCACCATGCATCCTTTTCTTTTCTCGTGAGCTACATACCCAGTGTGTAGAGGTGAGTCTTCTTGTCGGTGTAGAACTTCTTGAGGTCGACGTCAGCCCTCTTGGCGTGCTTCTCCTCCATGTCTTTGTTCAGAGGATTCTCGTGGCGGAAGATGAAGTGCAGCTTGTAGTCCTCGCCGCATTTGTCGGGTCCAAACATGATGGTGTAGGGTGTGCGGTCGTGGAATTGCTCCTACGGTGCAGAACATTGCGAGAGTTGAATTTAATGAAGGCATCTTGAATCTGTTCAAATTGTACCCAGCGTGTTGACTGACCAGATTGAGATTGCCGGTGTCAGAAAGCAGCTTGATGTATGCTCCGCCACAGTCGATGCCATCCTGGAAATTCACCTCATACCTAAAACCGGGACACATCAAAACAGTCAAATGAGTCCTGGTCATCCCTCCTTGCGGTGTTGTTACCTGTCAAACGTAAATAGAGCAAATCCACTAACCACTGCACCTCAAGGAAGACGGTCCGCTGGCATGACCATAGGCTAGCCACAAAGCGTGTGTGCGTTTAAACTCACTGTATGACCAGAGGCTCATCCTGGAAGACGAAGGGTTTGTCCAGCATGGCGGCGATGGCGTGGTGCTTGGCCTGGGACTTTAGCACCAGGCCCTGGTCTCCTGGAACCTTGTTCTCCTTCAGCTGCTCGACAGCCCACTTCCCTACAGCCGGAGAGGAGCGGAGAGGATGCTGAACGACCTGGGTTTTATCTCTACGGCCACAGCCATCATGACTGTGGGTTATGATACATTTATTACTTTTGACTTTTACTACATCTTAAAAGTATGGAGTAATGGCGGTACAGGAAACGGAACATGACCAACATGTTGAGGTGAGGCGCCGTGACCTCACCTCTCAACAACTGTGTGGCCAAGCACAGTGCTGTTGGCCAAAACTATAACAAATAAGACCCTAGTTGGAAATATCTTTTTTATTTAAGTCACCAATGAGATCTGACCATGCATGCGGTCTATATGAGCAGAAAGAGAGAGAGAGAGAGAGACGGCAGAAACAAACCATCATATTTAGCGATGTCTTCGTCTGCATCCCCCTTCACCGTCTTTGACAGCTGCCATCTGGGGAGACAGACATCACAAGACCACTTAGCTCCCACACAGGAAAGGGTAAAACACACACACACACACACTTTGACCACTGATTCTGTAACTTAATTCCAGTCATTCAATACCACCCGAGGCTCGCGTATCCCAGCGTGCATAAAACATTTACGTGCATTTTTTAGTGTAGTGTTTTCTGGCAGCAGCATTTTCTCTAGCATTACCTGCCCAGCAACCCGTCATCGAACGTCTCTGCAAAGTACACATCTCCAGTGGGAACAGGAGTGACGTATGTTACCTGGCAATCAAAAAAAAGAGACCAAACAAAACACACAAATTAAAAGATAGCATCCCTAAGGCTAAACCATGAGCTTTCACACCATCTCCATGGTTTGATCTAATTAAATCTAATTTTTTATAAATTTTACTTTAAACCACTCTTATGACCTTTGCCCGACCTATGACCCATTCCTGACCTGGAAGGAGACGTTTGCATCCATTTCGGCCTTGCCAGCCTTCCCACTCGCTGTGATCTTGCCATCTGTCTCATCAGACTGCTCTTCATCCATCACTGTTGCCTCCTCCTCCTCCTCCTCCTCTTCCATCAGCGCCTTTAACTCCTCGTCCAAGCCCATCTCTTCGTCGTCGTCTGCGACCTCAGCCTCGGACGTCTTCTCCTGGGCCGCCACCACCACCGCGGCCACGGCCAGGGAGGACAGGAGCAGCACGCGCCACATCCAACCCCTGTCCAACTTCATCTGTTGAGAGGCGGGTGGAGGTCATAGCAGCAGGGTGAACCGAGCGTGCGATTCAGGGATGAGAATTTATTGAGTGAGGCGAGCGTGGCATAGTGTGGTCTGGTCAAAACATATTTGTGTAAAAGGATGTAGAGATGAGAGGGTGAGAGATGGAGGAAAAACAGTAGCAATGGCATCTACCTGTTTTGTGATGCATTTTCACCAATTAAAACAGAAAACATCTGTGCGTTCATATATGTAGCATACACATAGCCTCTTCACTACACATCCTTACTGATACTAATTTGTAGCATGTGTGCGGGCCCGGGATTACAATCCCGGTGGGTGACCTCATATGCATTTGAAACCCTGAAGACAAAGTAGTGAATAATGGTTCAGTTCAGAGATGTGTTACACCAAACAACAGCTTCAATGACCTCCTATTGATCGGACCACACCTGCTCTCGCCCGCTGTGAACAGCAGGAAATGAAAAGCATCGCCGCAGACGGCCCAACAGCACGCTTTACCTAATTCCTAATTAAGCTTTATTCCCACACTGCTGTTGTCCTGTTTAGTAACATCAGAGCACAGGAGGATCAAAAGGATTGGTTCGAGATGTCTTGGATGCATCAGACACAAGAAGAGGCAGCTGAGGGGGAAAAGGGGCTCTGATATGAGAATATACTAAACTTGTGTAAATTCAGAAGCTTGATGCAGTTCGTATAATCGAAAGTCTCGGAGGTAGGACCGTTTTCTCTTGAGTGACATCCTTGCACTGCACAGACAAGATATGAAGTGGTCACGTTCATATCAGTGGAGTGTGGAGAGCCCTCGATGAGTCAGCTTCTTGCGAGTCCAAACAGAAACGTTAGTTCTGTGTCTTTCTGCTCTCACCACTGACTTTCATTTGAGCCCACCGCTCACGTGACAGTTTCTGCAGCTTTGACAGGAAGAGACAGGCCTGGTTTTTGCCGAGTGCAAATCATGAAAACCTGTTTTGAGGTAAACCCATTCCTGGCTGAATGAACCATATCCCACAGCCTTCCTGTTCCACATGACATGTCTGTAAAGTATGCCATGATTGTTAAACTGAGCCAAAGGTTTCAACTAAATGGAGGCAAAAAGGATTAATATGCCAGATAAATCTGTGCAAAAACCCTACTTTTTATCTATTCCAAAGTCATCATTACCAGCCAAGTTTATGCACAGTGGCTGATTATGCGTCTTTCATCTACAATGTGCACTGTCAAAACAAAATCAGCTATTATGTCTGGATGACAGTTACCACTGTTCTGTTTGCCATTTAGCTTCAGTCCACCTACAGTCCTACTGTAGTCCAAGTGTACTGCGGCCAAACAGCTCTCATTTCATTTCCATCACTTCATAAGAGAAGGTTAACAGTGAAAAGTTGTATGATCTGCAGAGAAAAGGTCAGAGGACAGGGCTGTGGAGCTAACATGGCTGCCACCGAACACTGCAACGTCCAAACTCTTTCAGATCAACGGCTCTGACTGCAGCACCTGCTCCGCTAGCCGTTGCGAGCTAACTTGCATGGCGCGCCAACCACAAACAGCAGACGTTAGCATAACATAAGCTTAGCTATCAAACTAAGGGGCTTCGCGAATTGAACGTGCTCTGCCGTTAAAAATTCAAACTGCACAAATATTTTTCTGAGTAATTGGTAACCGAAAATGTGTTTTTATACTGCAGAAACGGATGGATAGCAACGGTTAGCTTGCTGAATTAGCAGTGATGTCGCACAGGGAGGGATGGAGAGAATGAATGAGCGCACACAAACAAACCTTGCGCCTTCTTGTAACCGTCGAGAAAATTCCTCGATAAACGCTGTCTGTCCGCTTGAAAAATGCAGAGGCGGTATCTTGTGCGTTTGTCTCGCTGAGAAGTTAACCTATAGCCACGTTTGTAGGCTGGGCGAGACACGTTTGTCGGCTGGAGACGATGGACCGCGGATGACAGCTTGGCCCGGGTAACGGCGCACGGTTGATGAGTGCGAGTGGGTCCCTGCTAGTGGGCATGCGCACTTCGCGCAGATGGAGAACGTGAATGGTGCGTTCACATGCCACTAAAAAGTGTAACAAAAGATAGTCAAGAGCGACGTTGTTGACAATGATTGTAATTGAAGCAGTAAATGAGGCATTTTATTGATAACGTTATATTGTATTTATTTAAATGCATTTCCATTAGACAGATAGATTAACACAGCACTGCCCCCTTCTTCAAGGTGAGAAAGGGCTCGTTGAAGCAGGTACATAAAGGTGCCTGCAACCAGATAAATTTCATTTAGTGGAATGTAAAGACAGCCAGTCTGCAGTGGCTGAGGGCAAATGTATATGACTTCTTTAGTTCTTGAACAAAAGAGGGCGTCTACCTTGTCTTGACTCAGACTAGGGTTAAATGGGAGCTGTACAAACCCACAAAACTTTTCTGAACAGAACTTCAAGGCTCTGGAGCTGAAACCATCACGACCTGCAGTCTGGCTCTGGTGCAGTCTCTCTGACTGCCTCTCCACTTGGCCGCTGGGAACAGATGGGCTTTCTTCTGAATTATTTCTTTCAGAAACAAAAAACGTGGCCAGTATTTACAACTAGAAAAAAATCCAAATGACGCGCGTACGATGAGCGCATGAATGCATCACAAACTAAAGCTGCACCTCGACTTCAAAATAAAAGATAAGATCAGTAACTTCATCTAAAAGTCCTCCGAGAACACAGAGCCAGCATAAATCTGGTTCATCATAAATACGCACAAACATGTCAGCCAATTCATTACACTTGTAAGCGAGCTCAGCGGAACAAAGATGTCCATTCCGCTTTTACAATGGCATGTCTCATGCTTCCGGGTTAGAGTTCAGAAAATATTGATCTCGGCCGCATGCTTGTCGGAGCGGTTGGTGCTGCATTAGTGAATTAAACATAAACCTGCACTCAGACAGCAGCCACAATGAAGGACACACCTCTGTCCAACTGTGAGCGGGATTTCTTGCTTAAAGCCATCGAGGAGAAAAAAGTGAGCTGTTTTCTCAACATGTATTTTGATCCAACGCCGCACCGGATACGCTTTTTGGTTAAGTTTTAAAATCAAATGAAAGGATCTCGTGTTCGCGCTCGGCAGTCCGAAAAACGTTTGGCTCATTATTGTTGTTGCATTTTTTTCTATTGACACTCACATGCCCTGATCTCTCCCTGCAGCGCCTGGATGGACGACAGACTTATGACTATAGAAAGATCAAGATCACATTTGGGACGGACTACGGATGCTGCTTTGTGGATCTGGGGAAAACCAGGCAAGCCTATGACATTAATAAATCAAATAAATTAATAAAAAAAAATTGTAAGTCTCGCAAGTAATGTTTAACGCCCACTTTGTAGCTCATACAAAAGCTCGCCTGTGGAATCAAAGTGAGCACCCTCCATCTCAAATCATATGGAAAACTGTCTTATTATAAACATCGAATTCTTTTTTTGGATACTGGATTATCAATTTACTGCTCTGGACAGGGTCATGGCCCAGGTGTCCTGTGAGCTGGTTGCTCCTAAAGAAAATCGTCCCAATGAGGGAATCATGTTCTTCAACATCGAACTGTCACCTATGGCCTCACCAGCATTCGAACAGGGAAGGTGAGGAAAAACTAAAGAGGTTATGGTTATATTTACCTTGTTCACTCTTCATTCCTGGTAACAATACCTTCACATTTCTACATTTTTGGATGAAGTTGAGAGCTATATTAGACTGTCATCTAGACTGTGTCTGGTTCATTTAATAAGAGCTGATAGTTCAAGGAAGTGTAAATCATCCGGTGGGTTGTTCTTCTCTCCAGACAGTCTGAGTTATCAGTGAAGTTAAACAGACAGCTGGAGAGATGCTTGAGGAACTCCAAGTGCATTGATACAGAGTCCCTGTGTGTGGTGTCTGGAGAAAAGGTAACACACAGACACACACACACATACAAAAGAGAAAAAAGAGGAAAGAGAACTTTTTCACTGTGATGTCGATGATGATGTATGTGTGTGTGATCAGGTGTGGCAGATCAGAGTGGATGTGCACATGCTGAATCATGACGGGAACCTGATGGATGCCGCCAGCATCGCTGCCATCACCGCTCTGTGCCACTTCAGACGCCCCGATGTCGGCATCCAGGGGGACGAAGTCACAGTGGTGAGTCGACTGCAGCAGATGGTGTCACTGCTTCACTTGATCCACCGCAACACGCCTGGTGGTGCAAACACCTCACTGCTCTATCATATGATCGTACTGACGGTACTTGCAGCTGAACTATTGCGGTGCTCAACAGATTTATTGTGAACGCTGCTTGTTTGGACATCTTTTGAATGATCAAAACAAAAATAACACAGGCAGAGTTTGTATGGCAGCTGATGTCAAAACTGTTTTCTTTTCTCTGACATTTTCTGTTCCGCTTTGTGTTTGTTGTAATTTTGTATTTGCTTCCTTACTCTCATCAGTACAGTCCAGAGGAGAGAGACCCTATTCCTCTGAGTATCTACCACATGCCCATCAGCGTCAGCTTCTCCTTCTTCCAGCAAGGGTAAGGTGCCACATTTAAAGAGAAAAGAGTAGGCACATAAATTTTAGGGCTTCATTCCCAAAGTACTCAGTCTTCTTTCTGCACTTCCTTTTTGTTCTGCAGAACATATCTGCTGGTGGACCCCTGTGAGCGGGAAGAGCGGGTGATGGATGGCTTGCTGATGATTGCCATGAACAAACACAGAGAAATCTGCTCCATCCAGTCCAGCGGGGGCATCATGCTGCTTAAGGAGCAGGTTAATGGCCTCTGAATATTAGTGTTGTATTATTGTCGTATTAGTTGCAGTCATGAAAGTCAGTTTGAGATCAGATGATGTGCTTAATTATAGTCATATAAGAAGTGGATCTTACGAATTTCCAAAATTCAAGGAAAAGCAGCTCCAAAATGCACTTCTTGTTCAATATAACTGCACTGTATTACCAATCAAAATTTTTTGCCTTTTGGTGTTAAAGGTTATGAGATGCAGTAAAATTGCCAGTGTCAAAGTGTCTGAAATAACAGAACTTGTCGGCAAAGCTCTGGAAAATGACAGGAAAGCCAGGTGAGCAGTAACATCAACTCACCATAAGAGAGGATTACGCTTTGGATGTTCTGGTGTCAAATATACAGTATAAAAGAATTATTTGTTATACAATTTTTTTAGGAAGGCAGGCGGAAGATGTGGTTTTGCAGAGTCTATTCCTCAGGAGCGAATCACAGCTCTGAAAATGGAGGAAACTCCAGTGGAGATGATGGACGTGACAGAAAGAGCCAATGACATCATCGAGAAAGCTGAGGTCCCGCCGGAGACGTATCCTAAACTGAGCCCGAATAATCACTGCGTCCACCATGAAAATGTGTCAGTGTCCCTTTTTTTCTGATGCTTTGCCGCACTGTATCCGCTGTGGTTCCTTAACTGTACGTACCAGGGTACCATCCCCACTGGTTCCTGCCCCCGGTGTTGGTCAGGTGGGGCAGGGGCTGCAGAATGCCTGGGGCCTGGAGGAGGATGAAGAGGAAGAGGAGGAGGAGGAGGAGGAGGAGGAGGAAAATGATGACAGTAATGAACAACAGGAGGAAAAAGTAACAAAGATGGAAGAGGAAAAGAAGGAACAAGAAAAGAGCAGAGGAGGCAATTATGTTTTAATCATAGTTTCATGTACAAATTATATGAGTACGATCAACACACATACAAACTGAGAAAGTAAAAGTAAAAAAAATACAAAACATGTATTGATGTTATGTATGTTAGGTATGAAATAATTAACATCTCCTGGGAATTTTTTTTGTTTGTCTTATAGAAGATGTGGTTGAAATATCTGACAGTGAAGAAGAGGAAGTGGTTATACTTCATCCAGAGACACCAGACAAAGCACCTAAGTAAGTGAACTAATTGTCTCAAGCAGGCTGAAGAGGCAGTGGGATGGGTGGTTGGGGTCACCTGCAATCCGGAGGGCTTTGCGGGTGAGGCGGGTGTTGTAAATGTCCAGAATGGAGGGGAGAGGGGCAACGATGATCTTCTCAGCTGCTCTCACTATGCGCTGCAGTGACTTGCGGCAGGACACGGTGCAGTCACCGTACCACACAGTGATACAGCTGGTCACGATGGACTTGATGGTGCCTGTGTAAAAGGTGTGCATGATGGGGGCTGGAGCACTGGCTCTTTTCAGTTTGCGGAGGAAGTACAGCTGCTGTTGGGCTTTTCTGGCCAGTGATCCAGTGTTCTTCCTCCAGTTCAAGTCTTCGGAGATGTGCACACCCAGGAACTTGGTGCTGCTCTCCCTCTCCACCACAACACTGTTGACAGAAGAGCGTACTGGGTGTGCGCTCTACTGAAATCCACAACAATCTACTTCATCTTCTCCACATTTAGACAGAGGTGGTTGTCTTTGCACCACGTGGCCAATCGGCTCACCTCACTCCTGTAGGTGGTCTCGTCGTCGTTGATGAGACCTACCGCAGCTGTGTCATCCGCAAACTTGATAAAGATGTTGGAGCTCTCCTTCGGTGCGCAGTCTTGGGTCTGCAGGGTGAAGAGCAGGGGGCTCAGCACACATCCTTGGGGGGCCCCGTGTTCAAAGCGATTGTGTTGGAGGTGTTGCTGCCAGCCCGTACAAACTGCGGTCTCCCTGTCAGGAAGGCCAATAGCCAGTTGCATGCCAGTTGTCTGAAATATACATGTGTATGACATTGTAGTGAATAAGTAAGGAGATACCCTGTTACAAAATGATTATCTGTTTTCTTTAAAGATCCTTTTATTTTTCTCTCAGAAATACAGGAAATACAGGATCCAGTTCACACCAGAAGGGGGCAACAACATCCAAGAAAAGACAGAAAAAATGAACGCGGGAACCATTTGTGCTCACTGCAGCCAGAGATTTGTTTATGTACAGCAGTGCCTCCTCATGATTAAGTTGTGATTTAAACTTAGTTCTATCTACCATAGCAGAGAACCAGAGTCAAACAGTGACACAAATTCTTGGATTCTGTTAACAGGAGAGCATGAAGTTTACTTTTTTGGTATATGTTTGATGGGTTTTGCAAACAATGTAGAAAATAGGATTCATTGCATAATGTATTTTAACAATGAAATGGTGTAAAGGATGTCATTTTCATCATAGATTAAAGAAAATATTTTAATTTTAAAATTTTCCTCGTTTGATGTTTTCTAAAAAATAAAAAGCACAACGTGTGGCTGGAATAGCAAATATTATTCTGAGTACTTAATAAATAAGTTCTTTAAAAAAAAAAAACTCCAAACAAAACAACAGTTCATACGTGTGAGAGAGAATACCATGTTTTAGATATTTAAAAAGACAGGTTCCACCGAGATTTGAACTCGGATCGCTGGATTCAGAGTCCAGAGTGCTAACCATTACACCATGGAACCACTGATGCCAGTCGCTTACTTTATCATCTGATGTATTCTTGATCTTCTATCGAAGGTCATTAATTTTCCACAGTCCTTATGTGATTATTTGATAGAGAGGTCCGGTGGGACTTTTAACTACTGAAAAACAGCTAGGAAAAATGTTGCTGAAAACAACATTATTACATACACTTTCCACAAACTTTTTCTTAGCAAAGCCGTTTTAGTTAGACAACGTTAACTGGACTACATGTGGTGCGAATACGATTAGCAGCAATTAACTGAGAAGTACAGGGTGTAAAACTACAGCCAATTGCATGATCAAAAGAGTAACACAAAGAAAATGAATGGCCCGTACGGGGATCGAACCCGCGACCTTGGCGTTATTAGCACCACGCTCTAACCAACTGAGCTAACCGGCCACTTCTGAAAGCGGTATCCTCTGAGATTCTATTCGATATCTATACAGCGACATGAACGACAGAACAGGGAGATAAGAGAATATGAGAGATGTGTTTGGCCTCCTCCTATCTCTTATTGCCAGCTAAACATCACTAACCATTCACTGTAACACTAGCGACTTTACATTAGCTGCCTCCAACTGACTTAAGCTCACCTCGTACCAATTGTTATCTTTCACTGATGCTTGCTCATCATATTTTGGTCCACAAAGACACACGAATGACAAGTTTCAAAGATTTTGGGCACGACAAGTCATTTAAAATAAGTCAAAAATGCAATATATAGCTAAAGTACAAAAAAGTGATTCCTCAAATTAGTTTAAAACAGAGCAGACCTTGTACACAGCCCATAGAAGGCATAGTAATATGCACAGTAATATGCACCACGAAAGCAAAATAGTGACATGATCCGAAGGTGAGTCCGGCTATATTTGTTGACCTTGAGGTATCAAAGTGTTCTGGTGTCAAATCTAGTTTGCAAGAAAATATAAAATGACAGCTTTCATTGGTGCCTTCAATCTTTGTTGTAAACCTGGAACCTTGAACATTCCAGCACAGGAAAAAATTTAATACTAACTAGACAGAAGGTGGGAAGGGGTGGGGGGAATCTTTCCAACAGGGTGCCCCTATCAAATTAATCTGGCCATTCATATACTGTAGCTGGCTGATGTTTTGCACAGACACACCTGGTACTATCTAAATCCAGTGGCTTTGAACAATGACACATTAAAAACAGCAAGTTGGAAGGTCTTGTATTACTGTTTACTCAAATCGTTAATGTGCGATTTCCCTCCCTCTGAGCAGTTAGTGGAAGGTGTTCCCAGCAGTTACTCTCTGCCAAAAGCTTTGACATGTGTAACCACTTCACAGATTAGATATACACACCCAACCACACACTGACTGATTTGTTAAGGTGAACAGAATATATAAATATAAATATATAAATGTTATGTTTTTAAGAACATACAGTGATATTTAAATAAGATAATGCCTTTGTGTGATACAATCATCAGAGAAGTCTACAAAGAAATGTATGTAAATGATTTTATTTATTTATTTATTCTATATTCATTCCTGGAAACTGAAATGCTGAATAGACATTGGAGTCTGATGAGAATTCTGGATTTGCTCTATTTTAATTTAGTGCTTTAAATTATCAGCAGCACCACAAATGTAGAATCTAGATTGTGTGTTACATTTTCATGTATCCACTTTTTAAAAGAGAGCATTAACAGTATCAGAAAAGACAAAGATTTTCTGGTTTCTAAATAAGCAAGACCATGAAGAAGCAGAAGATTTACAGCTGTTTTTTTTAAATGAGCCAACAAGGTAGGTAAGACAGCAGAAAAGAGGATAACATTGTGTAATAGATACAGGAGGTTATGATTCCTTTATACAGTGTAAGTGTTCGTGTGAGAATGTGTGCACATTTTTCAAGGCAACGTTGCAAAGGCCAAAGCCAGGATTAGATGTGAGGAGTGACTGAGATGTGGCTGTGAAATGTGCTTGTTTGTTTTTTCAAGTATTCCAGTAGAACATTTCAGAGAAGTGAGATTGCGCAACCCATTTCAAGAGTGATAAATTCTGGCATCAAATGCATTAGCGCATCTGAATGAGACTGATTTTATGACCCAAAGTTGTGATAGTGCCATTCATGGGGTCATCATAAATAAAAGTCACTTACAGTAGGCAGGTTTCATAAGGTGATCCTCCCCCAGGACCTATTTTTGGAAGCTCAAACATGAGTATCACCTTACTTCACTATCACCTGGCATTACCCAGTATGTGTATAAGGGAAAGGTATTCACTCCATGCAAAATCCCAGCTGGCCATAATGCATGGTAAAGCAGCTTTGAGGATACAATTTTCTGTCATGGTCTGGTCAGTTTACACACAGCAAAGAGTGAGAGGATGGCATTTCATATAATAAGGGATGTGATTTGAAAAGTAATGTCGGTGGAAATTTTTTTAAATGGACACGGGTGTAGCCAGGACAAAGAGCAGAGGCATCTTTTGTCTCAGGTGTCAAGGCTTACATACTGTATATTATGTGATAATATTGGCAGCATTTCCAACTCAGAGTTGCTCAAATAAATCTCCACTATGTTCTATTGAAAACAGATGCTGCAAAGGAGAATGACTTAACATTTTTATTGATTTATTTTTCGAGTTTTTATTCCCACTAGCACCATGTCTCTAAGGATGGAAAGTTAAGCCTCCACTTAGGTCAAGATGAAAATATCTCAAAAACTATTGAATGCATTGCATTAAAATGTTGTAAGACATTCATCTAGTGCCACTAACATCTATTATCAGGTGAGGTATCTAAAGATCGACTTCATGATTGGCACTCGTTTATAAAAACATTCATGGTTCTCAGGGAATTAACCCTAATGGCTTTAAATGGCTTTGTGATCCCCTGACTTCTCCTCTACTGTCAATTTCAGATTGGTATTTGTGTTTTTTGTCAAGGATTTTCCAGATAGAGGACCCAAAATGCAGACTGGAGACAGGTTGGGAGGTCCAGTAAGGTATTTTAACTCCCAAATTCCTTGCAAAACAACTAAACAGAGAACTTTGCAAACAGAAGCAAAAACAAAAAGTCCAGCAACACAAAAGAAAAAGGCAGATCCCAAAACATTCAAGTCAAGGACAAGGAGGAATAGCTGATACTTAAATACAAAAGGGAGTGGGGAGGCAAATGGACACAGGTGAGACACATAAGGGCAGGAGTAGGTAATAGGTAAAGAGTAGGTAGGTAAGAAGTAGGAACTTGGAAAAAGAACAAAGACAGGAATTAAGCCACACAAGACACACTAGGAATTGGCAGTCAAAATAAAACAAGAAACAACGGTCAACAAAAGTCCGGACAATGAGGTATCTCTGGGGCAGGAACACTTTTTAGTGAAATATCTTGAAACTACTGGATGATTTCCTATGAAACTAAGTACAGACGTTATAAACAAATTGCTTAAAACTCTTAAATCATCAAGTTTCATCTCCTTTAAAAATTGTTTTCAATATTTTATGACAAATCATCTGCAAATCTAATCAGATCTCCATTAACCTCAGCTGACTTTGTGCTAATGAGCAAATGTTAGCATGCTAACAAGCCATATTATAGCATACACTGTATCAGCTAAATAAACATCAGCATCCTGTTATAAGTTTAAGCATTTTAGCACACTAACTTTAGAAAACTCATTGCCATGGATGAATTAAAGCAAGGTTTCCTGTCCAAAGCAAAATAACACCTCCTATGAGAGGATGTTTTGAGTTTACAGACAGGGTACATTTAACCATCAATTACCCCCCAACCCCTACTTAGCCATGGCTCAGCCTAGCTATGGCCACTCCAAGTCTGTTCAATTACCAGTGTACCAATTTAATGATGCAGCTAGTGAGTCACAGTGGGAAAAATGCCATGTTAATGTTATGTTAATGTTAATGTTAATTTATTCAATACTATATTAATAACAAAATAAAACAAGTCAATTTTTTTGGTTGCATTTTGAAGAGATCAAAGCTGATGTGCACTTTTCTGTGACAATAAAGCCACTCGCTGACTGACTGAACTGAAAGTAGAACATAAAAAGACACAAACATCCAATCCAATAATCCTGATCCAATAAATAAAGGCAAATGAATTTATTACAAAAGGTATTTATTTATTTCAACATCTAGTAGGTGCTAGATTTTCTAAGTGCTAAACCATAGCAACTGGCCTTGAGGCTCTTTACCTCCCATTTGAAACGTTTCTTCAGTTCTCCCATGAATTAGAAAGTAAATAAATAAATAAAATAATATACAAAAACTGAATATATATATTATTTGACTGTCTGTCTGATGATCACAAAATAAAGTGGGCCATGATTTTAGAATTAAATTTTGCTATATCTCCATAAGTAGTCATCTCCCTCTGGCTGGACTGAATTGTATCAGACCAGTTTATCTTCAACAATACAACATCTCAGTTCTAGTAAAAGCCTATACAAAGCAATATGAAGAAGATAAACACATAATCCAGACAAAAGCAACATTTGTAGCTGTCAAATGCAGGAAGGACAGCTGGAAAAAAAAAAAAAACAACTAACTGTTCTTGTGTGAAAACTCTCGCCTTCTGCCCACCAATCTCCACAAGATCCTCTAAGAACAATGCTGATTGGTCAATGTGCAGTGCTTTTATCCATGTTGATCTGTTAGCTCAAACATAACCCACTCCAGAGCAGGTGAGCTGTTCAGCATAAATTGCCATGGTGTTTCACCCTGGTAAGAATTGGACGACTTTCATAGTACTGAAAAAACAGTTTTAAAACCCATTGTTACCTCGCAAACCATATAACCCAGAGGTGTGTTAGCGTTTATGTGTAAATATCTATGTAACATTGTGTGTGTGTGAGGTTGTGAGTGTCACTGCAGTTTTATACTATAATATAGTGTAGTATAGTTTTATATTGTATAGAGTGTTTTATTGTTGAAATAATTTAGGACTCCTATTTATTTATAAATTAAGCAATACACATACGTAAACATTAAAAATCTAATGAGTAGCTTTTGTACATCTGTTATGAAACTTACAGTGATGCAAATCCACTCATCACCCAAGTTAACCTGTGTATTATTTGTCATCATTTGTGCATGTGCTTATTTATGATGAGTCAGAGCTCTGGCTTGGGCACATGTTCAGAGTGAACTTGTTGTGATGCCTTGGTACATGGCACTGAAAGGGACACGTACGACCACACCACTGCCTCGGCTTCATATTTAGACGGAGCCATATCAAGCACACTTTGGGATGCCAGTGTTACCAAGCAGTCCCCTCTTAACAGATACACGTGACTAACTGCTATGTAATACTGCTTAATTCCTGCTCATAAAGTGCTGTGTGACTGTGTAATCCTGCCTCCATATCCCTCTCCTCTCCAAGAGTTCAGCACTGCATCAAAGGATTGCTGGTTTTCTTTTTCTTTTTTTTGATAAGGAACAATTTGTGCAGCTGTATTTTCTTCACACAGGCACACAAGGCATGTACACCATGTACAAACACACACACACACACACACACACACACACACACACAACACACACACATACACAACCCAGTAGCACAGTCTGTGGAAAAGTACTGGACAAAGCAAAGACTGCAACTGCATACTAACTCAGCCCCACACACACAAAGCCACAAAAGCCACTACTGTATATGATTTAATAGTTACTATGGTGTTACAGTGCTGTGCGGTGTTTTAAGGCTGAGGTTAAAACAGTTTCTGCTCTTTCCTTCATTCTGTGAACAACCGTGATCTGTTTTTATATTGCACACAGCGTGAGTCTACGAATAGCAGGGCACAGTGAAGGGAGTTGGCTACCTCACTGAGAGGTTTAAGATGTGCAGCCTCTTGCCTGCAGCTTGGCTGCTCTTTTCCTTGTTCCATTACTCCTTGCAGTATTACAAAATAATTTACGTGTTTATTAAGTATTGTAGTTGTATAGTATATAAGATCTGTGACAAAAACACTGCATTTCCTGTGACTACTTCATTCTAAAAGTCAGCTTGTGTTCTGCAGTTTATATGCTTTTAACCTGAAGCTGCAGCAACAGGAGTCATTCATTATGCATTTGCTGCAACTTAAGTATGTTTTCCCGGGAATGTCGCCACAGACACCCAGAATGATGATAATGGTGATTTGCTAAGTATAAAGAAGTAAATATGAACTAAGACTTGGCACAACCTTGAAACAAAAGTTGAACATTTAACACTTGAAATGTTGCTTTGGAATACAAAAAATAAGTAAAGTTGAGTATAAAGAATTTGTAGTAAATCAACAAAATTTTCATTCCCAGCACTGAAGTGATTCATGGAAACTGTGAAATTACTAATGGCATTGATAGAATCCATCACATGAATTCACAGATTGTCTGTGAGTGAAAATCACCATGTCTAGTAATTGTGAGTAATAGGAAGTGCTGGTTTGGCAAAGTTTCAAAAAGGATTTTCTACCAAAAGGAGAGATAGCAATGGTGTGGTTCACTCCTTTCTGGGAAGAAGTCCTGACCCTGGCCTGAGGACTGGGATGTCAGTTCTCAAATGACAAGGGTGGCTGACATTTCAGACCAGCTGCTAAGGACCAGTTAACAGGGACTGGGCTCATCACTGGAACAAGATCCTAAAGAAATGACAGAAATGGTTTTCAGATGACAGGACTAGAAAGGAGAATGGAGTCAAACCAGAAAACTAATGAAAAAAAGAATAGACTGGTCTGAGCACTTTGTCCTGGCTGTCTGGTCCATAAAGCAGATGTTGTCTGAGCCGTGCCACCAATGAAAATAAAAATAGCTGCGTAATAAAGTGCTGAAGGATGTTTTTCATACATGCATGCTAACATAATATTTCAATGTCAGGTTAGCTCAATAACATTTAGCTAACATGACACTGAGCTCTTCAACATCATGCATCACACAATACATGCACTTTATGGTTCTCAGATTAATATCAACATTAACATCTTAACCTCCAGCATTTGGTCTCATTTAGCTAATGTTGCAAAGACAGCGGGGTGCCCAGTCCAATCCTTAAAAAAAATAAATTAGGACTTAAAGTTTACATTCAGACCCTAACCTTGACTGCACCTAGAGAGAATATTTGAACATGCTGTGACATTTGTTTTTCAGGGAAGCCATCTGCGGGATATTCCAATTAGCATGCGGCTATAATTAAAAGCAACAGTATATCCTTTGCTTTGAAAGATGATTCTCTCCGCCTAATCAGAGAAGTTTGTTGTTTGCATCCACCTGTTACAAATAGCACGAGAACGGAAGTAAGATCAAGGTCCTTTTCCTCCACTAAATTGGCAGCTGTGCTTTTTGTGTTGCCAAAAGGTTGCTTGTTATTTTATTGAACACTGAAGGAGAGATAATGTTTCCCTGGTGTTTCGCGAACCCTCTCTTTCATAAAGTAATCACACTTATCAAAAGAGTTGGCATTTTAGCCTTTCTTCAGCATTTATCCTTTGCTGAAGGAGAGATGAAGAAATCCTCAGTCCACTTAATTTTATTTGTTTGATTGCTGAGCCATGGTCCTCTGGTCTTTAGAGTTCTATGGTAAAGTACAGTATGTTGGACAAGCCAGATGTAGAGTGTGAGTACAAGGTTCAGCTTAGGTCAGCTTTCCAGTCCTTAACAAAGTCATGTTGGCGATGCATGTTGAAGCCACTCTACATAGTTGGTTGTTTCAACCCAAGCTCAAATGTCATCCTAAGAAGCAAATTTTTGGACCAGAAGTGATAAAATGAAACTTGGTCACACGAGAGTGTTTGCACTTAAGTGGTACGTATTAATAGTTCTGTTTGGGGTGTTGATAGCCACCAGTAAAAGTGTTGGTCTTTGGGTCGTGCAGAGATTTATGTGAGGTTCTTACTCAATTGAATATGATGGGACTGTTGCTGTTTAACATGAGTATGCTGAGCAAATAGTTCTTTTATTGGTGCCTGCAGTTTAATGTTCTGCAGTTTATTCTTAATTGTATAAACTCTATTTACTATATTTTATAAAAATCCCTGTAACTATTATGAGAGGACACTAGCTATCACAGGCCTCAGAGACAACAGAACCCAAACGCAGACAGGAGGCAGGCAGGCAGGTGGAGCGAAATATTTTATATTTTAATATTTTAAGAAAAGGCTTAGAAGTCAAACACAAGGCTGGGCCCTCAACAGCCAGTAGCCAAAACATAATTCAAGAAAACATAAAAGCAAAGCAAAACCAAAACTTATAAACTTAAGGGGAATGGGCAAAAACAGGACTCTGCTTCTCACAGGAGAAACAGAACCACAACAAATTGACAAAGACACAAGGACACTAGACTGGGACTTTCAGGGATAATGAGACACAGGTGGAACACATTAGGATGGAGCAGACAATCACAAGTACAGGAAGTAGCACTGAAAACAAGAAGACACACTAGGAAATAATTAAAAGAATAAAATAGAAAGAAACCAAAACAGAGTCTACAAAGTGTTATCAAAGAGTCTCTGGGGACAGGTTGTGACACCTCTGAACTGAAACTTTGTGAAATGGTCATTACTTAGATACTCTGTGGGATTTATTTCAGTTTTAGATAGATAGATAGAACTTTATTGATCCCACGATGGGGAAATTTGTGCGTTTACCTCAGCTCAGTTACAAGAATGCAGACTGATATCATTGATTAGTGATCTACAAGTGGATTATCAGGTGAAATGTATTTAGTTATATTATAGAAGCAAATTGTTGAACAGTTAGTTGATGATTTGCAACTATCAACAATGAAAATTGTATAGGGTTATAAGGTAAATTAAAAATATCAAGGTCCTTTTTAACAAATATTATACATTGTCATAGAAATTGAAAAAAGCAACCCCTAACCTTGAATCCAATTTGGAGTTTAATTTGATTATCTTACTTGAATCACCTGTGTAGGACTGCTCTAACATATAATATAGCAGCAGTTCAGCTTGGCCAGGAGCTTGTTTTGACAGGGCGATCATCTCAAATCCCTTAAATTAACAGTTGAACTTAACTGCGCTATTCACACTGCCAGATGTTTCCATAGCTTGATAAATAGTCTGAGGGAGCCTGTTGAAACAATGCCTCAGGCCAGGCCTCCGGTTGAGTCACCGTTCAGACTTAAAAAAACAGAAACTTCCATGCCTCAGCTTCTCTCAATTTAGCAGTAACTAACTAACTAGCTAACACAAAAAGGTCATACGTCTCATTGAGAAGGCAAATTAACGTATTCCCTAAAATGACAAACTCTTTTAAGATGAAAGACGGTACTCTAACCTTTTCCAGTCTTTTAATTCAATTCCAATGTGCTTGAGGACAGAGCGGCAACACTGAAGGGTCATCCCTGATGTAACTGTTGGCAGGTCAGTATGTTTACAGAAGTACACAAAGGCACAACTGTGAGAGACACCTAAGTAATTTTACTTGTGGCTAAACGTGATGCCAAATAAAACAGTCACACGTAACCTTAAAGTTGAGCCTTTCACCATGTGCCTTCACAGTAAGGACTTAACTCCTGCTTCTGAAATATGGTGAAGGGACTGCTGTGGTGTGCACCACACTTGGTATTTATATATGCTATGTGACAGCAAAATTCAATTCTCAAAATAGAAATAAAATCAAATGGCAGACTTGCTGTTTGCTTGACATCTGTTTGTGTTTGCTTTATACCCCTCTGTAGTTGACTGATTAACTAAACAAGTAGTATTAATTGTTACTTTACAGAGAGGCTTCAGTCCAGGGGGCCTGGCCTGCACCTCATAGGTTTGATCAGTAATTTATCCATGACACTAAGAAGCCAACCAATCACCCTCTGACTCTGGTAGGGGGGCACCAAGGGTAGCCACTCAAATTCTAAGGGTGGTAGGCGGGTGAAGATTCAGTCTAATGGCTCTGAATGGCTGGACAAGGGCCGAGGAAATTAACAATTTTCAGACAATTATTAAACAACAAAACACACCAATGTTTCATTAGTTGGACAATAAAGTAAAATTCTTTCCAAATTGTCTTTTAGGACCCATATTCCACTACACACAATTTAAGGTTTGTTATGTCCTTCTTGTATCATTATTCTTTTTTCTGTTCAGGCAATCCATAAAGTAAATCTGTCTGCAAGGTCCAAGCAGCTTGGCCAACATTAAACAGAAACATTCTCTGGAAGTTTGGGAAACATAATGTGTATTTTATTCACATTTTGGAAGATTTTTAAGTATAAGGAAGGCACTTCCCAGAAAAGCTTGTGTGTGTTGCATGAATAACTGAGGCAACTCCAACAGCACAGTTGTTGGATTTCAGCTTTTATTCGGACAGAAGATCACCCCATGGGGATTGACATTAATTGATTACAAAGTAGGACCTTGCCAAGTGGCAAGAGAGAACAGCCTTCATGAAAGTTCAGTATACAAACAACACAGTTAATACAACCAACATGCATAATAGTATAAAACCAAATACATATTAGGGGAAAATACAATGTAGAACTCACTATCTACTGTATATTATAAAACTAAACCTGTCCAGTACTTTCATAGATGTCATTCAACTTATCCAACATAGAAAATAGATGCTACTCAAAAAATAATTAAATGCATGGATGACAATACATTTATGCTCCATTATTAAAGCCTTTTCACTATATTGTGGACGACTTGTTTAGGACTGCAGGCAAGTTGTCTCCATTATCTGGTGTTTTTGTTGGCAGGAGTATTCATTCTAAATGGCTATTACGCAAATGCTTGTAACCTGTTTTTTCCAGTGATATGCGTGCAACGCACATCTGTTCAGAATCACTGTTGACAAAAAAGAGCTGCCGGACAGTGTTTTAAACGTATGGAGGTGAAAGTACACCCTATGCTCTGCAAAACTGAACTTGAATTTATTTTTACTTTAAGTATTGCTAACTTGAGATAAAATACAGTTTTGTCGTTCTTCTACTCAACGCATAGCAATCAACTTTGATAAAAAATAGTGTAAATATACAAATCATGATCAGACTGTACAGTAAAAGAGTATAATACAGGTAGAAATCACAATCACACATAGAAAAAGATGCATGCATTGTGTTCTGCATGCGTCCCATTTTGAGACACAGTTTGTTCTCTGCAATAAGTCTTTGGAAATTGACATTCACACAATATGCTCAGGATAGAAGTCAGAATCGTAGGTTAAAGTTTTGTATCACTAAAGCCAACATGACCGCTCCATGAGGTATTTGAACAGTGACTAGAGTATACACCCATTTTATGATGTGCAGCAAGTAACAGTTGACAGCAGAGTGAAACCACTTTCCAGTGGAACAGTATTAAATCTAACAGTATGATAGATGAAGGCCTTCTGTCACTTATTAGCAGGAATCTCTTTGCACAAAATACTATCATAGAACCTCAGTACAATAAAACATACTGTACAGGTATGAGGGTCAATTGAACAGTCCATCTTTAATAAAGTTTAATCATTAAAAAGGGATAAAAAAATATCTTTACTTTTGTAAAACTTTGATGTAACTGATCAGAAACTTAGCTGCAAACTTTTCACCACCTGGGAGGAAAACTGATCCCACTGTAAACTACAGCTTTGCATACGTTATATAACACAAAAAACAGTAACTATACAGTAAAAAAAAATCACTGAAACTGAAAATCTCAAGCTGACGGATGGTGAGGAAAAACAAGGAGGAGGAATGGGCGAGGAAGAGGAAAGGGAGGGAGACATCTGGCAATCTTTTTTCCTACAGTCAATTGTCTATCATGTGAGTAAAATTCAGCTGAGGGGAATGAGTTTACAGTATCTATGGCATGTTTGGAGATGTAAGTTCTCCATTTTTTGTCTCCCCCTGTTGCTAATCAGAACAAAATGGGAAAAATTAATTTGTTATTAAATTAATTATAAAATATTGAGCATTTAAACAAGTTTGCAATAGTATTTGTGTCACCTCAGTCCAAGTAGTTCTGGTTGCCCTTTGTGATTTTCATTATTGCTTGCCCCAACCAAAGCCACCAGCATTGCACTGCAAACCAACTCTGAGCAGACAGGGTGAACACTTTAGTCATCTGCACCTGGGTGGTTGACGGTCTGGTTAAAGAAAATGTGTCTTATACTTGCTTGTGTCTACTGAGCAGTATTTCAAAGATGGAGGTAAAAGTTTCACCGAAAACTTGGAACATGGAACAATAATCCCTCTCCTTGCATTCATTCCGTTTGATTTTCACAAAAGTTGAGAACCATTGTCAGGAGCGTGGACTGCTGCTAAAGAGCAATTTCTGATAAAACATTGCTAAACAGTTTGGTGATCAAAGAGCAGCATGTCATCATTTTAAATAAAATCACAGTGATATATATGCAATGATTCTTTGTTTATACGTGTAACATTTCAGATGTTAAAAGTTTATGATCTTATTTTAACTAATAAGCAGATAACAGAAGCAGATTACTGTTGCTGTATAGCACAACTCAAAGCCACAAATCACCTAGAGAAAGGAAGAAATCAGATCACAAACTGTTAAATAATAAAACGTCTTTCACAGATGTTTTATGGAACAGTGCAGAGTGTGCACTCATTCTTTGTACTTTGGAAAGCATTTCTTTGTTCTGGTGTGAAAGAGAGCCCTGTCATGCTTGTCAAATCATTTGCAGAGGTTCACAGTGAGTGAGACGCTACTGTAGGTGCACTTTTAGTACAGTGTGGGAGACATGTGTCCTGCCAGCCATGCCTGGGTGAAGCTGATTAATGATTATTCCGTAAGCGATGAAGCAGATGGCTTTCTGAGAAGTTATATGACGCAGTCTGGTGTGCTCTTTGTCACAAACAAAAAATCTCATATATAGACAGACTTTGTTTAGGTGTATTTTAAACTCTTTTATAATTGTATCATCATTCATCCTTATTCTGGACTGTTTGTTCCTTTGGGATGAAGTCCATTTACTGTGCAAGTCTCTTTTTGCCATAAAGTGTTGCCACAGTGCGGTGGTCTTTAGGAGCCCTCTTCTGTATTTGGGTGGTGTCTCAATTTGTCAGTGTGGTTGTAAAAATATATTATTATGCATCTGTAAAATTACAAGTTTGGTTTCTAATGAGGAATTTGTATCATTGTGAAAACATAACTTAAAATGTGGTTTGTTTTTCTATTAAGTGAAAATTAATTCAAATGGCTTATTTGTTGAACTTGCCTCTGGGTTCATTGTGTGGACTTTTTCTATTACAGATATAGATGTAATGCAGCATAGCTTCTAGCATTTTATTCTGGGCCTGTGTATACGTAATCATCTTCACTTTATGCTATGCTGGCAAATGACTAGTTGACTAACATTTTCTAGCCAGGGGGCATATTTTGTACTGTAATCTCTGAAGACAATGAGACAACTGGAGAAGTAGGACACCAGAGAGCTCAGATTACTCTGCTGATGTATGCGTCACTGCCACAAATTCACCGTGATACTGTACATAATATGTATGTAATGTCCTTTCTTTGCTGTTGTTTCCCCTCTGTGAACTCGTGCTTGGCAGACAAACAAACATGTAGGCCTCCAGCCAGCGACCATCTCTCTTTCTTTCGCCTCCTCAGCAGCTGGTGGTGTCCAGTAGCTGCTTAGTTGTGCAGGTTTCTTCGTTGTCACAGTTGGTCCTCTTGTCGTCTGTGGCTCTGGCTGCTGGTTTCTGCTTGCGTTTGATCTTGAACACATCCCACTTCTCAGACACAAGGCCCTTGTTGAAAATGATGGATGTCAACCAAGAGAAAAGCAGAATTGACACAAGTGAGATGATCATGATGGCGGTGCGGAAGGGGAAGAACTGAGTTAGCTTTCCCTCATCATCCAGCCGGCAGCCAGGGAACTTGATGGCAGGAGGCAGGCCAATTAGGGGCTCACCACTCAAGACCCTCATGATGATTCCCACCATGTAGCCCACAGATGCTCCGTAACCATTAGAGACCTTGAAGAAGAGGATGCAGACTAGCTGAGGGAACATGATGGTATAGGACATGTCCACACCCACAAGCCAGAAGACCAGGACACTGCTGTCCAGGAAGGTAAGGGCAGTGCCAGCCAGTCCAACCACCACCACAGAGATACGAATCACCCACTGCATCTCACGGTCTGATGCCTGTAGGAGCAAAAAGAATGGCAACAAAAAAGAAAAAAGAGAGTTGAGTTTCAATTACACAGCATAAGTTACAGCAGTATAAGAGACCAGCAGTAAACTTGCCTATTATGAGACACATTCCTTGGGGTTAAATAATGAAACCGATCATTGTTTTAAGTGGGCAGATGTCACTCAAATATCACCCAACAAATAACAGTCTGAAAGATGAGGCACAGTGTACAATTTATACAGTACCGTAAAGTCAATGGCTACTTTGTTGCCACCCCCAACTTTTGAGTACAGTATAGTGATACAGTCTCTGGGTTGTGAATGTCTTATAGTCTAAAGTCCTAAATGTGAGAGTCATTGGATTTTTAACACCACATAAATAACGCAAAAGTTTAATCCAATCATAATGACAAAACAACCCCAAGAGTCAACAGTGATGCAAGAAGCACTGTAAGGCTGCAGTTTGTGCCAAATGCTAACTTCAGCAAGCTATCATGATCACATTCACAAGGCTAATATTTTCATGTTAAGCATGTTACTTTAACACGATAATAGACTCCAACAATAACTGGGTCTAAAAGGAATGTCATTAGTTGTGCAGATATATGGTCATAAACCAAACCAAAAAGTATTGGACAAATTGAAATATTGACCTCATGGTTTATTGACCACACAAGATGGAAAGAGAGGATCACCAAAGTCAGAGTTCTTCCACTGGGCACCATGAATGTCTGTACCGAGTTTGTCAGAATTCATCTAACAGCTGTTAAGATATTTCAATAAAAGCCAAAAATGTCTGCTGCTGGAGGAAAAGTCAGGGGATATTTCAGACTGATATTTCAGTCTGGATCAAAGTGGTGGACCGACTGAACAACAGACCAACATTACAATGCATGGCTCTTGGGATGATAATTTCATCATGGCTACAATTCAGACATTAGAAAAACTAGCCCTACTAAACCCTACTCTTACTCAGCAGAGTACGAGTACCCACTTTCTCTAACTCAGGAGGAATTCACCTAATTTTGAGTGGTCAAACTACCTACCTACTTACATTACATAATCAAATGAATTTAACTACAAAACAGTAACACATTACACATTGTAGATATGTTGGAATACTATACACACCAATGATATCTCTCCAAGTATCTTACCTGCTTCCTGATGATGTTCTTGTAAATATTTGAGGAGAACAATGAGGCAGAGGACAGAAGAGCTGAGTCCATGGAGGACATGACAGCAGCAGCTACAGCTCCAATGCCGATGATAGAGATGTATTGGGGTGTGAGGTACTGCAGGGCAATGGGGAGAATGGAGCCTGCCTGGTCACGCTCATATGGGGTGGGCAGTCCATAGCCTGTTGAGTTCCAGTCTGGGAGAAGGGATGGGTGAATAGTTGGATTAAGACTAAAGGAAGGTTTGACGAAGGGGAGAAATAAATGCAGGCAGCAAGATAACAGAGGTTAAATCAGATAAATATGCGCTGCCCTCAAAACGTTCAGAGACTGCGCCTATAACAGGTAAAAACCATGCCGAGTTAAATTTGGCTGCTGTCCCGAAGTTGTAACCTTGTGCAACAATACACTAATGTAAGTGCTTCTGCCATGCCTGGAACATTGCCTGAGACTTTCATTCTCTAAGTGCCTCAAGCACCATCTGTAACTCACGCTGGATCCCCCCCACTGTGGGAAAATGGCAACACTTCAGTCTGAATTTCATTTCAGGAAAGAGGAAGAAGATGGCCACTGCTGTTGCCAGCATCAACTCTTGTCAACAGTAATGATCCTCAACTTGAAAGGCCTGTTGACGAGAATCCTTGCAGACTTTGAGACTGCACTGCTATTGAAATCTCAAATGCGCCCCAGAAATATGCATGTAACATAGGCCCCAATGTTGATCGTCTGACATAACAGCTCGCACCTTATGCATTACCATGCCACACTGTTTATTCACAGTACTCTGGTAAGTTTTTGATTGCACCTCATAAAACTTCATTCAGTGAAATGATGGGCAATATAAATTCTCACTATTTCAAATTGTGAAGCCTAATGTCAGTGCAGACAGTAAGGTAAGGTAAGGAAAGCTGAAAGCTTTTCCAGAGCTGTAACTTAAGAGTGTGTACCTGTTGATGCAGCCACAGCTCCCACCAGCACAGAGGGGATACCCAGCACCAGGCAGAAGGCTGAGGAGGCAAAGCAGGTCACTTGAGCCTGCGTGTAAGATGACGCTGACAGGATTCTCTGGTAGAACGCCTGATAGGCCAAGCCCCCCAGAGCCTTGTACAAACACAGAGTTCAAACATAAAGACGAAAATGAGGTTTTTTTTAATCCACAGAACAAAAAGAACAATCCTCTCCTGATGTTGTTGTTGATATGCTTGGTTGTTCTCTCATCTAATGAAATAAGTCAATTTCATTTAACTGGTGGGTTTAATTTACTTGAACTGCTGTGATGGCAGGAGTTATGCAACTGCTGCATGTGCTGTATATCAGACAACATTTAGAGCTTTCTGTTTATGTGCATCCTGCGATGACCTGTCCCACTCCACTCACCAGCAGCATGAAGTCGTCAAACCACTTGCCGGCCTCATCAAGCTCCACCGTGCCGACCCAGGGAGCCTGGAAAGTCTGGTTGTAGGCCGTCAGTGAGATGTCCAAAGAGTGAGGGTTGGTCAACAGGAAAGGAACACACACCCACTGTATACACAAACACAAGAACACAGCTAATCTGATCATAGGTCCAGTGGGGGAGGTTTTAATCAGACATTGACAATTAGGAATCTGAAACTTCAGTTTAAGCTCCCATTTCTTAGTCCAGAATTATACTTGTTTAATCCATAAAATAATCTAAACGTGGAGGTCCTTTTAGTAATGGCTCTGGAGCTTTTCACTCATAGCATATGGTTTTCATCAGCCAATGTAGTTTGGCCTGTGTTCATGGAATTTAAAGCTCAACTTTTAAGTGATAACAGTCATATGATACTATTGAAAGCTCGAGAGCTTCAGCTGCACAGCTTCTAAATGCATCTCATGGGGGGGATCATTTTCCTCAGCTACTGTGTCTAAGGGTTAAAAATGAACTTTTAAGATTAATCTGTCAGCGTTAACAGTGACATGTTTCCATGTTATGTTGACCACCAAAACATTATTCTGACAGTGCTAAACTCTGAAAAAACTGACAGCCTGACAGTTGAAAATGGGCCAAGGTATCATAGCTCATTAGCTGCCTTGCATTATCCATTTAAGATACTTTTAATCCTACACTTCCCCACAAAACAAATCACCCACTGCTCACACACAGTTGTAATACAGGAGTCAATTGTACAAATATGGATTTTGAAGAAACTGTGGCAAACTTGTGTCATTCACTCTGTGACTTTTATCCCCTTTTTTTCCCAGAACTCTTTATTGAATCAAATAATGTACTTAAATCAGACCACACGGTGCCACAGTACACATCAGAGAGCTGTTGTGGCTGTTCCCAAGTGACTGCAGTGTTGCATTTTACCAGCTAGCCATGCAAGTGGCCATGCACAACCACATGTTTTTCAAAAATTATCAATTTGCAGTTGCCATACGTTCTTCACAGTTCTCAAACAAGTTAATCCAATCAATGATGCTTTAATTTAGCAGGTAATTCAATCGGCATAGTTCATCAGGTACCCTGAGCCTTTGTTAGCCTCTGAATTAAAATTTGATCCCTCTAGTCTTTCATCTACTGCTTTGTATTATGTACTTGACTGAGTGATCTGATAGCATGCACAATGATGCTTATCATCCACTAGAGGAAGGGAGCTGGGGCACAAAAGAGGCCTGAACTGATGTTCAAAATGGCTACCGTGCGATTGGGTCAAATAGGTGAGACGTACCAGGCTGACGAAGATGAGGATGAGCTGGATGACATCCGTGTAGGCCACAGAGTACAGCCCCCCAAGCAGTGTGTAGATTATGGCCACCACTGAGGAGATGACGATGGAGTAGACGTAGGACAGATCCAGGATCACACTCATAGTTCCACCTGGAACAACACATCAGAGTGATGAGTATCAGAGGACAGACAGAGGCAAAACTCCCTGCAGCAAGCCTTCTAGTATACAGATGTTGGAAACAACAGATACATGCAACTACTTACTGAAATATCAATATTATATTAAGTGTTTCATTAGGTTCTCAGTTGCTTTTGTCTTAAATCTTCCCTCTCACACACAGACACACACATTAACATGCATCCACTCTTATGTACTTCTACTTAATATTTTATAGGAAGGGAGGCAATGACATTGTTTGTTATACTGCTCATATGCCTTAATGCAGTATTTTCCGAAGAACACTTTGACAAATTACACAAAGAGCAAAACCTTACATTTCTAGTCTTCTGAAGCAAGAATACAGTTACACTTAAACATCAAATTGCTTAGATAAAGCACCAAGCCAACATAAAAATGATGAAAACAGAACGTACAGAAACATAGGAGAAGCAGCCTATTGATTGTGACCTCAAAATAATCCATTTTCACCCTCTTGGGTGGATTATCTCCCTTTTAATAGTGACAAATTTTGGTGAAATGAAGTTAAAAAAAAAAAAAATCAAGATAAAAAGGTAAGGAAAGTGTCTTCAAGTGGTAAAAGAAATGTGTAAAAATGAAAAACCTATATGTATAAGTAAATGTAACAGTGATTTTAAAAAAAAAGACATCTTGTTACTCAAACAAGGCAAGCAAAACGTCACTACCTTCACCGTCTCTTCTCCCAAATTGCCAGGGTCCCCCCAGCCGCAGCCTGCAGCCACACCACAACAATGCCCTTAAACAGAGAA
Source organism: Psettodes erumei (assembly GCA_016785225.1). NCBI lineage: Eukaryota > Metazoa > Chordata > Actinopteri > Pleuronectiformes > Psettodidae > Psettodes > Psettodes erumei. The sequence continues at coordinate 1,560,929 of JAFBJZ010000612.1, forward strand.
GTGTCAGATCGGCACCATCGATCGCCACTCACCACCCTGCTGACCTGTCAACCCCTATGGACCCCACCTCCCCCTAAACCACCCTGTCACAGCTTTCTGTCTTCCCCGCTAGTTTTGAATCATCTTGACGATGGACAGTTGACTGTTTCAGTTTGACCTCTCACCCCAAATGTTTGACCTTTTGGATATCTGATCTGTTACTGAAGAGAGAGATTTGAATCTTTGAACCTTTTCATTCTGACTTTGTTATTCAGTTTAGTTTTGCTTTGTGTAGCGTTGTAGTTTGTATTAACGGGAATGTTATCAGTGAAATAAAATCTGACCACATGTGGCCAGTCGAGATGCTTTCTGATGCCATGTGTGAAGTGAAATCCATCTCAGCAAGATCTACACCTAATCTGGATAGATGTGGATACACACCCAGATGAAACAGGTTCTTCGTGTTGTTTGTCCTGTCCTTAATCTTATAGTGGGACATGATGTTACCGTATCATAAATAATTTCTGGGTGGTCTGTTTTCCAGATGTGGCACTAGATCTCTTATCTGTTCTGTACTGAGCTATGTTGTTCCACTCTGTTCTAAAATTAGGAAGAGGAAAAGTGGAATGAGATTCAGGGGCCCCTGGGACTTAATGGGCAGCACCAGGGATGGACAGAGGCTAAGAGCTGCTTAAATACCCCCTGTGTTGTTTTTAGCTCCTTGGCCCACTTTCAAAACTCATGCATGTGTGTGATGCGTCACACACACACACACACACACACACACACACACACACACACACACACACACACACACACACACACACACACACACACACACACACACACACACACACCCGTTTCACCCTTTCTGTCCTGTCCCCGATTCCTTCCTGACAGAAATTTGACCATGACTGTGTTGATACTGCATGGTTCACTGACAGTGCATGGAAGTGTGCTTTAAAAGTTAAATCCTTTCTGGCAAAGAACCGTCACACACACCCCGCTCAAACATTCCATGAAGCTCAGTTTATCCTACACATACACACACATAAACAGTCTCCCAGCAACAACGCCCATGTGGTTCAAATGCTCAGCGCACTCTCTAGAGTGTCAAGTGTTTATGTGTGTGCGTGTGCATGTGATGCCCAGCACACATCAGGCATGTATGCATAACTGTCCCTAACACAACCACAGGAGGTTTTACTGAGGAGTGAGGGGTCCCCTGGTTCTATATTGGTTCAATAGGTTCAGATATAAACGTCCCAGGACCATTCCTGCCTCCCTACCAGCCCTTTTGTGGAGTAGAGTCAGTGACTCAGACACTGTCAGTGGATTTCACTGTTTCCTCTAAACTCCTTTTAAACTTCTTTGTACACACAGGAATGAAACTATAATTCAGCATGTAATATTTAGCCCCTATCAATCAGTCAGAGCCTCGGCACAAACAATGGTGTTTGTATGGACACAATAATCTTCTTTGAATAATTGATCACCTTTCACAATCAACAGGCTGCTCGATCTTTAACCCCCTTTTTCAAATAACACTGGAAAAGAAAACAGCGTTAAAAACACACACAAGAAAACATTATGTACACACAGACACACACACACAAACACAGTGCACACGTCCATGATCAATTTGCCCACTGACCCACACACACACACACACACACACACTTCAATTACTTACAGATTAGAAAAACAACAGTAAAACAGTGCCAAATCTAATATTGAGTTACAGAAAAAGTACACAAGGATAACATCACAAGGAGCCACTTCAAGCTTGTCAGCTGACACAGTAATAATCATTTATTTTCAAATGATTAATTGGTTATTTTAAGTGACTAATCCTTACTGTGCTTATAGTGGTGAGGGTCAACATTCTTGTATTTATTTCAACTCAGCAGAGCAGCAAAAACAAGCACCTGCCACCACAAGTTGTCAAATGTGTGTCTGGCAAATATTTGATATGCTTTTTGACCTCAATCTTGGTGCTATAAAAAGTTTAAGAGTAAATAAAGCAATTTTTGTTGCAGCTCTGGATGGCACAGCTCTCTTTGTTCATTATGCAAGATTAGGCCTGTCCTATGAAGTTAATTGACTGTTCGCTAAGCTGCACCCCCTTTACTTACTGTGCTGAACCTGTCAAGCTTACCTCACACAACAATTTTTAATGGTGACAGATTCACTGCTTGAAATTCTTGGTAACCTTTTAAACAATTGGGGCCTTGATTTCACACAGGGGTAAACAAACTCAGGCTTCTCATTAATAGCTAGCTCTTGATTTAATGTCTGCTGAAATGACTAACCCCACCTAGCCAATTATGCTAATGTTAGCTCTGTAGCTCGGTTTCTAACTTTCCGCACAAAAAGTGAATTGCTTTTTCCTTAACCACCCTTCTTCTTCTCGTTTAATGGCGAATTAGGCAACAATTGGTGCATGACTGCCACCTACGGTATAAAGTCAATAAATATGATGGGTCTGGTACGTTCCAACCTTACCCCAGCTCTTCGGGTTATCTACTCCACCACAAAATGCTTTTAAGTGGCTGCTCCACCAGCATGTACATCACAATGATTTGTTGTTCATGATCTGCTGTTCCTTTGCTTAAAAATCCCAAACTTTACTTTGGAGGAATCCAAGATGTGGCATGAGATCAATAAAATGTGTGGTATAAATCTCACAGTGATTGAGTTGGCATGCAGGACCGGCTTCCATGTGGTGGCCGTGCGAGTCATTAGTGTGATTTTCTCAGGTTATGTGTAACCGCACAAACAAATGTAGTTATTCAGCTTGGCTTGAGATGTGATGCGTTAATACTGTTGTAATAACTCATCATCAGTGCTAGTTAGCTTGACATGCAGCCTTCAGGTTATAGCACAGCACTTGATCTATTCCTCATACTTTTCCTCTTGTGTTTTTAAATTGAAATACAACTTAATAAACAAAGACCCACTAAACTCACACTTATACACAAAGTGTCTCTCTTACTACAGCCCCATACAAACTGCTTTAACATAAAGCTTGACAGACCCACCATACCAAATTACGGTTGCGAGGTATCAACAGTCGCTGTTCGGAAGAGGGAGTTAGCAAACAGTCAACTTTTTTTGTCGTATCATGTTTACCTCTTTTGTTAATCTTTATCCAATGTACTAAAAAGAAAGCTAAATACAGTGTGTGGACAATTATTAGAAGCACCTGCCAATAAAATATAATCAAGTACAATGATTTAGCCATAGATAGTTTGTGAAAATGTTTTTCACAGTTTCAGAGAGGGTGTTCGCTTCAAAATCTGTAGTTTTTGGTGGTGTATCGCAAGGAAATTTTAATCTAAATCAATTGGACTTGGTTATAGGTCTTAGAAGACGTTTCGCCTCTCATCCAAAAGGCTTCATCACTTCATGCTGGTCTGAGTAGGGTGAGCTAGTCTGTTGATTTCAATTAAAATTTCCTTGGATAACCATGACCTGGGCAAATGAGAATATTCACAGCCTTTTTGGTGGTGATTTTGTTGGTTTGTCAGGTGTTACATTATATATCAATAGCTTTTTTAAAAGCTGCTTTTCATTTTCACCACTGACACAACTGTGTCAGTGCCAAAAAAAGTACCAGACATGAGTTCCAGCTGTTTCTGTACTCTAGTGTTTGTGTACATTGTGTACCCAGATCTATGGGTGACTCCATGATTGCATAAGAATGTGTGTGTGTGTATAGAAATAGTGCCAGGGGGTTTAAAGTGTGAAGTAACTTACCCAGGCTGACGAGTGTGCGTGCCACCCACAGGACATCAGCCACCAGTGCGGGAAAGATCAGTGCACTGCTCAGGACATTCCCATACTTCTGTTGGAAGGGGTCCATCATTGTCACATACTTGTTCTCTCTCATGGGCTTGGCAAAGAAAAAGCCACCTGGAGCAGGAGGGAAGCGATTAGCATAAAATCAACGTCTCTCTCTGGAAATGATGAAGCAATACATTTTAAAAGACGGCTCTGTTTCTGTTACTTCAAAACCCAAATCAGAGAGAAAGGAAGAGGAAGGGGGTGAGTGGAGGAGTGAAAGAACAAGTGCGTGTGAACAACAGGAAAAACAATGTTTCCCTCCAGATAAATCAATAAACACCTTCAGCTGAGCTCATGCGTCCACTTGGCCAACAATGGACAACAACAGAAGGGGGACTGTTATATATCCTGATCAGGGAATTTGAGGTTTCCATTTCCCATTATTCTCCCATAGTTCAGGCCTTTGTGACAGTGGTGCCTGAGCACTAATTATTTCACCTGTTGCAAATGTTTACAGGCGGATGACTGAGTTTGTCAGTTTGGTGAATTCAGGAGCAGGCAATCTAAGTCTCTTTGCACCTGTTGCCTTGAACTGATTTCTCATGGTCCTATTTTTAACATGAGTGACACTTTTATTGGTGTGGGGAGTCATGCGGGGGTTGGGGGAATGGGAGCAGTGTTAGTGACCAACAACATTTCTGCTGATTTTGATATTACACCTGTTTGATTATGAAGTGTTTGCAGAAGTTATGGTAAACCAAAATTTACAGTTTTCCTGAGCAGGATACTACACTCATGATGAAACTATGAACTTTATAGATGCTTGTGCTTGTTGCTGAAAAACTGATATTGCAAATTACATTGTTTAGTGAGTGTCATCCCACAGGATTTTCATCCACTACTGAGTGTAAAACAAGGTATACTGTGAATGTTAAATGATGATGATCTTCGAAAAACCAAAGTTCTGAGCTCTTTTTAAAAAACCCTTTATATTTACCAGTGCTTGCAGGTGTTTTTTAGACCTTGCATACAAGACCATTACACCATGTGTAAAACACTATCTATGTTTGGTTGCATGAAGTTCATATCTACTTTTGGGTCTATATAAATCTTCACTCCCGCCATGTGTGGTTAACGTGCACCATTAGATCAGTTTCACTTGCGCAGCTGTATTCAATTACAGTAAATTTGGCCAGACTGCGATCAGCTGACGTCATTTTTTGAAGAAGGAAGAAGACGGGGAAGAAGGTGGGTCAAAGGTCAGGGTTTTAAGCTTGGAGGGTCACTAGCGCCACTCACCTAAGAAGAAGGTCAGGACATAAGGCACAGGCATGAGAGCCCACACTGCACCTAGTGTTGGGTTGTATGTTGCCTCAGCTATACCAAGGATGAAGCCTCCACCCACCCATGTAGCTGCAGAGAGACAAACACACATTAAAGGAGAATCATGACACAGCCACTGCACTAGCTAGTACCGTTTTAGATTTAAGTCACAATCACTTGTGACTTTTTTCCTTCAAACATAAAATATTGAATATTCCAAAAGACACAAAATGACTCCAACTGCTTTACCAGTCAGAGTGAAGATGCCAACTAGCAAGTTGATGTTGCGTCCAGCGAGTAGTGTTATCTCCATGCCATCTCCTAAGCACTTCTTCTCTGCTTTCCTGGAGCGCATGGATGCCCAGATGCCAGTGCCCAAGATCAACAGGTAGAATGCTGCCATCACCACCAGACCTGGCACATTGAGAGCCATTTTGCACTACTTTTGTGTATGTATCCTGTTGGATAGAAAGAGAAAGAGAAAGAAACATCAGAGATTTGAGTTGCTTAAAGCTAATATCTAGTTTAAAACACTACAGCATACAGGAAAAAATGCACAAACAAAAACATCACATGACAATACATATTTTCATTTACTTTTTCTGTAAAGGTATTTGTAGGACTGCAGGACAAGAGGGTGGGGGGAGGGCAAGTTTACACAGTTTGAAATGTCATCTAAGATGATTCTGACAAACAAAAAGATACATTCATCATGTGCAGGAAGCTATTAAGCGCAAATAATAAACAATAATGAAGAGACAGTAGAATGTCTTCTAGTGACTGAAGAGAGTAAAGTGAGCTGGGTGAAAAAGACACTGTATGTCTTCTTAAAGAAAAGGAATAAAGAAAAAGGCTGCAGTGGAAAAAAAGACAGGAGCAGCAGCATTTCGGATGACCTGGCTCTATTTGTTTGGCAGACGAGGTGATGGGGTGAGGAGGAGAAGGTGGAGTGGAGGAGGAGAAAAAAAGAAGGCAGGGGAAAGGAGGGGTGAAGAGTCGGAGAGGCGAAATGGGTCTCACCATAATACTTGGCAGCACTGACAAAGATGGTGGACAGATGTTGTCCCCCGTCTTCAGTGGTTGGGCAGCCCAAGTTTCGACCCCAAACATCGGAAAGTGAACACAACTCAAAGCCACGTTAGTGTGTACATACGTGTGCGTCTATGTGTGTGTGGTTACTGTAACTGTGTATTGGAGAGAGTTTTCTAAAGAAAAGGATTTGAATATGAGTAAAGCCATTGTACCCACTTCTCTGCACATTGACATGGCTCATGTTAACTATGTTAATGCAGTCCAGGAAAACAGTAAGGCAGCTTCTTCGAACACCTTTTTCTTTATTACAGACAGAAACGTACAAACACAGCCATCCTTTTCATGTTGAAAAACATGGCTCCCACCCAATGTTACGGTGAAAAACACATCTGTTATACAGAATGCTTTGGCACGAATCATAAAACTCCAGAAAGAAAGAATGCATGTACAGTATATCCACTTGGGAGAATAGGGAAAGGGGAAAAAAGGAAATGTCTGTGAAAGGAATGGACTGAAAAATAAGGGTAGGCGGCACATGTATGTGTACGTGTGTGTTTATGTGAAGGTATGAAAGGAATGGGTGAGGGGCTGGGGGAGTCGGCTGTGTGCCAAAGTCAACAAAGGCCTGAAAAGCTCACTCACTTGCACCGTGTGTTTTTCTGTGTTCTGTATATATATGTGTGTGTACATGCACACTGCTTCGGCCCTTAAATACCCACATTGTTCAAACTGCATCTTTATCCTAGATTACAGTAAAACTGTATATACATTAAAAGAAACTAATAACTGCACTCTGTAAAATGATATAGCTAATGGAGCTGTAATGTATAGAGAATGGGGGGGGCACATGGTACAAATACAACCTTAATTTTCTCCTCATTTCAGAGCTACTTTTGCCCCACTACAATGATCTGACTGCTGGATTTACAAGTTCTGTGCAGGAAGTGCAGGAACATACACGTGTTGGCTTCGAAAGCATCTTTATTTAAAAAAACAAAATCCCTTTGCCCGCACATATTTGATTTGCTGTTGGTCTGGCGGTACAAGCAATCCTTTCAAATTGCAAACAAACATGTATGGAATCCGATACCCCACCAGCATTCAGTCAATTAATTGCCCCTATGTAAGAGCGAGCAATAGGCCTACTCAGAAAAAAGCATTCAATATAGTGTGCCATACACAACTGGCAGTACACACACCATTTTTTTGCGGCACACTACTAAAATCAACAGCAATAACCTCTTAGAGAACAATTATTGTCTGTAACCTTTCCAAGGACTTGTAAAACTTTAATGGGGCTTCATGCAACCATAGGAGTGGTAGAATTCCCTGTGGGCTGCTGGTATTTTTCGTCTGCTTGTAAAACAAAAGACGTTTCGAGAAGGTATCACGGGGACGTGGCGTTCCAGTCCTGTGAATTCCTGAGAGACTTGCACCAGAGATATTTGCCTCACGGCAACCAACAGGTTCTTAAGTTTATGGACAAGACAGCTCACCTTTGGGTGATTATGTAATATGACATTTTAGGGTTTGCTTAAAAGGTGCAGTAATCAATCTTTTATTTACTTGGAGGCAAAAGAACGCCAACACATGTTAAAGACATATCAAAGCCCTGACATATTATATACATATACATACTAATGAGTCTAATGAGTTACATTGGCTGATGCATTATAAAATGGTTGCTTATTTATATGTCCATGAGGACCTGGCCAGTGACTGTGGATCATCTGCCTTTCCTCAGTGAGACTGGATGTACTCATGTTACCAACTCTGGTCCAAATGAAACACAAGAAAAATGCATTGTTTCAGTTATTTAGACTGATTCAGTTACACATTCCATTAACTTTGTCATACACTAAACACTCCATATTCTTTGTTGTTGTTGGACGTCTGGATTCAATGAAGTTATATACATTTGTATCCCAAGCCAGATCAAGAAAAATTTTGACTTAAAGGATGCCAAGTTAATATCTAATTCATGTGTGCTAAAGGCAACAAATTCTGCAGAGAGGCAGAGCTATAGAATCAGTAAAACCTGATGGCTTTTCTTTTGAAGACACTCCAAACAGGTCTGCAAACATAACGACACTCACAGTCGCCTAAGGATTGGGAATTGTGTAATATGTCATTGCCACAGGCAGCCTTTCATATGAGGTGTGGCGAGTGTTGGTGTGTGAATAACCTTTTCTTTCACACTATGCAATGTTCATTTTAATGCATCAACAAGCATTTCTTTCTATAAATAACTTTTCCGCGATTCGTTTACTCAGCAACTGGTAACTTTCTAGAACTCTTCCAATAGATAAATCAATCAAAACAATGCAGGCACATTAAAGGGGGGGGGGCATCCAAAAAATGGTTACAAAAACAATTAAGGGGATTTCACAATTAGTTATTTTTTCTTAAGGCAAAAAAGTATTTAACAATTTAACAGTTTTTTGACTGTTTGAGGTAGAAACCAAAACAGAAGAAAAAAATCCCAGTGAGAAAAATCTTTTAAAACATGCGTACCACAAATGAGGTTAGTAACCCCCCCAAAGTTTTCAGCTTTGATTCATCTTTCTTACCGGAAGAAGCAGAAAGTTTTTTCAGACTTTCATGCCATGCAGTAACTGAGAAGAAAAGGATGTGAAAAAGCACTACTGTACAAATTATTCAATGGCTAAATATTCTAGTAGTGTGGGTGCTACCAGGTTGTGAGCTGAGAAGCAGAATTCTATAACCATGTGGAATTAATGATGACATTAATCGATAACTAAAGAATGAATGTGGGCTGAGTGAAAGACAGACTGACATTTGCAGAACCATTAGAAAGCAAACCTGGCAGAGCTACTCCATGGAATAAAAAAAAAATTTATGTAATTTTGAGCCTGTTGTGTGTGCCTGTAAATGAAAATTGCATGTGAACTTCTGTATTCTCTTTTCTGTCACAACAACACCCTTATGTTGACAGTAGAAATGCTGCAGGTCTGACACACCCTAGTTACATTTAAAGGCTTTACACAACTGAATGGCCTTTGGCTCTGTTTGACTGAGAGAAAGCAGGGACATGGTTGATTGCCTTGGTGATAAGTGACTCTTTGGGCATAACTGCTCCCTTTGTCCGATTATTCAGTGTGGTAATCTCCACCATACAGGTGCAGACCTGGATCTTGGCTTGGGTACAGCTCCAGCACTCTTTTGACAAATACCTTGCCCTCTATACCCCCCCCCCAAACACACACGCATCTCATCTCCCTTCCGCTCAGTACTTTTCCGTTCAGACAAATTCCTCTGGCAACTGTGTGTTTGCTGCCTGCTTCTTCTCCATCTCCACCCCCTGCAGTTTCGAGATGTGGAGAGAGCGCCGACAGACATAATGATCTGGGTACTAAATGGAGTGTGACGTTCGTTACAAGCCAGCACGTGGCTGCACACATGCAAATTCACACACAGCGTAGTGCTATAAAGGCATCAGCACGATACAGAGAGCCAGTAATATGTTACGTTGCCATGGTCGAGTTGTGGGGTTTGTCTTTCACAGAAAGAGAAGAGGAACACCAGACAGAAAAAAACGCTGTTGGCATCTTCTCATTTTCCTTGTTAAGTCTATTCTTCTGTCTTAATGTGAACAATTTTACTTTTACTTTTTGTCACAAAGCACTTCAGAGATTAGTTCTCTGGAACAGATCCAAACTTCATTGAGATAATCTCTATCATCCATCAAAAAATAGCAAGCTTAACAGGAAAGCGACAGCAGTCACCATGAACATGTCATGTACTGCTCCTCCTTACCATAAACTACAAAACAAGATCTTGAGATAAGCTTTAAAAAGGTGACAAGTGATGGAGGGAGACAGAGCAATTAGATGAGCGATCTACGGCAAGATGCTAATTCACTCAGAGGACACAGAGGGGATTGTGTCAAAGGTTTTAAGTGGACAACAAAAGTGTCTGCCTAAAAGACAAGTTTAGGGACATCAAAGAACAACTACTGACAACAAACTGAAATGAATACGTCAGGCGCTCTGTGATAAGGAGCTTTCAGGGCGAGCGCGAAGAGGCAGCCCTGGACGAGGATGACTTTGATTAAGAGAGACAGGAACGATGCGAATGATTAAAAGGCTGAGAGGAGGAAATGCCGCAGAAAGTGTTTTTATTCCACGTGGTTAGGACTGCCAGGAAATACCCGGAAAAACAAACAAAAAAAGTTATCACCAAGAACTGGCAAATCTTATCTAGTCAGACAAAAGTTAGTGCTGACCACAAGTCTTAACAAAATCATATTTTTCTTCAACATTCACAGGATTTATTCATATATAGTGACCAAAAAGTACTCCACCACTTCCCCAAAGTGGTCTCAGTGAAACCTTTCAAGTCTCAGACCAAGTGCAATGGAAAATTACAGCTTATCAAAACAAGTGATAGAGACAATATGAAAAAAGATACAGACAAGCAGTTGTTGTCACAGAAGACAAACCACAAGAGCCAATTTGTCTCTGCAGCAGTGCCCCTCTGTGCTATTTCTAGGATAGGTTTGCACTCTCACTCAGTGAGTCGCAACTTGACCAACCTTAAATAGCTTTCTCCAAAGGAAAAACACTCACACACACACACGATACATACACACACAGAGAAAAAAAAACTCACTTTAAAGCAAATACATATACACATAGTCAAAAAAGATGTACATTAAGTAAACACCATGACAGAAAAGGAAAAAAAACTGAGCACAGAGGACATATGGTAGGACATTCAATGTTTGAATACATACCTAGGGTAACAGTTCGTGTCAGTTCTTAGAGATGATGTGACGGGGGAACACAGGCTGTTCTCACAGGGAACAGAGAACCAGCCAGGTGATAAATTCAGTCCAAGAGGAGAAAGTTTCAGGTGGCACTCATCCACAGTACTGGGGAATAAGAGAGACTGCCAAGAGATGGAGCGAACACAAAGAAACAACAGGGGTGCTTCAATCTCTTTGAGGGTTGAGAAAAGGGTTGTTTTTTAAGTGCTCTGCAGTAAGCAGGTACAGAAGTCAGAGTTGATGTTCACAGCTCATGAGGCAGGTTCAGTGAAGAAGGATGGAACGCTCTAGAATAAGCACTCAGCGTTCCCCTGGTTTTAAACCTCACAGAGTGGGCGGGAGGATACAAAGCAGAGGGAAGCTGCCGCTACTGTCACCTGATTGGTGACTGCATTGGTGCTCCTGTCTGCAGCCAATTAGCTGTGTCGAGAGCGTAGGAGGCAGACCCGACCCCTGTTTAGCTTTGGCCCACATGAAGATGACTTTGACTGTAGGGCGGCACTGGCACCTCCAGCTGCTCATGATCAGCTCATTAACAACTCCCCCTATCCTGTCCAACCACGCTTCTCTCTACTTAAACATTTCTTGCTTTTAATCATCCATTCTTTGCCCCCTTTTTCCTCTTTTTCACTTTCCACTGCGTTCAAGTTCTGTCCTTTTTGGAGACCTGCTCTTCTAAAAGCCTCTCTTTCTGTATTTCCACACAGGCTAAAATTTTATCAGACATGACTCATGGTGCCTCACTATCTCTCACCTACCTGCTGTGTTTCACAGCGACTGTCCAGCCAGTGTGACAGATGCCAAAAGGATCCTTGCACACACGCAATACATCAAGAAAAACATCTCCTTCTCCAGGCAGCCCCTGTTTTTTTCCTCCACTTTTATGACTGTGTGCTCATGTGTGAGTGGGGCTGCACACAAGTGCCTTCTTGCCCTGGCCTTTCACAAAGCATTGCTTGTTCTGTCCATATGGTTTAGTATATCAAGCATTTAGTAAATCACATGGGAAGAGAAAATAAGGGGCAGCAGAATTTGTAGTGAAGAAACAGGCATGCAAGTTGGTTAAAAATAGAGAGAAAATAGAAGTGCTTCGCTCGTGTTTGCAGAGCAGCTCCCTCCTCAATATAAAAGGATAGAATTTTCAAGCTAGTTGTATTTAATAAGGAAAGATCAAAGTGCCTGTTGTGGCAAAAGGGGCTTTGTGTGGTCACATTTGTGCTGTCACAGACAGCCTCAGAGCCAGCTATTTCCAGACATTTTTCACATATTCTCTTAAGGGGGAGGGGAGTCAAAACCAGTCAACAAACCTGACATATGAGTAAATTCTCACCTCATTTTACAGTAACAGGGCAACAAGGGAGCCACATTCTCAGGGCAACTCATTCAGTTGCAAGGCTTCAGTCAACAAAGACAACATGTTCAAACCACTATAGCATAAGCAAATAGTTGTTGAAATGAAATCATTAACATCATACTTAAAGATTTCTCTTTAGGCAACCCACATCATGAGATGAAAGACCAACGAAATTTTTTTTTACAGTTGGTGAAGAGAGAAGGAAGAAGAAAAACAATCCTGACCGGTTCTTCCTCAATGAGAAAAAATTCTTATGTTTAAACAACAATTTTGAACCTTCAGCGTTATCTCCACACTGGCAACGACTCTCATCTCTCTTCAGTTACAAACATTAAGCAACTTGGTCCAAAGTTTTTTCTCCTCCTCTGTTTTGTGTTCTTCAGCTTGACGGGAAACAGAGACTAACCGTACAGAGTGGACACAGTGTTGTGCCTTTAAGAGTCCTCTTCCTGTACCAAGCTATGTACAAAAGCTCTGGAACTCCCCACTTTGAGAGTGTGCTTGTGTGCAAATGCACATGCTAAGTCAGTCCCCCTCTATGCTGCTTTGCAAGTGCCCAAGCTTTAATTCTCCTTGCTTGTTCTCCACATTTGCATTTATTTCTTCACTTACATATTTCCAACCTTTTGCCGTCCTCGCTCTTCCCTCACACTCACTTGCAGATAGAACTAGTTCTCAATGAGTTCCATGGGTTCCACTTAAAATGTCAGAATAACAAGACTAAGTTAAAATGTGCTATAACCCACAATATAGCTGTGGTGAATTTTCAAAATTTAGGCTGTCGTAGAAAACAGTTGAAGAACTACAGTAAACAACTATACTTTCAGTGGAAAGTAGCTAAAGTCAGCTCAAACTGTCACTAAATATTGGTTCAGTAATTTTTGCCTATCCTGCTAAAAGCAGACGGATGTCAGTGAAGACAACCTCCTTGTCAGAGGTAAAAAAAAACAACAACACTGAACTTCAGCCTCAGCTCATTCAAACCTCTGAAGCTCAGCTATTAATGAGAACCATTTTCACATTAGTATCTCAAATGATATATTGTTGTAAGTTGAAATATATTACTTCTTCTGATGCCCAGTAACATGTTTTGAATGGGCATTTGTTCAGAAATCAGGTTTGATGTGCTTGAGAGCCTCTACATTTGCAGCATGCACAAATTCCGCACAAGTGTCTCTGCAGGATGTACTGGGGCAGAAAACAAATTCACTCTATGATACTGGATGTCCAGTGTGATTCATGCCACAACTGATGATTTGGCCTGGCCTTTGATCAGATTTGGTTTCTACTTTGCCAGGAAACGGCTGCATGTACCACTCCTAATTCCCCCTTTATTTCAGTCTGTAGATCATTACTTGCTTATCATGTTTTCCTTTTGTTTTGTATGTTTTTCAAAATGACACTGTGCCTGGGACAGCTGGACATCAAAAACAGGAATGATGGCTTGTTTTCTTTCCTGGTTTATTAAATTTTTCAGCGTTGTTAACCCAGAGGACAGATAAGGTGATACAAAGAGATGTGGATTCAAATGGAGATTATTCATGAAAAGGTCGTCAGGCACAGTTTCACACTTCCATGTATAACCTGTGCAGAGCCAGATGACTTTCCTGTCCTTATATTTCTGACATTACTGCAATTTTGCAAAGGACAACCACCGTCTTCTGAGCACAATATGGCTGTTTATCTATAACCCACAAGGCCAGCTGCTCTTCCTGTTGTAACGACATGATCCATCAATCCATTTAATTCGACCCTGAATGAAATTCACCCATTCCGTTCAGGGTTACACGGGTGCTGCAGCCAATCCCAGCTGACATTGGGTGAGGGAGGGGTACACCCTGGACAGGTCACGTCTATCCCAGGGCTGACACATAGAAAGAAAAAGCCATTCAGTCCTAAAAACACATTAGGACAGGGCAGACAATCACAAACAAGAAGTAAATACAACAGAAGACACACTAGGAGATAATTACTAAAGTAAAACAGGAAATAAACCAAATCAGTGTCCGAACCATGACCACCAGAACCAAAAGAGTCTCTGAGAGCAGGCCTGTATATTTTTACATGTAATTATTGGCCAAATTCCAAATTAAAACCCCAAGGGAATCTTTAAAATCCCATCTTTTTTATTTGTGCATGCTAAAATTCTAAAATTCTTGAGAGGAGAAATGCAGTTGATCGTGCGCATAGCTCAGTACATTAAGAAAGAGCACAATGTTTGGTGTGGTAAGAATGAAACCAAACCAGTGAGTGAACCTACGACCTGCCTACGATAAATAAAAACGACGAAAAGGGAGTGACTATGTGTAAGTTATTATACTTGTTGAAAGGTTGGGAGGCTGTGTGCAGAGGGAATGAAGCTTCAAGTGAAAGAAAAAGACAAAAAGACAAAACACAAATGAGTCAATGAGCTCATAAATGGTTTCCAGGAAAGATAAAACAACCCAGGGACATTTTCTTCAAAACAAAGAATGTTACAACCAGTGGGCTAATAGTACAGTCAAGCTGTTTATCAGCTTGGCCATGCCTCCTTCAAGGATTTTCATCAAGGGATTTTTATTCACTTTCAATTAACAAGTCAAGCCTACATTAAGCTCTTATTAATAATTTTTTGATAGTAAATGTCTGACATTAAGTATTTATAACAAAGTTTGGGTAACACAATGTAACCAAACCTTGTGATGGTTGCTTTTCTGCAACCAACAGAGTGTCATACTTTTGTACATGACCTATTTATGTTCCAGAGAGAAACATTTAACTATTTTACAGAGGACTGATAGAGACCTTTGCCACATGGTCCAATGACAATCATTTTGACCTTTAGATTAAGATTTAGATTAAATTGTTGTTATCATTGGTAATGAAATATGTAATGAAATTCCCTCCAGATTTTTCTTGATATATCATATTGATAGGAACTGGGTGAACATATGAGAGATTGACAAAATGAAAACATAATACCTCAATACTGTACAGTCATCCCATAAACTCCACCTTTGCATTGCTAACAGACGTCTAAGGCATAAAGGTTACCATGTCTTCTAAATGGCTGGACACAAGTTGTAGAATAACCTCCATGTCAAATCAGCTCCTTCTATTGAATGTTCTAAATCAAGGCTAAAAACCCATTTCTTGGACCTGGATTTAAAAGAAACCCGGACACAACTGTCTACAATCATTTGAGATTGTTTGTGATGGTACCAACTGTATTGTGCCTGCAGTGAAAGGATGTCTATCTGCGTTTGACGCACATCAACAATCAGCTGTTTCTCTGACCTTGATAGATATCTAGGGAGAGATAGCTGACCCAAGAAACCTGAACAACATGCTATCAGCTCCAACTCAACCTTAATGGCAGACATCAATTCTCACCATTCTCGTCATCAATTTTCCACCACATTTCCATATGTTAATCATAAAAGTTCACCACCTGTCAAAACACTTACTCATGTTCTCTTCCTTCCTTATTAGCCCTATTTGCTGTCGCCATGTTCTACTGTATAAAGTCAAGATAGACAGTGAAAAAAGTACAGGGAGAATTTGGCTGATGGATTCTTTCCCTGCTCAGAGTTGAAGCAGGTCTACTGCAGCTGGCTTGCAGTTTGCTTCACCGTCGAACTCTGCAGCCGCAGCCTATCTGAGACTGCGTCTGTATGTCTGTCGATGGGGCCTGGCAGGCAGATATGCCTGGTGCTATGTGTGCTACGTTGCTCAACAAATGACCACACAGAGGTAGTTTTTTGTTGGAGTCCTCGGTGCCAAAGCCAGTGGCTTTAAAATTCTTCTCAGAGATGAACATAAGGGAACAAACAGTACCAAGAGGACTATTGGCAGGCAATGTAATTATATGTAATTTGCTACACACGGCTGGCATAGCAGCTAATGGTAACCAGACAACAGGGCTATGTAGGCCAAACATCACGACCATTTATAATGTGACTGTCCGCACAAAACAAGTAAGGAGAAACAAACACAAAACTAGTGATAAAAAAATAGTTCCAACTTTTTAATTCACAGACATTTTTGAAAATGCTGTTTAACTAGACCAGTAAGTTAAGTAATGTTTCCACAGATCATCTGAATGATACCTTCATTGTCACTGAATTCCGTGGCAGTGTATCATCAACAAATCAAATTCCCTGTCATCATGCAGTGTATAAAGAGTGAATGAAAAGAATAAAAAGAATGTGTACCGCAGGACTGCACACTTTATCGTCTGTTGGACACAGCGAGAGAGACGATATTTCCTGCTTAGATATCTGTCTCATGACGCTTACTTCTTGTTGTTAGTAAGTGGAGATAGACAACATGACCCAAATGGGAAGAAAGCGCTCAACATTAAACCTACAGTATGCCATGAAAATATCATGTAAATCAAAAATAACTGTCCCTCAAGGCTTACTTCCTGTTTCCAGTATGTGGGGCTATGACTATACCTGAATATTGGCATGTAGATGTGGTCAGGACAGGACAAGTGTTCTACCTGTGAAATTTTGTGCAGAGTGGACAATGGCTGTCTAAGTTAGAGCAACTTCCTAAGACAAACTTAGCCCACTGGGGAAGGGGTTTTGAAGACTTCTTGTGGGTGCAATGGAGCTGTTTTGGCCATGACATATGGAAATTTTCCCCAGGCTGAGTTTTCACACGTGTTTAAAAAAAAGTGTTTAAAAAGTCAATTCATTTTGAAAAAAAAGAAAAAACGAAGAAAAAGAATAAATGGGATAGTTTCAATAGTAATATGATAAACAAGTTAATGGAGATAAAAAGTTTAATACACACAAGTTATGTGTTTGGATACAGAACTCAGCAGCGAGGTGTAAAATCCATGCATAACACCCAAGTTAGCTGCTGTAGGGCTCAGCCGCATCTCTCTCTGTTTCAAAGCTCGCGGTGTTTGTTAGGGAAAGCATAACTCTTGCTTTTAATATGTGACATTGATGAGAAGCTTAGGCCAGCAGGTGGGTAAACAGCTCACTCTCCGCATCGGGCTGAGAGCCCACAGCAAAGACATGGGTCGCCTGTTTAAATGGACTACACGGACCACAAGCACAGACTGTCAGTCTGCTCACTGAGCGGTGATACCAGCGTTTATTCCCAGCCACTGCAAAGTATGAGTCTGTAAGCAATGTCACATAGTGGTGTGTTGATTGATTACAGGTTCACTCTTTAGTCCATTTAAGTCACGTATGCACACAAACACACACTTCCACATTTAACCATCCCCTCGACCACCTCCTAAATTTACATTTGAGCAAACATGAACACTAATCTGAACAGACAGGTATCTTGTACAGAGACGTGCTCTTACAACTGAAATGAACTTTATAAATAACTGTATTTGCCACTCCAGGTTATGAAACACAGATATAGAATTTGACATCATGATCACTCGTGCTGGAACATGAGCCTGCATTTGGACTAGCACATACGGCAATTGCGGGAAGTGGCACTTTGTGTAGTCAAGTTTATGTGTATAAATAAATATCAAACACAATGTCCCAGTGGGCTCCACAGAGCTGCAGCAGTAACAGGACAGCCTAAGCTCTCTAATGACAGAAAGTGCAACAAACTGTCACTACTTGCCTACTACCCGGAAACAGGTACTTGTTCTTTGGCTGACAGACTTTTTGACATTTGAGACTTGGAGACATGCTGTGCTCATCAAGTCATTTAATCAAATTTTCCAGTTGTTTTGATGAATAGGGACACACACCCAATTCCAATTCAGACCTGTCTGTCCCAGCTGGAAGATGCAGGGTGAGCCTGACTTTTCTATAGACAGGAATTTAATGGCGACCAAATGCTGATTTATACTTATGCACATTTGAATTGTTCCTGGCAAATGACAATGAATTACAATTATGGCAATGTTTACTTTTACATGGAGAGGAGTATATAAGGAGTAAATAAATAAAATACAAATAGATGAAAAGAAACATAAGTTATTTTTGTCCAAATTCAAAACCAAGTCAGCACCGCCCCTTTTCTGAACTATAATCCAAAAAATATTATCATTGGAGCCCATGTCGTTCTTTACATAGTTTTGCAGTTTTTTCCCATTAAGTACAGATTCATCAAACTGTTTTGCGACGATGTGCCATTTGGGGTAAGATAAATTTACGTTTACTTCTATCATATTTTCATACATTAACTACGTCATTCTTTATTTCTAACTGAATTCTATCCATAGGAGTATTAGTTACTCTATGTCCCTTCACACACCTCTTCCTAGGTTTTATCTTTGATCACAGCATTAATCTCCGTCACCTATTCTTTTATATCTAAAGTTGATTTAAAAACATTTTCAAAAACTTTGTCTATTTTGGGTTAAGTCACCTCCCTAAACCCAGATTTTAATTTCCCTGGCAGAAAATCCACATTCTTTGCAATCATCATTGCTCTTGATATTGTTGCAGGTGCTTCCACTCTTCTTCTCACCAGACCTTCTCACAGATCTGGATACAATTCACCCACTGATTTTTAAAAATATTTGATCAAGCTGATCCTTTTCCTCCAGAAATGGCAACATCTGATGTGGCACCAGAGGACCCCATCCAATTTGTCTCTTCTCCTTGCATTAACCCCTATAGATAATCAGTGTTAAAGTTTTTCTGCTCAATAATATAATTTCAAATTGGGGAGATTGAGCCCTCCCTGATGTTTTGGGGGAGAACAACAGCTTCCATTTAATCCTAAATTTCCTCTTCTGACATATAAATGTGGAAACCAACTTATCTTACATCCATCAATGATTGATGCCTTTATTCAGATGGATAAATATATAATAGTCTGGAGAGTGGATTCATCCAACCATTTGGGTTCTACCAAATAATAAGAGCAGGGAGAGTGTCCCATTTCACAGAATCTGATTTTATTTGAGCAATTAATCAATCATAATTTGCTTTGTACAGCTGTGATGTTCCTGGGGCAATCATAGATACTGAAATCCTATAGGCTGACCAATTAAATGAAACCTCTTTATCCCAGTGAGATTATTTACCTACTAGCATCACAGCCTCTGATATGGATTCATCCATTTTAACTTTTTAGTTGTTTTTCATAAATATTTTTGAAAATGTAGTTATAGTGAATTAAATGAGATTTAAGTTTGTGATGCTTGACGGGTTATTAGAGGCTTACCATTTAACATTTTGACTATGTTTAGATTTGACCATGAGACATAAAGGCTAACATTACTTTCTACTGCCAGCAGCAGCTTCTCTGTCAGTAGTAAATACACTAAACCAGCTGGATCACTCTGCCATGCCACAAGAGAGAGCTAACTCACAGTGTTTTTCCATGACGTCTGTGGTGTGTGAGTGTGTGTGTGTGTGTGTGTGTGTGTGTGTGTGTGTGTGCGCAATGTGTGCACTGTATTTTCTCTCCAGAATACTTTGGTTCAGATCTTATTGGCTGATTGCATTATAAAATGTTATAGGAACTTAAAAATCTTAAAGATTTTACTTGCAGCAAAGGAACATTACCTAATCAATGACCTGTCATATAGAGTAACACTATGTAACATTTTGGAAAAGCTACTTTCCAAAAAAAAGCATTGCTAAAAAAGCATATCTACTAATCACACTCATGAGGTGATTGTGAAACCTCTATTTTATTTGGCAAGTTATATGCAGAACCTCTGCGTCTAAAGGGTAGTCTTGTAAATTTACACCATCAGACATTTCACAGATTAACAGGATTTACTGTCATCAAGCAACAAAGGGATGTGGACAACACTATAACTTAAACTGAAAGTTTGCTGAGTATACAGCAGACTTCAAATAATCCAGTTTGATTCATAGCTGCAATCCATATGGTGACCAGGACACTGCTTTGTCAGAACAGCTGAGATAAGCATGAACATGCAACATCTTTAAAATCTTTAAAAAAGTGAATTTAATGTTTAATTTTTTCTGACCCAAACAGCTGATCTGCAGCTGTGGTGCAACACAGTACATAGCATGAGTGTGCTTATGCATAGGATAATATGTAAAGTCAAGGTTTTAAATACATAATGTGAAGGAACTAGTGACGAGTTCATGGAACTTGTCCAAGTCAAACAAGGCAAATGGGATAGACACAAACCCTCCACACAGTAAAACTGAGTCCATCACACCATAATAAGACTCATTTTGATAAATATTTAACTGTTACTTCCCTTCCAACAAAGTAATGACTGTAATTAACACTAAGACACCTACCTCCGTCATCTTAAACTTACCATAAATGAAAGGCCACAATTCTGAAGCAATGCAACAGGAGATTAAGCTTTTCAGTGTGTCTAAAAGTCTATAGAAATAATGTTCAACTAGTCTGTGACCCAGCCTCCATGGATTATTATAAGTGTCTGAACATTTATTATGTTGTTTCATCAATTAACCATTTGTATTATTTTTTGTATTTGTCAGTCATGTACTGATTTGAGATGCACATTTGTATTTTTCCTTTTCTGACAAAAATGAAACTGTCAGGTTTATTATATTGCAGCAAGGTGGAAGGTAACTAAGCAATTATTATACATAAACAGCTGATTAAACCATTTAATAGTTTCATAAAGCAAGTGAAAAGGAAATGTGTAATTTGGCTAAAACCTCTTTTGGCAATTCAAAGCAGTGATGATTTTACCCAACAGATTGCTTGGTAAATAGAAACCCTTTAATTTAGTCAATATCCTATCTTTTTGAGGCAAGGCAGTGGCACAGCTTTCAATTTTACTTCCTCATGAATCCCCTTAATTAAGACATATTAAAATAAATACACTGCAAAAGCACGTTTTCCACTGCACTAACACACTTGCAACTTTTCAGAGGCTTGATATTTTTCAGTTTTTCTGCATGTCAGTTTTATTCAGCCATGTCAAGCTTACACTTCACTTAATAATGTGAATTTTTTAAAATAGTGGTGGTTGTTTTTAAAAAGGAGAACTAGCTTTCCATAAGCAAAATGTGTAAGAACACGTAAGACACTTTGCACACACTCAATTATTCAAGATGAAAGGATGGGCAGAAGTCCAAGCGAGCATACAGATTACTGCAACTCATCAAATTCATCGCTAACCACATAGCTCACAAAGGAAGTTGGACTCTAATGCGGACACCAGTACTCAGCAGAGAGAAGGAAGGAAAAGGCTTTTCAGAAGCTGTCAACATGCAGCCAGGTTAGATCAGGCAAACACACACAGAAGAACTGGAAGTATGATAAGGAGTCAGAGCTTAGGTTGTGAATAAAGACAGACTGAATGGACCAAAGAAAGGGGCTGGGGAGATGATTGGTGCTGAGTCAGGCTGTCAGGCATCAGAGATAGACTGAATTAGGAAGTAATATCTTCCAAGACAAATTCATCAATTCTCCAACAGAAGCTACCTCCATGCTTCCTTGTTTATAAACAAGAACCCCCCCAAAACTAGATCACATGTCTGCATTTCATTCTGGTCTCATTTTTAATAGATTTCAGACATACACTAGGTGAGTGACAAAGCAGAGCATTCTTATTTTAAAGATCTTGTGGCATTTTTTACCATTAAAAAAGATCTATAGTTTTATTCTTGTTGAAGAAACATCAAGATTTAAATTGATTATATATTTTTTTTTTTTGAGCAGCAGGCGATGGGATAAATTGCTTTTGTGACTTTGGCTATGACATACTACACACACACACTAATTGGTTCAAAGGTTGTGTATGTGAAGGGCAGTTGAAATGGATGGCATGAGATCATGTCTTAGTCTTTTTCTCAAAGTTATAACAGCTGTCCTCAGTGGGTTTAAATACAGTATGCCACTCTCAAACAGTCAGTCACTAAACATTTGAGAACCCAGGGCCAGTGCTGTGGTGACATGGCTGGTGTTGGGATTTTTATGAAACTTGTCTCATCACAAAGAAACATCAGTGTCAGGGATTCTTGTCTTCCTGTTCCAAAATAGATTGACCCATATCTTAACTCAGCCACCTTTTTAGGCCCTATACAACTCCATCCATCTGTGTCAGAAGCATCCGGTGACAACCTCATGCTTACAAAAGGTCAACTCCTGACATACATTCAATAAATTACTGTTTCTTTGTAGCTCAGATAAAATGTCCATCTTATTCAACTATGCCAATGGGGCATCCCTGAAGTGATTAACACTGCAGGTACAGACTAATAATCTACAACCTGGGTTGCTTCGTCAAATGAATGGGCCCTATTTATAATCAAAGGGCTAACAGTACACACATGGCACAAGGCCATCTGTTTAAGATTATCTGCCCCTCATGTCTTACATAACACTCATTTTGGAGCAAATTTAGTTCACTGAAGTTATTTGTTTGGGAATGCAAAAATCTGTGTTGTTCTAAATTGTATAAATCTAAGTTTTGTTTCTATATTATTAAATATTACACTCTACTATCATTAACATTTAGTAATAACAGAAATCAAAATACAGTTTTTAGGAATAGAAGATGTTACATAAAAGGCAATAATAGATTTAATGCAGCGCAAGCTCGTCTCAACAGGCTAGTGACCAAACTGTGCTATTGTAAACACATGCAATATACTCACACATTTCACATAAATACTAATGCACCAAAACAAAAGAAATATACAGTAAATAGACAAACTTAACATTATCAACAGGAACAATCTGTGAAAATGTGACCTGTATGAACCAGTGTAGTGAGGGGAAACCAGTACTTTGTGTTTCTCTAGCTCTCTGTACTTGATCTTGCAAACACCTCAACTAGGTTAAAAACAAACTAATAATGGAAAAAAGAAAGAAGCAACTATTTGACCCGAGCACATGGTAATATCAAATGGCTTTATATTCAATTAGAACTTTCTGGCAAGCATCTCAAACCATGCAGATCATGCCACCATCCTCTGGTCACCAGGGATTGTTCTCTAAGTGAGACCAGTCTCACTCCTTGGGGGTGTTCCAGAAAGCAGGGTTAACCGATTTGAAACCATAGCTCTAAGTTGATGAGCCAATTCAGAGTATTCAGTTCCAGAACAGCTGATCTGAGTTAGTTCACTGAGTATGTTTTCTCAGAGTTAAGCACATGCTTGGTTACTGGGATTCACCGTGTGTGAATGGGAGGCAAAGCACAATTTTCAACAAACAATTGCAGTGGTGAAAAAGTAAATAATAAAGTAAAGTAATAAATTAATATTGTTTTTGCTTAGTCCACTATAGACCACATTACTTAAACGACTTGATGATAAAGTGATTAACTCATGTTTGTTAAAAGCTACCTTTTAAACATATTTATTCAGCTGTAACTTGATTGGGAAAGTGTTGCTGGCAGCAGAAGATTTAAGTAAATTGATTGATCAAACATATAAAAATATATAAACTATGATTATGACCTCATAATTTCACACAGTAACAAGCTTTTGGTGATTGGATGTTGAAAAAAGGTATTTTGGCTTATACAGTGTACATTTTTGGATATCTATTTTACATTTACATTTTTCCCCAGTTCCTGGTTCGGGTGGGTCCTTCTGTTTTTAAGTTTGCATGTTCTTCCTGTGTCTGCGTGGGTTTTCTCTGGGTACTCCGGCTTTCTCCCACCACCAAAAACATGCAAGTTAGGTGTGACTGTGAGTATGACTG
Organism: Psettodes erumei; assembly: GCA_016785225.1. Lineage (NCBI taxonomy): Eukaryota > Metazoa > Chordata > Actinopteri > Pleuronectiformes > Psettodidae > Psettodes > Psettodes erumei. Next base: position 1,584,781 of record JAFBJZ010000612.1, read on the forward strand.
GTTGTTTGTCTATGTGTCAGACCTGTGATAGACTGTGACCTGTCCAGGGTGTACCCCACCCTCGCCCAGTCTCAGCTGGGTTTGGCTCCAGCACCTCCGTGGCCCTGCACAGGTAAGCAGAACTGAAAATGGATGGATGGATGTTAAAATGTTTGCATTGTTTTAGGATTATATTGTATTCTGTGAGGCACTTTGTGAATTTTATTTCTTAAGGGGCTATATTAAATGATCATTACTTTAAAAATGCATGATATTGCTGTTATTATTATTATTATAAAATCTTGCTCACCAGTTTTTGATGACATTATTTCAACATGTAGTAAATTTAAATATAGTAACTTAATTTTTGTTCAAACAAATATATGCAGCCTATATTCAAAACTGAGTGAATTAGTTAATTAACTATATTCAGTTTTTAAATGATAGCCTTTTCAGCAGCCCTACAATCATACTCATTCAAACATATCATATAATTAGCAATATGATATAACTCTGATCACTATGATCAGTGAGACCAACTACAGCATGAGAAATCACAATGTCTTCATTTCCGCAGATTTTCCATATGATCTTTGGTATGGACTGTGTGAAAGCAGAAGTGCAGCACGATGTCGGTCAGTTTGTTTCGGCTCAGCAGGACGGGACGAGACAGAGACAAACCCAGAGTTTGTTGATTTAAACCTGCCGGTGAGCAGGTTAGCTTCACAGAGTAAGTTACCACAGTAACTGACTGCAAATCTCTGTTTCTGGAACAGAAAACGTAGAGTTCCCCTCATCTCAGGGTTAAGACACTCTGGAATGGTATGGTGGGTCATGTGTGTTTGTTTCAGATCATGATCAGTCCTGCCTGAACGAACTCAACCCAGAAAACCAGAGAAAAGCCGACACCTCATAGACTCTAAATACTTCACCTTGGGGGGACAGATGCTGCTCATCAACTCTGTCGAGCTATGAGCAGGCAGAGGGGGGAGGGAAACAGGACTGCTCTGTTCTGCTGCAAAAATGACAAACAGTCAATAAATTATCCATAGCTCCAGGCCACAAAGAACTTGTATCTAAGGTATGTCATCTCAAAGTTAACTCCCACCTGTGGAGGTGACGGTAGCCCCAAACAAGATCACTGCAGTATGGCAATGACACGGGCAGCCACATCGCAGGTAAACTGGGCTGTTTATGATGAAAAGGCAGACAGTGTCCTCTGGTGGGAGCTCTGAAACAAAACACTGCCCAGACCCTGGAAAAAAGTGAGTGGAGGCAGATGTGTGTGGCTGTGAAGATTTCTATTAATGATCTGAAAAATTAAAATATTTGCTAACTATGATTCATTTCTTCACATGATACCGCAGTCTGTCACAGAATGCACTTAGCAAAGGGGCAGCAAAACATTTAAGCAATGTCACTGTCAATGTGTTCAACACCTAAGTAGCATTCTTTGAATTGTGGGAGGATACCACTGAAGAACTAAGCACAGACTTGTCAGACCATAGATATAATTTACTTTAAGTGAAGCAATAATTCTAACCTCTGAACCACCATGCTGACATCTTTTTCATAAAGATTGCACTCCTGGGAGTTAAACATTGTTGAGTGTCACTAATGTACAATGATAAAGAGGCAGAGCTGTGTTTTTAATTTGAGCTACTACTACTACTACTAGCAATTTATTATTATAATCATACAGTTATAAATATAAATGTCATACAAGCAAGATAATTTTCTTAAATGACTTTTTTCTTCTTTTTTTGCTTTTCGCCTTCAACAGTTGACAATTGTGACAGACAGGAAACAAGGATAGAAAGCGAGCCCTGTGAGCTCTCAAAAAGGTCCATAGTTGGACTCAGACCAGGGTTTTTGAATTTCCAGGTGTGATCCCATGGCCTTGGCGACTCTCCAGGATTAGGGTAATTGTTTTTGTCTTTTGCGATGCTTCCAGCAATTAGACTGATTGCCTTCTCTCCTTTTCTGCTCAGAACTGAGACGGAACATTTCATGTCAGATGGTGTACCATTTTACGACATGTTTATAGTGCGCATACCTGTAGATACTGCATGCCTCTAAAGTGAACACGTGCTACTGCACAAGATGCTGTAACTCAGTAGATTGATGAAAACCAGAGAGAGCTGAATGATGTCAGTGAGACGTCAGTGAATAAAGGCCTCCTGACAAAGTGGAGACACAGCTGATGAGATCTGAGCAGAGTACACATAGGGCCAGTCTAGCATCACACTCATAGTTGCTCCTGGTAAACAAACCCACAAATGTAGATAAGGCAATTTAAATGTTTTAACTATAGATACTAAATGCAGATTTAGCATAGTTATCCTGATATGAGTATGCAGGAGCAAGGTATGCCAGGGTAAGAAGTGAGCCTCTGTTTGTCTCTCTTCTTGAGAGAATAGCATTTTCTCAGGATAACAAGATAACAACAAGAACTGATGTGATTGCTGTTAGTGCAGGAATCTCAAAGAACTCACAACACTTATATCTCTGTAACTTCAACACCACTGTCATTAACCAATCGCTGCCTGCAAAGCAATTTGCAAGACTTCATATCACATACTCACATGAGTATGGAATAAGAAAACATTTTTTACAAAAGGTGACAATATTGCTGATGTTATTTAACTTAACCTGCAACGTTTGGCAAGGAAAAGGCAATGTTCACTTGTTCACAATGTGCCAGATCTGCCATCTGAAGCCCTGACAATACACCACAACACAACACCCCTTTCACTACAAGTACTTATAATACCAGTGTTGTTACTATCACTTATGCTGTACATAGTAGAATATGTTAAGACAACTTAAGATGATTTTACTGCCTTTTGGTTACATTTTCTTTCTGCTCAAACTTAATTTTACTCCCCTTTGTTAAGCACTGAGTATTGTACTTACATCATAAATTCAGGGGAATTACACTGTAAATGTCCTGTAATTGCACTGTAAGTTGTTAACATGTCAATACTGATTGATGTCATACTTACTCTAAAATAGAAACAACATGGAATTCCCTCTTACCTGTGCATTCTATACTTGATGTTTGTTATGGTGATTCAGATATAAGGTTTGAACAGTGAAGCCAACACGGCATGCTAAACAGTTTGTTAAAGTTGAATTTATTTATTTATTTTTACCACTAAGGATCACAAAACCCTACAACAAAATGACAGTTAAAGCATTGGCATCAAGTTCTGCCTGATGTTACTCTCACATATAACAGAAAGAGTAGAATATGTAACGCATACGATCCCAATCTCCCACGTTCAATCGTTTGCATTTTACCCCTGGTTTCATCTGTGCATTACTCCTCAAACATATGTGGGTCCCTTTGGCTTGCTACATGTTTGACTCTTGCCCCCTTGTTTAATTCAATTCACTGTAATTGAGTGGCTTCCCATTTAAATACAGTACATTAGGAGAGTGTTGAAGGCTGCACAAAGATGGAGACTGAGGTGGGATTAATAGTACAAGTAACCCTTTCATACCACGAGGTCACTGACATGAAAATAGTGTTTAGTAGAACTATCAAACATGACAACCATTAGTCTGATTTTCAGCTATGCATCATCAGAGAACTCATTTCAGCCAACTCATGAACAAATTGCTGGCTAAGATTCCAGCAATGAGGATAACAACCATAATCAGCAATGCCAGCCCACGTCTTAAAACCAGTTGCCTTACTGGGAGAACATCTCCCACAGTAGTAGTGGTGATTTTACTCTGGACTGGACCATCCACCTCTTGGTATGTGTGATGCTCCTCAGCACTCCCAGCACTGGATACAGTACTAATGACCTGGGCCCGGTTGTGATTTGGGTCTGGAAGTTTGAGGGAGAACCTTTAGTATTAAAGCGAAAATGCCCCACAAGGGACATTTCACTTAGTGAGCTTGTGTTTACCTGTATTGTCCATCCTGACTACATCTTTTTCTTCTTTGATCTGGACTCCTGCTCTCACAAGAGCCTGATTGTTGACATTAAGAACAGTTGTTAATAGCACTGTTAACAGTATCTTTCAACTGAAAACAGAGTTAAAGACAAATTCAATAAGACTAGGTCAAAACCCGGTATATGGCTAGACACTATATGGTGAATGTGCGAAAAAAAACTGTTGTGAAAGCACAATACACTAATTAGCATAAATTATGATGTCAATGTGTCATATTTTCTTTCAACCTACTGTCGGTAGGTTTCCAGCCCTTTATTAGTGCGTTTCTCTTCTATTTTCGATGCTCACATATACAGCAGATATTCTCAGTTGCATGTTTTTGTTGTCAGACAGCAGAACAAGTATGAAACACTAACTGCAAGATGGTCCAGTAAGACTACATGTTAACCAGCAGTAGCTTCCAAACCATTTCCTTCTACCGGTAGACAATTTTTGATTGGTCAAGGGATGTAGGTACGCACCTCTTCAGCAGCCTTCTTCCAATCAAGTTTGCACAAAAATGCAATGAAGAAAATGGACTGCATCAGCACACAAATGGTCAATCCTATCCACAGTCCTATTACAGAGGTACACAATGGATTTAAATGGTTTTACCAAATGTTACTTTAAAAACAAATGATAAGACTACTTGATACCTGGAGGACAATATTGGTCTTTTCTTACCTACAATTCCCATGTTCGCTGCAAACATCAGGGACACACCAATGGGGAAGCCAATTAAGTAGTACCCCACCAGGTTACACAGAGCACCAATCAACTGCTTTCCTGCTCCTCTAAGAACTCCTCCAGCCACACCCTGATGATATCAAAAAGAATGAAAAATATTCTCTCTGTCAATGTCAGTTCTCAAATGTGGAAAAATTTCAATGAAATTATTTCTCACCGCAGTGGAATCAGCAAGATGCATGAAACCAAATATAAACATGACGTCAGCGACCCTGGTTAAAATGTCTCTGTGACAACAAGCAGATCATGAGTCGGGTTATGGTTCATATATCAAAAAATGTGTCTAACTTTTATTATGATGAACACATACCGACAATACATCTGAAAAGCATCTTTCTATCATATCTTAAACAAGTGTCAGGGCTGAAGATGATGACCTTAATTTATGTATACCAGCATGGACAGTTTTATGAAACTGGCACATAGACTGCAATAAAACAGACAAAATAACTGAATGAACATTTCAGTGCACGAAAGTGAAAGCTTTGAAGGTTTAACTCACTGGTCTGAGGTGAAAATGTATCCAATCACATTTCTTGAGATGCCCAGAAGAGTTCCAACACAACATGCGATGATGACTTAAAAAGAAACAAAAAGCACAATATATTGTTTAAAAAAGTTGCACAATGTATCAAAAAAAAAAAGAAAGTCCTGAACCGTATACATATTAAAGTCAAAGGGGAAAAGTGAAGACAAAAAATGCCCCATGTGGTTTATACATCAAAACGGAGGATATTTTGGTGTAAACAATTGTATAAAAAATGCTATTATGAAATAAAAATAAATACAATAAAACTTACTAGTACTAGTATGAAAATAACTTGTGACTGAATGACTTCAGTTTTACAGTCACATGTCCTAGTTATACACAATTTATCAATGTGATTATTTATTTTATAATCATTTATTTTCAAGTGAATACTTGCTTCATATGAAACCAGGTGTTTCATTACTTTCACAACTTTCTGTATTGTTTCTTACATGCACAGATGATGGGGAGTTTGCATGATATCTTGGCCTGCTCTATGTTTCCTGCACCAAGAGCATTTCCAACCCGGACACTGGCAGCAGCAGAAAATCCTAGTGGGGACTGTGGGAAGAACAGATAAAACCCAAAAGTTTATTACAGCTTTTCTGTGGCTATCATTTTGTTGGAGCAAATGCACAAGGAGAGAATCAGCATTTATAATTACCATGAAAGCTATAACAGTAAGCTCGTATGTGATCGCCTGAGCTCCCAGCTCAGTCTCACTAATCACTCCGGCCAGGAATCCTCCAATCTCAAACAGCCACCACTCCAGACAAAGCATGAGCATACTGGGAACAGCCAACTGGACGAAGGGTCCCCACTCCTGCAGACAGTCGAGTGACCAGCCTGTGGGTCAGGGATCCAAACTTGAACCAAGTGTATAATCTATCATATATTTTTATTTCATTAATGGTTTCAGGTAGCACGGCCATATGCTGGTGGGAGCTTTGTGCTTGAAAAAACCTTTCCATTTGAGTTCATTATGTGGAATTATACTGGAGCTTTGTTTAAAAAATGATCATATAGGCTTTAAAGTTAAAATAGCGCCCAGGTTGAAAGTCACCAATTAAGCAAACTGTTACTTCAAGTCATAATAAGACCACAATTAATGTACTAGTGGCAAATTATTGTGCTATAAGAGTTTTCTGACAATTGATGGAACTTGAACCCTAACTATGAGCAGCTCTGTCACCACTCTGACCTCTCCTCTGCACAGCATTACAGTTATAGTGTTACTAATTTTGTCAAACATTATGCACTTGAAAGTTTACAATGGACAACTTTTCAAGCACAGACATGAATGATGAAAGAGGAAGAAATTACGGTAAGTAATAAAAGGAACTGATACTGTCAACCACACAAAAAGTGAAAAAATTATTTTGATCAATTTCATGTACTGTTCAAAGATGGGAGGATATCTTACCTCCCCATGTGGCCTTGTGTAGACCTCTCCAGCAGATGTAAACATGTAAGATCACAGCCAGCAAATACTGAGAGATAGCATTCGCTCCTGCGGATCCACTTAAAAAATACAACAACAAAAAAATTGTAGCAAAGATGAAATGAAAAGACAGCAGGCAGCGCTTGTTTCTGAAGGCTATTCCCATTTTGTTAACAGCTGTTACTAGGCTTGCTTTACATGCTGTGTTTAAATGGTCATTTAAGTTGTTAAAGATAATAACACAGTGAAAAGATCAAAGAAAGAAGAATAAGAAATAATAATAAGAAGAAATAAGAAAGCCATGACAGGATTGAGTGTTATAGTACAAAAAATATTTACTAAGCTCCAGCAAAATAATGAAGTAAGAAAACTTACGCAACACCCATATCCAGACAATAAAGGAAGATGTAATTGATGATTGCATTGAGGACATTTGCAATAGCTCCGCTTATAACCTGAGGCCATATAATTCCCTGTAAACCACAGCACAACCTTGGCTCAATATTCATTTTAATGACTGTGTCAAGAAAGTATGAGTAAAGGAAGTATGAGTACATGAAAGACAGTGTCACCTGATTTTGAAGATACCTTCCTTGCAGCTGGTACATAAAAGCTGCCTGCAGAGAGAAACAATGGCACAGCAGGTGCACTGATGTAAATGCAAACATCCACATCCTAACATTCTTACAATGACAATAATGATGTAGGTCAATGATGTTCACCAGGTATAGTGTGTACCGTGTTCATCATCTTAGTTGGATGCGTTAAAACTGAGATTTACTTATTAGTAATAAACAAAGTATAGTTGCGGTGAATGAGAAAGTTATATCTCTGGAAATATTAAGCCATGAAGCAAAGTATCTGACAAATTTAAATTTCAATCTGATGATGATGCTAAATGAAATGTCTGCCTATGTTATGATAATCAATCTGAAAGTTGTTTATATTTCTATAACATTTCTTTAACAACCCAAACACCTTCCAGCTGTGTGAGATAAAAAGTCAGAGGTTCACCAAAGTCAGTAGGATTCATCCTCTGGGAACCATGTCTGGGAATATGTCAGCTTTGAATCGATTACAACCTCTGTGAGATCTGTATCTATTGCATCAGTACCTAAAATGGACCAAACTCACCGGCAGAGCAGGCATGAAGATCTTCACATACAGCTGGGAGAGACTTATTGACAAACAGAACAAATAATGTTTGCATGTTAATTTGTGGGATTGAAACATGTGCTTGTACAGAAAATGGACATGTATGGGGTCATTGGGACTCATGTTTTAGTGAATATCTTTATCAACGCTCATGTCGACGTTCACTCTGAACCAAAGTGTTGGACAAATTGACCAGCACTGCTGTTCCCTGAGGAATACTGTCTACATGGAACGTAAGCATTTCTTACAAGTCAAATGTGGCTTTGTGAACTACTCACTGTTTTGGTTGATTCTCACCGGTCTCATAGCATTGCAGCTGTACACCCCAGCACCAAACAGAAAAATAGCAACTAGCTGGTGAACACAGTGGAGTATTTAGCATCTAATCAGCCAGATATTTCTCTCTGAGGTGTTGGTGGAGACCAAAACATACAAAAGTGTTGAGTCAATAGTGGACTTAAATTCAATTACTAAATTTCTATTTTTTTTATTTAAAGTGTTGATTGTCAGGCCAGATAAAAATCCATGTCTGGAAATCATCATCATTGCCATCGGAAGAGATGTGGAAGGCATGGGTTGTATTGGGGTTTAATATTGACTGACCTGGCAACCTCTGGGCTCTGTCTGACAACAAGTAGGAGAGTTTCAGTGTTGATGAGAATAGCCCAGCAGGGGAAACAGGCCATCAGCAGAATCAGAATCCCCCTCTGGAGAATCACACCCACACGCTTCAAGTTACCGCTCCCATAAGTCTGCATGAAACAGAAGGACAGACAATCAAATAAGAAGTTGGAAGACAGCGGATCAAACCAAAAATGACAGTAACTAGATACACAAAGTGTAAGAGCAAACTCTGGTCAGGACACTACCTGAGATATGAGGGTATCACAGGTTAATGACAAACCAGTTCCAATGGAAATACCAGTGACATTAACCACCTGCAAATGGCAACAAAGCATCAAAAGGACAATTCAGGGAAAAACACGTACTTTAACATATTAAATAAAGTACTGGCAGACTGGGATAACAGAATAAAAGACAAAATAGCATAAACAAAGATAGATAGCAGGCCCCCTTACCGCAATCGCTAATGATACTCCTGCAAGTTCAGTTTTTCCCAGGTGACCACAGAAGACTGTGCTGATGAAACTGATCATAAAAACCATCAACTGGGAAATGACCTGGAGTACAAAAACACACAGGGTATCCTTTACTCGTTGTCTTGTTCCAACCACTGCCAGATACACTCATAAAAAAATAAACATACAGTATCATATGAGGTATCATAGCCCTTTTCAGAAACAATGAGGAGAGACTGATGACGTTTCCTTATAAGTATATAAGGGAAACGTGTTGCTGTAGCATACAGTTGGCCTCCAGACACAGATTCAAGAGACCACCTCAGGGAGGCCTACTGAAGCAGAATATATAAATATTATATAATATATAAGTGTATGGCTGTGTATTATTATCTATAAATAAGTAGTGATGCATGGGTCAACCTAAAACCTGCAGGTTCAGGTTAGCTTGCTGCAAAGCATCACAGGTTCAGACGGGTCAGGTTAAAAAGTGTCAAAGCGTCTCTCTGACTACATAATAAATAGCTTACAGAAACGCTGTGTGCAGTAGGCTTTGATTTCGGCTGAGCTGTGATTACAAGTGTCATGAAGGTTGCTTCCACCCGCCACCCTCTCTCTCACACACCGACGGTGAACCCTGGTCCTCTTACAGTATGCCCTGGCTGGAATTTGCATTACTAAACTATAAACATCAGCTACGTCACTGAGCCCAGACTGTTATTTATGAAAAAGACTGTACTGTATGATCACAAAGTTCAGAGACTGTTCCTGTTGGGATGGCTGCCTGTTACAGGCGCAGCCTCAAAGTATTCCAGTATCACTTGGAATATGCCTATATACCTGAGGGATGCATCATTTGTTTGTGTGTGTGCTATCGGTGGGGACGTGAATCTGTTCACATGGTCACATTATTAGGACGAAAAGCCCCCATAACATCATTCATTATATTTTGAATGAATATTTTTTGAAGGCATGTTTTATGGTCATATTAGTTATGGTTAGGGTTAGAGTAAGCCAGAGTAATGTGTGTGTAAGAGAGTGAGGTGCTGGTAGGCTATTAAAAATCCCTGATCTTGATTTCAACATAAACACAAACCAAAGCAAAACGTTTAGACCTGATGAAATGGCAAGCAAGTAAGTTATTTACATATACATATATTCACTATATTGTATGAAACCTATTTAGGCTGAGAGGTCGTTGGTGTGAGGGCAAGTGACCCATGGGGTAAGACCTGCAAGAAGTCCTGCAGCTGCAGATTGCGTATCCAGTAATTTTGTACAGTAAGCACAATAGAAAGTGAAATGAGAGGGGATTCAGGTTTCCACCTGCATTATTACACATACCATTTGAAGAATGGCGAGTTGATTTCATTACCTACTTAGCAATCTTTTTTGTTTTTTTAATCAAGGTATCAACACATACCAAATTCACAGACATGATCAGAAACCACAGAATTGTGTGCAAGTGGAAAAGTCACATCTCATTTACCACCTCCGTCTCCACTGTGCTGACGTACAGGGCGAACACGGTCTAAATACAGAAAAATACACATGATACAAAAATAGTAGCCAGGGCGCGTGCCAGCTCAGTCTTACCACCGGTCCCGCTAATTTGAAAAGTTCCACCAGCTCACGTCGGTACACCGGCGGGACGCAGCCGCGGCGTTTACCGGAGCCAACGGACCCATCGCACGCTTCAACTGCTTCTAAATGTTCGCGCGTGTCCTCGGTGCCTTTAACCGCCGTTTTACCCGAGCCGTCCATAACTAAACAAATGATGGTACTGTCCGCAGCCGGTCCGGCGTTTCATGTCGTAAGCGGTTGTTTTTGAGGACCCTCGGAGGGGCACGTGCGGTAGGAGGTTGCCACATGGTTGAGGCGTTGACCTAGCGTTGCGTTCAAGCGTGCGTTTTGAGGTTCAGTTCACAGACACTCGTAGTGTGAAAAAGACAGGTTTCTTTTAAGGGACTTGATAAACTTGAAATCAATTTGACCAGGTCTCCAATTTCAATTTCAGGCTTCATCAGTGTTACAATCTGACAGGCAGAAACAGCTTTTCCCTCCAAAGTCACCCTTGACTCCTGTAGATTGAATATAACAACTGCAAAACAAGTCAATTAACCACACTGCATTTAATTCGGATTTAGAGTCCTGACATGAAAGCATCTGCATCGAATTGAAGTGGAAAGTATTCCATTCTAAATGCACTGAATCTGTTTGGGGCTGTCATGCTGTAGAGCCATGGCTGCAGCAGCACATTCACTTTCTTCCCACTTCAAATTTCTTGTTATTATTTATGAAGTAGAAGACCAAAGAGTAGAAACCAGTTAAACGCCCTTAGAAAAGGCTAATCATGATGCTTAACATGCCTGTGGTACTTCCTGTGTGACACTTTAGCCAGTGGTTTTTTTTTTCATATTATTCATCCAGTTAATTTTCAACAGTCATACGTGAAAAAGAATCACAGTCACGTTGGACCCAGGATGACATCGAGGAAAGCTCTGAGTCAAACTGAGCCAGCAGAGGAGTTTAAGTGGCACAGAGTTCATTCCTGCTTCTGCTGACTGCTGGTGGACAATATGCTGCTGCTGCTTTGGCCTCCACCAAGGAGGTGATGTTTTTTTGTTTGCACTGCATTTGTTGTTAGCAGGTTTATGTGAAAACTAAAGGATGAATTTTCACTAAATTCTTACCAGAGATGGCTCTTGGTCTAACTTTGTGAGTGATCCAGATCAGTAGGCTGTTATTACTAAATATGATATACTAAATGCTACAGAATATGCTTGGAAAAATGTGACAGGAGATTTTGAGAAAGTCATGAACAACAGTTGTGATGACAAGCTTCAATTAGTCTGATCACAGTTGGTTTAAGTCAACAGTCATGTAACAGTCAGGTTAAGCCAGGTTTTTCCCAGTAAGTCCTGCTTTTCTGATACTGTTCTTGAAACCGCTCTCCACTTTCTGCTGTCCAGTATAACCACAGACTACCCACTGCTGCATTGTTCAAGAGAACATATATTTCATTATTTTAAGTACATACACATCCACTGATGAATTTTCAAGTGTAATTTGTTGCTATAAGTTTGATTTTAATAAGTTTTGATGCTATGATTTTTTTTCAGCTCATAACTAACAGTTGTAACATATAGCTGTATGGGTGGGACCTTGATACTGCAGCCCCACCCTCCAATCACTACTGTACACACTCCAGCTACATAACATCACCAGTGCAAGACAGCAGGGCCCATGCCATAGATTTAGTTGGAAGTTCAGGGGTTTGTCTTGCAACATCACTCAACCCCTACTGAGCTGAGTGGTGAATTCACTGTGACCTGGATCAAATAAACACTCCCCACTCACAGAAGATAGAGCCCTAACCATCTCTGTTTCTTCTATGATGAGCACCAGAATGGAGACACTTCAACTTCCAATACATCATAAGACAAGTAAAACATTGTCAAGAGGCATTTTGGCGCAAAAATGTGATGAAAGCAATCACCTGTCATGACAGACAAATATGCAGTCATGTCCATAGTGCCATACAGAAATGAGAGAAAAGTTTGCCTAGCTAGCAGGAACCATAAGACATGGTAGTTATGAGTGTTTGCTGTAAACATCTGGGACACACAGCACCAATCAACTGAATCCCACTCCTCTGACAATTCCTGCTGTCACACCCTGTGGACATCAGCTCAAATCATATTCCATACTGTATAAATCAATATGTCAAAACTGTTTTATGACTAATGTACATAAAAAAGTTACCTGTGTACTGTTAATCACTGCAGTGGCATCACCAACCGAACATGAGCACAAGCAACCCTCTTAATAATATCTCTACTAAAAGCTGCATTTATAGATTTTTGTTCGATGCAAACATTCCAATCACAACTTAATTGTAACATCTAAATTGTAACATTAAGAGGCAGGTGTTTTAAATAATCCCCAGCCACCTGATGAATAATGAAGAGAATGAGACTTATACAGCTTTAGTTTGTTCAGCATTGCTCAGAGATGTTATGTGCTCAACTTCTTTATTCAGTCAGATCATAAAAATGAAAGAAATGAAGGAAGTCTATTTGAGACGTGGCAATATGATGAGCAGCTGTCTTCACAGTGTTAAGCTCAACATGACTAAGAATGAACAGAAAGACCTGTTAAACATAGCTGGGGCTGGTTAAACAATCTGAGACCAGTGTTTGTGAGTCAGCCTGAAGATGATGAACTTAGTTAATGCATAACAGTCTAATAAGCAATATGATTTAAAACCTGCTGTGGCACATGGCACTAACCGGCAAACATGGTCCACGTAACGTTTATTTCAAATTCATAACAGATTAATGATATGATCAGTTTATAGACACTACTAAAAAACAAATTTGACACATTGTGGGCACTGTTAAAATATAACAAAACAAGTTTATATACTACACTCACATTAGCTTTCTTTGTTGTTTCTGAAGAAAGTGTAAGCAAAAATGGAGGAAGCGGTGATGGAACTGGACTTGGATGAAAGTTCTGGATAAACTGTATGGCACTAAGGATACACAAAATAACTTATGATGGTCACTGCATCAAAAATTTTACTCACTGCTCTTCGATGAAAATGCATCCAATCCCATTGTTGGCAATACTGAGACGAGTTCCAACAAAATGTACAACTACGATTGTGTTGGACGATGTCAGAGCAGTTGAATAATGCACATTTCTCAGAAGAGCAAAAACCTATCACATCACATAGGAACAAGCTAGCACACCACAAAGCCAATAATGAAACTTTTATATGTATACATATTTAAAGGGCACCAGGTACACTGGTGGAGCTAAGGGTAGTGATAAATTTGGGTAGTGTTTGATGAAGAGTGCAGGTATGGAGTTAGACATGCCCATGATGTTACATTTCATACTGGTCTGGTTTCTTACACTGTGGCATTGGCCTGAGGTGGATTCTTGCATCCTCATGGTGAACCTAGTACAGTAATAATAATAAAAACAATGACATGGCAATGCTTTAGGTTGCAGAATAGAATGTACAGTGTAATTACTTGTGAGTAATGGCATTTTCCTCACACACATTTTGCCTGTCAGTATCTTTACCAGGTATTATGTTTTCATTGACATCTGTCTTTTAGCAGGATTATATAATAGTTGCTCCAATTTTCTTGAAACTTGGTGGAAGAGTGGGGTATGGGCTAAGGAAGCTTCTGTTTGATTTTGTACTCAAGTAGTACACAAGAAAATTTACACAATGGACCAATAAGTCTGGAAGTTGTGACAGACAAGCTCCTTGAATCATAAAAGAGGATGAAATTACATAACATCATAAGAAATTGCCACAGTCAACCCCATAATGAATTCAGAAGGGCATAAGTGTGGCCTTAAGCAGACCTCCTCCAAACAGTGTGGAGTGTGCACATCGTGGCTGATTTAATAGCTAAGTGAAGACGTGCACATGGCCCTGCTGTGTGTTGTATCCTGAGCCAGTCCATCTGATAGCTGTATCCATCAAAAGATGGCAGGGGAGCAGCCATTCTCCAATCACTCTCTGTATGTGGCTTAAAAGTGTTTTAAAAGTACGCTGTCCTGTGTTTGAAGGAATGGTTTGGTTCATTCGGACTGGGGTTGTATCAGGTACTGATGTACTGTGCAGTCAGTTTACCAGCTGCAGTAGAGCTGGGTCTGTGCGCTTCCCCCACTTTGGAGACGCAGAAAGTAACAACACAGACTGAGCAAAAACATATTTAAGCCACGACAATGTCTACTTAAAAAAAAATCCAATGTCAGTTTTAGTGTACCCTATATGTATATTTCTACCACTTTGCCATAAAACAGTCCTTTCCTTCAGCGGTGCATTTTGTCAACCTCTGAACTGTAGTCCTACACTGTGCACCGTATCACCTATCACCTGACCTGTGTTGTAACACAGTGTGCGTCCCACGGTTGAGAAACAAGTAGCAATGGGTTGAAGCCATGAAGTGGACTAATAAATGAAGAAGCTTCCCGGCAGATGGGACGACAAACAGGCAGAGAGGTGTAGTAAAGAAATATCTGCAACAATGGAGGCCAATTTATTCATATCCAGTCACATCTAACCATAATATACTATGACAAAATCACCATTTGCCCTTACTTGTAACCACAACGCACGCAAAGTTCAAGCAAACTTGTCTGACCTTTAAAAAAAACAAATCCTACACATAGAAATGGAAATCCAAATGAAAATTGGTCTGGGACTGTCTTCTGAACTGTAAAAACAATCATTATCTGTTCAATTTTATTCTCTTTCTGTCCACTAAAATCTGTTGATCTTCTACCTGCCTGAGAACCTACTCCACTGTATGTCATTTGCCAGATCTTTAAATGTTCCTCCAAGCCACAGCAATTAAGTCCTGCGACCTGTACCTATGCCCGTATGATGTTGACAGTTCATTTTTTGGGCTTTTGCCTGCCTTTCTCAGCCCGTCTGGTTTGCCTCCACAAGTTTTTTTCTCCCAGCATTTTAAGACTTCTCATCCAGTTCATCTTAAAAGTAGGCTGTTTTATTTGCAGGAACAACAAATAATGATGTTTTTCTGGATCTGTATTAACACAGAATTGCTGCTTGTTGTTAAATGCTAAATATTATTCTGCCCTCCAGTGGTAGAATTACTAAATGCATCCTTAAAAAAGACTGAGCCCTTCCTCTCCCCTCTTCAAAGGTGAAGACTACGGTCTCACTAAAGCCGGAGACATGAAGTTATTATTGTTTTGCTGATTTACCATGGCTGAAAAACGCACCATCTACCGGCTCATGTTTAGCACTGCATGATGAGTATTTATTCCCTGTGTAGTTACCATTTTTTTGTTTTTTGATTCCATATCAGAAAAATAGAAGAATTTTAATTGTTGAAATAGTTTTAGGGTTTCCTAAAAGAAGTATCATTAGGTAATTTTTAAATCAATAAAATATTTGCTAAATTGTTCCAGTCCTGAAACTGAACTTGTCCTGGTGTCTCTGTGGCTGAATAAGCGAAAAAGGTACAAGTGACCGATGAGCAATAAAAGAATCGTATAAAAGGAAAATCTCGAGATTGTTTTTAATGGTGACAATTGAGCATTACAGAGCAAGAGCAGACGCCATCACCAGTCATTCACAGATAAAATCCCTGATGAAACAACGATGTATTCTATGGCTTGTCACAGCATGCTTCGTGAGCACAGATGATTATTACAAAAAAAAGATATGACTTTACTTGTTTGGGGCATTTGTTTGTTTGAAATTGTTGACAATGTTCACATGGAGTTCATGGTAAAAGTAATTCAGTTTTTCTATGTTGCAAATTAGGAAGTAAGTAGAGTGTAAAGTGTTCTATTATTACAACCAAACACTACAAGTTAACAAATAAAAATGTTTCACTTGCCATTATGAATATAAACAGACAATCAAAACATTTTGTGCCCTGTACTGTAGGTACTGTTTAATTTCTCCACTGAACATGCAGGTACAGTGCGGTTTAATCCTTTCGAGACATTCCAAATGAAAATGTCTTATTGTTAACGAGTTGAGTCATCATGTCGTCATGTCAACCAACATTTGGATCGCTCTGGCTGATGTTTTTACACCCTCCCATCCAGATGGCCAATGGCACTGCAGCCTGTATTCCTGTACTGCTTAGGCTATCTGTGCTGTACTCAGTGACAGGTTTGCTACAGCTGGTCATACTGGGAAATCTGTTGTTGTAATTCACTTAGTGTAAGGGGCAGTGTCAACTAAGATGGTAAAAAGTCCTTCCTGACTGTCCCAAAAGCTCAGACAGAAGTGTCCAGTGCATGTACAATTGCTGAAACTTAAGATCTGTAAAATACTCATAAAACTATATAACTATATATCATAAATATTGGTCTGTGCAGCATCTTCACCAGGCCTGATTTAGAACAGAGATTCTTGATTTCAATGGACAAATGTTAGTATTAAACAGGAAAAGACCAGTGGTTGACAGCCACATCACCATGCCCTGGAGGGTTCATTGTTTCAACTGGAGGTGGAGAAAGCGAGTGCTGACAAATGAATGAGAGAAAAGCCCGCAAATGCGTTACATTTAGATAAATCATATCAAAATTCTGTGCAAAATGACAGCAAGTTCAATGTGTAAAGATTTGTACCTCATTCCAGTTTTTGTCTCATAAAGTCATAATGCGCATATATCAGCATTCTGCTACTAGATTCATAAAACAGCAAATGTCAGGCTTGATTTGTGTGATGTGATCAAATCTTTTCTCAGTGTAGTTTTTGGTTTTGTAAACAGTAACATTCAGAGCCCTCGTTGTCCACCAGGATAATATCAGACAACCAGAGGACACAAAAAGTTAAGATGATCAGTCAGTCAGTCAAGCAAAAGCTGAATCAAGGTTCGATGCACTTTCTGTATATGTGTGCATGTGTGTGTGCGTGTGCATAAAAGGCCTGCTACTTTCACATGCCACTGTCCCTCTGTCCAAAGGTTCACCTGTAAACATCTTCCTTCCTTACTTTTACATTCCTTGCTTGCTCAGGTACATTTAAGTAACTCATCAATTACATAAAATAATACATTTAAAATAAATAACAATAATAGACAGTATGGAATACATTCAAGTACATCAGTTCCTCAATACTGGAATGCAAGCAGGTTCTGCTTTCGTAGCTTGCACCCCTCTGCAGTCAGGTTGTTGCCTGTTTGGTTTGTTGTCTACAGTACGTGCACAGCTTATAGTCACCACATGCATTTCCACTATCTCCACCCTGTTCACTGCACAAAATGCTTCAATGCTGCTTCAATGATGTCAACAGTTTTTGTGCTCATCTGAACTGTCATGGAGCTCCCAGGTAACCTCACCTCCTGTTTTACTTCCCACTCTAAACACGCTGCCTGTCCCACCATGGCTGTGGGCTAACTGGTGACCCCAGATCTCTGAGGCTTCACACCACAGGCTGCTTGAAGGTATTTCAAAGTGTGTGGAGGCTGTAGTCTGCTTATAGTGCAGTGAGGGTGCGAAACAGCTGAGTGAGGCAGAAGACCGAGGCGGTGAGCGCCGTGCACTGTTTGGCGAGCAGCTTGGTGCTCAGGTCCTGGCAGCTGCGCTTGCTGCTGGCTCGTTCCGCTGCCAGACAGAAGTCCCTGAACGAACGGGCCACATCTGCCAGACCTGCGACCGCCTCTGCGTTCCTCCGGTCACACCTGTCGCAACCAGAGAACCACAGGCATATGCTGGCCAACTCCACCAGGGTCCGGAAACTGTTTGCCAGGGAGTGAAGCATTTCCTCTGGGCTCTGTCCAATCCCCACCACCTTCTGGCAGCCTGACATCAGCCGCCGTGCCTCCATCTGGAGCACCCGCTTGTTCTCTGTGAAGTGAGCAGGGCAGGTGTCCCTTGGGTGGCGACCTCCAAGACCTGCCACAGATCGATCGCTACTCTCTAGAATTGAAAGGAGCTGGTCCACATCTACGCGGAGAACCTGGAAACCTGTTGGGGGTTCTGGGTAGTGCTGCTGAGCCAACCGACTGATGGTGTCCTTGTGCGTTTGAGAATGGAAACAGTCAGAGGCCTCAGACAGCGGCGAAAGGAGGGGGCTGAGCTCAGAGGTAGAGGAGGAGAAGAGGATGGAGCGTGGAAAGGAGGGTGAGTGGGTGGAGGAGGTGGAGAGAAAGGAGGGAACAGTCGGAGAGGTCATGAGAGGGAGAACTGTTCCTGAAGTCTGAGTCATGCCACTGCTCTGTGTGCGGCAAGAGAACTCATAGACTGTCAGCTCATCGTCAAAGCTGTCCCCTCCACTGAAGCAGTTGGTATAGACTGCTGGGCAACCACAAGCGTCCAGTGGTACCTGCGCCCCCCCCACGACTGACTCACATCCGGATGCAAGCACAGAGCTGCAGCCAAGCTCAGACTTCAAGGGCGCAGTAGTCCCAAGCTCAGCTGGAGTCTTTGTTTGAGGTGGAACCTCACAGATGGTAAATACTCTGCAGCCTGAGGTTGTTGGTGTGTCTGAATTCTGCTCTGAAGGTCTACAAAGACCCATCAAAGGCCTGTCACTACTGGTCCGTCTTACTTTCTGTGACTGATTAGGAAAAGGAAGCCTGGGATTATTTAGATTCTGTGTGGTTACCACTATTGGAGAAGGACTGGGGGGTGACGGATTACTCGTTTTACAACCTGGAATGTCTTCACCTGAGGTGGTGACCATATAAGATTCTGGAGCATCTTTTATAGGGCCAGGAGTGTTGATCCTCAGGCCTGAAGCCTCTCTTTGGAGGCTGTTCACTGTGGAGGTTGGGGGCTCTGTTATTGGGCCCGGTGTGTTCTCAATAGGTCCAGACTGCAGGAGTTGATTTTGGTGTTGGGGTTTGGGCTCATTCTGGACAGGCAATGCACAGTTTACTTCCTTTACTTCTAAACCTGAGCAAGAACTTTTTGCTGAGGTCGATTCAACAAAAAACTCCCCGTCCACCTCGGATCCCGTAACTGTCGTATCCGAATCGTCTGAATCAGCTGTTTCCGTCGTTGTGCCCAATTCACAATCTACAGTTTCTGTTACATCATGAACATCTGTAACTTTGATGGTAATCTCATCAATGTTGCTAGCATTGTCCTCACCAGGACTCTGGGCTATATTCTCTGCCCCTGCCTGGTGGAGGGTTTCCTGGGAGCGCGATAAATAAAGGGGCAACTTTTGAATCTTCCCCCTAAGTGTTGAGGCAGATAATCGGCCCATGATGCTGGGGGAACAGGTCTGGAAGACAAAGTGAGTTGGAGAAAGAGGTGTTTTGGAGAGATTCTGGGTCAAGGCTGTGTTAGCCTTTGCTAAACTAGGACTATCGAAACTATCTTTAGCTTCAGCACTTGGCAGGGTGGAAAGACTTCTGGGTTTATCAACGTTTTGATCGGATCTAGTACCTGAATTGAATGTCAGAGAAGTAATGGCAGATACAGCTCCAAGCTTTGCTGTGATAGAGCTTATAGCACGAGTATAATCAGAATGAATGGAATTAATACTTGTATAAGCTTTAGTGCTGGTTGGAGACCGCAAACTCAGCTGTGACTCACCTTTACCTGCTGTGGATGGATCGGATCTGATGCTATGCTTTGTTGCCAAAGTCCAGTCATCTTTCTTGTCACTTGAACTAGAATTTAAGGAATTACTCACCTCATCATCATCAAAAACATTGTCAGAATTGGTGCTGTCAGTTATTTCATCGCTAGTAGAAATAACGCCATTGGCTTCATCTTCATTAAAACTGGTTGTGACTTCGAGATACAGTTGTGCTTTGCTAGTGTGGTTTTGTTTGCTAAGTGGCATGTCCTCAGAAGGAGATAAGGACATTTTGGTTACAGGTTCCCCGTTTTTGCTTCCCTCTTCATCGGTCACCAAACAGCCACTTTGGGCTTTGTGAAAAACTGGTACTGGAGGTAGAGGGGATGAGGGCGGAGGGGGTGGTGGTGAGTATGATGGTGGGTTTGACTTGTCATGTGCACCATCAAGCATGTGTTCTTCGACATGTGAGTTTAGCACTTGGGCCATTAGATTAGAGCCCAAAAAGCCATTACTCCCATTTTTATCTGTATGATTTACACATGTTGGCAGTGAGTTGGCAGTGGACTGCCATTCAGCACCTAAGAGTGGTCTCTTCCCTCTCACCCCTTCTATCCTCTCTTCCCCCGTGTCATCCCCCCTACCTTCCTCCTTAGCAATCTCTGGCAAAAACATATGAATCGTGAACGGCCCCTTCCCCGACACACCTGATGTCTCCTCATTCTCTTCCTCCTCTTTCCCATCAGCCATCACCTCCTGTTCCTCCCCTTCCTCCTTTCCATCACCCCTCCGATCAGCACTCTCCTTCCCGTCTGGATCCACCCGGCAGCGGACAACGGTGATGGCACCAGATGAAGCCTTCACCAGATCTGTGACTGATTTGGATTCCATTGCGTCAGGTTCCATTTCCATTTCTTGCTTCCTGGTCATGGAGGAGGGCTTTGGGTCTCTGGCTTGCTCATGAGACCTAAAACCAGAAGGACAGCCTGGTCCATGAGGATGGGATTTTGACAGGATGGGCTTTGACTCAAGCTGAGCCGGTTCTCCTTCAGAGTGAGTCAGAGAGGAGACGGTAGGGCTGGGATTCTGTGTTTGCTCTGAAGGTTCAGGATCTGAACTCAGCACCTGAACATCATTGGCTTCTGCCAAAAGCTTTTTCGGAAGCCTGTTAGCACCCAGGTTCTGCTTTCGATCTGCTTCTGGATATGACACTGTGGAGGTATAATCAGTTTCCATGAAGGAACGACGCTTGCGAGATCTTTTCCTGAGCTGGAACAGTGTTTCTCTGCCTCCTCCTTCCTCATCTCCTCTGTTTTGGTCTTCTTCTGCTTTTCCAGCTTTGTCTCCATCAGTCACAGAGACTCTGATATCACTGAGGCTGAGTGTCCTGAGGAAGTCCAGCTTCATCCCTGTGGAAATATCTGCATGATAGGAAGAAGAGGCTCACTCAAACATGTGTTACAAACCAAGTGTGTATCCAAATGAGCTTTTTATGCTCCAACAAACTCAGACATTCCTCTTGTGTTCTATGAATATACACAGATATAGAAGATAGACACAGATAATCCAAATAGACTCTACTTTTGTATTGCTTTTGCTTGAAGTATTATGTCAATGTTGGCACAGTAATAGCATAAAAAATGTCCTGTTATTGTCTTGAAGCAGTTTACATACTGCAAATCATTCAATTATTACACTCAGTTAAGATTTAAAAAGCCTTGGTTTTTTAACTCTCAGGCGACATAATCTCACCTAATTTGAGGGGTGACCAAGTGGCCTTTTTGAAGACTTCCAGAATGTCTGCTTGGGGTGTAAGGCCCATAATATACACATATTGCATATAGATGAAATTATGTAAAAGCTAAATAAATAATTAATCATATGTACTTTATAATTAATCCAATATACTATTTTGAAGACTGTTCATTATTGTAAACTTTTTTCATGCTGCACAGACAGAATATGAAAGGGACGAATCATTTGGAATTGTTAATGATGCAAAACTAGGTGGGCAAAGGATGTTTTTTTTTTATCTCCATCAATGGTGTGGGGATCTTTAGTTTAATTTGGCAGGTCCATTAAGGAAACTTTCTGAAGAGATGTGTATGACTATGACTGCGTCTACAAAAATTGTGCACCCCCTTGGATGTTTCTTCCTTTTAAAGTTGTTATAAATGGAATCTCAAAAGTCAATACTGTTACTGTGGCCAAAGGTGTATCTACTAGATATTGACACAAAGTGAAGATATTACACTGTATCTTAATTTACTGACATGACTTTGAAATCTGTTTTCGCTTTGACATTACAGTTTTTTTTCAAATTCCAAACTATATTGACCATGAGTCTGCTTATAAAACAATAAAAGCAGAAAAGGGGTGAATACATTTTATAGGCACTGTATGTAACATAGCAGACATGCATATCTCATGCATTAACTGTCAACATAAATACTGTATCGCACTCAGTATCGCTTTTGCAAAGTAAAAGCTGCAGCCACTAGATGGTGGTAATAGCAGAATATGCAGCCTGTGTTTTCATCACTGCACACTGGAAATGAAAGTAGATGCATGTGAATGTCTGAATAAGGAGCTCAAAAATAATGAAAACCAATTCACCTCTTGGCACGGCCCCTGATGTCGGGTCTTCAGGCGAGGTGAAGCGATCTCTGGCGTCGAAAAACTCCTCGTCAGAGCTGCTGTCTCCAAAGCCAGGTGGTGGCTGGAGGATGGGGATTGGCTCCAGGTCCTCAGCCAACATCTCATCTCCCTCCACTTCCCCCCAGTCTTCTCCCTCACGATGCAAGGGGTGGGGAAGGCTGCGGGCGCTGTCGGGTGTGATGTTGGAGCAGAGTTTGTAGTAGCAGCGAGCATCGCTCTGGTCAAAGTTAAACACAAACTCCATGTGGGAGGAGGGGGAGGACGGGGAAAGGGATAGCGGATATTCTTTTAAACCACTCTCCCCACTTATGCTTCCTCCTTCACCTGCTCTTCTCACCAAATGATCCATTTCTTTCAGCATTTTCCGCCTCCTCAATTCCTCTTCTTCATCTTCTTCATCCTCACTGGCCTCAGGAGGGCTCGGCAGGAAGTCCACGAGGCGTGAGAGCTCAGCGAAGCACAGGGAGTTGTCATCAGAGCAGGGGTTATTTGAACATTTTTGGGCGTGATGAAGGTTTTGAGAAGTGGTGACAGGTACAATGAGTTGAGGATCGGCTCCGTCACCTGACCTCCTGCAGCCCCCGCCTCCCCTGCCATGAGCAGTGAAGTGGATGAGAGGGTGGGAATGAGCGGGTGGAGGGGCCAGGAGGTGAGGCTGAACGTGCCTATGAGAGTACGGACGAAGGTGAAGGGGAGGGTGGATGTTGGGATGAGTTAGCGAGGGAGCACCGGGATGGCCAGAGGAAGAGGAACACGAAAGTAAATCATCTTCCTCCAAAGCATCAAGAGAGTCACTGGAGGGGCTGGTGAGGACACGAGAGTCAGAATGACAAGAATCTGATGTTTCTGACACAGATGGCTGCTCCTCTGCTGCTTGCGCCTCTTCTCCAACTCCAGTCGTCCCTTCTTCTCCCACTTTTTCCTGGTGTTCCCTTGAGTCATTGCCTGTTATCTCAATCTGTCCACAATCCTCCACTCTTTCTGTCTCATCCTTGTGCCCGGTGGATTCATTCTTACCCTTGCTGTCTAGTGGAGACTTCTCCTTTTCAGTGTCAGCATCTTTTTCCTCTTTTTGTTTTTCATTCTCCCAAGAATTATGGCCCTTCTCCTTGCCATCTTTGTTTCTCCTGTCCTTTCTTTTTCTTCCATCCGGATCTGATGAGGATCTGACACGAGGGCAGGGCTTCTCACTGAGAGACACCAGCGTGACGAGTGGCTCCTCTGAGGAATCATCGGAGTCGCTGCCACACCGGGACACGTAACCTGTGAACATGAATATGTAAACAAAACCAGGATTTGAAATCAACTTTATTGATGTATGCAGAATTTTATGGCTGCCGGTTACTGTATATATGTACTTTCTTTGTACCTTCCTCAGCAGACACTCTGTGCTTCTTGGAGTCATCTATCCAGGGAAAGATGTTGATGTTTGGGTCGACAAAAGCTCGACAGTACCCCGCTATGAGGCAGGACATATCTTTGGCTGCCACTGACTCCAGCAGTAGTGTGATGGGCTTTGTGTAAGAGAGAAGAGACAGATCAGATGAGACAAGGAAAGAGAGTGAACGCAAAGACAGTTTCAGCAGGGGAAACAAACTTAATATATAGTAATCCTTTTGTATCCAAAAGGTTCATAATACTGGTCAAAAAGACATTCTACTACTTTTTATGCTGAAGCCGGCACATTGTATACAAGGCCAGGAAAAGAATTTTGATGTCATTAACCGCCATTCAAAAAAGCTACAATGGTAGGTCAATTCTAAACTTAATGCTAATAAGAGGTCTTTTCTAGATATTAATGAGGTCCAACTTGATGTCCCATGTCCTAGGTCCAAAATGTAGGTCCATGTAAAAAGGGCACAGTCTCAAAAAACACAACACAAACAAATAATATACAAACAAGCAAACTGGACCAACTAAAAGTTTTTAAAAAGTAGCAAAAGTGCTTTTTGATTATGTTTATGGTATTTTGTTGAGGTTTGTTGAGCTTTGTGTGCGTGTGCGTGTAATCCTTCTCTTACCTTGATGTCCTGCAGGTATATTTTGACCAGGCTGACCTTGTCCGATTCAGGCAGCAGCTCGATGCGCGTGATGCTGGTGAACTCCGTCAGGGTGGACAGGATGCTCAGCTTGTGGTTGATCACCTGGCTCACCCCGTACCGCGCTCCCACCAGCAAGCTCACCATTGACTCCCTGTCCTGGAGCTGCAGAGTGGGGGAAGAGTTTTTCAACACAGAGAGAGAGAGTGGACAAATTACAGGTAAAGTGAAGTTTCAGTCAACCAAATGTAAAACACAAAATCAATATACTTATGCAGCTAACAGTCCAAATCCTACCATCATGGTGGCACTGAAGGATTTGCCTCCAAATGACTTCAGATCACCCAACTCCTCCAGATAGTTTATCCGTGCCTGATCGACTGACAGGCCCTTCTGCTTGGGATCATGCTGCGAATGGATCTTCTTCATGTGGTAGGAGATGGCCTTCCTCAGATCTTTCTCTCGCATGTTCCTCAACAATGTGGACGACACAAAGTTCTCTATGCCCCACGTCTTCCTGAATGCAAACACAAACACCTCAGTTGGGAGGGTCTGTTTGTATGTACGGGACTGTTGGGATCTGATTTTGGGATATTTGCATATGTGTATGAACCTGTGTGTGAACCTCTACTCCAAAACAAATTTCACAAAATGCATGTTCATGTCTCACGTGATGATCTTCAGGTTGGTCTTTGGTGACTGTCCGCAGCTCGCCAACCGCTCCTGGATGTGCAGGGCAGCGAGTCGCAGCGCTGTGTTACACCTCATCTCCACTGCAAAGCGCTCCTGCAGCACATCATTCACCCCCTAAGACAAACAGTAGCAGTGGTTAAAAAAAAGAGAATACAAAAAACACAATTTGAGAAATAATCTTCCATCCATGGTTTTTAACCAACTGACTAAATGTTTTTCTACCTGCAGATAGAGGTATTCGAAGGCTGTGGGATCCTCCTGCAGCAGAGTCTGGAGGTTTTTTGGCATGAAACAAACACGGAATAGACACCTGTAGTCATGGGCCTCTTTCTTCTGGACCACCTGGAGACACACACACACACACACACATTTTTATTCAAATATACTGTATTTTTCAATGCAGGTAAAGGACCAAATACTGTCACCAATGAAACCAGCTTCCCAGTGGAGCCACAGCGAAAATATACACTGATATATTTGTGGAGACTTAAATGTTACCACAGTTTCTACCTGCTGTATCCTCTCCTCGTCGTGTAGCAGCAGCAGTTTGCTGATGCTGTTCTGCTGCTCCAGCACCAGGGAGAAGTGTTCAATACGGCTCAGAGAAAGCTTTTCCTTCAGTGTCATCACAATGTCCTGATGCACATAGAAAATCACATCTTCAGAGACAATATTCCATCACATCAGGAAACGTATTTGCTGAGGTGAGCTGAGCTGGGGTTAAGAGGGAAAGGATACTGATGAACTGTACATTATATTTAATAATGAGGAAGGCTGAGGGAGTGAGTGAATCATAACAGTTGAAGCTTCAACACAATCAGACTATAGTTTCAAGCCTTTGCTATATGGTAATATTTTGGTGCCTATAAAGTATTCACCCCTTGGATGTTTTCCCCATTTACTGCTTTTATAAATGGAATCATAATTTTGCTTGGTATGAAAACAATTTACAGAAAAACCCTCTCTATATATTAGAGATTTGTATGACTAATGTCAGGTAGGTAGGAATGGATGTCAGTATGGTAGACAATCATTGTATTGTACCTTGACTGAGGTGCTGGGTTCAAATTTGAAGGCCTTGGTCTGCCCATTCTCCAGATACACCTTCAGAACATTAGGCAGGAAGAGCAGCGAGTTACCCTGCAAACCAGACATGGCTCAGGGTCATAGGTCAAGGAAGGTATCAGATGAACATGTGCATCGTAAAAGCCACTGCTTGCAGCAAATTATAAATAACAGACTCATGGACTCAGACAGACAGTGATATATTTTGAGTGTCCTTATATTTGTGCATGTAGTATTTGTCTTGTGTATATATATAAATACATACAAGGAATACGGGAAATTTAAAGTATTAAAACTATATCATCTATATATCAAATCATGCTCTGCACATTAAAATATACAACAAAACAGAGCCATGAGCCTTGTCCAGTTTGCAGAGAATGTCTTTACATCATATCCTCTGGCCTGTCTCCGTCTGACGGGCTTGTTCACAGTGGCGACTCACCTTCCTCTGCCTCATCCCCGCTTGCCTATGATTTTAGAAATCTCTCTTTCTGTATTGAGGCTGTGATGTGATGCAACATGTCTGCATGTCTGTACATTCTGAAGTTCAAATGGAGAGCTTTCAAATTTTAGACAACCCTTTCCCTGTCATTCTGTGTTTCTTTTTTCTCTCTCTCATTCAACAATGGCAAACACAAGCCACCCCTTCCTCTCTCTTTCTCTCTCTCTCTTCTTTGTCTCACTACTGCTCTCTCTCCCTGATCTGATGCTTATTGTCCTGTAATCACAGACATGTAGGAGGAGACATGGAGGATGAGGGAGGTATTGATCTGTATTTTCCCTGTGATTAGTAATGGGCACTCTGGCCTCTGTGGGTTTCCTCATCCAGCTAATTTCACATCTGCAGGCAGAATGGGAACTCTGACCAACAAGGCTCATAAAAGAAAACTGCATACACTTTAGAATAATACTGATCAATTATGAAACAAGTACACCTGACAATAATCAATCACATTTCAAAGCACCGTCTGTTGTCAGAAATTTTGATTTACAAAAATCTGAGAAACTCAGTGTTTCTCAACCAGGAGTTTGGGACCTATGCGAAGCATTCCAAGATAACAGAGATCACAGAGGTCATACAATGTTTAGATATTATATAATGTTAATATATAAATTCCATTGCACTCAATTTTCTTTAAAATATTTCTGATTCTTCACCTCTTCAGGCTAAAAATCTAAATTGAAAATTGCTTTGGTTGATCCCCTTCCAACTCCTTTTATCCGCCAATATAATTTGTAGAAAACTTGATAACTGTTCCCGATATATTTAAATGGTTTCAAAGTGTTGCAGTGCACAGTGCATGTGATAAATATCAACTGTCCAAGGAAACATTGCCCAAAAAAATAAAATAAGATAACAATTATGAGGGGGACAGGGTATATAAAGCTGGGTTTTCGTATTTAGGGTCAGAATCCCGCACAGTGTGCTCTCATACCTGAGAGTGTCCATTGACTTCCACCTCCTCAGCAAAGTGAACCTTCACAGGGTTGGACCTGAGCTTGGCCCTCTTCTCTGGTGTGATGAAGGATGACTTCGGGCCCTAGGATGAACATGTGAATAAATACATAAATCTGGTTGTCATAGCATATATATATATATATTTTTTAAAAAAAATATTAATCAATACTTAATATGGTTGGGCGAGGCGAGGCTTTTAGTAGAAGCTAAAGATAAAAATTTTATTCTTCAAATCACAGATGTTTAAATTTTGATAAATACTATAAAAATGACAGGCACTGTCTGGGACCAGTGTTTGCACTGGATAACATCAAATAATGCAAGAATAGAAAATGGGAAGTAAAATGGACAAGTGATTATGATGTAAAATTAATGAAGTAAAACTTTACTACCTCATTGTCAATGCAACACAGGTGTCCAAATAGCTTTGATGTTTTGTTACCATCAACAAGTGTGACAGAGATGAATATTTACTGGGAAATGCTAATAAATCCTTGTAGCTCGATAAGGATTTGTGGGACGAGCTGTGAATCAGAGGGTTAAGGTGCCTCCATCAGCAGAGCTGCTGATGCGAATCACTGAAGAGCAGCCGTTTAGTTACCGATCTACTTCACCTTAGTGCCAGCGCACATATGTCAACCTCACCAGTACAGCAAATCCACTGAAGTGGCATGCACGCGCACACACACATACACGGAGAAGATTGAGTAATCATGATAGAGTGAGTATCCGAGGGAGGAGCTGCCTGAGTGTGTGTGTGTGTGTGTGTGTAAGTGTGTGTGGGAGGGTTACGAGGGTATAACATCACTGTTAACATGATGTAGTGGTAGGACCTTGGTGACAGGATCGTTGTTACCAATGACCCCAAGCCTCAGTGACATGCTGATGAATGGGTTTATTGACAACTGCATTTTAGAATCGCATGTACAGACACTTTATCTGCATAGTATGCACTTGTGTTGATACATACTGTATATTCATGCTTATCTGTGTGTGCTGCTACAACCTCATGAAAATAGGAAACAAGGGCATAGGACACACCTTAGGTTCATCTAATGGGCTGCTGGCAGAGCACAAGCCATTATCCAATTAAGAGTCCATTAGTGTAACTACATGTGTCTTACATGTGTGCATCTGTGTGTGGTTGAATACAGTGGACTTACCAGCATTGTTCTGAGGACCGTCATTGTCAGTGTATCTTGACACTCCCTGAAATCAAAGAAAGGAAGGTTGGTTTGGTTAGGCGTTGATGTGCATTACTTATCTTGGGACAGCCTTCAGTGGCTTGGTGCCAACAGCCGCGCATGTGCACGCGCTGGTGTGTTTGTGAGCGCTGCTCTCGGCATGGACCTGATTATTTCAGCAGCTTGCTCCGGTGTCAGGTCATCAGCAGCGACGTTATTGATCTTCACAAGCTGGTCGCCAGGGACGAGCCGGCCATCTGCAGGACCACCTGCACACACAAAGTGTCCTCGTGTTGTCATGCCCGCGGGTGTTGAGTTGGCCTGCATTCATACTGCAGCTGGGGTTAGTGACACGCAGTAGCCTGTATTGTGGTGATGTCCCTTCATCTTGCACTGACACATGATTTTTTTGCGCTGCTCTCCCAAGCTAACTGTCCCTCCGCAGGAAGACCAGAAATCATTAAATATCTGACAACTTACATCTCTGTCTTATCAACATCAGCATCTCTCCTGTATAATTCATCATATACGTAAGGTTCTGTGTAAACACAATTAAAGTTTGAATGCAGACCTTACCACTACCATTCAAAAGATGATTCAAAGTAATATTATTTTTCTGTGTTTACGATTCATTGTACACCCCTGCAGCATCTGCTCTTACACATGCAGTGCATTCCAGTGCCTCCTGCCTCACTTCTGTTGTGGTGATGTCATGGTGGCAGTCATAGATGTGTGTAATATTATTTTTGTGTGCAAATGCAGTGTTTGGCCTGATGACTAATGAAAAAAATCTAATTGGAATTCAAGAAATGGGCTCATTGGCAGCAAAACAAAACTCTTGGTTCTAACCACAGATAGTGTACTGAGATAATGAGCTCATGTATATGGTTAATACAATGCAACTGTTGAACACGAAACTGTGAGTAACCTGTGCAAAGAAAGATAATAGTTTATCACTGTGGCAGAGCACCTCAAGTAAGGATGAAGTGCTCAGTTATTCAATCATGAAACAAGTTATTACTTGATGTTTCATCAAAAATGAACATGGAAATGTAAGACAGGTGACAGTGACAGCTAGCAGGATTTATATTTCACTGTCAAGATGCTGCAGCACGTGCCAGAGACAGAGAGAGGAGAAACTGAGCCAAGGCTCAGTGGGGCCACTGGAGACATGAGCAGCAGTGTGTGTGTGTGAGAGAGAGACAGACACAAGCAGATGGTGACAGAGCAGACTTTAGCCAGACAGGAGAAAGCAAGGTAATCTGCCCTTGGACCTCAGGGGGATTCAGCTCCTTGTGGCTCTGCAGCTCAGCAGCAAACTGCACTTCACAGCACAAACATAGGCAGAATATAATATAGGACTACAGTATGTATTACATATTACATCGCATACAATTACATACTCTATGTATACTTTCTCCTTGACTGGCTTACAAAATAAAATTGAATAGTGCTTGTGTATCAACACAATTATAATTGTATTTTTGTATATGATAACCAAAAACACGCAGGCATACAAAAATAAACATATTCTTATTCCAAAAAAATGATCCTGCTCCATAGATGGGAGCTATCATCTGTTCCATTGTATTCAGTTATTAAGCACTGATATGAAACGCACTCAGGAGCAGGAGGATCAATAATACCTGACTGATGTTACACACATCATAAACATAAACTTTTCCTCTGTCCATTGTTGGAGA
Source organism: Psettodes erumei (assembly GCA_016785225.1). Lineage (NCBI taxonomy): Eukaryota > Metazoa > Chordata > Actinopteri > Pleuronectiformes > Psettodidae > Psettodes > Psettodes erumei. The sequence continues at coordinate 1,615,510 of JAFBJZ010000612.1, forward strand.
TCAGTGGTCCAGTGGTATTTGATATGTGATGTTGGTGTACAACTGCAAATCTCCTTTTGATGTAACAACACCGACAGCAGCCAATTGCTGCATTGGTAACTGTTCGTTAGTGAGAATCATTATCATCACACGTGATCTTAACAGAACTGGGCAAAGTTTGAGAAGGATTATATTTTGAAACAGTTTCAGCAGCAGAGGTGTCTACCCCACTGTAAATGTACCTAATGTTAAGTTCACATTGAGCTGAGGTATTGAAGCACAGCTCCAGATGTGTGTGTCTCCCATACACATCAATTACATCACAGAAAGCACATTAGGAAGTTGATTAGAAGAGAGAAGAGGTTCATGGGACAAGTGCTGCCTGAGAGCAACAATTAAGGGCTCAAAAGTCCCTCCTCCTTGAAAAGCTCTTTGTTTTTCCTCTGTATTATCCCATAGATGTTTTATACACACACACACACACACACACACACACACACACAAACCAGTGTAACAGTATGTCTCCTCTGGTAATGTGATTTTGTGTTCATGCATGCAGTATCAGCCTCCCTGGGAGGTTTCATTTTTTTCCAGTTTGTTTTGTACACTGGCCAGAGGCCTGCAGCGGTCTGGCAGAGCTCCACTGCTTCATTTGCTGAGGAGATTTGTTTTGTGCAAAATAAGAGCTCTGTTCTGGAGACAACAGGGAGAAAGAGATGAAAAAAATTCAGTTCCTGAGAGAAGGGAATATATCTAACAAGACGGTGCTCCTGCCTCATTTCAGTAGCAAAATGAGTGTTGAGGTACTGACAGCTGTGAATCAACTTATTAGATCTGAGGGAACTACATCAAGACTGCTTCACTGCTGTTTTAGTTACTGTAGTACACCCATAATACAGTCCAGAATGTCCAGCATATCCACCAGTGCTGCTACAGAGACAAAACCCTGGAACCAAAACCATCTCAACTGCTTCAATACAGCGGTGTGTCACCAAGGTTCTGTGGGTTTGCAGAGCTCCGCGCTGCCTATAAGACGTATTCACCCGCTTGGATGTTTTCCCCTTTTATTGCTTGTAAAATTGGAATCAAGGTTAATATAATTTGGCTGGACCAAATTGACTGGACTTGACTTGAACAAAGTGACTGGACCTTCCAGACACTGGTGTTTCATACTATAATCACTTCAGACACACTCACCATCCTCAGGTGATCTCCATGTAACTGACTGCGAGACCACAAGCATCGACTGGCTAGAATGCAGTCAGTCACTTTGGAGCGGGTGAATATATATGCAATCAGTGAATCCGTGTATTTTTAATTAACTGACATTACTTTGTAGAAATCTGCTTTCAAATTGACATTAAAGAGTTGTTTTGCATAATTTTTTAAAAGCAAATCAGACAGTGATTGCATTTCAAAAGCATAAAAAGGGAAAACATCCAAGGGGGAGAACAATTTTATAGGCACTGTACATTCATTTCTGCAGTGGAGACACAGCTTCTCTTTTCCCGGGCTACTCTCCCTTGGGTGGACAGGCTCTTGGGTGCTCGAGTGACCAGTAGCAGCTGTGCCTGCTAGCCAGGAGGCACTGACAAAGCAGACCCTGGTCATGGAACCTGGCCCATACTTGGCAGGTACAATTGGATCTCTGTTGGAGAAAGAGTCCTGAGGTACCAAGCAGACTATAGCTCAGCTAAACACATGCTATCAGCTATGAAACCAAAGCCCCTGACACTGAGTAATGCTGTGTTTCTTCAGCTTCTGAGTTACTGCATTGGGTTTGGGGAGCGTGTTACTTTTCTGTGTATAGAGGAATCGTGTACAAGCACAACAAGGTTTTTACACTGTGTCAAACACACCTGATTCAGAGTTTAGCCATGGGCTTTATAACTGTTCCCTCAGAGCAGAGTGTTGAATGCAGGAGCTGAGTTGTCAATAACTACGTAATATTTTCTCAGAACAAATCTGAGATTGCAGATGCTTTGTCATAATGTCAGTTTTCTTTTTCCTGCTGCTGGGTTTAGACTTCATGACTCTCATCATACCTGGGGTGACCTCATGTACCAGGATGGGGACTTGGGAGGAGAGCGTGAGGCCGTGAGAGTTCAGGGTCGGGTCCCTTTGAATCTGAACATTAAAGCGGAAGGGGTAATTCCTCGGATCAGAGCCACTGGACTCTGCAGTCTTCCCATCCGCTGCAACCCGGTCTCTGGAGAGGAAAAGGTGGAGAGACAAACCAAATGATAAAACCACAGTAAGTTATGAATAACACACTACAATATTTCCTCTTCTGCTCTGGTGAACAATGTAACTTATATTCTAATGTTATACAGCATGTAAGAAAAGGTGAAAAAGAAAAGCACAGACTGAAAAATGTAACTCATATGACTTGGTGGGGGACAAACGTGGGCATTATGTTTCACGACATCATACAGATCAGAAGAAACAAAGTCGCTATCTAATAAATTTGAATAAGAGAAGCGGTCTACCTGCTCAGAGAGTGAGACCTGCTGCCTAAGTCTCGAGACCGTCTCAGCCATCGTCCAACCACCTGCTCCACGCGGCTGGTCCTGCTGGATGGGGAGCGGCTCCTGTCCCGCACCTCCATTTACCTAGCACAGGGGAGAAGATCACAGAAGTCACCCTGGTGAAGTGTACTTTCAACTCCATCAGATATTTACAATCAGAATGTAACGTGAGATTTTAAGAACTTGCTAATTTCATTGCTCAAGAGACACAGCCCACACACAAACACACACACACACACTCGGCTTGGCAGCAGGACCTCTGGGCATTTGAAGGGCTGAGGCTAACAATGACATCACTTGTGGCTTCATGCAGCCTAAGAGGCTCTTAGCCTGAGTTATGAGTCAGCTGCTACCATTTTAAGCTCAAATCTCAATAAACATCAATATCAGTACTCCCTAATTTCCAATAGCGTCTGTGTCTCCTTTAAATGGGTCCCTGTTGTGTGTTGCTGTGAGGCTGGTGGTTGTCATAAATGTTCGTTGACAGGCCGTGGTGGCTGGTGAGATGGATGTAATGGACATGGACTGGGGTTCAGCCAGGCTAATGCATGGGTCGACAGCAGCGATTTAAAAGGTTCTTGCCGTATCAGCTTACATAAACGTGCCACTGACTTTGATTTCAACAAGCAGCGGTCTCCTGTGTCATTCTTTTTGAGGAGGACAGGCTCTGCAGTACTGCTGCCTCATGCCAGTGAAGGACTACTGTGTGACGAACTCCACACTCAAAAGAAAGTGCATTGTGAACAATGTGAACAATGTGACCTCTGCCGCCGACGCCACATACTGGCTTTGGCTGAATGTTCAAATGAATGTTTGCACAAATGAGGGACTGTATCCCTAGATTAGTGTGCGATAGAAAAGGCGCTGTAAGACTGGAGGCGTAATTGGGAGAATGTTGCTTGTAGTGTACGATGCTTTAGGTGGTTGATAAGATTAGAGCACTATATACTGTAAATGCAGTCCATTTACCAAAGGTACTGCTTCATGGCCAGTATAGAGTGAAGAAGTGATTACAGCGACCGGTAACTCTTCCAGTATGAGTACTGTTTTCACATCGACTTTCATCCCATTAAACAATGGAGCCTCTCCTTTAACGTTTTAATAAGAAATAAAACAGCCTGTAGATGCAGTTCTTGATTAATGGTGTAATTCTTGCTTTTTGAGCAAAGCAGCACAGGTGCCTCAGAAGGCTTAAACATGGAATACTACAAGAACATGTGCAAAAAGAGAGACCTCCCAACCCACACACACACACACACACACACACACACACACACACACACACACGCGCCATTCCTCCCAGATGACTGAGGCAGTCAGACAAAGACTTGGTCATTAGCTGATACCTAATACGCCTTTCACATCATGAAAGGCTGAATCTGCTGGACTGTGACTGGGAAACAGATACTCTGATAGAGAGGCCTCATGTAGAATCAGATGGAAAAGAAAGACAGTGAATGAGCAAGTGTAAAAATGAATGAATGACTCATTTAGGAATCATTCACACAGGGGGCCTCTGTGAGAGACTAATAAAGAAAACTGAGTGTTTGGACGGTTGGATGACAAGCAGATAATTGACAAATTAATGAATAAATGGATGGAAGTATGAATAAGACAGAGCTCCCCAAGCACAGGCAGTAGATGTGTTGTTGTGAACAGGGTAATAAGCCGAGGGATGGATGAGTCCATGAGCACACTTATGGATTGATGGATGAAAGGAATGATCTCAGCTGTGGCGTCCCTCAGTGAGCAGCTGCAGGAAGGAATCTCCCCCAGAAGGATGTTGCTGATGGCGCGCATTAGCACCATCCATTAGACCAAGAACAAGAGGGCGGGGAGGGAGAGGAGAGGAGGGGAGGGGAAGTGTCTGAGTCAAAAGAAAGAAAAGCGAGGCATCCGGTGCGTCATCACCTACAAGCAAAGGAAACCGAATGAGAGGAGTGTGGCTGAAGGTGAAAGAGGGGGAGGGCTTAGTGATGAACGTGGCGTGGGACACAGCAGGACAGCAGCGGCTCCTGGGGGATCTTGAGTCATAAGCACATTATCCATCCATCCATCTGTCTGTGAATACCCCTCTTCCTTTTCATCCACATCTCACTCTTCCTGTGTGCCGCGCTCTCAGTGTCTCGCTCCTCAGGTTTCAGACACACAATGCAGCGCACTCGGGTTCGTTCGGGTCAGTCCAACCGGGTCGCCAGCACGGTGATGTTGCAGGCAAAGAGGGGTAAGGAGATGCAGAGGTGTGTGGCACCTTTGTTGGACAACAAAACTGTTAAATCCTGTTCAGTTCACATTTTAAAAGCCTACAATTATTCAGAAAGACCTTGACTTAACCAGTAGCTTACAGGGATAAAATGTGTTTTTGTTCCAAGTTCCAATCCTGTGAATCATCTCTAGATGGTTAAACAAGTCGAGGTCCAGTTGTCCTGACGCAGAGACTGAAGATCTGTAAAGGATGTCCAGTGACAACATGTGCTGCCAGGTGCTTGTGCTGCCTCGTGACCTGGACGACAAGTTACAGCATAAAACCAATCTGGCTGAGTTCAAGTCTGCTGAGTCACACTTTGCGTTACATATGTTTCAGTTGGTACTTGAGTGAATTAAATACAGAGTGAGCACGCTGTTACAGTGTTTAAGAGAGAGGCTGGCTGCAGTATATGTTATGTATGTTCTTCATCTTACGTAGAGACAGCAAACAACTGTCTTTCCCTGAATTAAATATCCATCTGTTAGTTTGACATTTTTTTCATTCATTTTCCCAAGCAAAATAAGTTATATGAAGAATCTTTTCCCCACTGATCTCATGGATTTCATTGAGATTATCGTCTGTTGCCTCTTCTTTTCACATGGCTGTTTTGTTGCTACTCACCATGCAATCCGCTGCTTGTGTGTCCCCTCCCTCTCTTTCTATTAGATCACTGTTTGGCTCTGGGAGGAATCAGATTTCTCATGTTTGTTTGTTTCTCTGCGCTTCTCTGCAACAACTGCAAAAGAGGATTCATACCCTCACTGTGCTGTCAAGTAAAATCGTCTTTCAGTCCCAACGGAATCCGTTGTTCATTTTGCAAAGAAAGGCTATCTACTTATAAAGGACCTGGGCAACCTCCACAGAGCAGCACGTTCATCACGTTCATCTACGATATAAGCACATCTGCTGTAAGCAACATTTGAGTATAACGAATAAGAATAAAGATGAAATTATCTTTTGGAGGATTCAATTTAGTCGTCACTTTACTGTACTGATGATTAGGTTATGTTCATATGTGAGTTACCAAATTCCACAGGGGTGCAGGTGTTTGTCCAAGGCATTTGAATACCTTAGTAGACTTAGTAGCTGCACTGGAAACAGCAGGATGTTATGTCTGGAGGTGGTTCCTCTGAACCTCTGCTATATCTGAATAATAAAGTCAAAATTATGATGTACATCATAGATTATAAATGTTATATAGTAATCACATTTTCTTCAGGTATTAGCGTGGCCAGGCTTTATTTCAGTTCCTATAAAATTGCTGCAGGGAAGCATACTGTCACCCCCTCCCAGTAGAACAGATGCTGCAGAGGAAAACACACACTCCCAGGCAGACTAATGGGGCTGCAGCAGCACTTCAACACCCCCCCCCCCACTGCCCACACTTCATGCTCTCCCGTCACTGTGTCTTCTGTTCTTCTCTGTGTGTCTTTGCATTTCCAGCATATCCAGTTTAGCTCTTTTAGTCTTGCATAATAAACTTCCTAGCTATTTGTTCGCATTAGTATTTTTTTTAAAAATCTGCTGTCGCTAAGTGCTCGCTCGTTGTGGGAACTCTAACATTGTGGGCTCTTGACCTTACTCTGTAAAGTGCCTTGGGATAATGTGTGATGTGAACCGGTACTATGCGAATAAAATTGTACTGGATTGTTTTGGACAGCGCGAATCACTGGCAGTAAGAGACTGAAATGGTGGGGCTAATTAAAAATGCTGCCTTGTGCAGGTGTAAGATCTGTCAGCCTCCAGAAAATCTGTTCATATTTATCCACGTCTCCTGACAGAAAACTGAGGATAAACATTTATTATCCTAAGCACTTGTCTCCGCTGTGCTGAAAACTTTTGTGACTTGAGTTGCTTATTTAAATGCATCCGGTAGGAAAGGTAAATATCTCAAAATATACTCTAAATTAACAACCTTCCTTTCACTGCCAACTTATTCTCATCTATCAAATGGTAATTTGCTAAAATGGTGGTAACATTGTACTGTAGCTGCCAGTTAAACAGTATGTTTTTATCCTATCAGGGGCAACAGATGGTCCAGGTTGTAGTCCCCAGTCTCCAAAATAAAATTCTTGTGATGTGTACTACAGTCCATCCCATCTTCTTTGTTGCATAGGATTCTCATATTTAGTTGAAATACTTAGTAATTTTTAAATTGCTTCCAACAAATTAAATGTTGCTTTGAAAATAAGTGCTATATGAACATATTTCATAGGAGGCAGGGTTTATTATAGTATAACTGAAAATATATGCATACGTTTTGCGTAATGCTCTGAATGCACACACACAGACACGCACTAACATACAGAGCGGGCAAATGAGATTACGGAGTGTGTCTGCAGGCTGTGACGGGGAGTCTGTGCGTCACTCCCCGCTGAGCCAGATTAGACTGAGCTTCACCTCAGCCTTACAGGTCTGTTTAGAGTAACAGACTGGCTAAGACCGTAACTCACGGCTCACACTCTGTCTGACTCACTCTCACCTCATCCCACCCTCACTTTCTTTTCTGTGTACAAATACAAACAAGATGGGTTTCACGTTTGCATGCACAGATTCAGAAAGACGGACGCACACACCTGCTCTCTGCCCTGTGTATCAGGGCTCCATGAAGGTGCCAGTTACAGTCCCGCTCTGCCCTCTGTCTGTCCATCGCTCTGCGGGCGACGACCGAGGGGACTTGTCTTCATCTCCTGAGGGCAGGGACACGACATCAGAGTGAAGAGTTAGGGTTGCTGTAGCCTCAGTCACAGGCGGCTTCATTTCACAGAGCTGAGGATTCCACGAACACGCGCGCACAACATTACATGCTGTAGATGGACACACAGACACGTCGGGGGCAGGTGCAAAAGTGTCTGCTACATAATCGTCCCACGCACGGCGCATGATTTTCATCTGAAAGGAAGGGAAAGCTGTGATGAAGGGAGTGAACAATGGAGGCGAGCCTCCCTCTTCATCCACACGCACTAATCAAACAAATCATCACAGAGAGCGAGAGGAGCACAAAGAGAGGATTAGGGATGAAAGGGGGGACGCGTGGAGGAAAAGACAAGAATAAGGAGGATAGACTTTCCCATTAGACAGTTTGATGGACGGTTCAGAAAAGAGGAACGGGGCGGCCCATGAAGGAGGGAGGGGAAGGACAGTGGAGTGAGGGAGGCAGCAGGATGGGCCTGCCCGGCTGCCTGGGCTGCCTGTGCTGTTTGTGGCGTCCCACTTGCCCCTGCACTGCTCCAAACACCATCCATATTTAATGAGGCCCTTACAAAGCCATGGGAAAAGAGATGCTGGGAACTCTTCTCCCCCCCATCCCCGCCCCCATCACTGCCTTCCCACCACTCAAATTCTCACCGCTCAGTACTTTTCATACTTCTCCCACCTCTCTCAGTTTCCTCTTGTCTTTCTTGGCTTTTCTCAAACTGTCTCTTTTCGTCACTCTTTAGTTATTTTTGACCCTGATTGTTTCCTCAAGCTCCTCTGTGTCTACGGGGTGCTAAGCGATCGCACAGTACTAAGTATTAGCTCGGCATGTGGCTGCCGGTGGAGTGTTGACTGCTTCATTCCAGGCTTAAAACGGAGAGGAAGTTGGTTCAGAATCAGCTGACATTCTCCCAGCCGCTGAGGCACATGCACTACGCTCTTTTATGAGCGTACGTTACGGCCTCATTGTGCGAGTGAGCGGATGAAGTTTGCGCGCGCGTTTCTCAAGAGTGCCGCACGCATCAATAATGTATCTGGATAATGCAGCCGTTTCACTCTGCCGACTACTAACAGAGGAAGACAGAGAATGAGGGGGAGCGAGAGAGAGAAAACACATGAGGTAGCAAAGAGCGGAAAGATGAGAGAAGAAGGTCAAGAACATACTGGATATTCATACATCATGTCTGAGCTTCCAATATGATTCAGAAAGGATTTTATTCATGAAGCTAATTTGGGTAGTGCCAGGAGCTAACTTTCACATACTCTTATCATTGTACCGTGCTGTATTATGCTGCATTATACATTATTACAAGTTACAACAAGAAACTCGCTGAAAAAAGAGCCTTTCATATGAGCTAATGAGCAATCTTCAATTTAACAAAATCCCTAATGCAAAAACAAAGGAGAAAATCAGATTTAAGTTTGCTTTCATTCACTTTATAGTGGACAACTGGGGAATGAGGGCTTCTTTGCTGCTGTCCAGCTTACCAAAAAAAAAAGAAATTTGCTAATTCTTAATGGTGGTTTAGAACAAGTATCTGTTCTGATGAACAAGAGAAATGACTTCTTCAAAGACTGGTACAGTGGGAATGGTGTTACAGAGACTCAAACTGTGTAACTCTGGGACCAATCTGATATCTAAATGTGAAGGCTGACGTTTTGCCCAGCGGACGGCTTCCATTAGGTGTCAATACGCCGATGACGTCTTATTGTTTTTACATACACATACAGAAAAAACTCATTTCAGTTTGTCCTTCACCTCTGGGGACAAGCTGTGGCTCACAAAGACCAGCACCAGAAACACTCACACGTCATAGCAACACACCAAAACTGTGCTGTCACACACTAGGTTGAGGTTTATTACCACCTGTAAGTGGCTAGAGTAATTATTATGAGGGCAAAGGAGAAAATCAGGTGATGATAGTATATAAAGCAAACCCCCCCATACAACCCAGGATTCTGACACTGTAGAATGCTGTTCTTTTGCGTTTGAAAGCTTACTCGAACCGAAACCATTACCCTTTCCTAATCCTAGCCAAGTATATTTTGTCTGCCCCATTCTGGTGCTGTATCATGTGGATGAACACCCCAGCCGGCCCGGACCATCACCAGTTTGAATTCAGAACCAACAGATCCACTCACCTTCATACACCTCCATCAGAATTCAACACACCTCTCCCCTAGTGAAGTCAACAGCACTCTGGGCTTAAGCACCACTCAGTGGGACACTGGACTTCCTCACCAACAGACCTCAGCAGGTTTGTAGTTTTCAGTCACACCTCCTCCATTCCAGTGCTAAACACCAGAGCCCCCCAGGGTTGTGTGCCTGTGCGAAGTTACTGAGTGAAATCGGTGAAACAAAGCAACAGAACATAACTAACTGGAAGTGGCAGCTTCTCAAATTCATCCGTACGTTTGTGTTCGAGTCCGAATCTGATCCTGAATATGAGAGTGGACAGTACGAACATCTGACATATCTGACCGACTTTCTATTGTGCTCTAGTGTTTTTTTGGATTCTGACGTTCTCTTTTCTTTGTACACCAAGTCTCTTTTCCATCTCGGGCAGATTCTTCAGGCAGCTGCCTGCCACACACCCCTTACTCGGCTACTCCTGCCTCACCATGTGCTACAAACCATTCCAGCCAGCCAAACCCACAACCATACAACCTCCTGGGTTTCCTCATTACTGTTCCATCAACAATTATAAACAACCCCATCTACTTTTTAAACCTGCCTGCCTTTTTGTGTCTGTTTTGGGTGCTATAGCCACAAAACTAGACACCCAGCTTGTCATGGATGCCCATCTACAGAGCGTCGGTGAGATCAGTGAGGCGCCTATGTACAACCAAAAGGATACTAAAAGACAATATGCCACAATACTCAGTATGACAGTAAGGATGATCAAGAAGGAAGTGATGGAGATGTCCCTCCCACACAGTCCTGAGAAGAGGCCTAATGCTCCCCGGAGCTCCTCAGAGCCATTACCCATGTGAACGGTGCTTTATGCAATGCAACCGTATGAACTGCACACCTTCCCCTCCAACACATAGCTGTCACAGGTCATGGGGGCGTAAGACCTGGATAGAAGCGTTCAAAATCATCGAGCACATTCAAAAGACCCTGTACGCTCAAGCAGGTGTTTTCCATTCATGTGGCTAATGTACCAACCATAACCTGCAGCTTGCCAGCTCAGCCTTTTCTGACTGCTTAAGGATGTGTGAAGAAAGAATACGTATGAGCAGGGTGTGGATGTGACAGATAATTCCCACATTAAAGAAAACGTTCAAAAATAATCAATACAAAGTAGCATGACAGCATCCCAAAGCCTTATCAGCTGTTGTCAAGAAGATGCCAGGAGTACTAGGTTTCCTTTCAAGATACTTAAAATAAAGTTAGAAGCAGTCTGTGGGTTTTTTGGCCTCTTTGTATCTGGTGAATTTATAGGCAACATCCAGATACATGAGAGATGAAACTGTCAGTCATCCACTTTAATTGCACCCTTTATTTATTTATTTTTCCTCAGATTTCTGCTGATAAAGTTTTTCTTGAATTAAATCTCTTAATACAAACTTCTGCTGCTGCCAGAAATGCAAAACACATCTGTCTCTGGGAACCAATTTCTTCCTGGGAAAGACAGCATATGCAAAAAAAAATCAAACACAAAAAAAACTGTATTGAAATTGTCACTGTCATGGAATATTGTTGTGGGTTTTTTTGATAAATGAGAACTAATTCCACAAACCTGTGAAATATACATTACAGATTAATTATAATAGACACCTTTTACACTGCATGCATATGTTCAGTGATGTAAAGGCAGTACAGAGAGGACACAGTCTCCTTAGCAGCTCACATCGCCATCAGACAAAGACCTACCAGCGCGCACACGCAGACACGCACGCACAATCCTTGTAACCTAATGACCTTTTCAGGTAAATGCCTATCATGTAATGCACACTGACAATGGGTGGCTCTGTAACAGCATATATGTGAAGCACCGCACATGTAATCGATATGAAAGTGATCTGTAAAGACTGCTGCTTTTGTACACAGTGCCAAACAGAATGAAGGTGTAGACGAGATGCTGCGTCTCTCTCACCAGCTGATTCATATTTCACTGAAATGTGGAAGGAGCGTTGGGTCTTAGGGAGCAGAGCGTTGGCTGTGATTCAGACAACACATTCATCTTCGATTCTGCCCTCCATCGATACAACAAATGGGTGTTTACGGCAAATATGAAAATAGGATCCAAGGCAACACCGGTGCTCTTCGTAGTCATTCACGTGTATTTTTGTCTACAAAGCCTGTTTCTATTTATCCGTTCCACGGAGACGGCCATCTGCTAACACTGAGACAGAAGTAAGAGAGGAGGACAGAAACACACATCACAGGCATTAAATCACACACACATGCAGCCACTGGCTTTACTGTTCAGTAGGGTATTAATCAATTAATCCACCGTCATGTGAGCAATTAGACTTTGTCTGGTAACTTCAGTCCATTAATGAGGGTGATGTTTTTGACACTTGGTGTGTCATCTGAAAAATAGTTCTCATGTGCCAAGCTAGCCGGGGTTTCTGGCACTGTCTGACAAACTCACTGTAGATGTACCCTGAGAAAATGAGGGGTACAAAGCGACGACAGGAACACAACCAAATATAGCTAATAGGGTCTAATTAAGTCTGCTGCTTAGCACGAACACAAAACAAATTCCGAAGTTCCAGTGCAACCCAGAAAGGGCTGGCTGAGACAGCTGTTGTCTGTGAGCTACAGCATGCTGTTTGCCCCCAAATCAAATCAAATGGTCATTTCAGTCATTTCTTTAAATGGAGAAACAACAAATGTTTGATAGCTTCCAAGCAGATTTTAAACTGGGAGGATTTGTTGGGGTTATATTGCAGAATATGTATGAGTGTTGGACTGTTTGTCAAACGTCACCTTGAGCTCTTGGACACCGCCGTGGTCATTTCCCCCGTTTACTTCTATTTTATTTTCTGAACAATTATTAAAGAAAAATAACTGCCAGATTAATCAATAACAAAATAATTGTTACTTTCCGCCCTTGCTGCTGCACAGCTGTATGACAAATGGCCATGAGCAGCCAGGGCGGGGCCTCTAATGTCATTCATGTTTTTAATGTCTTTAATGTCAGTATGATGGGTTTGCAGCCAGCAGTAGGCCATGCACACCAGGACTCTGAAACACGCTATCGAAATGGAATGTATTTGCTTTTTACGGTATTGATTGCACACGTGCGTCTCCTGTTATTACATGCCAAAATGTCTGCTGTGAAAACTCTCTATTACTCAGGGCAGTCGTTCACATCGCCAGCGGAAGGATCTCTAGGCCGACACTAAGCTACGTAACTATGTAAAACTTGGTACAAGCATTGACCTTCATGGAAAAAGCTTAAACTGCACTGCTGGCTCTATTGGTCTATTTACAATTAGCCTGTAATAAGTGTACTTGTCTCAGTGACACTGTATTTCTTTGATATTTCTGCGTATTTCTTTCTAATAATGCTAAAGAATTACTGATGCTGAATCAGCAGGCAGGTATCCATTTATTGGCTAACTCCCTCCAGTAGCGCCTGACGGATGTCCTCTGATGGTCCTGCTGCACTCAAAGCGCTTAAAGGACCATTTCTGCAGTTGTTGGGAAAACCCTTTAATCAGAAGTTTCAGACTGAAGCCAAACTTGTCTCAAAGTGCTGTCTCTACGGCAAAGGAGATTAAGGTTGACCTAAAACCTTTTAGCCCTCGTTACAGCAGCTCCTCTTACCCTCCTGAAAGTGTTCTGATTCACCGCTGTGCTGTAACAAGTCATGGAAAGCTGATTTTTTTTTTCTTTGAGGCAGTACCAAGTTTACTCGCTGTGAAGTCTTTGCCTCTAATTTTCTGACGCCTTTGCATCCTCCTTAAGAAGCTTTTTAGAGGGATATACCTCTTGCGATGCTTAGCTTTCAAAAGTTTAGCACAATGTGAGGTCTGATGTGGAGTTTTCTGCTCTAGAGAGTCGCTTCATTAGTTTGGAGAAGGAACAAAATTTGGCTCTTGGTTCCAGCAGGGACTAAAGCTGAACAATGCACTTGAGTCAGCATAGTTTGATACAAGCACTCTGGTCTTGAACCGTGCTATGTCACAAACTTTAAACAGGATGCAGTGCATTTCAAGCGAGTAAGACGTGCACACACACTTCTGAAAGCGTGTGCGTGTACATGTTGGTGTGCAGGCAGAGGTTGACAGACACACCCCAAGTTTTTAGCCCAGTATTAAACTTGACAAACATGAAGCATCAAAAATGGAGCTGGGCCTAAAAATAACATCATAAATTAGTAAAGCCGGGCAGGGCCGTCAGAACTGCTGCCTGCCTCTTATTCTTCTTTTTCTTCTGCTGCTGAGTGTCATGATACACAGATACATGTGTCGACTGTACACACCCACTGAAGTGGGCGCACGCACACACAGTGGCGACGCACGCACACACACACACACACACACACACACGCAGGGTTGTGCCCCTCATTAGCATGTTACAGCGGCTATGTTTCAGGAGGCTGAAGCATGATGCAGCAGAAATATCTCACAACAGCAACATCTCACTGTAATATGCATGTAGTAGTGAGCGCGTTTGCGAGTGCGTGTGCACACAGCAAGTGTGTTGCGTGGCTGCGCATGTTCCCTCTTGCAGTGATGCATTATGAAAACACATTTTGCCTTAACGCAGACTACTATTAGTCTATTTATCTATTCATCAACTCTTGTTAAAAATGACTGAGTCATTTGCTTTACAGGGAGCCAGCAGAGGCCACAGACCAGAGTGAAACATCGAGGATCAGCCTCCTCAGAGCCAGTTCCTGAGCTCACCAACATGCCTCCCCTCTTCCTCTTCATGTGTAACCCTTCTTCACCGCATGACGTAAGTCTATCTGCACAGGAAAATTAAGTGGCACATTATCCACGACTTCTTTTTTTTATTGTGGGGAAAGAGCAGGTGTTACATGTGAGAGTTTGCATGATAAATGGTGAGAAGAGTTGTCTCATACTTCTCATTTTTCTATTCTACAATAACAGTGAAGTAGAGGAAAATACAGACTTCTGAGTAGAAGTTGTCCGTTTATTTCTGCGTATTTATCGAGCCAAAGCGCTGGCTCGCGAATTTGCAAGCTAGCTTCCAGCAAAGCACAAAAACAGATACAATTTGTATTGGCAGACATCTATTTATGGCACTTTCCGCCCGACTGGTAGGCTGTTCAGCGTAGTTAGCTGTTAGGTGTACAGACCTGACTGAGCAGCGGGTGTCTCCTCTGTAATCCCCTCTTGAGCGCAGGGCGGACCGTCCCTACCGTCCTGGACGTGGAACAACTTCGAAAAAGCGCCGCACAAAAAAGGCGAACCCTCCTCAACGACGGCGAGGAAGGCAGTTAATCCACATCAGCCGGTGTTCAGGATGCGCGAGGGGCACGGAGTCGAGATCCCTGTTCGAAACGGCAAGGTGCGTTCGATTAAGTCCCAGGGCTGAGGAGTGCCCGAGACGCGACCGGGTGAGACGCACGCGGCTTAAGCGACAGTAATCTTCTCTCACTCTGTCAAGCCCCCCCCTCTCTCTCTCGCTCACGCACGCACAAACACGCGCGCGTTTAAAGTTTTGATAGCGATGACGAAGTCATCACTTCATAACGAAAAATCAAACACATCTCAGTATATTACGCACTTGTAGGCTGTGTGCACGTGCTCGCGGGCGCGAGGGACTCGAGAGGCTGCGCTTCTGCAGGAACATACAGTAGGTGATGATGATTTACAGTCACTACATTCGCGTGACTAAATCTTTCTGTTCTGCTTTTTTTTGGGGAACTGAAGCAAAAATTAGAAGTTGCACAAACATTGTGACAGAACAGATGCTTCTTTGATTTATTAATTGGCCTATGTCTCCTCCTACTGGCGTTTACATATATATATATATACAAATCTCCCTCTCGCCCACCTGGGCGGTGTCCCCTTCAGACTCAGGTCCTCTACCAGAGGCCTGGGAGTCTGAGGGTTCTGCACAGGATCTTAGCTGTTCCTAGCATTGCACTCTTTTGGACAGACATCTCTGATGTTGTTCCTGGTATCTGTTGGAGCCATCCTTCCAGCTTGGGGGTCATCGCCCCTAGTGCCCCGATCACTATTGGTACCACAGATGCCTTCACACCCCACATTTTCATCATCACATCTCCTCTTTCAGCCCTTGGTATTTCTCGAGCTTCTCATGTTCTTTCTTTCTGATGTTGCTATCGCTGGGGATTGCTACATCTATCACTACCACTGTCTTCTGATGTTTATCCACCACCACTATGTCAGGCTGATTGGCCATCACCATCTTGACAGTCTGGATCTGGAAGTCCCACAGGATCTTGGCCTGTTTGTTCTCTGTCACCTTTGGGTGTGTCTCCCTATCTGGACCCTGGGACCTCCAGTCCATACTCTGTACAGCTGTTCCTGTATCGGCTAGGATAGGTCAGCGGTGTAAACCCCTGAGCTATCCCAGGTGTGCCCTTAGGCAAGGCACTTGGCGATACATGGCTACACACCTCAATATGAGCGATACGATAAATAATAGAGTCATACCGGCTCAGATGCCGCCTGGGACAGCAAGGTCCATGTCAGGTGTTAGGGAACCAGGACATCCTGATGGTAAGTTGGCTACTGGAACAAGACATTCATGGAGCAGGACATATATATATTAAAACGTCCTGTGTGTTTGTGTTTTTACGCTGAAACTACCAACATGGATTACCCCCGCCCCCCCATTGTACAGTACTGGTTATTTATAATTCACCACTTTTATGAAGTGCCGTTGTTTATCAGATATACAGTGTTTTTTAAAAAGTATACAAAAAGCCTTTGGATGTCTTACCCTTTTTATTGTTGTAAATGGAATCATGGTCAATATAATTTGGCTTTTGTGTCTTTTTGTCAAGAATTTACTAATAAAAACCTCTTTAGTGCCAAAGTTAAAGCAGATTTCTACAAAGTAATGTCAATTAATTAAAAAAATATAATGTAAAATCAGTGATTGCATAAATATTCTGACTGTATTCTGACTGACTGTATTCAACAGAGGTCCAGCCAGTTGGTGCCCGTGGTCTCACAGTTAGTGAAATAGAGATCAACTGAGTGTGGTGAATGTGTCTGAAATAATTACAATATGAAACATCAATGTCCAGGTCCAGTCACAGTCAATTATACCATGAAGACAAACAAATACTCCAAAGTCAAAGACCATCCCCTAAAATTCAGTTAAATCCATCATTAAGGAAATGACGGGGGCCACCTAGACACCGATGACTACTCTGAAGCAGTTAAAAGCTTCAGCAGCAGAGTTGGGTGAGATTCTACAGGCAGCAACTTTTCACCACACACAGCTTTATGGGAGAATGATTGTGATGAATGAGTGAAAACCACTGTTGAAGAAAGCTTGTATGAAATATATATTATTATAATAATATATATAATATTATCATTATTTTTGTAAATTCTTGTAAAAATTATATTGACCACGATTCCATTTATAAAATAAATAAAAAGGGGAAAACATCCAATAGGGTGAATAGTTTTTATCGACACTATATTTTTCTCTGGGATTACCCAATAAACCTATTGATAATGGCAAGTCATGTTGTCATTACAGCAGTGGTCTCAGGGAAATAGACATGCAACAGGAGTCAACTGCTCTCTGTGGTTCAGCAGCTCAGTTTGCACAATTGGTCACAAGATGTCAGTGTTGCACAGCTGTACAGCTGTTTGCTCTCTCTCTCTCTTTTTGTCGCCCTCATCCACCAACACACACATACATCCTCGACTCACATGCAGCTCTCGCACTTGTCCACCCTCCTAGCTGCCTTTATTAATAATATCATAACCACGCAGTCAACTTCCAGTCACTGCTCAATCCCCGTTATCCTCTCCAGGAAGCCCACACCGCTGTACACGTCTATTCTAATTTAACAGAGATTAGGAGAGGAAACTCTTTTGTTGCTCTTGTTTCAACCCCCCCCCCCCCACACACACACACACACACACACCACCTCCCCCCACTTCATGGTCGGTTTGATCTCCGTCCTTGGCCGTCAGCTGGTGGACAGAGCTATTTTGGGTGGGTGTGAGGGGATTTTTTGGCCTGTTGATTGTACTGAGTCATAAGAATTGGCCCCGAGGAGGAAGACATGCTGCAGTAGGAGGAGAAGCATATTCCAGTGTTAAAAATTAGGTAAAAGATGGGATTTTATCCACATGGAGTGATGTCAAAAAGGAAAACAAATTCAACATTAGCCAAACAAAACAGAAAGATAAGACGAGCACACAAGGGAAGGTGTGTGAAGACCAGTACAAACAGAAGACGATACAAAGGTCACACGTCAGTGGTGATAATGTTCTTCGTAGCTACGGCTTGATTAAAACATGTTTTAGTTTAATTCTTTTTCATTTTTTTCACAATTCTAATTGAGCACACCGTCTGTACACCAGAAATAAACTTCTCCTGACCACATGCTCAGAAGTTTCAAAGCAAAGTCCAAAAAACTATTGTATTGACTACAGAACCAAGCATATACACATTCTTATTGCTTCCTTTCCCCTCTCCTCTCTATATGGAGATGAAAAGATCTTTCATGTTGTTTCCTCTTGTTGCATTATTTATTGCCGTGTGGCGCTTTATTAGCTGGTTTCATCTCAGATTTCGCAGGCTGTTTTTGGGGAAGCCTTTGAAATGTGTTTCTAACTCCAAACAATCCTTTTCCCACTTTCTTTCACTTGCTCCAGTTGCATCCTCTCTCATGATAAAAAAAAAAAATACTAGATTTTCAAAGCAAATTGAGCTACCCTATGAAGCCAAAATCCATTCAATACTGTCCTAAGGAAGGGAGATGTTCTTGTTTCATGGCTGACATGAAAGGAGAGCAGAGGATCCTCTTTGTCATTAGTCTTATTAGCATCATTAGCACAGTATGGATGAACTTCAAATGACTGGCTTGGAGTTATTTGTGTAACCACTGAAGCAACATGAGAAGTATTTTATGTTCTGTGTTGTAGACCGTTGCATTCAGGAGGAGGTGGGCGAGTTCCGAAGGCAGCTGGGATGTTTCACATGCAGCCACTAGATGGTGGAGCTACTCCTAATTCAGAAGGAGATGTGAGCGAAGAGGAGAGGAGAACTGGTAAGACTGGAAGATATTAGAGATTTTAGAAACAGGAAAAAACACATAATCAACACATTCAAACAAGTCTGTTTCAGTCCAGTATTAAAAACCATTTCAAAGGTACACACATCTCCTGAAGCCTTTTAAAGCATCTATATATTCACTTGTCGTATACAGTTACTGATTCATTGTCAGTGCCTTTCAGAAAAAATGAGACGACAAGCATCCAGTTTAATCATGTGATGGCTCAACCATAGTAATCTTCTGTTATAGACATTTAGGTCTCCAATGGTTAACAGAAAATGTTGGGTAATCATGCGTGAGACTTGTGATAGTGAGAGGCAGTTTGGGCATGTTTTCAGTCCAAATCAACATTGCAGTGGACAGTGTGAGTGATTGGCATGCGCTTCAGCCAGAGAGTGGAAGCAGTAGTATATGTATAGTGAAAAGCAGCTGCAGTGGCCCATTTGTCTATCATCCATTAATCATATCTGAATAAGTTTAACAGGCTAAACATGTCTGTGTGTGCTTCTTGAAGAGACATTACCTTCCACAGAAGATGTTATTGAAACCAAATGTAACTGATCAACTGTCAGTAGTCTGCTTAAAGTGGCCATAGGCAAACTTTTGGTCAAAAGTGGTATGAATGCGTGTGTTGCTGTCACAAACATCGGATCGCTTTCTGTTTCATCAACTCCTTGATCGCAAAAGAAGATAGTAAATTTCACCTCAGCTCCTTTTGGAGGCCCACCAGAAAATGTGTTCCTGTTTAGATTATCAATCAGACAGTGAATCATAGATGTTTGTCTACCACTATTATTCCAGCTACTGTCTAAATAAGGAAACAACAGTAAGACACCCCCCAGATGTTAGTGCTGTGATAAAGGCTGACTTAAACACCCTGATTTACTAGGAAGCAGGCGGGTTTAGTTAGTTACTGATCCAGTAGAAATAATGCCAACTGAAAGCCTCTTTGTGTTTTTGTTGCGCAGCGGCAGATGTGCATTCTGTGTGCCGTAAATCGAGCCTTCGCTTGTCTGCTAAATTTCATGTCTGTTGGCAGAGTGAAAGTGAGCTTTACAGGGAAGCAATCTTTTTTCTTAACAGAGAATAAATATAGATAGAGAAATATCGTTCTCTAAATTACAATATGGACCGAAAAATCTCCATGGGCTTGTTAAGAGCTTAAAGCCCCAGCCTGACTGTGAATCCAAGGGTCCATCTCATCAGGTGAGAGATGAGATGAAGGTAAATGAAGAAAGAGGTGAGCAGATTTTGGACAGCATGCAAACAATTGGTGGTGGGGGTTGAAACTTGTGTAAACTTAATGGTTCAGCATTTTCTCTTCTTCTCAATGTGGTTTCTTGCATCTTTATCAGGAAGCTCCAACCACTCAGCAGTTGATGGTGGATAAGGCCAGCAGGCCCGCGTTGGTTTGAACTCGTCTTTTATTCATTCCATCTCTCCCAGTGCCCACACCTCCACCATGGCCCGGTTTCTCCTGGCAGGCCTTAATCTCTCTGCCTAATCGGCTGCAGACGTGAGGCTTTGCCATTCCCCACAGGCCTGCGCATGGGATGTGGCCAAGATTTCAGAGAGTGCAGAGGTAGTAAGTGCAACAATGGTAGAAGCATTGTCACTTTGGGGTTTACAGAAGCATGCATGCCACCTCTTCTGCCTTTCTGCTGGGGTGAGGTGAGGGAGCACATGCTACTGTGGGAAAACTGAGGTCATGCAACATCATGCCTAAATGTCAACAGAATTAACAAACCCAGAGCAACCAGCTGATCCCAGCATTCGAGACCACTTGGGTTCAGCATCAAACACACACCAGCACTTTGATTCTCTGAGGGAGTCTTCCTTAAGGTTCCTATTGCAAACCCAAGTCATAATAAACACACATAAACAGCTCTGTCTTTCATGTCAGCCTTATAAAAGAGGAATAAATAAGTACAATCCACTTCAGTGAGGGCCTTTGTGGAGAGGAAGCAGCTGGAGATGGCACTGGGCCCTGGTATTGTTTGCCAGCAGCTCCCTAATCGGACCATGGTGCCTCGCTGGCGTCTGCTGGAGAAGCGGGCAGGACACGTCACCCACATGAAAGAGACAGTCTTGAATCTGAAAATGCTGCGATGGCTACTATGGACCACTTTGTTGTCAGTGTTTTGTCCGGACTGGAAGAACGCCGCCTCACTTGTTGGACATAATTGTTTGTGTCAGTGATTAATCTTGTGGGACCAAGAGTGATCAAATTACCTTTGATAATTCCTTCAGAATAACAGAGATCAAACAAAACTTTTCCTCAAGTGAGGATGGAAATTATGCACAGCTCCAAGGTTTACTTTGGATTTACCCCGTTGAACCTCTTGTATGAGACTTGCATTAGAGGATTTCTGGGCCTGAATATTGAACAATATGGCATTTTTCTCCCTTTCTCTGCCCAGAGTTGGTGTTTTCTTGCTAATTCTGTCTCTCCCTTAGATGTGGTTGAAGCTATTTACAATTCCAACTTTTGGAATGGGCGTCCAACTCCCTTTCGTCTGGGATTAGATAGAAAGAGAGAGGGATGAGGGATAGGGAGGGACGGAGAGACGGATCAGAGCCCATACAGAGCTGCCGAGGACAAACTTGAAAGGATTAGGGGAGGAAATGCAAAATGTCTCGCAAGTAATGAAAGTACATGTTATTTGTTGTCAGCAACAAAGTGAGATCAGGACTTCTGATTAATGCTGTGAAGTCACCAGACATGTGGCCAAAGAGCCGTATGGAATATTTACCAATACACAGACCACGGCTTGGGTTGCCGGCCAGCTGGCAGCCGACGGGGAGAAGTAGATGGAGAACATGTAGAGGGGGCCAGCAACATCAATACAGCTTTAGGACAGGAGTGCTTTATGTTAAAGCATACACAGCAAAGGCTCAGAGGTAAATGCGGTGCTCATTAGAGCAGGGGAAGTGTGTGGAGCGTGCAGAGTTCATACCTTCACATGACTGTTTGGCTAAATTCTAAATCCATCACCTTATCATGATCATTATCAATATGCAATATGTTTGATGGAAAAAAAATGATGGTGACAGTGCCACAGGCCCTAAGGACGGGGGTGGGGTAGGTGTCGCATGTCACGTAGCACGATTGCTGCATGAAATGCATGCGAATAACATTGAATTTTGGCAGTTTTGCAACGTCACAAATATTGTGGGACACAGTCCTCTGAAGTCAAGTGTTGGAAATGTACTGTGGGAGGGGTTTCAGACAATGGTTGTTCTAATAAGGTCTTCATCTGAAACATACTTACTGCCTTTACTCTACTTTAGTTACTGGAAATATTGGCCAGAGCGAGGCCGTTATTTGCAGTAGAGAGTGGGGCTGCCAAAGACAGCCGAGCCATTAAAGTATGAACTGCTATGATTTTCTACCAGATTCTGAAGCCAAAAATGCTGACCCCGCAACCATGTTGAATGGTGCTCCAGAGCTGACAGGAGGTCAAAGTTATGATAGCAATAATTTCCCTAAGAAGAGAGTGGAGAAGAATGGAGAAAAATCAAATTTTATGCATCTTGAATTCCCAGAGTTATGTAACTATACTCTTTGATCCACTTCAACATGAGTCAAAAATTTCAGGCATGGCAAAAAAAAATCAGACTAATGGAATATAAGGTGAGAAAAATATCCTGATTTACTCCAGGGAAGTCTTCCTGTTAGATGTGTTGTAAGATGGTAAGTAATTTTGCTAAATTTTTGTTTTTTTGCAAAAGACGGGCTGCTGTTGTGGGGCTTCTATCGGCCCGCAAGAAGAGAGGTTGCATGTCACCGGAGCACTGGCATTAACTGACTGATGATGTGGCTGCCGCACATGTTAGCATGTTGGACGCAGAGCGGTCTATAGGCGCAGCACGCCAACACGTGCTGGCCTTATGTTCAGGAGACAGCCTGTCTTCCATGCACATTGTTAGACCTTTTCTCCATCACACACAGAAAAAAGAGAGGGACAGACAAACAGAGAGAAACCTTCATCTTCCTCCCCATCTGGTCAAGATCGAGCTGGCGTGCAGATGGATACAGTAAATCACATGACTGTGACCATCGAAAAAGCGGAGCTGGAGAAGGCCCTTGAGGACTTGATTACTGCAGTGTTACCTGAAGTATTTCCATAGGACTTTGAAGTATCTGCCATTGCTAAATATTTGCCATTTTGAGGATAATTCCTTCTGAAGTACCAACCCGTATCATAAATGCAACATGGGTGGCCTCAGTAAGAACTGAACTCCTTTCCTTTGACATTGTTTGGTCCTTGTTGGAGCTGTGCACAGAGTGATGCCTTTTCACTGTCGATAGAAACGTTTTGCTGAACTTCAAAATGCACAAACCATGTTACATAAGATTATTTGCATCAAATGACATATTTGTATTGGCCAGCTGAGTAATATGAAACAAATGTACTGAACTGCTGTTCTGTTGAAACAAGTGCCACACAGCACCATGGAAAAACATTAGTCATCAACAGGAAGCTGATACAAGTTGTGGTTTTTGAAGGACATATGTCGTGACAATTAACCAGGACCGGGAGGAAGTGGGTTACTGGCAACACAATGCCCCAGAGCGGCCTGATAAATGCATGTCTGATAAACACTTTGGTCAGAGGAAAGCCAAGTGTCAGACGGATATGCTTTTGAACTCTGTTTGTATTGTTTTTTGCAGATAAAAGAGACAGGTGCCTTTTTTGTCGGAGAGTGGCGGAATGTGAGAAAAGAAGCTGCCGTTTTGTATCATTAGTATATCCTCTTTCATATTGGTTCCCATTGAAAAAGGGCACGTACAGTATTTACAGGAAGGGCAAAGCTCCATTACCTGCTAGTTTTATGTTACCTTAAGGTAGCAGAGGTTAAAAAGACTGCTGGCCTTTGATGAAACGGAGCAACACTTAAGCCTCAGAAACCAAGGGTCTTTGATCACTTAACCTGATCTTCTTATATTTAATAGCAAGACCCAAGAAACAGGCATGGGAACGGGCTGCACCTCCTTTGATGATCTGAACTGGGTTTACATGTGCACCTCCAGCAGAGGAAACACCACAATGTCACAGTATAAATCACTAAGCCAAGACAGGACTGTGAAGAGACTGTGTCTGTGAATAGGTACATCCGCATGCATAGAACTCCACTTCAGACTTGGTTCTTTTAACATGATATGCTCCCCTGCATTGAGAGTTTAAAAAAAGTCCTTAATCAACATTTTTATGTTATCACTGGCTCAAGACCAATGACAAAGTTGCTCATGATAAAATACAGAGAATTATTACCCAAACTGCAGTTGGCTTCAGCTGTGCTGAGCTTTTTAGATTCTTTCAGCCCATTGTTTTGGTTTCATGCTTCTCACCATTGTCATTTGCATCTACAGCAGGCTGTTCCTTGCAGTGCAAAAGCTGTTAAAACCCCATAGTAAGATAAAAGCCCCATATGACAAGAGCATTTCTCACTGGAATTGGTGGAGACCAAACAATAGCTAAAACTGAGGAGAATATTGGATTTATATTCATCAGGTGAGAGCTAATGCTAATAATTGACTGTTAACATGTTATGAAGTTTATAAGGTGACCATATATCAGTTGTGTACTTTGAGCATGTTGCCATTTTTATTGTTTGATTTTATTGCCATTCAGATAATATATGCTTAAAGCTTTCTTAAATTGATGGGGTTGTTTCACTTATTTCTACTGCAGCTGAACTTGTTCCAAATTTGGCAACACCTGTAGTTCAGGTGGTGACTGTTAATGTGGTTAATACAACAGGTAACAGAATTCCGGGGGCATGAAAACAAACCACTGTCATGTTAATACAGAAGTCGGGCAAGTTCATTGTTGTGTGAGCAACTGTGATCTGATTTTATGCTGCACACTGGAGCATGGCACAGTGAAAGGAGTTGGTTATACTTGCTGAGAGGTTGGAGGTGTGAAGCCTCTGGCCTGCAGCTCTTCAACTAACCACTCACTGTGGCTGCTCCTGCTTCTTCCATCATTCCCTGTAACATTTCAAAAGGATCTGTTGTCGAAAAATGGTAAAAATGGCCATTGTTTTGTGTTGTAGATGCAGGTTTGGTCAACTGCAGCAAGAAGTGCTAACATATTGCATTTCCTGTGACTGTTTCATAATATAAGTCAACTTGTGTTTTGCTAGTTAAATGCTTTTAATGTGCAGCAGTAGGAAATATCTAATTTCCATTAGCAGCAATCCCAGAACCCATCGGCTATTGTCTGATGAAGCTTTAGCATTCTGCATTCATATGCATACATCTGTAAATACTACATTATTGACATGATTTCTTAGTGAAATGCCATGGAGGTGCTCACTGGAATACCCCATCACATTAAAACTAGAGTATTTTACAAATATCTATCATTAAATCATTTCAGTAAGTAATGGCTCAAAAGTGGACTGTCTCCTCAGACGTGAGCCAAAATTGCCAGATGGCCCGTCTGGCTGCGGCTCTGCATTTTTTCCCCCTACTAATATATGTTACATCTGATTCACTGACTCTGACCTACATGGCAGTGGGAGGAATGGAGGATAAATAAACCTTTTTTTCTTTATCCAAAACAGGGAGAAAAAACATGCTGTGGCCAAGTTTAATGATGATGACAGTTTGTCTTTTATTTGCCCGGAAAAAAAGAAAGAAAAAACAACTCCGTCGTTTTAAGTGGCCTTTGATGTAACTCCTTTCTGACTTGTACCATTAAATTTAACACTGGGTACAACTTGGCATAAACTCCTTTCTTTTTCTCTCTTTCCCTGTTAGCACTGTGCTGTGTTCAGTTTGATAAACTTCCATCAAAGTGCATATGCTGATCAATCGGACAGACTTATATAATCTATGCTGCTCGTTATTATTACTTTTTCTGGAGAGATCAGTTCCGTCTTGTGGTCGTTATTATTCCATTGCAGATAAATCGACTCGTAAGTGTCATGGAGGGCTGTTTGGGTGGGTACAGCAGATGAAAAGGTTTGCCTTGAGCAAAGAGAGGCAGACAGAGTCAGAAAGAGAGGCTGATCTTTGTACGAAACAGGCTTTGCCCTCTCAGTTTTTGTTTCTTCTTCTCTTACTGCAGAGCTGACTTCTAAAAGCTGCAGTTGCACAACCAGCACTTTATTTTCATCTCAGTCTACACACCACGAGTCATACATGTACCAAAGCTTCAACCCACATATCAGCTTTCAAAAGACAAGGTACCTGGCCTCTCTAATAACACACATATATGCACACTGAAAGAGCTCACACTTACAAGTTATCCTTCCAAAGCAACAGCCAGCTGAATCATTTGTATAGTGAATATCTAATGAACATTGGCAACAGTTAAACTGCTAATGAAAATTTTAAATGCTTATCATATTATAATATATCATGAAAGGTGCTGGCTATTAGACCACCTGACTCTGCAGTTCTCCTTAGCTCAGTTTTTTTTATTGTCTTTCAGCTCATTGTTTTGGTTTTGCACCACACCACTTTACACTTTTGATTCGGTCTCATAACATTGTTGGCCCAGGCTGTGATAAACCCACCCTACACATCCTGCCCAGCACTAAACACCAGACTGAAACGTTTAACAGCTAGCTTTAGCATTTAGCAGCTATAGAGCCAGCTATTTCCCTCGGGAGTTGGTAAAAGGAGACTGAACGTTGTTCGCCAGGTGGCCAGAAACAAACTCCAAAAGATGTCCTAATGTTGATCTGTATCTGCAGAAAGTGTAAATGGTCCTAACAAGCCTGCCATATTATCTTGAAAGGTGATAATGTGTCAATATGTGAAAGCTTTTCTCTTCCCGCCTTCCTCTGCCCTTAAGTAGATGAGAAATCAGTCAGTGCCATTTTAATATGTTAAGTTGTGACAGAATATATTCCTAAATACTAAATACTTTTTAAATGTTGATATTCTTACTTTAGTGTGTGGGTGTGAAACTACAAAACCCAGATCACTTTTGCAGCAATTTTTTTTGTTTCAGTCGTTTGTGGAGATGGGATCGACAAGGAATAATGTGGCGTGATTTTGCAAATCGCCTCCGTGCTAAACTGGGCACTCTTACAAAGTGCCATTGTGGGATCTTTAAAGAGTTGCCCAACATTAAAGGGGAGGTGGTGGTAGCAGGTGGTGTGCGGGAGGAAGAGGATCTCCCTGTGGTCTCATTCAGGCCTGAGAGAGGACTGAGACAGGTGGTCAACCCCTTTAATGTTCCTAGGCTTTTAATCTGTGCATGCGGCTGTGAAACAGGGCACACTGTACACTGACCAAGAGCTCTTTGCTGGCAGACCTGTGATATAGTTTCTGCTGCCGCTGGCTGTTTCATGTGGTTCCACACTGCTTATGTCTGCAGTCGCAAGACTTTGTGCATGGTATGGCCACTTAATCCGCCAGTGACATGTGTATTGGTGTGGATGTTTTAGACACGTAATGTTGTGGAAGCACTGAGAAAGTCTTTGTCATCTGCCCCCAACAACTGGCAGTTGGCTTATAACAATGTCTTTGTTCCTGTTTGTGCTCAGGTTATTCTTGGACATACAGTTTATAATGTTATTACGAAGGATGAAGGAATTGCTCATGCAATCCGGAACATCAGACACTGTTTCAACAAGCATAAAAAGCATAAAGGTGGAACTCTGATAGTTCAGATGAACATGTTTCCATTCTGCTTAAGCAGAGGTTTTCAACTCATTTTGAATTATGCTGACTTGAACTGCACACAGTCTGTCTCTTATTGGCAGTATAGCGGTGGATAGACACAGTCTCATGTCATTCTCTGGCTCTTGCCTTGCCCTGTACTTTTTACTACTCTCCATTTCATATATCTGCATGAATTTGCAAACAATAGTTATTATAATAAAAAATAAATATTTTTTTAAAATCCCATATTGAAACTACATTACTTTACATGGTCACACACCACAGGCAATGACTTCTAGGACCACCAGGGGGGCCGCGGCCCACCGGATGAAACCCCCTCCCCCCGCCTTCAGTGTGACCCTAGCCATGTCAGAGTTGGTCGGTTGAGATGTAAAAAGAGGCAGTGGCTCTCAAATGTGAAACAATTGTCATGTGTTGTGGAAACAAGCAGGTGCATTACGAGACCTCAGAGCACAGCAGTATCACTTTGCATGGGGGCTGCCCCGTGTTACTGCTGCGGCTTGATGGATTGCATCATTATCCTTGCATTGTTTTTCAGTGCGTGCTAACAGGAGGAACTGTCAATATGACCGTTTTGGGTTTTGGGTTTCATGTTCCCAGGTCCCGAGCGCCACGAAAAGAAAGAACGATTTTTGTTTTGGTCGGGAGCCGTTGAGGCTCATTTGTAGCGGGGCCCCCAGGTTTGTTTGATGTTGGCAGGGTCCAGCCTGCATCTCAAGTAGTGATGAATTTGACAATAGTGGCAGGTTCCCAAGAGCAAATGAATCACTTCTGTTCAAATGCTTAAAGGTACAGTGATGTTATGTTTACGAGTACAGCAGCCATAGCCCCAGATAGAAGATTAGGGCTGCACCTAATCAATTGAATTATTCTCTTGATTAATCAGTAAGTTTTAGGGATCAGGTTTAGCATTTGATCTGTATAAACTGTCAGAAATGCCACCCTGGTTCCATTAACCCAAAGAAGACATCTTTTAAATTCTTCTTTTGTTTAACCAACAGATGAAAACCGTAAAACACCACTAGAGAAAAGTTTGACATTTTTGCTTGAAACAAACCACATTCATCAACCCCAGATTGTAGCTGATCTGACAATTCTCTAAGGGGTCCTATTCTTTTTTTGTAAGAGCCTGGGTCAAGGTCCATTAACTGAGGCATCCTGCAATCCCCATAATTCATCTTAATAAAATATTCATGTGTGTGGCAAATATACACATCTTTTACATATGTACAATGACTGCAATGAATTTATAGTCTATTATATTATATATTATTATAGCTCAAACTGGGCCATTGATGTCAGGCTTATTACAGTTAAACTCAGACTTGTCTATACTCATTTAGTGCCACAGAAAACAAGATACTGTGGCACTCCTCATGAGGAGTAAACACATTTTATGATCAGCGGACTGCCCCTTTAAATGACAGCAAAATTTAGCCAAAGTGTTTCTAAGCAGGACATTAGTAAGGAAGGTGCTATAACCCCTTAGCTTGGCGATGGGGAGAGAACATGCAGCTCAAACCCGTGAATCTGTGTCTGAAGTCTCATTCCAACTTCCCCCCTCATCCTTCACACAAGGAAAAGTGCACTGGCTCTTTTCATTAGTGCCTGTTTGTTCATCCTTGGTAATGATCTCATAAGGGGCTTTTTAGTAGAACATGGTGCTCTGTGATTGAATGGTTTTATGTGGAGTCAAAGCGCTCAGGTTTGCACAGCGGGGCGCCACTTCAGATCACTCAGCGCCAATCCCTGTGGAGCTCTGGGGGAAAAAAAACCCCATCGATTGCTGCTCAGCCTTCCTCTCCCTTTTTTCCCTCTTCTACCCCCAATTTATTTTCCCCTCTTGCAAAATAATCCACTTTAACCGTCCCACTCGGTTTCCTCTCTCCCTTCCCCTGAAACGAGTGATTAAGTGCTTAACCAGTTTACATACAAAGAGAGATGTGTTTGAAATGCAAACAAATAAACACCTGGGACTTTGGAGGTTGTGTATATTGTTTTATGACTTGTTTTGGTAGTATTTAGTTCCAATTTACTATCAGTATGTAAATGTAAAGGGTTGTAGCCCCAGTTGAGCCTCTATTTTCATGGGACCCTGCTCCATGATGAATTGTCAACAAAGCAGAATGAAGAGTGGTATATCTCAAGAGCTCATGGAGGCAGGACATTTTCACCTGCAGGATGAATCAAAGTGTGATGAGGTGTATCATCATATCTGAAAATGTTGTTTACAGGAGGTATTCATATATGTGGAGCACATAGCCCCACCTACTGCAGGGAGTGGGGGCAATACAGTAATGGAAGGATTAGATGTGAGGAAGCGGTAGAAAGGATATATGTGAGTAATTTAGGTACCCTGTACTGTGAACAATGAAATATATTCAAAGTAATAACCACATATTCTCATGCAAATATAAAAAAAAATGAATACACAGAAAAAACTTGTTTTTTTTTTTGGGGGGGTTCTACCAAGAACAAGTTTAAAAAAATCTTACTTTTGTTTTCTAGTCACTCTCTTCTTGGGTTTGAATGAGTTATTCTCAATTATCCCTATCATGTTCCAGTATATCAACTTAAAACTTCCATAAATTAGTTCAGTCTTACAATTCATCACTGCCCATAGATGGCACTGGCCTTATGGAGGTTATGATCTCTTTATCCTACCACTGTGACAGGGAAGGAAGGAGGGTGGCAGCTCTTGGTTCTGGTTCTTTTAACAGATCCAATCCACAAAATCCACCTGGTGAATCATCCTCCTCTCAGCATTTCCTTCTGGTCCTCACCAACCCCTAGCTCTATATCCTCTAAATGCTAATGCTAATGGCTACTTCGGTCAGTCTGGCGTTCAGTGCTAGGCAGGGAGTGCACCAAAACAGCACAGAGAGCAGCGAGAGCGGACCAAAACAGTCACACTGCTGGCCCAAAAACCACAACAGCTATCAGTGAGAGACACTAAAAAGCCCCTTAGAGTGCAGGTTCAGGTGATAATTCTCTGTGGGTTTGACACCTTGCACATTATGCATTCTCATTTGATGAAGTGTTTCTATAAAAATACTGATCAGAGCAGCTTTAAAGGCACAGCTCCACTGTTAAAACTCCCTCACAGCCGCTAACCCCAGCTCTTAAAGTGGAGGAAGAGAGAATGGAAAACTCTCTTTAGCAGGGTGGTGTTTTGGAAATAAAGCAGCTGATCTGTGCATCTGTTGACATCTCTCATTAACCCTCCCTCCCTCACACGCACACACACATAAAAGGTTGAGATAGTATCTTCCCTGGTCTGTCAGAGTGCCATCTGCAGGGCTCAGCCCAGGCCCGTGACATCACTTCCTCT
Organism: Psettodes erumei; assembly: GCA_016785225.1. Taxonomy (NCBI): domain Eukaryota; kingdom Metazoa; phylum Chordata; class Actinopteri; order Pleuronectiformes; family Psettodidae; genus Psettodes; species Psettodes erumei. The sequence continues at coordinate 1,646,144 of JAFBJZ010000612.1, forward strand.
CACACATGCAGGCGCTTGTGGGAAATTGTACCACCATGACATCATGTAATGGTTCCAACATGTGGTGAGACGGCTTGTATCCAACCGCCAGTGGAGGCTGGAATGCATACTCGACGTTACAACAAAGTCGGTTTCTCCATCCACCTTAACCGCCGCGGTCTCCGTCCTGATTGAGCTCACATTCATGTGGACTTAAGTTTCATGTTGTGACCAGGCTGGGCCTTGAAATGAAGCCTTCCCGGTCTACTTAAGTAACAATGTGCAACAGGCCGATTAGAGTCCATTTCCACCTTAACTTTTAAGGTGAAACTGCACATTAATCCCCTTTTTAATGATGTCATGGCGACCTTCACTCTCTTGGCCTCTGCTGTTATTATCATATTGCTCAAAGTCTTACTCCAATAACTCAGTATGACTCCTCAAACTCTTTCATCCTGCCTAAGGATCTTCACACATCTTGTATCCATCATCTGTCCCTCCCACACACGATACACTCCTCCTCTGTTCTCACGTTAATCTAACCATTGCTCCCTCGCTCACTCCAACCATTTACTCATGTGAGACGCCCCCCCGTTTTCTCAGACATGGTACACCGGGAACCATTGAGAACAGCCAGTTGTGTGCGCTAGCTGCATTTGTTTTGGCACAGACTCAGGGTTCTAATATTGCCACTTCAGATTAAGTGTCCCCGATGACTGGAGAAGGGGGCTTCCTTCTCATGAGGCTGCAGTAAAAGATCAGAGGATGTGGGAGGAGATGTCCACTAATCCACCTACTTATAAATCTTGCCGTTTTTTGTTCCACTAACTTAAACCACCAGTCACGGAAAATGACTCGTGAAAGCTATTTACTGTATACGACACTTTTTTGGGAGCATCAGTGGATAAAACAGTTTCACACGCAGACGGTCGGCTCGCTCTCACAATCCGGAAATAAGAGAGAAAAAAAAAGACAACAAATGATAATGCAGAAGTGGCGCCAAAGCTTTCCAACTTTTTCGGCCAAGCCGAACTGTTTATGAGCTGAACTCTCCCCTCTTGTAGTTGACTCACACACACACGCTGTCAAAGAGGGTAATAGTTCTGCCACTCGTAATGAACTTCAGAGAAAGCCACCCCAAATATGTAAGCCGGTGTTTGTGTATGTGTGGGTGTGTGTACGCTGCTGTGCAAATGGGGCGGCCTTTGATGTAGCGCCGCTCGGATCCTCTGGTAGTTAGCCGTTCCCAGGCTGCCTGAGCCTGTCCCTTTCTCTTTCAAGGGCAGGACACAGGGAGAGACGGGGAAGAGACAGAGAGGCAGGCTTTCTAAGCTCAGCTCCTTTCGGTTGATGCTGTGAAAAGAAAACAAGCTAAGGACGGCAAATTCTCCTTAATACCGATAAAATTGCTTTGTGTGTGTGTGTTTGTGTTGAGAAAAATGCGAGGGTTCGTTTTCCACATTCATGCTCACGGGTAAATGACAGTGCGTGGCGTGTGACCAAACAGACAAACATTTGTCAAAGCAGCTTGTGACAAATAAGTGATAGGCTTTAAGATGCCTCCCTCTCTATCCAATGCAGCTTACACAGTGATATCTACCCATCTATATTTGGAAAAATGTAATCATGGCGCTTCGAATCAGTTAAAGTTAAAAATTTGGGAGACTTTATTTGTTTCTGTGGACTTATAGTAGCAATGGCTTGATATGGAGTAAATAGATTTTATTTTGAAAATCTGTAGAAATCTAAATAAGTTTACAGTGAATATTTCTTTAACCCTCTGTGACTTTATATATAGGTGTATTGAGAAAAGTGGAAAACGTGTTCCCCATTCATTCAGTTGCTCGGTTTTCAATGTTTTTTTGTCCCCCAGTGATTTGTAAATGAACTAAAGGTTTTGTGGGTCTGTGGAAGTCTCTTGGCCTGTAATTCTGACTGTGGCCACGACTGCAAAATCACAGCCCTGCGCTGATCCTGGGGGCTCGCTTTATAGTCCTGTATAAATCACTTCCTTTGAGGTCAAAGGCCACATATTTTTTCCTCCTCACACCTTTCCTGCTGCCTCTCTCTAAAACAGCGCCTTTGGACACGTCCAAGCTGCTCCTCCCGTGTCTAGGATCTGCTTTTAACATACCAGATAAAGCTTGTCTCAGTGTGTGCGCGCGCACGCGTGCGTGCGATTGAAGCAACCTGCAGGTGGAGGAACATCCAGTAACCTACAGTATCTCCAGCCTTCAAAAAACCCCTTCATGTTCCAGCGCCAGATGTGGAGAGAGGCGGCGAGAAATCGTGGCAAAGAGCCAGAAGGAATTGTGTCGGGAAACAGCTTTAGCGGGTCATCGTGTGTTTTCGCTCACTTCTGCTTTCCCTCTCCCAGTAATTTCACTTTTGCTCAAATTATGAGAACCACCACCGCAGCTCTTACATGTGAGGAGACGGACTGATCGCTGAGAGAGCCGCCAAGTCAGAAAGCCTTCGATCACCATCCAAAGACATTAATATCATGTTTTAGATGGATGTTTTGTTGTAATGCCACAGTTAACACTAAACACCTGATCCTGTGATGGGTCCCAGCCTTCAGTCGAGCACACATCCTCAGAAACGACAAGCTCTGACTGAATTCGCCCTCTAGGGGTGGAGAGCGGGAATGACAGCAGAGGGAAGAGGGGCGCAGCATTCAACAGCTCTGTGTGTGTGTGTGTGTGTGTGTGTGTGTGTGTTTTTCCACCCTCATGCCTTTAGTTTGGGATTTGAGCAAAGCCATCTCAGATCTCATCTTATCTTAGAGGCAACACATCTCATAGATAAAAGGAACATTTATACAGCAGATGGGCAGAGATGTGTGAGCGCACTCCACCATCAAGTTTAGTCAAAGACGTGATGGAGAGATCCAGCCTGACAAGGGCAACACATTAAGGCTAAACGAAGGTGTTAGTTCAGCCTGAGCGCTGCTGTCTATCAGTCATTCCCATTTCAAAGCTTGTAATTTTAAAGGTATGAAATGCTTGCTCCAAAGCGTTTTCTGCCTGGAGGATGGAGCTCTCCGCAAGAGGGTTCCCTCAGGGATCCTCTATATCTGTTATCTCACACACGCACCATGACACACACACACACACATGTTCAAACGCATGCTTATATCGACGCACGCACACAGAGACACACACCTCACTTTATCTCTGTGTGGAACATCTGCTAAAATATACTCTTCACCCCTCCACCTGAGCATGAGTAATTCCCTGTATTGATCCCCCATTAAGGCTCCGCAGCTTCCCCCCGAACAGATGTCAGGCGAGCATCACGCAGATTGATGTTTTTAATAAAAATGCAATAAGGAGAAAGAAGTGGAGGAGGAGGAGGAGGAAGAAAGGACAGTCTTCTCATGGAGGAGAAACCTGGAGGTAGGTGCATTAGAGCATGTGTGTGTGTCTTACTTGGCAGCCCTTTTCACAAGTTTCGCCTCTACTGATGTGGTTGGCGAGAAACTTTTTTTAAAAGCGCATTTGAAGAATCTCAGATGTTACAAGACGAAACACCCACATGTGTTTGTGTGTGCGCGCGTTGCCGGCGAGTGAGCTCAGATTGACTTGACTCTTTCACTTCAATCACATCTTTGTAGGTCTGCTTGTGGATCCTATAAGCAAAACGCGGGGAGAAAGGTTGCAGCGCTTCAGTGGTTTCTGTGGCTGCGCCATGAGGGATCTATAGCAACACTAACCTGACTGGCAGGCAGAGCGGTGAAGACCAAACCAGCTAATATCAGATGAGAATCTGTCAAAAGGGTCGATAATCCATGTTTTTACTAGAACAAACTCACAGGGTTTAAGCATTGGGAGACAAGGAGAGATCAGCAGAGTGAAAGAAGGTCAGCCGGACAGACAGAGAGTGAGCAGGACAGTCATTACTGTGGAAGAGGTGATAAATCAAAGACCGGAGAGGGGGGGCAGTGAAAGTCACAAACAATCCTCCCCCTCCTCCTTCACTGACGTATTTACCCGCCTGACGAATACACACGTCGGCCCATCGATGAATTGAAAAAGATGTGCGTATGAATAATAAATCTATGGCAGCTGTACATTTTTAATTGATTCTTCCCAAGTACAAACAGCATGGAGATTGTGAGGCTTCACACGCTCCCTCCGGGAAGCGGTTTGATTTTCTTTTATCCACTAATATATTTATCACTATTGAAGCAGGAATGAAATGGGGAGGGAAAAGGGATGTGATGAATATTTGACAAAGAGAGTTTGTGACGCACAATATGTCAGCGAACCTTCCTGACAGTTTTATCCTGCCGCACTTGTTTCGCCCGTTCTTTCAGGAGTTGCTGCTCTGTTCTCGATGATCTGCGATGACTGTGGATGAGGAATACTGTCACTGCCGTCCACAGATCACGCTCGCGTCCATCAAGCACGGAATAATGGATTCATCGATAAAACCTAAAACACAGTGCTGCACATGAGCTCAGGGCCGGCTTCTGCTGAAAGTCATTGGGGGTCAAGAAGGATTTCACCAGTGCAACAGAACTGTTTTCTAAGAACAACACAATAACAAGTAGTTTGTGGGAGGAGGTTTCATTTAAAGTGGCCCTAAAACAAATTACAGCATGACGCAACAAAACATAGTGGAGAGAAATTTCATGTCCGCATATCCATGCAAATACGAGACGTCACATGCAGAAGATAATTTTCCAAACAGACGCGAATGTGCCCATTTTTTCACAGCCAGGTTGTTATCTCTGTTAATTGATATAGATTCACCCGCTGCGTGTTTATTGACTTCATTTATGTGCAGTTAATTATCTCCATATTGCTGAGCAGATGGTTCCATCGCTTTAGTCGTCTCCTTCTGGGAGCCTGTGTTAGTTCCAGTCAACTCAATATGTTGTCCCGACATGGTGACACATCAGACTGATAACACCAACGAGGTCAGTCTTAATTAACAATTTCAGAAATGCCCTCCTCCTTTGGATCAGACTTCACCAATCACTGCTCATTACCGGTCTGCTCACTTTAAGTGCTGAATGACGATGAGCCGTAGCAGCTTGCTGGAGGAAAATAGCAGAATCCCGTTCGATCACAACTTTTTAAAAGATTTTTAATCCGATTTTTTTTCATGTGTTACTAAGGGTGCTCGTGAACTAACATCAGGACAACTGAGACGAGAGCAGGAGGGGTAGTTAGCATTTTGTGCTTTCAGTGGACGGTCGTCCTCATAAAAAGTCACCTTAGTGCTAAAAGAGATATTTTTAGATTTCTGACTCGTGAGTCGCATGTTAATTAACTGGACATCCACAGGACCCCACACACACACACACACTCCTATATCTCAGCATGTTAAAGAGAATATTTGATTGGAAGTTGAGGGGGAGCCTGGCATCGCCAGAACCTCTCCGTTCATTTTTCTTTTCCAAGGGGTGTTGTCAACAGTCAGACAGCTTACGACAGGTTCCGTTCTGCTTTTAATGCTGCATTCTATGTTATTCTGTATGACTTCTTGGTTCCCTTTAGGGCAGGAGACCTCCCTGCAGTTGCTGAATCGATGTGGTTGCTAACCCAGCCTTATCAGCATGGCTACCAACAGGCTGGAAACAGTGTTTGTGATTTGGAAATATTTTATATCTGAAATATTTTCCGACTACCTTCACATAAAAAAAGTGATGATTACAATGAAGCATGGAGGACAATATCCACAGGAAGGACAAGTCCTGAGCTTCGCTGATAAGAACAGATGATCAATATTATATAATTTACCACTGCTGTTTGATTTTGTTCGGTAATGTTATCGTCATTCACAGGCAATACAGGAAAGTGCCATCAAAGAATGACATTTCCTTCTGCACGCGCCCTTGTCCAATGCCGACTTTAGATAGATAGACAAAGTCATTGTGAAAGACTTTTTTGACAGTTCCACATGGATGAGAAATTGACAGTTAATGGCGTTGTTAATGGATTTTCTGCCACTGGCATTGGGCGAATGTAAGATAAACGTGATATAAACTGCTGTTGGCGCTGTGTATATTGACCTTGTTCTTGCCTCACTCGTTTTTATATGAATATATTTATAGCTAAGACAAGACAACCTGAGTTTCCCCTCTGGTTTGTTTTTCGATACAAACAGTGGGAAGTGGCATGTCTTTTTGTGTATTATCATGATTTTATTCTCATTCTGCAAAAGCAATTGCTCAAAAGGCTCCCGCTATGTTCAAGCTTGTAACAAAGATATCTCACACCAGTGCTCCGTGGTTCCCTGGGATCCTAAACTCCAGGCATGTACTGTATGTGCGACTGAGGCCTGTTTACATCTCCTCCACCAGCAGCAGCGGCAGCAGCAGTTCTGCAGGTCTTCAACAGTCTGGGTATTGTCAGCGAGCCGGTTATGAAACACATCAGTCTCGCAGTCAGATTGTTCCACAGATGTGGGGCTGACTGGCTTCCAGCTCCTTTGATGTGACGCCGGGGTTTCTAGATTCCACGTCTGTCTATCTGCGTTGGCTGACGACGGAGGCCGCCGAGGGTTAGATCTTATTTGCGGAGCTCGGCGCAAACAAGCCAGTCGAGCCGAGTCAACCCTGACATCCAGGGAACAGGAGCGTGCGCAAAGTTGGGCGATGGAGCCCGGGCTCTCTGTTAGCCGCTGTAATCAGTGACACCGAGATGGAATCGCTGCAGATATAAGATGGAGGTCTTGTGCCGTAAACAAAGGGCCGGGGAAAGTTCTATCTAATCGGGCCACCGGGCCTTCTTTGTAGCATTGCTGGGTAAACAGGCGGCGTCTCAACAGAGATCTCTTGCCTCGGTGTCGGGCGGCAGAAGTTCAAAGGCGATGCAGGGGTCATGGGATGGAAGAGGCAGGAGGCAGGAGGGGATTTGGTTGGGACAGGGCTCCTGTTGTCCCCAGCTGTCCTGTCCACGTCCCCCCCCGATCGGAGGGCAGCCCCAGGTCAGAAGGCCACCGAGAAGAAAGGGAAGAGGGAGATGAGGGGGTTCAAATACAGGCTATAAACCAGAGGAGTTTTGGGGAGGGGAGGAGTCTGCGTTCATGAATGTGTATGTGAGTGTTTTGCGACAGCGCACACTGTCATCCACTCCCTTCCCCTGTTCTCACACACAGGGACAGCATTGCCAGACGTCCCTTTGGCCTCTGATATATTTATATGCTCAGAGCAGTCTCTGCTCAGAGAGGGAGACCCGCGAGATGCACCTGAGCAAATATTAACATCCTCCACGAGGAGCCTTTGATGTGAGGGGGCCAAAGCCTTGGGTCGGCACCCCTCAGTGGGCGCAGCTCCGAGCGCAGGGTCTGCAGAGTCAATAGAGGAGTGGGAAGATCCTGGAGAGGAGAGGAGCCAGACATGTAGGCTACACAACACATTCTGGGGTCAGGGACATCTGCATCCAAATTGTGAGAGTTATTTACGCAGAGGTACGATTCAGGGAGAAAAAAACACAGGCGGTGACCTGTTAAATGCATGCAAATGTCAAAGGCAACATTTGCAACAAGCAGCAGGAAAACCTGCTCTCATGACAGTTTTAAGGCAACGCTTCTGATTCTTGTACTACAAAGGCCATAGCTCGCGCAGGGAATTTTGCCGTCTCTCAACCCTCGCTTAACTACTGCCGAAAGTTCATAAAACTCAACAGCATGCAAAAAAAAAAAAAATCCAGAACTTATTTGAAAGAGGAAAAAAAAGATTAACTTCCAGAGACTTAAGTGTCTTTGCTGCTAAATCCCTTTTCAAACGTTGGGAAGAGACTTGTGGGAAATAAATATATAAAGTCATCCAAGAACCAGGCTAAGTGGTTTATCTCCTTTCATCTTGCCACCGCTATATGAAGACTAATCCTGCCTTGTGTCTTCAGCGCGAAGCCGGTGCCCCTCTGAACTACATTAAATAGAATAGATTAGCTCCTGCGAAAAAGTCACAAGGTGGCATTTCAGAATCTGCCTTGTTTTTTTATGGGGGGGGGTTCATGTGTGTGCCACAGATAGAGGATGGCATGAGTCAGTATCTGCGCTCGGCTTTGTCTTTGAGCGTGCGGCTGACATCTGAACTCACCAGAGTGAAGGGAGCTTTTGCTGACGATAAGGGGACATTGATTGTCTTTCAGTAAGCAGGTTTTCAAGTTTGAAAAATGCCTGTGCTGAACACTTTTGGTGTGTGTTTATAAGTGAGATACGCATTTGCAGGGGCGGGGGTGACTGTGTGTGAACAGGGAGCTGAGATCTGATAAAGACCATGTCAACCGTCATCTGCAGGAGCATTGTTCTCCCTCTGTTCATTGCAATGTCCATTCCTACAGGGGGGAACAGGACAGTTTACTGCAAGAAGTGGAGTGTGGGTGTGTAATGCAATTAAATGACTCCTTCTCCTCCGTTTGATCTGCTCCATTTCATTTGGTCTTACTAATTTGGAAGAAAAATCAGATAAGGCGAAGCCATCATGTGTTTTCACATCAAAAGTGACGGATGACAATGTTTTCCACTATGTGTCCTCTTCATCTCCTCGCTCAGACTTCTGAGGGCAGCGGTGATTAGATCATCTCAGCATCTCCACACAATGGGCTTTTGTGGGGAGAAGCCGCCATAAATTAGACTCGTCAAAGCGATCTTGTTAAGGCGGGATCAAAGGCATTTGCTGAATACTACTACCTCTCGTTCCAAGAAGACTTAGACTATATCTGCTAATTTCTCCACTTTCTCCGCAGCTGAGCAGAGGTGTCCGCCGATAACTGAACACAGCAGAAGAATGGGAGGTGGGACGGTTTGTCTGAGGACAAACCTGGCACCAGACAGGAGGGTCAAGCCACACTGTGCTCATGTGTGTGAACTTGTATATTCATTTCTGAAAGTGTGTATATATACATTGTATGCACGGGTTGTCTGATACAGCTAAGGAGGTGTGTGGGAGGTTCTCCAGATGCAATAGGTTGGGGGTGGGTGGGTGGATGGGGTGGGGGGGTATTAACAAGACCGCAGTTATGTCAGATATGCCCAAACCAAACAAGAGGAGCTGAAAAGTCGCAGGCCGCACACAGAGGGCTCCCAAATCAAAGGAAAAAGAGAGAGAGGAAAAAGAAAGGTGGACGCCAATCCCACATAATCTCGTGTCAGATCGAGGCCAAGACCACGGTTTTCAGCGCGGAGAGAAGGCTGTGACCATTTGAGGGAAAATCATGAGGTTTGGATTTGTTGAATGATGGGCTGGGTTATTGTTTCCCATGTCTGATCGATTTGGAAGGAGCATTTATTAGCATGTCAAAATGCAGAGCGTTTGATGATATTTATGGATATTCATAAATCGTCCTCTTACTCCAACCTCTGCACGCCTGCCGTGCAGCACAGCACAAGTGCCCGACAAAGTTTGACCTCAAGGTTTCCAAAGATCTAAAAGCAAGCTGGATTAGAGCATATTACAGTGTGTTTATCTGCATCCGGTCACAGCATGTGAACAGTCACAGCAGCATCTGCTTCTATGCTATGGCTTTAAATTAGGAAAGTGTCATGCTGACTTTTTTTGGTTATTTTTGGCCCATTTTGCAACACTGTAAACTTTCCAAGTGTTTTCTGTGACCAGCCTTACTTTGTGTTCACACCAGAACCAATGTGGACGCTGACAGCAGCATGCATCACTTTTGGCTTCTGCTATAATAGCAGGAATGGAAAAAAAGTTAGGGTTAAGAAGTATTGATCTGTTCTTTGAATAATAGTAGCAGTAACACGCTGAAGGTACACTTTTGAAAAACAGAACACTTTGCCCCACACTATCAGATCTGCCCACCTTCATTGATATCTTTCAAGCCTGCCTGAAGACTCATCTCCTTTCTTATTCTTTTTGAAAGTCATCATGAAGACACGACTGGTTACTCTGTCTTTTTTTATTATTTATTAGATCTCCATGCAATGTACTGCTTCGTAATTATATTTAAAACCACTTTTTCCTCAATTATTTAATGAAATAACATCGTGGCTTCATCTGACTGGAGTCTCGCTAAATCGCTGTGGTCATGATTTGCCATTTTTAAATGTGTCAGATTACACACAAATGGTTCTGGAAATCAGCATGAATACAGAGCAGGAGCACATACTTTTTGAAGTCTTACATTAATAATATTTTGAGTTTGCTGTAAATAAGAGTAAAAATAGTGATATCAGATCTCTACAGTACAGCACGTACATAAACAAACAACCGGATCAACATAACGTTCAGCAGCGGCAATAAAGAATATCAGTGTGTAAGGTTGAAATCGGATCGTAAAAACCTCTAAGGCGGCTGTAATACCATCAAAGCCCCAGCCATGCTTTATAACACAGTACTGGCACTCGCCTGCTGTTCTATTTTGGTATATGTAAACAGGGGCCAGTAGTGGACCTCTATCTGTCAGCAGAAACACATTTGCAAGAGCATCAAATGAGGGGCCGGAGCTGAGGAGCAGGCCGCCTTATTTAATAATTAATCAAGGTGCAGTTCAAGGCACACAATCTGATGAAAGCACCGTCTGTCAGGCGAAATTAAGCCCTTCTATCATTCCATTATTGTTGTTAGTTTAGGCTGATCTGTCTTTCATTCCTCAGCCCCTCCATCCTGCCTCCCTCCTTCCCCCCATCATTCTTCCCCCTGCTCTCCTCTTCTTATCATAAGTTTGAGGTTGTCTGCATGTCAATTAAAGCGAGCTGCGGCATGTTTCATCGCACGGGGCGTTTGATGGGCTTGATATAAAAGTGCTTTGAAACCTGTTTATTTTGCCTTTGCATTACTCTTTCTTCAGCGCTATTCTTCTTCCCGGCCGGTATGCTATGGGCTCCTCTTATCTTTTGTGGCTGAGAGGAGAACGCGACAAAGGTATGCGAGGGAGCCGGTGATGTCACATGCGGATGACGAGGACTTGAAAGTAAATGTGCAGAAAGCTTCCCAAGGGCATGGAGACAAGTCGGTTTAATCAAGAGACCATATTCCTCACAAACATAGACCAGGTGTGTGTGTTTGTGTGTGTGGGGGGGAGTTCAGGTATGAACCCAGAGACAAAATAAAAGCAGAACAGTTAATTTAAAATATGTTTGCTTTTGCATTTTCTCCCACTAGTTCGGAGTGAATCTCATGATAATCTCATCCTCACAGGAAACTCTAACTTTAAAAGAGTGCTATAGAGGAAATTTCACGCATGACTTTACTTCTTGGTATGAGGAACACGGGCATATTTTAAGTGGGGGTGCAGAGGTACTGTCCATGCTACAGTATTTGCCAGGAGGGCGGTACAGCTCCATTTCTTCGCTTTAGCTCACACATGCACATTCACACCGATGTGCATAATGGACACTAGTTGGTAGTTACAAAGCAAGCACACGAAACACACATACTACAAAGAAATACTCTTAAAGAATATATAACAGCGTGGAGACTGGCAGACATTAACAAAGTTCACTTAACTTTCCCAATTCTGTCAATAGTTCCCACATCTGGGCATGCAGTGCTCCAACGAACCCACCAACATCTTGAGCTGACTTGAGTCCTTTTTTCTTCCACAGGTCACTGACTGATAATTTTCCAAAGCACACCATCTCTGTTCTCATGCCCTCGTAAAGGAAGTCCCTCACTGCCAAGAGATCTTACGAGATCGGAATATCATCTCAAAGACTGTTCTGGCAGTCTGTTGCTTGCTCTTTATGAACAATGTCTGTCAACTAAAGTGGAGTTGAGTGAAGTAAGCATTCTCACAGATTCCAAATGCATGTCAGACAACTCATGCTAGCTAAACTTTACTGTTGTTTATTGGCAGACAACCTGTGCTGGCTAAACGTTACTCTACTGTTGTACCTTACAGCCACTTTACTTTACGGTTACTGTTGTCTTGAGTAAAAATCATTCAAAAAAAAATCATACTCAAATCATAACATAATCATAACATCAACAACTACTGCACTACTGTCCTAATACTGATATAAATGACAGCCAAAGCTGCTACAAAAAAAGCCAGGATTTTTACTTTAAAGAGAGGAGTGCACACCTTCCGTCAGCACTATCCATTAAAATCAACTCTTGGCTCTGAACTTAAAAGCCTTAATCAAATAAGTCTTTCATCGTCAGGTGTATAAACCTGCACCTTCTGCATTCCAAGATTCCACCCCAGTGCATGTGTTTATGGGTAATTCTAAACACATACTCATTGTTCACAGTATATAGTATATCTATCACATCCATATGCCCATACAGTACATTCCTCGCTACCCTCAGAAAGAGCTCTCAGGCATATATGACTCCAGCAACATGAAACACAAGCAGAACTGACAAGAACAACATGTACAACAATAACTCTTTTTCATACCTACACATCAGCTTCTCTTCTTCATCATACCACAGGGGGAGACTGATTCCAGCTATGACTGAAAAATAAATGAAAAACATGACAATTTGACATTGAATTTAACTTTAACCAATCTGGATAAAATTCAGTGCTATGTAAAGTATGTGCTGTTCATACATTCATTGCACTGATATATAGGCTGTAATAGTTCAGTATCCTATTAAGTGATCTTATATTTAGACTGTAAGACAGCAGTTTTCAGGTAATATTTACTTTACATATTATATTTATGTCTAATAAGGTGTTTGAAGGTGATTTTCTGAATACCATTCATGCTTCAGCTGACTTGATTAATGATTGTTACTAGAAAAATATTGATTATTGCATCTTTTTAAGTATCCCTTACAGGCATACATCTTAAGTAATATGCCTGAACAACGTTCAAGTTTACATACTTGTCTACCAGGTGCTCACCACTGTGAGCAAAAACACAATCTAATCTAATTTATCTCTTTCACACAGCATTTTGTTCCAGTAGATTCCTGTTCAAAACTAGTTTGACACCAAACTGAGATATATCTTTTTGTCTCATCAGAAGTTATGACCTCAGTGTGTATGTATGTGGGTGTTATCAGGGTTGGCTGCATTGTAACAATTATTTTTTACTAAAGACTGATGACAATGTATTGACAATGTACAAAATACAAAAGACTGAAAACTGTATTGTATCTGGTTTTAATTTTGCTTTTGAAAACTGGAAGTTTATTAGTTTATTGGTTTTTACTTTCACCATTCTTCCTTGTATCTTCAGGGTGTGAAAGGAACATGGAAACATGGGGGATTTCTGTTGAACAAACAATGTGGGCATGACCGTGTGACTCTACTGCTTCTTTTCAACTGCCCTCATGATGTTTAGTGAGAATTTGTCAGGGTAAGTGTACTTTGCAAAGTCATCAAAGGCCATGTTTAAAAAAGTACATCAGATTAGATGTAGAAGGTCCTCAGAGTGTGCCTGTGATCTGTGAGCAACATTTATGATTCACAAGTGTAGGTTTCAACTAAGAGGCCATGACTGCTTATTATAGCTGGACCAACACACCAGGTTTTTTCTTTTTTCGACAGACACGATCTATATCACTATTCAACAGTATCCTTAAATTAAATACTGGCATCCATTGTTGGAAATCTGAAGTTTACAGTGTTAAAATAGCGAGAGCTGATATGTTTAAATATGATATATTTAAATTTATGTTCAGTATATATGAGTAGATAACAAAGATAATTTGATTCCACAGTTACTGACATGTAACTAGGTTTCAATTTTCAGATAACATTGCCTCTGAAAATCATACTGTATTATCTTTCTACTTGTATCAGCCTATAAGGAAATACAATTACACCCAAGGGCGAAATGGTAAGATTTCCAATATGGAGATTCCCAAATGGCTTCATTATGAGTACCCCAGGGGGAATTTACATTTCAATGGGGTAATAATATGTTGTCATATACATGCATTCACATAAATTATGCATTACCCCAGCAAGGGAAGAAATAGCCTCTGAATGATAAAACTACCTAAACACCATGAAAAATACATCTCTGCAGACATATAGTGTGTCTATAGCTTTATATGCAATGTGATGCTCCTTATTTCTGAATAAATGATGATGATGATCAACAATAGGGTTTCATGCAATTACATTATAAGTAATCAGACAATAAATTTAATAGAGTCTTTCCTTAGAACCTTAGATCAAGATATACATGTAGATAGCGCATAGCCTCAATTTTGCAGAAGTGAACATAAAAATGAATCAGAATATACAGACATTCACTTGTGTTAATTACAACATCAGATGTGCTTTTCATCTAGGCCATGCTCTTTATTTTCTACAGGTTTCAAAGCCTTGCTGTGTCTGAGGTTATGAATGTGAAGGTGTGTGTGTGTCTGTTGAAGAAGGCGGACTGGTTAGGCCCGAGGCCCCAGGTCTTTTTGTTAAGTAGAGGGGACGGTAATTAGGAAGGACTTCGTCTGGGGCCAATGGTCTAATTCAGTGGTGCTGTTAACAGCCTCACTAAAGATCAAATGCGGTGCAAACAGATCAAAGTAAGCACTGGACTGGTTTGAAAGGGGAAGCTACAGCCTAAATTAATTAGAGCTTTTATTCTCCACAGTCAGGTGGCTGAGAGGAGACAGGTATGTGAACAGCATGAAGGCAACACCTGGTCAATGTCCAGGGGTGCAGTGTCAATTAAGCTGTAACTGAGGAGTGTGTGTGTGTGTGTGTGTGTGTGTGTGCTCACTTGCACACCTGCCTTTTCCCTTGAATAAGGACACCTGCACCAACCTTTCACCCTCTATGTATGCTTGAAGGATAATTTTATTTTCTTTCACAACTTGGCTCTCATTTTTGTCTTATTCTTATATTGGTTATGGCAATACTGCATTCATATATTGAGTTTTAATTGGTAATCTGATATTTGGGCACCAGGTTCAAAGTAACATCACTAAATTGAAGGGGGATGAAGGAATGAAGTAACAGACGTGTTTGACAATTTAAAAACACAGATAGAGGATAAATCCATAAAAAGGCTTATTTCCATTGTAGTTAAATGTAACATTCAGCATGAGAAGAACAACATAGGACAAATACACGTCAACAAATAGTGAAGTAGCATGGTCTACATGTTCTGGTCTCACTGCATCTGGTTATAAATCACTGAGACTCTGACTACTGTTGAATAACTACATTTCAGAGCCACTTCATGTGCTCCAGTTTCACCATTTTTAAAATTCGTCAGCAAAGCTACGGAATAAAGGAAAAAAATTATTTTTTTAAATTTTTTGGTTAAGTTGTAAAAAGCCAAAAGAATATCAGCACTACTTCAACCATTTTAGTGCAGGAAGAGAAGAATGTCAGGTTAAGTCAAACCAGTAAGTAGGTCTGTAAACTATGCGACATAGTTACAGCAGACAGTTTGGATAATTTGTTTGACTTTTTGTCTTCTAAAACAGAGTTGGTTAGCCTGTCTGACTATCTGTTCATGTGTCTTACCTCACCAGGCTAAAAACTAAGGAAATTAGATCAAAATTGTGACCAAATTTCCAAGTGAATTAAGACAGCCTTAGAGACTGACTAAATGATTTAATGATGAGGTTACACCATTGGTCACCTAATGCCATGTAACTGTGACAAATTTGTGACTTTTCATCAGATTGTACCTATTAAAAAATCTTGCAACATTTGAACAAACCGTAGCTCCATATTTTAGAAGAGAGTCCTGACCTGGTGCAGCACCAGGTCAGGCACGCCCCCAGTGTCTAATTCAACTGATGGGACAGCAGCTGAGCAGCTGACAGAGCCATAAATGAGCCTCTGTCATTCTATCAGAGTGATCATTTTACAAGTAAATACAGCAAAAATCACAGCACAGCCATTGTCTGTAATTTATACGTTTGTCAATTGTGTCAGATGAGCTCAGGATGTAATTAGTGCAGAGCAGCTGATTATGGCTTGGAAGTAACTGCTGGTTAACAAGTAGTCTTAATGGATTGTGTTTTATTTCCATGGTGTGAAGTTGTTTACAGAGGTTCAGCAACAGTTTTCGCCTTCATCCTCAATTTCACACATTAACCACATTTTCCATCGATAATAGGTATTGACCAATGTCTAAAGTGATTTCAACACTATCATTCTTTTTTTTCAACTTTTACTATTCTTTTATGTAATGGACTTAACACAAGCATGACCTAGCATACAGTACATACAGTAAGACAAGCATTATATTAAGCAGAGGGTAATGCATGAGTGCAAGATGGGAATTGATGTAATACTGAAAATGAAGCTTACATAATGTGTGTACAGTTAAGAGAGATTTGAGCATTCTGCATATGGGGCTGATGTTTTACTTTTACAGACAGGAAAATGTATTTGCAACAATAATTTAAAAAAACATAAGAAGGGAGAAAAAAGGATGGTGGATAAATAAGTCTTGCCAGTAGTTACATAAGCAGCTCTTTTTTGTAAAAGTTAAAATGTTGACACTAAACACAACTTCCAGTCCACAACTAGGCCCTGCTCTTGAACATTTCCCACTGATGTCACTCTCGATTGGTTCCCATAGATGATGTCAGTGTTTACTCTGTGTTTACTCGGCTCCTGCCTGAGAGATATCACACCAGGCTACCACGTGGACCGGAGCCTGATGAGTAGATTCTGTAGTCACTGAGCCAGGGCCTCATTTAAGGCTAATCTGTTTGGCCGCAGAAAACAGTGATGACGTCATTGGTAATTTGGCCCCTTGTGTGAAGTATGGTGAGGGGATCTGGCTTTCATCTCTGAATTCCATTCCCAAACCCTTTCGCCGCAAATTTCTGACTCTGTTTCTACAAAATTCCCTCTTGGGATTACTGAAATTCTGTTACTGCTGCAAGAATTCCAGCCTCGTGTCCCCTCTCCTCCCTCAAAACACACTTCTCTTTTCTTGAACGTTCCATGTTGCAGTAAAATGACAAATAATCTATGTGAAGTGACTAATGGCTGACATGCATTATGGAGGCCCATACAGATTAAGCCCAATGCTAAGTGGAATCAGAGGGCTGTTGAGAGATAATTACATGCCAGCCGTACAAACACCATGTTTCTTTGGGATGCAACCAAACTTGCTTTAGTTTTCCTCTTTGAAATTACTTAACCCCTGGCTTGTACCTGAGGGGGGATATACAGTATGTGAAGGCACTGGACTCTTTTTTTTAATATCCACAAGATTATCCCTTAGATTTTGAGTTTGAACAAGTTTCTTTCTTCCCCTTTTATATCAGATACCAGAACCAACAGAGAGCATGACTTTTTGACCATGCATGGAGATAATGAGATCCAATGGAGTTCTGCTACAAATACCACCGAGAACCTCCTGATCTCATTTCTTCTTCTCGCATCTATCACCTCCCTCCCAACTCTGTTCATGGGTGGGAGCATCTTGAACACTGATCTGACATCAACCTCCTTCTGTCACAAACTTCAACTGTTGCATGATGAATTATAAAGCTGATGCAGGCGTAGTCGAACAGTTTTGTGTAAGTAACATCCCCTGGAGTCTTTTGGGTGTAGTGATAGATGGATGGGAGGAGACTGCCGACAGAAGGTGTGTATTTGGTGCCACCTCCAATCTGTCTGCATGAATGATAATTAAACTGAAGAGTTTGGTGTTAATACCCAGACAAAGAGGATGGGCCTGCACTACCTGCAGACACTTTGACTGTGCCGCTCTGATAGCACAGTAAGATGTTTCCTAATCACTTCATGCATGTGCACCCGCTCAGTCTTTATGCTGCGCTGCACTCCAAGGACAAACAGATTGGGCTGAATAAATTACACCATTCATTAACAGCTGCCCAGTTTGGGAACCTGATAAATGACGAGATAGAGTGAGTGGCGTACGGCTGAGCCGAGCTAATTAACAGGTAATTAAGCATTCGCAAGCTGCATCTGAATGGGATTGGGGCTGCGGTTGGTTGGAGTAGTTTGGACAGTGCTCGGGCTGTAGCTCCACAACTCCTGCAGTCAACAGCACACAGTTCAGAGGAGGAGTGGAGGGTTTGTCAGGGGCAGGATAATCATAGCTCCATAGCCCTGTGAACAACTTCAAAGTGGTGTGAGCAGCATGCAGGGTGCATATCAAGTGAATGGGAGCTGCATGGGTGTGTTGTAGAGACCAGCAAAAAGCGCTCAGACAGGAGAAAGAGTTAGGCTGTGTCTGTTTTCTTTACAAGTGTACTTTAATAAGCGATTGGCCTTGTTGCAGAGGAAGTGTTTGCCATGCATAAATAGCGGTTGTTCTTGTTAAAGTAGCTTGTACTGAAGGAAGGGTGATGCTCTGCAGTGTGGGATGGCATTTGCTTTCCCTCTGTCTGCCTCATTTTTTGACTCTTCCCTTTCTCTTTTTCCCCTCTGTTTCTGTTTAAGGTTTGTATTTCTCCATGCAAATGAGAGAAGCCACATTGATTTGGCCTCCAGTTTCATGTTACTATGGCAACAACATAAAACTACAAAGTGCTTAAAGCGCAGCACTTTTATCCCTATGTCCCTCTGATCATCACAGGAAATTAGCATACCGGGAAACAGGAGAGCTCACAGAGGAAAGCAATTGTGCATTTGGAAGGCCGTGCTGGCTGCCTGAACAAAATTTTTTTTCCTTTTTTTATTTGGTGGGGGGAGGACTTGGCGAACGAGTGGGGAAAAACACACTGAAAAAACAAATGATCACGAGGAGAATATAGAGAAGCAGAGGAAGAAAATCATTCTTTTTTGTTGGGAGTTTTTTTTGTTAGGTTTTCATGGCATTGCAGTATCTGTTCACTGCTTGTATCAGTGTCATCCTGTCAAGATATACATTTGCATGTAAACACACAAACTAGTCACATATTCTCAAGTCTCCACCTCTGTCTCTTTCATACAAACATAAAAAACAAACATAGGCGTACATTCTTCCTCATTTCATCAGCAGCAGAGCGCTGCAGGAGAGCGAAGCCGCTTGTTTCCTGCTGGCGATGTAAATGAAGCGAATATCTGCCTGCGTGTGATGTCAACTGTGTGCGTGTAAAGAGTGTATTTGTGTGCGAGAAAGAGGGAGGCTAGAGGGGTGGACACTGGGGCCAGAGCACCAAAGGAGATTTGAAGGCCAACATCAAACACCGCATCAGCTCATTAATGCATGTAGGGGTGACCTGGACCCAGCATGGAACAACACAAACACATCAAAAACTCCTTCCAAAGCCCCCATCTTGACCGTCATCACACCAAGCCATAGGAAGGCTGTGAATTCCGCCCACTAGTCCCATAGATTTGAATTGTTGCCTTGTTTATCATGTCTCAGTGAGCCACAGAGACAGACAAAGGCTACAGATTGAGTTTGGAAGGCATGGCATGTGGCTGACAGAATTAGATTCACACCAACACCAGTGTGTAATGGGTGCACTTTCGCCATGCATGAGAGTGAGTCCAGACTACTTTTCTGAAAAGAAAACAAAAGACAAAAAAATAGCCTTTTCTCACACTGGTATCTGAGCCATTACAATGGTCAGATATCAATATTGTTTTCCAATTTTGTCTGCTGCACGAGGTGGTTAGCCACAGATGAAAAACGTTACGCTTCAAACTGTCTCACTTGCCGAATCTGTCTGCCTGAAGGCTACCCAGCATGCAATTCTGAAACAAAGAGGCCTCTTTTTGATTTCTACACAGCGTGACCTTTTTTGATTGGGTGAGATTGGTTGGCATGGAAATCAATACTGCGTTGTGCATTTGATGCAGCCTTATCTCTTCTCCACACTGTCTGCAGGTAGAGGCAAGGGAGGTTTGTGTATGTGTGTGTGTCTGTGGGTATATGTGCGCTTAACACTAACAGTCTCTCACAGCGTGTGGAACATAACAATAGTTCCTCTTCATGAAGTAAATGACTTTTGTGTGCCAGACAAAAAAGAAAGAAAAACAGTTTGAAATGAGATTGAGCAAACTGGAAAGGGAAGAAAATTCTGTTTAGCTTGTCTGCGATTGTGGAAACATGTACACATATTCAGATAATACAGTGAAACATTTGCTTCTTTATGAGTCATACATTAGTAGGCTGGTTCCATACCTCCAACTCAGCCCCATACATTCCAGATTCCTTCTGCTATTCAAATGTTGTCCATTGTTTGCTGTTTCCACCTGCTGAAGATACAATCGACCAATCCGACGTAATCAACGTAATCTTGACTCTCTTCCATCCATAAACTAACTTAGTAGCTACTAGACTAGCAATAAAATATAGGGTTTATGGGAAATCATTTTGTTAAGACATCAATATTAAATTAACAATAATTTTAACCCATTGTTTTCCAAAAAACACCAGAAAGGCTCTGTTCCAAAGAAAGCTTTTTAGTTATTACTTATTCAGTTATCGTTATAAAGTTACAAATGTCAGTGGGATTTTGAATGAGGTTTTCTTACTTCTGCAGCAGAACCCTGAATCATTGCTTTCACTATGGCGCTTTATTGACTAACATGATCATAATGCCAGGCTGAATAAATTCCATATAAAGTAAAAGAAAATTGCATTTCAGTCTAATTATCATCACTTACACAAGCTGTACCTTTCTAAATCCATCACACTGCATCTCAAACCACACTTGTTTTCAAAATTGTAAAGAAAATGAAGAAAAATAAACAAATGTATATTTGGAGCAAAGATTTTCCTGTGAATCGGTTTTTAGAACCACCATCTGAAGTTCTCAGTTAAAATCCCACAAAGTGAGGACAACGAATGAGTTTTCTTCATCTCTGAAAGTCAGCGCTCCTACATACTGTGCAGTCTTTCATCCGAAGACAAATATAACTTCATAGTGATGTATCGTTTCTTTGTGTTAGGATGCCATTCCAAGATTAAAAACCTCTCAGAAGACGCTCAGTAGGTGATAATAAGCTCAACCTCTCCTCCATGTTCAGTCAATTTCAGCTCAGTTGGGAGCTGAAATTGACTGAGCTCCTTTGGTTGAGCTGAGCAGCATGTGACGAAGAACAATCAAAGGTGATTGGGTACAACTATGTCCTGTTTGGCTGTTCTCTCTGTGGCGCCATGTTTTTGTACTCCCAAATACCCAACTTACAAGCCCCGAGTCGAGCGATTGCACCAAGTCGGTCCAACTGGTGACAAAGCCAAAGGACCCGGAAGGAAATTGAACTTCACTGGAGCTCACCGCTGACTGAATCCTCAATCCCCCAAAAGACAAATACTTCATAGGCTTTCCTTCTTATTGTGTGTGGTCATCAGGAAATTCTAAACCCTGTGACAAACTTTTCCTATGTGAACTGCACCTTCAAGTGCACTGAAGATGTAGAATTGTTCTAGTATATGTTTCAGTCACCATCATGTTCAGTTTTTCCTCAGGGACATCTGCTAGAAAACCATTTAATTAAATGTAATCTACAGTCTTTTAGAAGATTTTTCAAAGATATTTCTTCAAAGGAGCTGAGCTGCAGATAGACTGCTGCCCATTGTTGCAGCTCAAACCTCAGCTGTAATTTTATATAGTAATTTAACAGAATAATATATATCAGTTTGTGGTATTACTAGTCATGCTTTTATGAAAGGATTTCTGCAAATCAGTATCATGATGATCTACTAAAAACATCTATCTACATAAAAAAATATTATATGTAAGGAAAAATTCCATGTTTTGGCAAGCTCTTGCCTGAATCCTGCCTACGAGGCTACTTTAACAGCCTCAACACGCTTTTGTGCATATCAATAGCCGCAGCAACCAGCTGTTTCTCACTGCACACCTCCAAAAGGCGCATCTGAAACCATTTAAATCAAAAGCAGTCACAGTTTCCACAGTGCATTATAGGCATTCCAACATGGCCTTTCACTCCATGCTGCGTAGCCTTGCTCGGCAGGGGAGCACGGTATAAAGTGGGCACACAGCAACACAAATATGCAGCCCACTGCGTGCTCCCCTCAGGAACACTAAAGGAGGGGGAAACAGAGAGAAACAGAGAGAGAGAGAGAGAGAGAGAGAGAGAGAGAGAGAGAGAGAGAGAGAGGGAGAGAGAGGGAGGGAGGGGGGAGAGAAAGAGAGGGGGAAAAGCTGAACAACCTATGAGTTTCTTTGCTCTGGCATCTCGGGTTAAAACCTTTTCCCCGCCTCAGATAAGAACCTTTCTTCTTCTTCGACTGCTTTGTCTCCTGGCCAGATCAGGGGAAAAGAGAGAAGAAAGAGGAGAGCTGTCTTACTGGCACACCCCTGTGGTGGGTGCTCATACGGTGGGAGAACAATTGGCGATGCGCGTCTATGGAGGAGAGCTTCATTCACGACAGAGCGCTGGCCATGTGAAAAGAGATTTTAAAGCTCCATTAAAGGATATTTTTGATAGTAACACTGATTCAAATGACTCCACTGTCATGTCAAATGCTGCTCTTCCTTTTGGGTGCATGGAGAGTCAACACAACGGGGCTGAGGCAGCACCAAACCAAACCAGGACCAAACCACCAAAACCAGAGCTAAACAGTGAGGAAATGTGGGGCTCATTATGGGACTGTGCTGTATATATAATCCACTTTTAAAATAATTTTCATATAGTGCCAAGTCTGCTATTTTCTACATCAGAACACCACAGTGTGTATTATTGTACTTAAACCAAGGTCACTAACCACAGACAAAAAAAGAATTAAGAATCATTAATTTGTAAAAGATATTTGTGCCGTTAGCTGTAGTTTGTCATGAATACAGATTGTTTTTTCGGCTACGTGAAATTGAACGTACACAGTGATTAAAGGGTGGTTTCACTGTTAGATGGAACTCGACACATTCCAGACAATCAGAGACTAGTATTTCCCATAAGCATGCTAATAATGGTGATATTATAGAATTAGTGACAGCTGATAGGACCTGCCGAAGTCAGTACAGGATAAGCATGAAAGCTGCTTCCTTTCGGTTTGGTGCACTGCTTTTTGCTTAGCTACAGTTAGCAGTGGCATTAGTTTAGCAAATCTTTGCAATTTGCCAACCTCAGTGCCTGAACTCAGAGTAACTCACTGGTGCACCCGAATAATTTTTCACATTTCCATGCTTATTTTCACTTGGATATGCCACAGAATTCAACTGTACAGCCTGGCTTTCATTAAGAAGAGCAATGCTGCAACACTCACAGGCTGGTAGCATACAATAAAGACGGGATAGGATTTTGATCGGCTTATTTTATCTGATACTGAGCCAAAAAATGAAATATGCCTGGATCCAATCTTTAGGACTGGCTCAGGTCATATCTAGTACTGATCTAAAGGGCTTTTTCACTAGGGAATCTATCTGCTGTTTCTATCTTTACATTGTCAAATCATGCCTAACATTAAATGTGTACCTTCTGGACTGTATTTTCAAAAATTGTCTACCTCATCCATCATGTTAAATCATTTTAAGTAGAACACTGTCTTTACATCAAGCATGTTGACTTCATTCAGTTCTATTTTACAGGCCATGAAAAAAGAGATTTACTTGAGCATCTCCCAGTTTAAAGTAAAGAAGTGTGTTTGTCCTTTAACTAGCTGAAGATCCTCTCATAAGAAGTTCATTTAAAAAGCTGTGAAATCAACTTGGCTGAATATATGATATAAAGACAAGGCAGTAAAATGTGCTGCCATTGGAATACGGCTAAAAGTAGGTTTTCTGTTTTTTAATGTTTGATCAGAAGATGCCGTAAGGATCGACCCAAACATTTAAAATGGCAACTGTAAAGATTTCAGTCCTGGTAGTTTTTAGAAATTGTCCAGAATTGTGAGTGAATGATTAGTGTCTGGGACGTGTGGTCTCTTCTTGTTTCTCCTGTCGGCCCAGCATCTCTGCTTATTTCTGCATGATCCAAGAAGTTTCGGTGTTAGCCTTCTCCAGTTTTAAGAGAATATCCAGCCATTTCAGATTATCATGTATGAGGTCAAATAGCGGTTTTGACAGAGTGCTCTCTGCTACGACAAAGAGATGGAATGAAGTCATTTAATGTTTGGCCAGTTGTATTGTTTTAATTTGAAGCTGGAGCAGTGGGAAATGTTTGTTTTTTTGGTAAGCATTTTTTCCAGGTTTCTGGCCACACACCCAGTCCATAATACTGCAAATACATAAATACTGGAATATTTTAGCACCAAAGCCTCTATAGCCATTGTTTTCCTCATTCTGTGATAGATAGTAACTTAACAGACATTAATTTAAATGGTGATTTGACGTTACCACATCAAAACCATTTTGTCATGGCCACAGAGAATATATATTCTATATAATAATATGCTATATTCCAATGCTTATATTTATATTTTTTTTTATTTATATATATTAATAAACAGTGAATATCTTCTATGTTACTCTGTTACTGAAGCTAAGAGACATGTTATCTGAGGAATGGGACAGCCGTGGACACTAAATGAGCGCGGCCACAGATTGAGAGGTCATCCTCGCCTTTAACCCCAAACAACTGTATTACCTCTCCGGGCCCTTTGGCCAAGTTTAGGACACCAGATGACTCCAGTTGTTGCCTCCCCCAGGGTGAAGGCATCCCATCCTTACCCGGTGGTCCGCAGTCATCTCATCTTTCATAGAACATAAGAGGCAGGAAGTATCCACGGGGATCAACAGATGCAGGGGAAAGCCACAAAATGGCTTCCTCCTGAGAGGGCCATGTGGCTTCTCCAACTGTAAACCGTTGGGCCTCAAAACAACATACAGCACACAACACAACAGCATTTTCTCTGACACTATGCGATTATGCCTCGATCGATGTATTGGAGAAAATCAGGTGACACGGACTCAATGACAATACGGCAGTAAAGACGAAACAAAAAAAATCCAAGGAACGGAATCGGTCTCAGTGGTTTTGATATTGTGTCTAGAAAAGTTAGATTGCTTATTCTGACAGACACAACTTTTTTCCTGTAAAGTCAGAGAAATTATTTTGGAGTAAGGTTGTCGGAGAGAGAGAAACCTGCTGAACACCCGAGCAAATAAATAAAGTAAATAAATCGGCGGATAATGCGAGGCAATTGTAGGGGTGTGCATAATCAGGGATTTGGAGGCCGCTCACTCCGCTGCTCATCTTCTGACTACAAAACCAGGCCCTGCCACCCCTCCACCCCCACTTTCTCTCTCGCCCTCTCTCTCTCCAGCCAGCGATAATCTGTTCCAGTACACTTGCCATGAAATGAGCGATGCAGGACTCGTAATGCACTGGACAGGCAAAGCCTAACAGATAACATAAGCCTTCGCTGCCCCCCCCCACACTCCTCCCAAATCGCCCGCCTCACCATTACCAGCCCTCATCCCCTTCCACTGGTAAATCAAGGCCCTTCAGCTGTAAACAAGAGGGAGAAGATTTGGTTCATTACAAGGGGAGTTGTTTTCTCTCCCCGGCTCTTCATCCGACACATAATATCTGTGGCGAGCTGTCTCGTCGCTTTACGCTTGCGTCATATTTCATCTTGACTCTCGTGACCTTCGCTGTCAGGCAAACAGTGAGAGGCGGTTGTTGTGGGTTTTGTTCTCCTCTCCTGTTTATAGTTGTGATTGTCATTTGGCTAATGTATGCGTGCACATATACACGTGGGCCTCGAAGCGAAAAGCCTTGCAGAGCTGACAGTGGTAGTCTGTAGTCTCACGGGGTGGAAGAAAGAAGCTGGTTTTGATGGTGATGAATATATAATTTTTGTATTATTTTTCACTTTTCGTCTTTTTTTCTCTGCTCAAGCTGTCTGCCTTTTAGTCCGCTCTCTTTCCTCTACCTCCTTTGATCTGGCTTTGGTTTGAATGTCATACCATCTGGATGAGTTCACTATGGATGAATCCTGCTCCACAAATGCTTAAATAAAGGCATTTTCCCACAAATTCCATATGTTCAAGTGCTTTACTTTAAACCACGTACATTTCACTCCCACTTACTTACTATGATAACCAGTGCAGTCTTATCTCTAACAGGAAAAACTGTATCTAAAGAAAGCAAACCAGATGCTCTGTTCGACACAGCAGCTTAATATGTTGGACTTGCAGCTTGCACTTTAATATTGCACAGAACTATTTATTGTTACATTATATGAGGCAAGAAACACTGATACGAAAGGATCTCCACAACGCCTGTTGGATTTATTGTGCAGTTAAAACTGTCACCCTGATCCTAAAGTATGCACTCCTCCAAAGAAAACAATCCAAGCCCTACAGCATTTCATTTGGAATCTGCAAATGCAGATCAAAACATTTATGAGGGCAAGAAGCGCATTCATCTCTGTGAGCGGCAATTCTGCTGTCGATGGGGACCTCCCTGGCAGCATGTTTGACAGCGAACAGCCCCGGCTGTGATCGATAGACTCCCGGCCCCTGTCTTCCTGAGTGCCTTGTGGTTTTGGAGTTTCAGAAAGTCCGCCACGAAGCGGGGCCCTCCCATCTCGTCTGAACCAAACATTGTCCGGGTGGCTCCTGCTCCCATGCTCCTTGCTCGGTGGAATGCCGGCACGCTGAGGATAACAGGGTTTCCTAAGATCCGACCGGGACCTCTCTAATTTGGGCATCCACTCCTGCCACTTCCCCTGACCAGAAACCATTTTAAATTGGTGGCCACGTAGGAGCTGGCATTCCCCTTTTCCTACTTTTTTTAATGGTTTGTTCACTTCTGTCTCCTTCCACCTCTGTCTTGGCTAAAGCTAGAAAGCAAATTTACTTCCTCTCTCTCTATTATTGTCCATCATATTAAATTGGGAGATTCATGTGCAAACACAATACCAATGCTGCTGCCACAATGCCACTCCATGCACACACAGACACTATCAGTAACAGTCACAGTACGGCAGCAGCAGCAGTGTGTGTGCACTCTCCCAGCTGTGTGTATGTGTGTGTGTGTGTGTGTGTGTGTGTGCGCACGTATGCACACGCATGCAGGTTGTTCCTGCCAGCGAGCGCTAAGAGAGTGACAGACCACCCACCTGCTCTGGCTCTTCCTATTGATGTCAGTTTGGCGTCAGTGGGAGGGCAGCTAATGGGATTTCACTATCAGCACCTCAGTGTAGCCACCATGTCAGCTCCCCCTCCTCCGTAGCGCTACGCACAGTCAGGCGAGGTAAAACTGCTCGCTTTGGATTGCTAAAGACCGACTGTGAAATGTTCAACACAGCATAATGCAGGTTTCAGAACAGACGCTGCACGGTGACTCACAGGAAATGGCGGCACCGGGTGCCCAGAAATAAACCAACTTGTAAGTGAACCGTCCACCTTATCATACCACAACCTGCCCGGCAGCAGAGGGCATTACCAAATAATATGATTCAATGAACGTGGTTACTTTTTCAGAAATGAGTAGTGTAAGGGACTACAGTTTAAAACTAGAGTTTCAAACTACACAGGCTGGCACAGGGATTGGAGAGGTAGTGCAGTATCTAACAAAAGGGACGAAATGCATGATTACCCATCAATAACTGAGAAGATTATCTTATTTTCATGTTGTATGGTCTTAGCTGCTGGTTAGTTCGCACAAAGTTGGTGCGTCAGCCTTCACTTGAGGATGGGGCTTCCCTGGCATCACAGTGTGAGTTTTGCTGGGGGTGGGCTGAGTAACAAAATCAGAAAAATAATGTAATTACCTTGAGTTCCAGATTACAAGTAACCTGCCTAAGGCTGCTGTTTGGTAACCCTGGCAAAATATCATTTCTCACACTATTTTTTTTGTCAAACTGCGGTTTAGCTGAACATTCTGGAAACCCGCAGTCTACAATTACAGAGTTGAAGCAGAGACGGTTGACATTATCATGTGTACAAATAGTGAAGTATATGATTGTAAAGCTGCCACAGTCTTTTATTGTTTCACTGTCGCATCCACAAAAATCCACAGGCTGAAGTTTTGTGAATGGAGACTAATCAGTTCAATGTGTAGAGAAGAGTGTAGGATCTGAGCGAGCTCGGAAGAAAAGAGTACCTCATTACTGTGTCTAGTCACTATTCCTTCACCTGGCGCTGTCATAACAACACTGCAGTTTTCAAGCCTCGCCTCACTCTCTTTCTCTCTGTGTCTCACTTTGTGCTTTTCATTTTCAGCCTTCCATGGCACTCTCTTTCCTTGTCTTTCAAAGTTTACAACTACTGCCTGAAAGTTCACACTTTTAGTTTGGTGGCAGCATTGCACATTTTTTTTCCTTTTCCATTTTTCTTTTTTTTTCTTCCTTTCTTCCCTGTGTGTTGCTCCACATCAGAGATCCAGAGAGGGGCCTTTTGTGTCTGACTTTGCCCCAAAGGCAGTCGTCTTGCAAGGCAGATTAATAATTACAGAGTACACAACATTGGGGAAAACAATTTCAACATCTTTGATGTCAAACATGAGAGAAACCAAAATTACAAAGAAAAAAAGGATGACGAGGAAAGGTCTTGAAAGATGGTCTTCTTTCTCTCTGCCTCTCTCTTGGCAGTATTTCCTGTTATTGTTGCTTTCTACTGTTTCGCAGTGCATTAAAAACATTAAGGAGGACTTAAAAGCGAGAGGCGTCTGCCCCCGGAGTGCCACATTTGAGAAGTGTCATGCCAACTATTCTTTGTGACACTGTCACTGAAGATGAGAAGGAGCTATATATAATGTTTTGGAGGATTTGGTCCATGTGTTTACATGTTTACACACATACACATCAGTAAGCTCATGAGATGTTTGTTTGGTTTGTGTAGTGTAAGGACAGAGCTGTTGTGGCCCAGAGTGGGCTGTAATTGAAAGGTTGAGGGAGCTCTTTCCTTTACTGCACAATGAAACTGTATCACTAAAAAAAGCCATGGATCATTGGAATGATAATTTACAGTCTCATCTGTCTTTTACTTTACAGAACCCATCATTTTTCAATCTTGTAAAATAAAGAGGGATTAGCCTTGCCCAAACCTCTAAATACAAATTCTTACTACCTCCTTTATATATTATATTTAATAATAATAGTGAATGAATATGAATAAATCATAAACAAATGGAAAACAATCACAATTTAAACATGTTTCCAGTCCTGGTTAAGCTAAAGAAAACCACATGTTTTCAAAGTCTGATAGCAAGCTACAAGATACTTACAATTTAATTTAATCTTATTGTGGTGTAATTTTTTTACAGGCACAAACACTAATGATTGCTATTAGTAAAATTTTTTTAAAAGAATACATATTACAACACACCGCAAACCATAAAGAACGACCAAATAGTTTAATTACACCACTCTAAAACAGTTTAAACAACAAATGAACAATATAAGATTCATTAAACTTTAATTTTTTACAGGAATGTTGTATTAGATTAGATGAGAAATGAGATGACAGATGAGAAAAACGAGTACAGACCCATGTAAGATTGACTGATTCTGGTCAGGGTTTTATAATCCTACCCGGTGCCAAATGTGCATGATCTTTTTTTTTACTCCCCCTCATAATGAGTACAGCCCCAGTAACATACTGTTTTAGCTTTTTAGCTGGGGCCACTGTGAATACAAGGTTGGGGTTTCCCTCGACAGGAAAAGTTGTGAATGAGTTAACTAAGTTAAGTAAGTAAACTAAAAGTTAAGTAAATACAGCTGTTCTTTAACTTGAAATAAGGATTTTGCAGGCTGGAGGAAGTGACTGCTGGTTAACATGTCATCTTCATGGGCAGTGTTTTCATACTTTATTGTCTGGCAAAAGAGAGTCTGTATTAAAATACTGTATCTTTGTGCACCAAGAGAGAGAGTCCACACAGTTTGTTCCATATACATTTCAAGATGTTAATTATCATAAACCAAAACCCATTCACAGCAGTCAAACCATTTAATGGATATCTGAAAGTGAGACTGAAGGCATGACATTGACATTAGCAGTATTCAACCTGCTCCACTCTTAGCTTCTCCACTGCTGACATCCTGGATATACAGCAGTGAATGTGACAGGTGTCAGTATGAAAAGACTTCTGTTTTTCCTAAAAAAAAAAAAAAAAAAGCTTGGAAGTGCTACACTGTGTGCTTCAACTGTGACAACAGGAACTGCGGCATCAACGCTGAAAAGACACAGAGGTGAAACCACATTGCACTTGAATCATGACGGCAAGCTCCTTGTTCGACGGATGTTGACTCGTCATTGCCGGCGTACGCTGTTTGCCGTAAACACAACAGTCACCCGGAGTGGCTGTGACAGTTTTGGTGTGCCTTCTGTTTATTTACAATATCTGTTGGCATTTGTGAAAACAACAATATAAATGTGAACATCCTGTCATACGGAGGCCATCTGATTGTCATCTGTCGCCGAGGTGAATGGGTTCATCACTGGCTTGAAGCTGCTAAACACAGGCTGTGTGTTTGTAGAGTTGATGCTCAGTCAGTACATGTGATACTACCTGTTATTACTCATGCCTCCTTTTTTTCTCAGTTTCTGCCTATTGTCATCCGTTCCACATATGAAGACATCACAGCTGTCAAGTTTTGTCAAGGAAAACAAGTTTCCTTCCTTCCAAGGTTAAAGCTGCACAAAATGTGTCACATTAAAACCACCTGTCTAATATTGTGTAGATCCCCCTCGTGCTGCCAAAAAACTTCTGACCTGTTGAGGCATGGGCTCCACAAGACCTCTGAAGGTCCTGTTTTATCAGGCACCAAGACATTAGCATCAGATCTTTTAAGTCCAGCAAATTGTGAGGTGGGGCCTCTATTGATCAGACTTGTTTTATTATGAAACACAGGTGCTTGATCAGACTGAGATCTGGGGAATTTGAAATTGACTGGAATCATCTGGATGTTCCTTTGTCACTTTTAATGGTGAGAATGTCAGTGTTGTCTTGCAGCTTGTTATGCTCCTTAATACATCTAATTATTTAGTTTAACTTGAAATGTTAACTTAAGGCAACTACAATGTAACTGTAACAGGTCATAATGTCATCAGTTTTTAAAATGATGGTATCAGTTTGAGCAGAAGTTTTTCACATGCTGGGAATTGAGGTGACGGATGCACCTTGACCACAACTTTTTCTCCGCTTTGGTGGTTAGTAACATTACTGTCTGTAAGTGGGGACTGCTTCATTCCTTATATACTTTAAATTCACAGGTGCAATACACACCTGCAGCTCTTCATCAACCCAGCTCTGGCTGCATCTTATTTTTCCTTTGCACTGTTCCATCTGCACCCAAAGTGCCAGAACAAAAGAACAAAATCTGTCCATTTACTGCAGTGGGACTTAAAACAGGTCATGAACCTTGGTGTTAAATGCAACACTGTCCACACTGGCTTCACATTAAATGTGTTCCAGTGATTTGATGATAAGTTGATCTTAATGTGGACATCTGCAGAAAGTGTTTAAATTGCAGGTTGATGGGTGCAAGGAAAACCAAAACAATAAAGTTGCAGGCTGTAAAACCAAAAAAATTGCAAAAAAAAGAAAAGGAAAAGACACTAAAATATTCCATAGTGCTGAGGGGAACTGCAGACAACCAGAAATTATACCATTTACATTACATTGCCATTTTGCCATTGTTAATAACAACATTGTAAACATGACACATTCTTTTATTCACATGTGGAAGAGGAAAGTAACTTCAGGAATAAAAACTCAAACCAACCACCACGTGCATACTGTGATGGCACCCATGGTCAGAGAGCTGACATTAGGTAGCGGTGTTGATGGGAAGCGAGCGGGTTTACGGGCTCTGTGGGCAGCTGTTCACTCAGCAGGTAGGAGAAGCAACGTGACCACATGGAGCAGGTGTGTGTGTGCGGGGCAGCGAGGGAGCTGACGAGCAGCAGCAGGTGGGGATGAGGAAGTTCCGGGCTTTAACTGTGAAGGCGCGGCCCAACACAGAAAGGTCAGTTTTAACACCGTGACCTCTCACACCTTGACGACTCTTGTCCTTTCATGGACTCATGACAAATCAAGGTTCAAAGCGAATATGTATTTATCCTCATTATCCTGCTGCTAGTCACTCTTCACACATCAGTACTGTGTACATAAATCTATTCTTTCCAAGTTATGTCTCACTTTACCCCTCAGTATTCTGAATTCATATAAAGACATCCAGTCATGATTATTATATATCTAAATATGTTCTTTGAACTAGCTTCTAATCAAAGTTTTTTTGCACACATTTGCCTAAATTTCTATGAATTTATATTTAATAAAAAAAACACAATAGTTGGTTTTGAAATGTATAATTTGTATGTTGTATTGGCTCTCAAACTCACTAATGTGATTTCACATCATCCTGCAGGACTATCTGTTTTCAGTTTCTTTCTTTCTTTTTTAACTTTATTTTCTAAGTGCATATGTATATATGGAAAAATCCACTTGTTAAAATTGACATAAACAAGTTGACTTCCAGTGGTTTGGTTTAGATATAATGGCGACAACTGGAAATGTGGCAGCAGCATTAGTCACACTCTGAAGCTGCCTCACACTGCTCTGAAGATCAAACTGAGTCTCCACTGATTGACTGCGAGCCTAAAATCCACTTCCAAAGACACAGGCTTTTGATTGCGAAATTCCTGGTTTTCCCTGTAACGGCTGACAAAGACATTCTGCAAAAGTCCCACGGAGATCTCAGGGTTGGGGGAGGGCATCCATCCAGTGTGATCCATAAAAACATTGCTGTACCTGACGAAAACCCTTCCTTCAACCTGGGATTCTGATGGTAAGGACTAAAAAGTCTTAATCAGTGTTCCTTGTGAAAAAAAGTGTGAAGAAGTAGAAAAGAAAAAAAGGGGGGAGCTATAACACTGAAACAAACAACAGGGATGCAGCTGCATTCAATTTCCTGCAGCATGCTGTTTCTATCACAAGGTCTTTTCAGATGCACCAATTGAGCTGAGGTTGGGAATGGCCATGAATCTAAACCAGTCTTTCCCTCTGTGCACTTGGCTTAATGAGGGCTACATGTTGGAATGTCGGGTCTCACCCCACACCTTCTCTCCATGTGCTTTTTTGGAATGATAAGGAAGAAACAATGCATTCCTGAAATCACTTTCCATCCCTTGCGGCCAGCTTGTGCACGTCATACACAACCTAATCTCAGTCATTACCAAAATCATAAACAGTTTTAATTTTTTCCACCAGAGCTGATGATGTAGCATGGTACCCCCGGGGACCAATCTTTAAACTGTGCAAATATAAAAGAAATTCCTACTGACATGTCGACCTTCCCAAATCAGTTCCCGATCATGTGTGCACATCTTCCACGCTGTTACTGCCATGACAAAAAAAAAGTGGCACAGTGAATTTTCCATCCTTAAGTTTTCTGAAATATCTTCCATCTGGATGCAAAGAGGGATTGTTTTTGTATGGCCAGATGCAATTGCAAACATCTCAGCGTAATTATTTCAAAAAGCATCCTGTTTTGAATAACATTGTGCTATGAGGAGAACTGTGTGCTGGTAAACAACAACATGCTCCTCACATGGCCCTGCTTTTCCTATTAGTAGCCTTTATATCAAGTCCAGAACCTGTTTTTCATAAGATCCTGAGGAACACGTCGTTCGGCTCTTGATGAAATAAGAATATCAGCAGTTACGAAGGCTGTTGAGAGCATTTTTGTACATCCAATGTCCCTGGACCTCATTAGCTGGTGTCCTTATTAGGAGTCTCCTTGCTATCCCCTGGAGAAGCCTGGTGAGAGTCTTCCAGTGTCCCCCCCCACGTCTCCCGCTCATTCCCTGTGTTTCTCTCTTACTTGACATGCCCTTTGAACTTCCTTCAGTCTTCAGTCCCACATCAAAGCTCTGACAGAGGCTTCCTCTTTCCTCTTCTCAAGGTGAAGAGCTGGCTACATGTGCATGTGTGCATATATGTAAAACTAAGATGGCAAAAACATGAATTCAGATGCTGTTATTATCAATTATTACTTTCCTCATAAATCATGCAGGTGTTTTCTCCATTAGACATTTATCACTGTATAACGCTTGTTATACTTTTTCAAACCACATTTAGAAAAATCTAAGTGTCATCATTACGTGACATATGTTAACTATACTTTCTACTTCATGTTGTGTTAAGGTTCCCAGAGAGATAACAGCGGTAACACTGATGTAAAGTAACAGATAGGCGGGAAGTTGCCACGAATGGGTGACTGACAAAACATTGGGGGTTCGTGTCACAGTCACCATTGGTTTTTTAAAATTTGTTTTAAACATGACCACAATCATTCCCTAACCTTGAGCAACTTTAACGTGTTTATTGTCGTAACCATGACAAAAAGGGTCCCCTAACCCTAAGACAACCTCATGTTTTTATTGGACTGTAACCCACAGAAGACAATCCACAAATGTGTACCATGCTCCACAAATATTTGTGGATCCACTTTTACATTTAAACAACTGTTTAAGTCCAATAAAATCTTTCATGTAACCTTAAAAAAGTACTTATTTTAGCCCACATCATGATCTAATCAAATCAGTTTTGGTGCCTAAACCTGACCAAACGTTGGAATGCACAGACCAATGATGTCATCCTGCTGATCATCAGATCAGTAAATGCTTGTATATGTCATTCTGGATGATATGGCAATGTATGTATTATGTCATTTAATTTGGAGGACTCATGGGTCGGTGATACAGTGAATAAAGTAAAGCCAACGTCAACAAAGAAAGATATCTATACAGATTTGGACCTCACACATAATCCAGGGCCTAGTCCAAGCCACTATTTATACTCTGCGACTGATTCTTAAATGAGTTGCTTAGCATTATTTAAATGTCACATTTCTCATCCACAGAAACATGCTTCAGGCATCGAGGGGCTTGAGTTGACATTTTGAAAGGCACGTACCATTTGACAGTCATTATTTTGGACTTATTTTTTCTTTAAAGATACAGGCAGCCTACCCTCCTCTGATTTGGTTTCTTTAATTTTTTGATTATTTATTCATTTTCTTTTGTTTAAAATATATTTATGAGATCTGACAGCTGAAAATAACATTTGAGGAAAATATACAAAATGAAATTTTAAAAAATGAAATACTGTATAAGGCATTTTGCACTGAATGCTAAAGATCTCCAAGTATTTACAGCAACAATCAAACATTTGATGTTTGTATGTGACTGGACTGGTAACAGCCTGAGACACAGGCCTATCTCAAGGTGGTATGCATATTCACAGGGCCTTGTATAAATAAGTCAAATATGATTTTCAAAAAGAGCTGTTTTGCACATATTTTGTGTTTTCAATTCACTGCTAACATCCGCTTTTCCGACATGTGGAAAACAAGTGGCTTATGCAACAGTGTGCCTGTGTCTGCAGTTGTACTTGTGAGGCTGAAATGCCAGCCTCATGTCAGTGCAGCAGAAATAGGTCAAGCCTAGCACACATAGACAGATACTCACATGCACACAGATAGATGAATTACTCATTCTCTTTCATGGCCTTTGTAGATGGAGGAAGCGGATGCCGATGCAAAAGATCAAAACCCCTGTGTGCGAGAAACAAGTGTCCTCCTCCCAGCAGCTGAGCAGCAGAGGAAGAGTCGCTCAACAGGTTTGTGTCACTTCTCGACTTCTCGTCTGCAGCTTTTCACCGTGTGGCCTTGGCTGCTCTGTCCTGCCAGGTATCTGTTTTTGGGCCCTTTCTTTGTGAGAACGTCTGTGCTATCTGCGTATCAGTCCAAAGCTGCTTTTCCTCTTCCTGTGTCTGTGGAAAACACAATCAAAGAGAAAAATCAATGTATCCTCAAGCAATGAAAAAGTCAATAGCTTTCATAGAGCCTATATTTAGTGTGCAGTGATGTTGAGATTCTCAGTTGTGTCTGGCTGCAATTCGTGAGATAGAGCCATTTTTCCACATTCCCACATTCATTTATTCATCATTCATTATTTGCTGTTTTTTGTGAATCATAACTTTGTAAATGCTTCTCATACAGTGCAGCCACAACATACAGGCAACAGCTTTTAGTACACATAAACATACAGGTTATATTTTCCCATCTAACTCGGGCATGTGTATGTAAAGATCTGGATGTGTTCATGTGTGGGGAGATAGTGGTGGAGTTGGGTTGCTGGTGGTCATGTGACAGTATCAATTTTCTGAGAAAATTGAGCACTTGGATCATTTATTATCTTCTGAATTTGCCCCAGTTTATTTCTACTTTAATTATATGAGCTATATTACAACCTGGATTTATCTAATATTAGTATCACCTAATCTTGATTAATAATCTTACCTCATTTCACTCTGTGAGTGAAATATATCATGTCTATGAGTCTGTGTAATATATGCACAGAACGGTTGTATTGTTTGGGAGTAAATGGTTTCGTTTGAAGGAAGAACACCTTATTAAAATCCTATCTGAAGCATAATCTCAGTGCATGTGTGGTAAAACATGTATACAATGCAGTGCTCCCATCCTCCCTGGATTAAATGCATTAGCCAATCACCATCAGAGAACTGCAGCAGGAGGGAGACCCTAGCAACAGCTAGATACCTGTTAGCCAAATTGAGCGGTTGGCATTTATTCCAAGCTGCAGATTTTTCACTGCACCATGATCCTGCTGCAGCCACACAGAGAAAAATCATTGAGAACATTTTAAATAAAGAAGTCCCTTTGGTGGAAATGGGTACAGGGATGGTAACCTCCTTCTGATCCAAAGATATTTTATAATTTTGTAGTAGTTTTAGTGATTCTTCCATTCACAAAATGAATTGTAATAATTCTGAAATTATTATGTCAGTATTATTGTAGGAGTTCTAAGAAAATTGTAAAATTTAGGCACTGTTTTAGATTTAAAGAGATGTTACTTGGGTAGAAATGTACTCAGGTAGAAGTAAGTCAGTTAATTGTAACAAAGTAAGATATTTGAGTCAACAAAGACTTGAAGTAAGAAGTAAGAGTGAAATTGCTATCTTTTATTAAAATACTCCAACAAGTACACAAAAAACACACTTTTTACGGTAGTAGCATTAAATGTAATGCCACTTTTTCTGCTTTCTATATCATCTGTGATTGACAACTATCTTATTTGGCTTAAGGAAATGAATAATAATCATAATGAAATATGATTAGGGCATGGTGACTAAAACTCTTTGTTAAGGTTAGGAAAAGGTCATCTCCACGGTTAATTAAAAAGCAAGCCTTAACTCAAATACATGTGATGAGGCACAAGCTTCTGCCTTGCTACATAAAGGGCACAATACCTCCTACACATGAATCTCATTGCAGGGATACTGGGCTTAAAGTCATATGATGTATGATACAGGAAAAGATAACAATCAGTCATAGCATCAGTATCAGTATCAGTCATAACATCAGTCACATGTTGAACAGCATTTCACATGTGATGAAGTCACATACAGACACATGTGGATCTTAAACACTGATGTTTTCATGAGTGAAAATGTGAATTTCTCTTTGGTCTTTTCTTTGCCACATAAGAAAAAGAATAACAGTTTTTACAGCTGAATGTGCAGGCCATCCCACCCTTCACTGCTTCATCCTAATATAGTTCCAAGCTGCAGTCATTTGTGGTCCTTCTCTGCTAATAGCATCCCCTTAAATGAGCTCCCATTTCCTCATCTCATCTGAGCCCAGCATGACCCACAGATAGGCCCTTGTAAATTCTCCCCCCATCTGGCTCCTTTTAAGTCTATGTCAGACTGTCCATAATCGCTCTGTCAAAATGGCATCCCGTCACCACCGCTTGTTATGAGGTAGCGCAGAGCACAAGGCTGAGACATACCAGAGTTGGAGCAGTCTAGCAAGCCTGCCAGCCCCCTTCATGTAACATGAGGAAATGAGTTTGTGTCAGGACTATTTTGGAGTTGCTTTGATGTCTTATTTTACCCCTTTTGCCTCCAGGGGGACAGCACAGAAGGGGGGGGTCGTAGTGCTACAATGTGGGGGAAATCTGCAGAAATGCCCTGATAACCCAAAAGGCACTGTGCTCATGATCTTGTGCCTGGGTGGTCAAAGCACACAGTAGTGCATCACCAGTCAGATCTGATATGTATGTCACTGTGTCACATACTGCATCAAAATGTTGGTGTAGTAGGAGTTCATCTTTTGATGTTAGCTCTGCTGCTCATGTCTCAGCCTGCATGCATAAACATGTCCTTAGGAGAACGTTTTATTTTCCTGAGGCCTTTATTAGGTTCTATTTTATTTATGTGTTGTCAGTTTATAAGTCACCTATAGTTCTTTTATAGCTCTAAGACTAAGACTTGAGTGGTGTGTTAAGACATGTAGTTGTTCAAGAAAAACTACACCTAAGGAGAAAAGATTTAAGTTTTCCTTACAAAGTCATTGCTCATATGTATTCTCTGTTTTATCTGACAGCTGTTGCACGAACATGCGAACTGAGAAACACAAGACATGAAAAAACAGACATATCACAACCGCACTTCTGAAAAAGACATATTTTGATTATCACATTGTATAAATTCATAGATCAATAGTCAGCAGAGGGTCTGTCGATATGAGAGCCAGGAGCAATGGACTCCTCAGTGGAGAGAAGGGGGAGGGGATTATATCTCGAAACAATGATTTTTATTCGCTCACAGGCAAACACAAATATGTACACACACAAGGGACTACCTTGCAATTGCTGCAAACACTAGGGCAAAGTGAATTCAAAAGTAATAAGCCCATAAGTGGTCAGTCAGCAGCACCTTGACTTTGACCAGAGGTTTTGAGGTCAGTGAGGGGCCCATCTCATCTCACAACCCCCCATTCACTTCAGTAGAATCAGCAGTAACAGCAGTGCAGAACTGCAGAACAATAATGTCAACACAACCTGAATTCACACATGCGCACATGCACACACACATACACAGCCACATGTACATATTGAGTCTTTGGTGAAGATGGTGGACGCTTCCCACCTCCCGCTGCGTCTGGAGCGATGTTCCTTGAGTGGGGACAGCGAGAGGGGCATCCTGCAGCGCTGTTTGAGCGTCCTTGCCAGCGTCAGACAACTTCACTATCCCAGCCCTAGCAGGGGGTGATAATCACATCAAGCTCTTCTGACAAGAGGCATTGAATTCAGCTTCGGTCCCCTTAAGAGTCTGGCATCCAGCAGTCTCTCCTGAACATGCTGCTGACGTTACAATGAGAAGGTTTGTGTTTTCATTTTTTCACTCTGTCGCATCACGCTTTTTTTTTTTTTTTTTGCGGCTTCCTCTGAAGTGTATTTAGGAACGATTTGGGAATCCATGTCAACGGGGCGAAAAACTGAATTGGCACAATCGAGTGTTACCGCCATTGCCCTGTGGGAAGTGTTATTGTATTGGTGCCTTCTGTTTGTCATGGTGAATTCCACATAATAAGTAGTTTTTGTTAGTCAGTCCTGAGGACTATTTTTGTAAAGTTTTATGGGAAATTTATCGCTTTTTTATGTATATTATGTGGAAGTTCCACAGATAATATCCGCCGATAGTTACAATTGAAATCACACACAGAACTGACATTGACTTTACACAAAGAATAACAGGCTAAGGACTGACACAGGTTTACGCTCAAGGTCTAACCCATGCTGGGCGGTGGTCGGAAAGAAAGGGATGCTATCACTTTAAGAGATCCATGTATTCTCCGAAACCATGCTCGATCAATTTTTGACGGGTCCTCTGGTTAGCAGCCGTATTATGATTTTTTTTTCAGCTGTCAGCTTTTGTTTTTCCATACTCATGCTTTCATGTTATGGTTTTGTTCTTGGATCTGCTGCACATGTTGACTGGTATCTTGTAGCGCACTCTGCCCTTCCAAGGCATTGTGAAAGGCGTTGTTTATGTTCTGTGAATACCAAATGCTTATTTCATATGGCTGTTTTTCAAAAAATGCTGTCTACTCATCAAGACTTAAAATAACAAGGACAAGGCAGGGGCATCCTTTTTTTCTTCTGAAACCAACCAAAACAGATGAGAAACACCCTGGACTCTTTTAATCAGTTTTGTGGGCCCGCAGGGCTCCTCTGCTACCCAGGGAGCCTGGCTTCCAGCAGCTTTGCCCCATTCATCACCTGCTTTCAATGGCCACCACCAAGCCGCCTCCAGCTAGAAGGCCAGGTAGGGTGCCGGGTGGTGGACAATGTTTGGGGGATTAGTAATCAAAGGAGTGTGGAGGCTAGGGCCCTCCGTCCCGGCCTGCCATTCACTCCTAGCAGGGGAGGAGAGCTCCAGCAGCGGCCAAGGTCATCATCTCCAGCTCGGCAGGAGGTAACTGGGAAAGAACCCTGGGAACCAGCCGCCTGCTCTGTGCTAATCGCAGGCTAGCAGGCTAGCAGCACAGCAGGTGTCTCACCCGCCAAACATTCATCTGTTTGTGTGTCGGATGGCATGGCTGACAACAAGATAATGCCTTGCTTTTACTTTCTTCTCACTTTCGCCTGCTTTTCTCTTTTCTTTCCGTCTTTTGTCGGCCTCTTTTGCTATTTTCCAGCCTGATTTTCTGGGATTTTCTTTCTTTGAGCTAAACTGTATGCTGACTTACCAGAACATTAAACTGGTACAATAGTCCTTTTAGTTTTTAGTCTAGCATAAGCCGTCCACAAATTTTCATGGGAAGGCTGTTGGTTAGTGTACATTGACAAAGGATAGAATGTGAAATGTCTCCCTCAAAAGTTTTCTCAAGTCACCATGGTTTCAAACAAACCTGCTTCACTTTGTAATTTAAATTTTTTTGGGAATATGATTATTTCACATCTGAAGAGCAAAATCTTTTTGTTATAGTTAGAGTTGCCTCTTTGGATTTGCTGTCGCCATTCTGAATCGCATGTGATGGAATAGCGATTACGATCATCGTTTTAAGCTGATTTGGCATCCTGTGGTGCGAGACATTGGGTTGAGAAACCCTGATGAGAAGGCTGATTTCGTACTCAAAGACTGTGGCGGAGTTACCCATACGTTTTACAAGATCGTAAACTGGACAGATTAGCTTAGCCCGCTAGCTCTGAGAAAGGGGAAGCGAGCAGTGAGGTAACGATGATGTAAAATAAATCATTGTCGTTTTTCAGTCGGAGGCAAGACGGCTACCATGCCCCGCCACCCCACCCTCCCACAAACACACCCCTGTTGGGATATTGGCAAGTTGTCATGACGACAGGGATGTTCTGCTGATGAAGTCTCGTTCAGCGCCGTCCAATCAGATCGTGGAGCTACAACCGCAGCGTGAACAGGGGAGGACGCACCTATTCCAGTTGCACAATGCTGAGAAAGGACAGGCGAAACCCGGGACCACCAACTGGAAATTGGCAATCCGGGGGACGCTGTCAATGGGCCGCCATGGTTCGACAATACTCAGACAGCGGGGGTCGTGGATACGGGGGCTGCCAGGTAGGGGGTCTCCATCATGTCGGATGCTGTTTGAGTCGCGATTCTTTGCTGCTATCAATACAAAGTATGAATGCATTATTTATATTCACTGTTGGTATGCAGTTATTAAAGACTGCCATTAATACGGCTAACATGATGTTTCGGGATGGTGGTAGTAGCTATTGGACTGCTCCAGGTGCACTTTAGCAAATTGGCAAATCACTCCTGCAGGTGGTTTTGTACAAATGTGCAACAGCCACAGGAATCACAACAAAAAGCAATGGAAATTTTTTGAAAAGGGGGGAAATGTCATGTGGCATTAACTTTAAGTTGTGTATTCATTTCACCGCGGGACGTGGACCAAGAGTA
Organism: Psettodes erumei; assembly: GCA_016785225.1. Lineage (NCBI taxonomy): Eukaryota > Metazoa > Chordata > Actinopteri > Pleuronectiformes > Psettodidae > Psettodes > Psettodes erumei. The sequence continues at coordinate 1,687,549 of JAFBJZ010000612.1, forward strand.
GAAGAGGATAATATGCAGAAACTGCAGGTAGCAAAGTGAGCGAAAAACTCTCGCAGTGTTAGTTTCATTCAGGCCTTTTATTCCAAACCCTGGGGAGGATTTTTCTTTTCATTTTGCTGCTGGCTGACCAAAGGAAAAGCTGGGGCTGTGTGTAGCTCTATAAAAGATGGAGGGCTTGGTGGGGGCGCACTCTGGTTTTTTTCCAAGCACTGCAGGTAGCCATTACGGTCATCGTCCTCTTAAGCTTATTATTACAACCTATTGAATTGTAGCAGTCTACTATTAATGTTTAGGGTTTTTTTCAATTGCTTGTGTGCTCATAAGATGATTATGAACTGTTGTTATTTCCTTTAGTAGTTCATTTGAGCAACAAACCCCTTGTACCCTCTCCTTACCCCTCCCTTGCTCAGCTCCAGTCCCTCTATCACGGGGTCTCTGTGGGACACCATTCGACAAGCTGACCCCCAATAGCGGTTGTGTTTGACTCTTCAAACTTGAGAATCAAATGTAGTTTGTCAGCATGGCAAAACCACTTTTATTAGCTCCTGGCTGGATATCAGCATGTTTTTCTTTAGAAATGTTCGCTTTAGTTGGACATTTTTGCAAATGACGGCTCCACAGTGAGACAATCAGCCCAGCAGGATGGCTTGGTAATTGTGCTGGTCAAAAGACTGGTGAACCACTGGGTCTTTCTATCTTAAAGACCAGTTCTATTTGGTAATATAACATTTAATTTAATACTAGAGGTACAATGGCATATTTCATATCTACAAAATATGACTCATGTTGTTATCTCACAGAGTGTGTTTGGGTAATTTAGTTCATAGATACATCAGTTTCACCCACTGCAGAGAAACTGAAATCTGTGGGGAGTGTGGGCCTCAATAACAATGGGCACAAGTAACAGAATGTTTTATGCACTGCTGACTATTTTGTTGTCAAGTATGGATATTTTAACCACCAACAATGGCATAAAGTATGAGGTTCAAAATAGTTTTTAAAATACTGAATCTAATATATAGTAATTGTGAGCCAGTCCTGTTTTCAGCTTGAAGTTCAAAAGCCCCCATTCCTGATTCAACACCCAAGGTAAAAGTCTGAAACGAGGCTCTTGTACCTCAGTATTCTTATTCCAACCCAACCAGGTGAGCATACTCTCACCTTACATCAAGACTTCTTTATGAGGCCTGGTTAGCCAGGTGAACTGAAGCCATTTGAATGGAGAAGATACTGTATGTTTCATGTTAATAATGGGGAAACTGGATTAAGGCAAAGATAAAAGTAGCTCATCACTACGTGCTGACTGCTGGACTATTATCTCATTTGTGATGGCAGCCCAGGACAAAGGGAAAATATGCTTCACTTGTTAAACTTCATGCAAACCCAAGAAAACTACAATCAAAGCTAATGTTAGCTAAAATGGAAATAGTGGGATCAAGTGCTGATTGCAATGCTGCAAACTGAACTAGTCAGAGACTCAAAAAAGCGATTTATATAGTTAAGAAAATAGACTTGTTTACCATATTTTGATAGTATTGTTATTTTTTTAATGGACTGTATGTGTTTAAGGCTAAACTGTGTATTATATGTAGTCATCCATGCTTAACATCTCCAATCATGAGCTTCACTTCATGCACCAAATCATCCCAATGGGTGTGGATATCATTCTGCTAAAGAAACATTTGCATGGGAAACCAGCAAACCCAGCAAAAAGCTGCTTATTCACAGTCACTTCCGAGTTGGAGGGAAGGGGTTTTCCCAATACTTTGAAATTATGCTCCACAAATGTTCTGGAGAGTTTGTGGACAATGATGTCAGATCGAGGGTGAGAGGGTTTTGTAGCAAGAAAACCACCGAAGTGAGATGATTGCTGTTCTTGTGATGCAGATTAGTAACATTTTGGTGACTGGGGTCAGATGTGGTGAGGTCTGCACCGTCCTGTTTGTACTCTGACCTCAAGGCTTGGGGAAAACGGTAACAGCATTGTGCTGTCTGTGAATGGTGAACACAAGTCAAAGAATCAAAGACATGTTTACATGCAGAATTAGTCCATTCGTACAAATGTTGTGAAGTATATTTTTCAAGAGATCCAAAGTGCTGTAAAAGCTTGCTTGATGGAGATGTCAAAGAAGCCATGATGGCTCTGGGGAAACCCGATGCATCCTGCTTGGAATTCATTTATGGCATGATGCAATCAACTGCTGCTGTCATTCTGATAAATCACAATTTGAAACATCCTAAAAAAAGGGATAATAGGCTGAAGTTCCATGGGCTGAATCCATCACCAGAGACAGATGTGTCAGTAAATGTCATCTTGAGGTTGATTGGACCACCCAGAGGTTGCCCATTAAAAGCCATGCGGTTTCCATTGAAGAAGTTTCAGGGTTGCACCCCAAAGGCCGTTCCCCCTGCCCACCAACCCCACAGATCTTGGGCCTGTGATCTATGACTGGGGTCCCCTTCCGCAAATTACTGTGTTTGAAAAGAACCCATGCATGGACGAAAGAGAAACAAGGCCCCCAGACTGCTCCGGAGGAAAATGTCATTCCCAACAGTTTGCCTGCATTCCTCCCAAGAAGGCACCAGAAGCAGAACAAACCATCAAATGACAGTCATACCGCAGACACTTCAAGTTTCACTCAGACCCAAGGCTAGAAATGTCTATGATGACCATGTGAAGATGGGGGGGCAGTTGACGCGAATTAATTGCCCATCACTTGTCAGTGCAGTGCAGAAAAACTAGCCCTGTGCAAGTGTGTCTCTGAGAGGCTGTCAGCCAAGGACAATGATTGCATTCCATTTATTCCCCACCTTCCTACATTTTGTTTAATAGAGAAAGACATGGACCACAGACAGAGCTGTGAGAGAGTGTACAGCAGCAATGTGGTCAGGTTGTAAACACACAGACATGAAGAGGAAGAGCTGGATTACAAACAGGTTTGATCTCCTCGGGGCTGTCCAGACCGGCTGACAGGGGAGGAGGGGAGATGGGAGGAGGCAGGGGAAGCAATGATTTGGGCTCCTTTTATTCACTCCTTGCCCGTCAACCACCTTTCTCTTACCGGCAGCGTTGTCATTTGGGCTGTCCGGATACAACTGAGAGTCCAGCAGTGATAGAAGGACTACAATGAAGCAAAAGACAGACAGGCAGACAAATGCACCTGGAGGCTGAAGTCTTGGAAAACAGCTGAGACCCACCAATTTGTTAACAGTACCATTGTCAATAGAGTCTAAATGTAATCCCCCACCTCCCTATCTCAATCTCTTTCTGCTTTGTCTTTCTCCATTGTTCATTATTATGAAGGCACGGAAAGAGAAGCTAAACTAATTTCTTCATCCAGAATGGTCAAAAGAGAGCCCAAACTACCTTGAGTGCCAAACTAATCAAATTGAATTCCTTAGTATAATTCCTTTCTTCAAATGAATCAAAAGCTTGTTTTAATTTCAGTGGAACTGAGTTTCATTTATCTTTATTCAGTTGTAATATTATCCTCTTTGTTCATATCCTTTTGGTCTAGGAACAAGTAGGGATGGGCAGATCATGAGATAATGATGCTGGGCCTTTCTTCCAGTGATGAGGCCCACTGTGAGGATGACACGGTCTAAAGATGAAGCACCATACTCTCCTGCCAATTTAGACAGGAGAATTAAAGGTCTAGCATAGCTAGAAAGTGAATCATGTCCTTCAAGTTAACGTATGACATCTAATATCATTTGTGGCCAGAAGGCAGATGTCTCCTCTAAAGAAGACAAGTAACTGTACATCTGCAGGAGAAATGTGACCGATCAGTTAAATCTCATCTTCTTTAAAGAATCAGAAAGTCAAAAAGAGTATTTGGCAGTGAAGTGTGATTTAAATCCAGCCTCATTATTGTCCGTAATTGAGCAGTGAGTCATTGTTGATAATTTACTTTAGTTTTCAGCTCCCCACGTCGTATTTAACATTGTAGAATAATCTAATTGCTCTTTAAATATTCTAAGTGTTTAAATATTTCATGATTCCAATTCACAGATTCCCAAAACGCATGTAATGCTTCAGCTCCACCAGCAGCTTAAAACATTTGTTTGTACTTGTAGTGTAGTGCAAGTTGTATTGGCAAATGTTCAGATGATAAAACACTGAAAGTATATGGGTCTATTTAATTAGATCCCTAGATAGAATACACCATAACTCCATAGTGGGCATGGTATCATCACACCAAATGTCTTCTTTTAATATAATAAAAAAATGTTACTCTACCATCTGTACGTGTTACACATGCAGCCACTGTAGAAAAGGCAAATCTGGTTCTAATAAAAATTTGAGCCCATGATGGTTTTATGTATGTAAACGGCCATGATGGATCTCTAAAGAAGGAGTGGAAGGAAATGACAAATGGTAATGTCCTGCCAGTCAGTGTAGGCACACAGACTCACAAAAAAAAAATGAACACACACACACTTAGGTATGCACATGCACACATCAAATGGAGCTGGAACATCTGTCATACACCGGACCAGTGGTTTAGTTAAAAGATGAGGAGGGGTCTGGTGAACGCTCTGCTATTCATTTATCTTGCATTGCTGGCCATTGGTTTTAATTATGGTTGGCTCTTTCAAGTTAGAAATAGGCATGCTTCAGAAACAGAGCTGGCCTTTTTGTGTTTTACCATTGTTTCTGTGGGACTCTGCAGCACGGGGACAAGGGTACATATGTGTGCGTCTGTGTGTGTGTGAAATCTTTCCGTCTGTCTGTCTCCCTCCCTGTTCATCCATCTGTCTATTCGCATGTCTACGCTTTTTGTAATTGATGAGCATTTCTGTGTGTGCATGCGTGTGCACGTCAGCGTGTCTTTTGCCATGTATTTGCAGAACTGGTCTGCCTTATTTTCCCAGCACAGCTGCAATAGGACCGGATTGATGTGTAACCCAAGCCGGCACTTTAAAGGGCGAGAGGCCTGGACAGACGTGGTCTTGCTAGTATACCAGATGGGGCTTTATGATGAAAAGAGCATAATCCCCATCCAGGCATCACTTCCATCGCTTGTGCACTACAAAGCCATTCACAGCTTTTTTTATTGCAAGAAATAATCTCTTTTTTTCCTCCACAGTCCCAAACAGAGCATGGTTTGGTTTTTTTAAGTTTCTCTCCTCCTCCTCCTCTTGCTTTCACTCTAGTTCTATCTTTGTGTTCCCAGTCTCACATCCCTCTGTTTCTCCATCCCTCCATATCTCCCTCATCTCCCTCTTTACCCCCCTCCACACACACACACACACAGACACATGCCTTCCCTTTGCTCTTGAAGACTTGCAAATGTGGTATTAGCTAATATTCAGAGAGCCAGGCAAGCGATCCCTTTTTATCCGCCAGGGCCCAACTGATTGAGCTACAGTGTGTGCATTGGAAATGAGTGCTGCGCAGGGGCTGGCAAACCCCATGCCTCTGATTGGTATTCAATATACATGTCACTGCAGGACATGCTAGTTTGGGGCTATGGGTTTACTCTCTTTCTCTCTCTCTCTTTTGCTCTGTGTCTCTGTATCTCCCTCTCTCATCCCCTCCTAATTCCAGCCATAGAAAATGTCTTTCTTTGCCACTGTCACTTAAAAAGAAGACAGCAAATTGGACACAGGGGTAATTAATAGGCTCGACGAGGCTTACTGCAAATATGGTTGACATATTTTTCCCCCAGTTTTGTTGTGTTAAGTAGCCTGGCTTTTGGATAGTATCCTACATTTGGATATATCTCCCCTGCTTACTGCTTGGTAAAGCAGCAGACTTAGATAGAAAACAGCCCTGGCTCTTTTTGAGCCTGTAAGCTTTATTTTACAGTCTAATACAAAATGTAGGTCTCTTTCCACTTTCCCCACTCCCCCACTATACTTGATGCATATCAAGTATATATATCATTATTTCAATTGTGAATATATTCATTAAACATAATAATTGTTATTTATATGGCACGTGTTTGCACATTATCTTTCCTAACACAGTTTCTGTTTAATTACTTGCAGTTTCTATCTGTTTATTCATGTCACACTCTCTGAAATCCCCCACCCTCTTTCGATGAACTGATTCAGATTTTTTTCTTTTTGAAATCATAAAGCATGTACAGAGGGTCCTCCCTCATTCTTTCAGTTGCCTGTTTTCCCAGTTCTGTGAGCTAGACTGTGAACGCCAGGGGAATGGAGGATTTCTTTCTGTCTTCGACTTACATCACGCTTGCAGAATATGTCAGGGATTGGACTTTCATTTACATGTGGTGTTGCCTGCATGAAAACTGACATGGCAGAAGTGGTTGTGGGGCTTAAGTGCAAGTTAGCTGTGATATCCTCAGTGGGACTTGGGCTGTGACGTATGCTCCTGCACCTGTGCGTCAGTGGCGGATTTGCTACCGTGACTCCAAGGAAATGGTAATCACATTCAGAGAGGGAGTTTAAGGGAGGAAATAACTGTTATATCCAAATATAACACAGGTATATTCTTTATTTTAAAGCATCCAAATAAATACCAGTAAGTAAGCATGAATGACGCATCCTCATCTAACCTGTGTTTAGTCATAGTACATCAGAGAAATAGTTTATGAGAGGACTTTATGTGAGGACATATTTATGTGGTGAGAGCACACCGTGTCGTAGTTTTGTGGGCCAGCAGACTGTGGAGCACATGGATCTGTTTCCAGTTCAGACTTCCTCTTGTACTTTCCCTTTAGGAGGGAGAAACAGAGAGTGGGGTGGTGTTGGTGGTGGTGGTGAGCCAATACTCCACTCCAGCCCAAGACACAATCACTCCTCTCCTGCTGAAATCTTCTTCTAGCGGGCCTTGTTCCAGGTTTGCCTTGGCCCTCTTCCAGGTGTGGGAAGTGAAGTGTAAACAGTTTACAGATCGGCTGTGGCTAGGGAGGGCCAGGGGCTTGAGCTGGGAGGAATGTAACCTGAACACTGCTTCATGGGGAGGCAGCGCAGCGAGATGGAGCATTCATGCATATTGTGTCAGGGCCTAACAGGAAACTGACCCAGCAGTTCAAGGGAGAGGCGGCTGGTGAGAATGCCTGCTGACGTCAGTGATCATGTGTGTGTGTGTGGGGGGGATTCTGGCAGAGGCAAATAGGCCACTTGGCTTTTGCCCCAAGTGCTATCATGCCTTATACCTCATCATCGATTATAGCCGGTTTTTAGGTCAGATACGTGAGCATGGATGGGTTATTCAGCGTAGAATGAAGCTCCATATCACACAGCAGTTAACCCCCACTACGGATCACATTGGAACGTGAGCGATCACAACATTAACATTTTTTATTGAAAGTTTTAATATCCATAAAGATAATATGCTTTTGGTTTTGAATTTTAAAGTAAGATTTTACATATCCTTTGTCACACATGTCTCTGGAGCTCTAGCAAGAGCAGGGTGTTTCGTGTCAGTCTCTGAGCCTCTCTTCTGATTGGCCTCCCTGTTCCTGTTCACCTGTCAGCTCTGCCCATCCACACACTTACAATCAGCCCTGTGGGCTCTGAGCTCTCCCCACCTGCACCTCATTCTGTAATCAGCCTTTCACCACATATCTACACCAGTTGTTTAGTGCTTATAGGATCGCCTGTTTCTCTCTTTATTTGCTAGCTGTATCTGACAGCTTGTCAACCTGCTCGACTGCTTACTCAGCAGCCTGATGCCACTATTAAAAGCAGCTTTCCTACTTCAGCCTGCCTTTGTGTCTGTATTTGGGTCCTTGATCTGTGCCATTACCAGCAAACCCTGACAGATGGTCAGTTAGAGCTGAAAGCCAAAGCGCGCGGACAAATGCAGACTAATGCATCCTCACTAAGTGAGGTGTGGCCTATGTAAGCAAGATTTTTAATTTTGCATGCACCAAAACACAGAAAAAATACATTCAAATTGTGACTATGTGCAATCCTGAAATGGTCAAATCACCTGTATTCACAAGCTGCATGCTCTTACAGCATGCACACACACACACCATTGGAGAAGTTAGCATCATGCATGTTTAAAATCAGCTGGTGTCACAAGACACAGATGTGCCATATCTGTTGTCTGAGAATGAATACAGCCGAGTATGCTGTTGCTGTAGCAGTAAAACTCAGTGCAGGAAAATGAGGTGCTGGCAACAAAGAGCTTTGTGGAAGTAGACACATATCTCCAAGGACACATACCACCCAGCAGATCAAAGGACCCGGAGGATGTGTTTGATGGGGAAACCACACTGGTTTTCAAAGCATTGTAGTCCTGCATCTCGCTTGCCCACCAAGGTCCATGATAGAAATTCTAATACATCTGCCTGTCAGTTAATTGAAGCCCCGTTCTGTCCCTCAGGGGAAAGCAGGCCAGTCTTTAGAGAGCATCTTTGTCCCGCTGCATGCTCTTCGTTAATTATTATTCCTCAATCACATCCTCAATAATGCTGCTTATTGTTTGAGCATGTTTTTGCATCTTGTCACCCACTGTATGTCTTGTCTTGGTGGAAGACACTGATGTTTGACAGAGAAAGACATCACAGCTATCCACATATTCGCTCATATCATATCAACCCACCTTTGGGGATGTCGTGTGTTGGCTGAGGAGCTGGTTCATTGTCAGTGTTGCTGCATTTGATCAGGGAGGGGGAGAATTCAGAGTCAGTACCTTTGTTCATCTCCATAACATCAGAATATATGGTAGAGGACATGAGAAGGGCACGAGAAGGGATATTCGAAAATGATTGCATTTGGCAAAGCAGAATCATAGTATAATTTACTGTAGATAGGTGTATGTATATGTTATACATGTACATACACACCCATACAGTCCTGTCATTCCAGAGACATGTCCCCTTCCCCAGAGACAGGCAATCTTCCAGACAGACAGGAAGTCAACCCTGTCTGTGTGTGAAGTTCACAGAGAGGAGGAAATGATGAGCGATGGCAGCCGATCTGAGTGAAGCCATTTTTCTACATATGGCAGATGTGGTGTGCAGTGTAAAGTATACATTTGATCTTTGTAAAAAAAAAAAAATTGCACAGCTCAGAATATTATGCCTGTATCTGACACGCACAAACCCATCAATGTTTTCCGGCTTAACGTGTCTGTTTAGCCAATGAGAGGGGGGGTTGATGATGATGCATTTTGCTGACAGTCCTGACAAATTATTTCTTAAAACCATGACGAACGGCATTAAGTTGCAATGACATCATAGCATGTCTGCAGCTGTGTCAGCATGGAGCACCCACCGGGTCCTCTGTGGATGTATATGATACTCCAGTAATAGACACTGCCTCCCGAGCAGATCACTTCCCTCATTGCGATTCATTGCCATGCTGCAAAGCATTTCTATAGTCTCCCACTCTGTCTCTGTGACCTCCTATCTCCAGACCAAATGACCGGTTAGGACATTGAGAGGGAAATTGCGTGCATTCCTCCATAATCGTAAGAGGTATTTACATATGCTCTCTAAATAATTATGTGGTCCAGCCCGGAGCATCCAATGAATTTTTCACAAAAGCACTTTCTGCTATTTACATTCCTAAAATGTAATGTGGTTTACTTATGCAGCTGGACGGCCCAAATCAAAGCATTCATTCCTGGCGACCAAGTGCAGGCAGAAAGAGAGGGAGAAAGAGAGAAAGACGGAGACAGGAGGGGGGCCGAGGAGGAAAAGTTCAAAGCGTGCGAGGTCAAACTTGAGGGTCACCCTCACAGTGCCTTTCTACTGACTGTGTGAATGCATAACTGGCAATTGACTTTCTAATTGGGAGGGGCCTCATAAAATATGCAGTTTAATAATAATGGTTATCATGGGTCCTTTTTTATGTCCAACCTGTGTTTTAGTCTGAAAGCATCTAAAGTGAGCTGTGTATTAAATAATGATGGGGCCGCTGCTGCTGCCTGTTTCCCTTTGGCTCCATGTTTTGCCTGTGAAACACAAAATGACAGCCAACCATTTCCCTCTACCCCTCACTCATAAAAACCCCTCCCTGCTGGATTTTCCTCTGATTGGATCAAAGCGTTGACCTGTGTTGCCAGGTGACCTTTCCTGATCCTAGTGGTGCCTCCAGAGTACAGACCCTTGCTGGGGCACCTGGGAATTACCTTGACGGTGGCGTAGTCGGCGGCTGTCACCGAGCCCTTGTCTGTTTGATGTCACCTGTGACACCAGCCTCTGTAGCGATCGCTAGGGAGATCTGACGCCCTTGCAGGGCTGTGAATAATAGAATATATCTACCTGTCTTCAACCGCTGTTGTCACCTGTGCTCCCAATGATGAAATGTTCCCATGCTTACCTTCAGGGGTGATGTGTTCTTCCTGTCTGTTCCAGGATACAAAGCGTGGCCAGCCGTGGGGGAGAGCTGTCGGCGAGGTGGCCCAGCTGGCAGTACCCGGGGCCCCCATGGCACCGAGAGCTGCATGAAGTGGAGAGTCAAGGGCGTTGGAGATTGACAAGGGACAGCTGGAGAAGTGGAAGACTCCTCACTCTGAGTGGACAAAATGAACCAAAGTCAACAGTGAGAGGCACCAAGTCATGTTCAGTGTCCTCCCCATTCCCATTTATTCAATTATTAAGTCCCCATAGGTCATGTGCAATGCAAGTTCGTTTTTCATTTATTATGTTTTTTGGACATATGAAGTGTGTATGAAGTGCCTCTTTTAAGAAAGGAGCTCTTCACTTGATCAGTGTTTTTTCCCCAGTTTGTTACTCCAGCTGTTTATGTTGGTCTGTTCATGTTTTAACTTGATTTGTTCATTTGCTGTATTGATTCCACAGTATGTCGCTCTCTGTGAACCTTTTACTTTCAAGTAGTGTGACCAGTCTTATCAATGACAGCGCCTCCTGTCGTATCCTTGTGCCAGTGGTTGCTCACAGACCTCAGGCCTGTCAGGCTTAGCCCAGCAATCCTTGGAAAGAGGTTGCACTGCCACTCCCAGCTGTGTAGGGGGTCAACACTTTAACATGTTGATCCCTGCAAATGAGGTTTTGAGGGTTAGTATGTGCAGATGCATGGATGGATGGATGGATTGGATGCGGTAGAGGGAGAGTTGTTGGCCCAGTATGTTTCTGTTTCCATAGCTGCTGTCACTCTTCACATCAACTGACCCAAAGGAATGTCGTTGCCAGTTGGCTGATGATGTGACAGTTTATTTTTCCGAGTTTAAATTAAAAAAAAGACTCACCAGGTGCGTTCACATGTTTATAAAGCAGATTAAGGATGGCTTCATTCTCAGTCCTTGAAATCAGTAATTACAAATACATCACAGATGCCTGTATGGCAAATCAATGTGTAGGAAATAATGATAAAGGCGGCAATGGTTTCCATCAAAGCCACTCTCCTCATGGAGCACACGTGTGTGTCAGGCATCATCTGCTGTGGATTACTGTGGTCTGGGAATGTCTGTGGGCTGATCCGGCCCCCACCATTTTGTCACCACATGTCACCCATCAGACCCTTTTGAATAATTGTGATGTGTTCAGTATAGTGTGCATGACCGACCAAATGTGAATTTCAGTTTTCTGAAGCTGTTTCTTTCTGCATTGCATTCTGAAACAAAATCAGGAATTTGTGTGTTTTTTTCATGGCCTTGATGGAACGTCCATTGTATGACCAAAAATATGACCTGCCACACTACATGACTGCAGTAATCAGAGCTCTGAATCCACGAGTAAATAAACTAGGTTTATGCTCTGCTCAATGCCAGTTTTCACAAATAGGAGGTCTGCAGTTATCCTGGTAGTGAGGGCAAACCTACACTGATGGCGAGGTTTCCCCCATTTCTTCTCATCCCTTGTCTTTCTTTTCTCCGTTTCTTTCTCTCTACCACCCTCTATTTCCTGTAATTTACGTCTTTCTCGATTTCTCTCCCACCCCATCTACCTCTCCACCCCCGTACTCTAGCCCTTTTTCTGCCTCTCTCTAAGCTGGTTGGAGATACATTCCTCATTACTTGAATGCACACACAAATGCTTGTGCTCTGGCATCAGCACTTCTTAAAATGGGCTGCTGCCACCACTGTTACAGCTGGAGTTTCAGCACTTTTCTCCCCCCTCCAAAATCCCAGAGAGAGGAAGAGAGAGAGAAGGGGAGATGAGAGTGGGAGGAAAATCCACTAAATCCACCAAACTCAGGAATGTATTTTCATTAAAACAAGTTTGTTTGAAGGGATTGAGAAGGTGGAGGAGAGAGATTGAGTATGAGCAGTGATCAGACCCAAAGCTCAGTGGTTGCACAGGGCTCTAAGTATTAGAGAAGCAAAGGATGAGGATACTGTACATTACATGAGGTGTGGACACATAGGCAGACTGGAGACCTAATTTAGCTGCAGAACTTGCTAACAGGAGTTTATCTGATAGCTAAGGAGAAAGCTTCTGTCTCCAATCCCTGTTTTTCTGCTTGTCACTGGGTAGAATGAAGAATGGGGCTTTCTGTGTGTATGTGCTTTTGTGTGTGTGTGTGTCACCTCTACTGGTAGCTCAAGCCATCATCCCTCCCGATCTCCCATTATCCAGTTCACACGCATCTAGATTTGGGATATTTCTCACCCTGGTCAGTCTCCAGGAGAGGTAATTACCCACCAAGGAAACACAGGACTTCCTGGAAGAAGCTTATCGGAAGACACACACCATCCACTGTCTTCAATGTGACCGACAGGCTGGGACTGTCACCACAGAGCGACATTAGCCCCCCTCTATCCCCCTACAGTTGGGGAAGCTAGTTTTCCCTCTTTACATACACAAAAATGCAGGGCCACTGTTTCTGTTTCTCTAAAAAGCATCATATATATTAAGAAATAGTTCTACTTCACTACAATTTACTTTCACATTTTTAACCATTACTGATGTTAGTGAGAAGATTTTACTCTCCAACTTAATCACTAGCACTGTCAGATATATTTTTTTCCAACCCCCAGGTTAGCAAAACTTAATTTGGAAGAGAAAATGAAAGCTAATGGGAAGTCATCACTCAATCAAATTGCTCCTCTCCAATGTAAAAATGTATCACAGTTAAGTTTCAAGTTAACCTCTGAATGCATATGGTTTAAATGTTGCCTTCTTATCAAGTCCTGTTGTCTCACCATTCATCATTTTCTTCCCCGTTAGACTGTTGTCACAATGTTAATGAGTTCCCCAGATCTCAGCAATCACTGTGGTTAGCACAAAGGTATAACAACTAACAAAAATGAAAAACCAGAATTATCTTTTAACACCAAAGCCAGGTGTCTACATAGATGTTTCACCATAGGGTCGTAATTTCAGATCCATGTGTTTCAGTACTCTGTTACCCCTCTCATATAACTCCCTGAGGGTGTATATGATCAGCTAACACACTGAAAGCAGGAAGAAATGTATCAATCAATATCATTCTGTGGTTTTGGTACTCCCTGCATTGGTGTAATAGGCTGCTGAGACCCACTTTTCTACAAGCTGAATCTGTCAGATGAGCGGGCCCACCGGGCCATCTTGGCTGCTCCTCCCTTGCTGCTCTGCCCTTGATCAGCCTAGGGTGGTGGATGCACATGGGGACCACCCCTGGATGAAAGCCTATTGCTCCCTTGATCATTGGGAAAGAACTCTTGCATGGCTTTATACATACACAAACACATGGCATATGTGCATGATTACATGTACACAAAAAGGAGGGAACATCACATGACAGAAGAATATGAATTTAATTTGATGACACACAAGAATAAGCACAAATAGAAATATCTATCCATCACCAAATGTGTGTACATATTATACTGAGGCGTGTGTTGCAAAGGCACCACCAAATCATTACAAATGTACATATTTCAAGGGCGATGTCATCAAGATACTAAATGTGAATCCGTCTTCATCACAAACACGCAACCACACAAATAACGCAGAAAAAGCCAAAAATTCATGTTAGGATGAGAGAGAGGAGCACACACACACACACACACACACATATAGAGGGGTATCCCTCATTAACATGAGTTCTACAATGTGGCGTTTGTGTTGGTTTCCTGAGCCACTGGTGGTACTGGGGTGTAAGCTGACACCGTGACGTGGTGATGGCGCTGGTGTCAGAGGGCTGCAATGTGCAGGCCAGATGAGGCCGGCCGTTCGCTCACTATCAGCACATACAGTCAGACTCCCACACCCAGAGCCTCTGAGACGCCGCCTGTCAATCTCTCTTTCTCCTCCTCGCTGCCTCTCCTGGCTGTTGCCATGGGGTGCAGAAGGGTGACGGCGGGCATTTGAAGGCTGGTGCATAGAGGGAGGGGTTGGAAGATGGAAGAGCAAAAGAGAGGAAAGGGAATGGGGCAACTGAAAAAGATAGGCATGAAGGAGACAGAGGAGAGACAGAAAAAAAGATGGTGAGCAAGAAAGATGAGAAGAGGAGAAAAGGGAGGAGAGGAAAATCAAAGAGAGGGGATGGTGGATGTTCCTCCTTTTATTTTTGTTTTCTTATAAAATAGCTTTAGACTCTGTGCTTGGCTGATAGCGCCGCTACTGGCACACAAACACACATTATACATGCAGACACACTCACACAGACACGCACACACTCTTTTAGTTTGCTGGCTCTACATGGCAATCACCATGGTAACAAAATGTACAGAACACAAACGGGGTGGGATATTTTTAAGTTTCAAATGCATGGAAGTAACAATAGGGGGACGACCGACAAAGGGAGGAAGAGACAGGGGAAAGTGAGAGAGAGAGACTTACGCCAGTGTAAGTGCAAGCAGATGTATGCATGGGTGTGTGTTTGTGAGAGTGTGTATGTGTGTCCAAGGTCATGTCCCAGAACCATCTGTATGGGGAAAGGGGAAACACAGGGATGGAGGATAAAAGGAAAATAGTAGGAGAGGACCTAAAACACCTTCAAGATTTTGAGATGTCTTTTTTGCCTCCATCATCAAAAAAATTTAACAACAACTTGTCTTTCCCACAACAAATGCCCAGAAACCACTGCCAACAATTTTATTTTTTATTTTTTTATTTATTTTTTAGAGACTATCCCTTCTGCAGAAAGTGGTTTCAATAGAAACTTCTCACACTCATGTCTGTGGATTATCCAGAGAGTGGGGAAATTGTTTCTGGAAAGACAAGTTGCTGCTAATTTTTTTTTTTGCACCACAAAGTCCCTTGAAACCAACACAACCATTAAGACATCATTAGAGTCCCAACGTTTCTTGTCTACATAATTTGAAATGTTGCACACGTGCAACTTTCAAGTGTGTGGTTATTTGTGCGGGTGGGTAGATGCGCACACACCTGAAAGGGCGAGCATGTGTGTTTTTGTGGGCACGTTTGTGTGTTTTCCCCCAATAACAGCTCATCCCTCCTGTCTGGGTGTAGATTTAGCAAGGACAGCTGAGTTCATTTCAGAAGTGGAGGCGGGTCAGAGGTCAGACACCGGTGTAGGTGGCCTCTTGTAGTCAGACCACCATCTAGCAGTTGCCAAATAAATCAGAGTCTTGCTGAGTGGTTTGGCGAGCATGACATACCTCCCTCGCACACACTCTCTCTTTCTCCTTTCCATCCCTCTCTCCTCCTGACTGTCAGTCTCTCTTTCATGCTCTCTCCCTTGTACACACAACATACAGACACACACAAATATCCTAGCCAACAGCAACCCATAAAGCCACATCTGGCCCAGTTCTCCCCACTGGACATGAACAACACTGCCACCTTGAAAATGCAGCTAACTCATATTTATATGACTTACATGCTCTAGATCCAGATATTTTTTTTTCCTTTTTGAATTTTTCTACAGCTAGATAAAACATATTATTGATTTATATACTTGCGTGTCTTTATACATATCAGACTGCAAATTAAATCCAGATGTTGAGACTTGTGCTTGGCAGCACTTGTGTAAAACACACAGTGGCTCACCTACATGTTCATTCAAACATACCATGTGTACGTTGCACATGCATGCAGACCAGCATGCGTGCCTTCCAATGAGTGTACACATGTTGTAGACACAGAACCAGAGTTTGATTGTGTGCCCTGCCTTCTGCTCTGCACTACTCTCACACTTGTTTACTGGCGTTCCAATCTGTGGTACATTTACGTAATGCTTTCCCCATCAAAGTGGAGCTGTTTACCGCTGTTGCCGGGAGACGAAGCTGGCCGACGCAGGGGAAAATGGAGAACAGTGTAGGGGTGGGTGGAGCCACATGAGCATGACTGAATGCGAACATCCGGACGGCCCGGAGAGAAGTGACATCTTCCACCATATGAGCAAAAAGTACGATACTGCATCAAATGAGTCTTCGAAGTTATTCTCTGCTTATCACTGAAGGTGTAGTAGTGATATGAACCTATGAATTTAATTACTATTTACTCCAGTTACCTTGTGAAATAGGTGACACTGGAGGCTTGGTGACATAGTGACTGAAAACTTTTTTTTTCATGCAGATTTTTACAGAGCAGTGGGGTCTGATGAGGTTGGGACTTGGGTTCTTTGACAGACACATCTCAGGATTTGTGATTTTTCTCTCTTCTTGTTCCTGAAAAGTTTTGAGGTGGCTAAGTACCGTTGGAAAAAAAGATGATGTATAATTCTGTGCTCCAATCAGGATTTAGCAAAATTTAAATCAAAACCTGATGACAGCCGTAGGCTGTTTGCTCATGTTGCCCACACTGTCGATCAAATCTGATCAAATCACACCCACAAAGTCGTGATGAAGCAGATTAGTTTCAGATGGGTTCTGGATTGTAAACTGCGGCTTTAATAGTTGCACATTTAGTCCCTGTCGTTATTTTAGTTTACATTATAGCTTTAACACAGTCAGTTGAAGGGAATGTATTTGTCAGATCCAAACCTGGCTCTTGACTGACTCCAAACCACATATCTGTTTGTACTGTTACAGAACGGCTTATAATTGCATAGAATTTTGGACTCTGCCGGCACCAGTTTCCTCCAAGGTAAAATCTGTCAAGATGGTTTGCGATTGATCAGAGTTCACCAAGCCAACAGCTGACCTCTATGTAAAAACTAAGTGTGTCTGCTTTGACTTGTGCTGTGATTCCCTTAGTGAACTGTTGTTTTGCTGCTCCAAACTCATGTTTGCCACAGACCCTAAAGGGATCTGTGGGCTTCAGGAAAAAGGGCTTGTCAGACAGTCAAACCAGTGCAAGAGGTGCATCAAACAATTTCTCTAACTGGAACTTTCCGAACTCACAGCATAACAGACAGTCCAACTTCTCTCCCTTGAAGTGGGACTGTCATTCATTCATTAACACAATTACCTCAGTCACCTTTTGTGTGTTCAAATACGTTTGTTTCAAGCAGGTTCCTTCCAAAATAGGCATGCGAGCGCCCCTTAACACAGACCACATTGCTGTGAATCCAGTTGCAGTTAGTGTCTGAGAGCCAACACCTCAACATTCCCATTCAATCATGAGGTCTCATGCTGGGCTCAAAGATCGAAGTGGAAGCGTTCCTTCTGTAGATCTGGACTGAAGTGACAGAAATGAGGCACGAGGTCTCCAGCTCCGCCCCACAGGTCTCCAGCTTGTTCATAACAGGGCGCTTGTAATGTCTACCACCCTCATTTTTTTTGAGTAATGATCCAAACTGAAGACGACAGACCGGCATCATGTGCAGCTGCAGATAGGGCAGGGTTGAGCTCTGCGTGCGTGCGTGTGACTTTTACCATGACGATATGCCTCAAAAGATAATTTGATGATCTGTGTGTTTTGCTGCCAGGTTACCCCACCACCTCCACCATCTCCTCCCAACCCCTCCTCCTCCGGTTCCTTCACTGCCGCAGTAACTTATTAATTTCTGTCAACTGGTTTTCCCTGCCATTTAGAGATACTACCAAATCACATTATGCCTGTCATGGATTATGTGTACAGGCAATGCATCTCCTTGAAGAAGAAAGGAGAAAAAAAAAGATCAAAGATGTTCTTACAATCACCTCTAAGTGGATATGGAAGGTGGACGTGTTTGTGTGTGTGAGTGTGTGTTTGCATCCCACGTATGTTTTATGGGGAATGTAGATAGCCCAAAAAAAAGCCTTTCACTTCAACTCAGTTTCCTCCAGACGTGTACTTATTAGCATTATTGATCAATGAGGACTTTTTGGGATCCTGATGAGCGCAGACCGGAACATTTAAAGGTCATCTGTGCAGTTGCGTTAACCTTCGACTGAATGAAATGAGAGATGTGCGTCTCAGGTTGAGCTCAGAATCTTAAAGGCCACAGAGTCATATTCCCATATTTACCCATATTTTGAGTGTGTTTGTGTGTGTGTGTGTGTGGGGGGGGGGCTGCAGAGGATTTGAAGCTGTCACTTTGTAATTACCTCAGCAAATACAGGCTTGGAGAGAGTTGACTGAAGTCTTCCAGTTGGACAGCCCTGGGAGAAAATGAGAAGTGACAGACCACATAACACAGCGTGGGACGTAAATAACTTTTACCTCCCCCCTTCTCTCCCTCCCTCTCTTCGTCATAGAAACATGGATGATACTTCAAGGATTTTGAAAGAGAGAGACAGAGGGAGAGGAAGGGATGAGCCGAAATGAGAGAATATCCCTCGCTTTCATCTTTAGAAAAAATCTCTGACATCCTCTCTCACTTGCTTTGATGAAAGTCTTTGGTTTTTTGGTGTTTTATCCTCTTACACGAGGTATACGTATAATAGCTTGTGTGCGTGTGCGCACACACACACGCGTGTTGTGATGAACACTGGCATGCACTGATATCATTTTCTCAGCAGAATGTGTGTAGGTGGCATGAGGAATCTTGCTTTGTGTGCGTTAGTTTGTCAGTTTGTGTGTGTGTGAGGGACTTTTCTCTGCGACGGTTGGCGCGGGAGGGCCTGGATTTTTCATTCTGTGTCCTTGTCAAGTACAGAAGGTGCAGGGGTTCGTGTTGTACCCACCGGCCGCTCAGCTTGATTTTGTTGTGCAGGACTTACTTCGCCGCCTTGTGTTCTTTGAGATACGGGCAGGTTGTTACTGAGACTGTTGTTACAGGATGTTTGCGTGTGTCAGTCCAGCATTGATCACCGAAGAAGCACTTCCACATAGGTAGGGACTGTTATGTCTTCCAGCTACTTCAACCCCCATATATGTACATGTATATACACACACTCACAAACATACACACACATACATATATAGCACCTCCTTTCAAGCTTTACCACCCTGCCTCTGGCTCTATACAACCAGTGTCTGTCTCTCTTTTTTCTCTCTTCTCCCACCCTCCTTGCACCTCCACCACTCTGCCTGGCTCGAGCCCAGCTATAGATTGTTAATTATGGCTTGTACGTGATGCGTGGTCTCGCCTCCCAATACTACAACAGTGTTCTTTGGCAGACTTCAAAGTGTCGGTGTTTCATTCCATGGGGATTAGTGATGGTAGTGTGTGATAATGCCCCTGCCTGCTCACTGAATTAAACGCCCATGGCTGGGTGCAGGTACCGGCAATCTAATGAACACGCTCGCACAGGCATGCGTACGCAGTACATGCACACACAATGAAAAACGATACAGAAACATGACACGGAGAAAGATGCTCGCATGTTGCAAGCAGAGAAACAACGTGCCACAAAGATAATACCCACTGCCTTAATTGCAGAAAAATAATATTCATCTGTCATGATTAAACTATGGACTAAACATCCAAGCAATCTCTCATCCCTTTTATCTGTCTTCTCTCAGAAAAAAGCTTTATATTGGTCAATATGTCCGTGGAGATCCACAGTACATTGACTGTCCCTCACTCATCTCTCATCTTACACCCCCGTGGCAAATTGGATTTTTAAACGGCTCGTTTTTGATCATTCCCCCAAACTCATAATTTACTGCAGTTTTCTCTCTCACTCTCTGTTTTCTTCTTTCTATCTCTGTCTCGCCAGCAAACTTAATGAAACAAAAATTGTTTTAAAAAATGGGGAAAATGAATAAAAACGAGCAGTCACTATAGCAACTCTCGCCATGATTTGTACAAAGGACAAATGACAAGTGTTTAAAGGGCCGCAGGGCGTTTTAATGTTCGGTTTGTGTTTTCTCTTGTCGACTGAGAAGGTCTCGGGAGACAGCGGGGAAAACAGCCATGAAAGGAAAATTACAGAGACAGACAGAGGGAGAGGGAGAGGCCGAGGGAGAGAGAGTGCGATTGAAACTCGTCCTTGGTGATCAATGCATGTGCTATTGTCTGTTCTGTTTCTTTGTCAACAAGGACGAAGGCAGAGGAGAGAGGAGAGGAGGCGAGTGGTGAATATGAACAGTGTTTAAGGCCCTTGAACCAAATGTCTGACCATAGGCTGGATGTAAAATGAACTGTCCTGCTGCATGTGTCTGCATGTCATACACATGAATATGTTACACCACTTTTACTCTTTATCCCCCCATTTGTTAGCCTGAGTTACATACTGTGAGTACTGGCTATTTGGACATGTTACTCAGCAAATTAAATGATAAGATCTGGAAGTCACAGAAACATCACAGAAAGAAGAGTGGTCAAACAAGACATATGTGCACTAAGGTGACAGGTTTTGAGCAAACCCACAGGATAGTCACTCAAATTTGGGAGAAAAAATACATTAAATACCATTTCATTAGGTTTATCCTACTGTAGTGTATTTCTTGGAGCTGTGCTTCTCATTTCAGATACACCCACTTTCGATTTTAGGTCTGAAATGATCTGAAATGACAAATGTGCTGCTTTTAGTGAACGTGGCAGGTGATAAGATGCATGGGAGTAGTAATGTGAAGCAAAATTTGTACATGGAGCCAAACTCTTGCCTGAATAAAAAAAACAGGAATAAAAGAAAGAGCCTTGAGCCTGTTAGGCTGAGTTAGAGTTACTGTGGAAGTGTAACCTGCATCATTTATGTGATTATTTCTGCTCATCACAGGCTGTAAAACGTGTCTTGCTTACTGACAACACTGTAATCCTCTCCTCTGTTTGTTGTCATGACATCCTCTTCATTTGTCTGACATGCTTCTTCTGTATACAGGCTGTCATTCACGGTTGCTTCCTGCTTTCAGTGACACGGCTAATATGTGCGCATAGCATATTTACGTGTGTGTGCTGTTGGGCTTCAAGACTGGAGAGAAAGAGACTGACACACCGATGGACAGAGAGAGAAACACCTCGGCGGAGACAAAGAAATGACCTTTATTTGTCCTTGTGAACTGGTTTAACAGCACACGTTGGTGACGGAGAGAAAGGTACAGATAAGGCAGCAACAACAACAGAAAGAGAGGGAGTCTAAGAGAGATAGTGAAAGAGGCAAAGGTCATACAGGGGGGAAAAAGGAAACCCACCAAAAGAAAAAAAAAAAAAAACGAAAGCGAGTCTTAGCAGCCAGACAAATACCTCTCTCCACCTGTAATCACCTCCTGCAGGTCAGCTTCTGCCTCGACTCGCCACAACGCTCCAACTTACACTGAGCCAAGCCATCAAACGACTATCTCTCCTCCTACCTCCCCTTCCCTCTCTTTTCTCTTCTTTCTCTTTACACAGACAGAAAAGACCTTGATGTTTTTCCAGTAATTGGCAGCAGAGGTTGACTTTCTTTTCTCCACCCCCCCACCCCTACCCCCTTTTTTCTGTTTATCTTTTTCTCCTTTTTTTTGCTCTTCCTCTTCCTTTAGAGATGAATAGTTGGCCCAGGATCAAAGGCAGACCCCAACCGGCCACTCTGGCCAACACAAAGGGGCGTTGGGTGCTGGCGTGGGTCCAGGTGCTGCACATGGCCACATAGCCAGGGACAAGCCATGCAGATGGGGCCTGCAGAGCCCCTGTCCCCTCTACCCCCCACTCCTGTGTACGAGAGGTCAGTGGCTAAAGTATCAGAGCGTGTGCTTCCTGTAAGATGATCTGTTCTTGTGCGACTAATTCCCTTTCCATCTGTCTTTTCCTTGTGCTTGTGTTTCTCTGAGTCAGTTTGTTTACAACCTGCAACTGCCCTGTCTTTTGTTTCTTTCTACACCTATTGCACACTCTTCCTCTCTGACTCCATGTGTCCTTTGCTGTTCCAGAGTGCAGATCTGAGAGAGAGACTGCCGGCCTGTGCAGTGGGGAACAGAACCAGCTGAGGTAAACATCTTGCCCCCACGGACAGAGCAGTGTTTAAATGTTTGAGAAGACCCGACCGGAGTGTAGTCGAACAGCCTCAACAGCCCTTGTTTAAATATATAAGTGCTACAGCCAAGTCTGATGTGGCTGAGGCCAATACAAATAAATTGAGGTGGAGGACACAAAAAGTGGGATAGATAAAACAAATGAACAAGCCCCTGTAGTCCAAATATATATGCAACACCCAGCTTGCTTTTCAACTCCTTCAACTGACACGTTTGCAGAATTTCTCTGAGGACAGCCCAGATGATGTTACCGAGTCGGACCAGGGCTGTAGGAATCTTGTATTACAGACCTTTTTTTATGATTCACTAAAGTGAAATCTTAACAAGTAATATCTGAAGACCCTAGTGATAACTGGCTTTTCTTACAATACACATTCAAAACATCCTCGGTGTCACAACCTTACTTATTTCTACTACAGTTTCATGTCTTTTACAGTTACAATACAAACACTGTATACCCATACAGTCTTGTGAGTCTCTGGATCCATACTGCATACTAGTATTTCCCATTATATTCATAAACTCAAATGTAAATTACAATTATTTTGGGGACTGTATAAAAAAGTGAAACCAGCAGAAACGTCCAGGACGTAAAGGGCAGACTTAAATTTTTAGGAGAAAGGGGAAAAAAGACAACAGCAGTATTTTTCCACACTCTGCATGCTGTCATGCTGTCATGCATGTATCCCCGGCTTTGGCCATATGTTTAAGATTAGATGTACTCTTTTGTTAGACCAGAACACAGTCAACAAAGTTCTGCTCGTTTCCCCGCTGGTCATGAATCAGCTGGGCTCTGTCCACACCCTCTGCTTGCAGTCTTAATTCAATCAAACACTATGATAAAAGCCATCACATGTGTGAAGAATAGCACAACATGTACAGGACGAATTATTGTGTGACTCATAATCTTACTATTGTTCACTGGGATATGGGTGTTCATTTTTGGACACGTGTGATAAAAAACCTGAAAAGAAAAGGCTGCAATGATTTATATTGCTAATGCCTGTTATGCTAATGTTTACCTTAACCTCTTCCTCTATGCTAATGCTGCAATAATGCTAATGGCTCAACCTGCACTGTATGATGGCTCTACCATTAGTAATTACATATGACTAGAGTGATGAGTGATTGGATGAATGATCCAACATTCACTCTCTGTTTCCAGTTTGGTTTATAGCAACTTACATTATCAATATCAATATAAATCTGGATTCTTACATTAGCCACTATATTGCTACAGCTGCTTACTTTGTTGTTTGGTATGGCTGGATATAGGCTGAACTGCAGAATTGTCCATTAGTAAGAACAGTCCCTTTTGCACTACTACTAGTCACTTGATTCACTGTTTTCACCACAGTTTTAAATAATCAAGTAATTGTGTGCAGTATTGGGGAAGCACAGGTGAAACTTGAAAGCATAGAAATAACACTGAAAAAATTTTACATTGTCATGCTATTATATTCATAACATTTATAACAGTCCAGGGAGTAACAGACTCAGAGGCTGAGAAACTTGCAGGAGGCGGTGAAAGGTTCATAACAGCAACAGTCTTTACCTGAAAGGTTGGAGGTCACACACAAATAATCTGCTGCTCATAATAGTTCAGTGCAGGCAAACAATAACAGGTGAAAATAAAAATAAAAAAAATCAAGAAACAAAGCAAGGTAACAAGACACTGGGGCAAACATGAGGAAAATGCTGGAGATTCTTGAGGAGATACGAAGACAATCTGGCAAGGAATAAAGGAAACAGGAGGAGGACGTAAACAGGGAAGACCAGGGGCAGGTTAGTTGATTGGGAACAGGTGCGGATGATCAAGGGGCTGGAGACACATGAGGTCAGAAATTGAAATGACAAGAGCGGTGAGTATTTGACATAACTCAGGAGATGAGACGATAAATAATTTCAATTTTACAATGATAGCATGTACGAAAATCCTGTTCTTTCTAGTACCAGATGCAGGAAATACAACAGATGTGCTATATTAATACAAAAACTAATTTTAGAGGTGATTGCATTGTAAAGAGGCAGAGCCGCCCTCCTGGCAGACATTGTCAGCACAGCATTTAATCAGTGTTACTGATCAGCCACACAGGATCAGACACTCACAACATTTTTTTTTCAAATTTTCTGGAAATTTATCACTTTAAGCCTTACCAATTCCCAATGTGAAACTCTCAAGGTACATCCAATGCAGAACTTATCTTCATTACATTCATAACCTTAAACTTACAGTAACAGTGGGAGTGGTCTTACCTTGAGACTGGTCTTTATCCCTGCAGTTTTAGTGTAAAAACATCCACAGCCTTCATCAAATCCAGATTTCTGGAGCTAATTCTGCTCTCTGCTACCAGATTTCTTTCCTGAGATAATGAACATTTTCCATTCACTGCTTTTGCAGTTTGTGTAGTTTTAGTCACAGAAACAACTTTTCATGTTGTTCTCAAGAGCTGATGATGTTGCTCGGAAACACGTCTATAAAAGTTTGTGGAGAATAGTGGCAGGGGTTTTAATGTCACTTACAGTGGATTCCAAACTTTTTCGTAGAAGAAAATGCATCAAAATTGTACTGGTTTGCACATTAGAAACAGACGGGCAGAACAGGCAGGGACTCAAATACAGACAGAGACAAATGTGCAGGTATGTTCCAAAAAACACAGTCAGAGGTGCAGTACACAGGTTTTCAAAAGCAAAAGAGATGGCAGATGAAAAGGAAAGTCCAAAAACAGTCACTGGTCATACACAATAACAAAGAAAATCTCACTGGAGGGAATGATAAACCCAAAGGAAGGGATGAAACACATGTACAGAGAGGGGCCAGGAGACAATTGAACACAGGTGAGACACATTCATGCAGGAGCAGGTAATCAAGGAGACTGGAAACACAAGAGGAGCAAGAAGTGCATGAAGATGTGAGTGACCACCATAAAACAGGAAACCAGACACCAAACATGAGGAACAACTAAAAGAGAACTCATAATTAACCCCATTAGAATCCGTTTTAATGAACAGGAAATTCAAGCTCACAATGTATTGGATGGATTATTACTGTAACTGCTTGATGTATGGCTGCAAACAAAGTATGATATAACCATATAATGTCATCATTATTACGCTGCAAAAGTGCAACTAATGTGAAAACAAGAAACCACAAGCAATCATTGATCACAGTGTGCTTGAAAATAGTCTGACTTCTAGCTGTTTTTAAAAGATTTAGCCCAAGTATAACAATGTATCTGTAAGCAGCTCCACTGTATACAGGCCAGGTGATGCAAACCCCTGCCGTGGAGGGGTAAATAAAGGCAACTAAATAAAACGACATGACAGACTTAATGTGACCACTGTGGAAAAAGCAGTTAGTTCCAGCTCAGATAATGGGCCACTTAACACAGAGAGCTTACTAATTAAAAGAGCAGGGAAAAAAATACGGATAATGCAGTTATCTAAACAGGGTCAACTGGTTGGTTGTTTAGCTGCAGTGGCAACTTCTTGGCTGTTAGAAAATTATGAGCAGAGAAGTTTGATGTTGTTTTTCTGTAATAATGGGCATTATTTTCACTTTTATGTGTTCCTCCTACAGAGAAAATAGGCCTGATCTCTCCCTTTGTGGTTGCTCCAACTGCTCACTTCCACCACCCACACAACACATTTTCCCAGGCAACAATGTTCCTCCAAAGTTTACACACAATAAATAACGATATGCCCAAAGCAGTTAGCAGTGGCCCCGCTCTGCGTTTCCTGGCTGGAGTTGAAATGAAATGGTAATTTTGACTTGAGGAGGATTTCAAAGGGATGGCCTCTACTTTTCATCTTGGTGCATACCACGAGCTCGCCGACACATTCACGCTGGGATTTGAAAAAACAAAAAGAAGAGAAGAGAAAAAAAGAAGCTGAATTTTAAGTTTTTCTATGAACTTCCTTCTTTCTTTTCTCTGCCATCTCCCCACAGAAAAAAGAGCTGTAGTGTTGCTGAGATCTCTCCCCCAGATGGACAGCATTTATATAAACAACCACCCCCGGTTCAGGGAACGTTTGATTGATGTGTCATTGTCCAAAGATTGTTTCCAGGCATTTGAATAGATAATTCAGAGTATTTGATGTAGACATTTTTCTCCAAGGGGCGAAAGGTCAGCTGTGGGGGTAGAGCAGGGGTGTCCTCTGTCTCTCATGCTATTTTTGCACTCAGGGCTCCAACCAGCCTGTCTGCTTTTCACAGGGGAGATTGACTGACACTTGAATCGTCCTTCTGATTAAGAGTACAAGGTGCTCTCCAAAACTCCATCTGAGATCTTGCCTGCACGCTCTGTTATGCAAAATAACGTTATTTCCTCAAAATGAAGGCCATAACATTGTGCGGATGTGTCCTGTGCCTATTTGTTTTTTAGGTCGGTCGACAGTCTGACGGTGAGATTGGAGCAAGATGGAGCAGAGGGATTGGCCAGGAACTCCATTATCCCAGCAATAAGGAATGAGAAATGGAATTAAAACACCCAAAACAAGGTCTGTCGCACATCATCAGCACTGGCTCCTGTCCTACTATGTATAGCTAACTGTACACAAAATCCATTCTGAAAATCAAACCAGCCTCCCACTTTGTCTTATCTTATTTCCTACATCACAGCTGACCCGGCAGCCACAGTAAAATGGAGGGTTCACTTTCCTGGAGCTCTTCGATCACATTAAATTTTCAGTCAGCCACGAGGGAAGTGTCTCTGTGACAAAAGCAGGGTGTTAAAAAAACACACACACAGTGGTGTCTCCATTATCTCCGAGCTCCACAGCCCATGAATGAAGCCAGGGTTAATTGCTGTTGATTAGACTTCATTACGCATGGCCGAGTAAGCGAACAGGGAGGGAGAGGAGGAAAGGATGAGGTCGCTCCCACACAATGATGTGAAATCAGTGTCAAGTGTTCCTCCTCAGTAGGTTTAGCTGGTTGGGAAGCAGATAAGGTATGTAGATGAGCTACAGGGACATGTATTTTTTGTCTGTCTGTGTTTGACTAGCTTACAATGGCTCTATTTGCTTCTTTTTTCCACAACTCAGACTGAGACTTATTTTACTGCAAATTACTGGATTGGATTTATGTTGCACGATGAAGCTCAGTTAATCATTTATTAACAGAGCTACAGTTTTTAGACACAGCAATGCTTGAGTGTTCATCTGTTGGCTATATCTCAATTATTATTGGATAGATCACCATGACATTTATACAGGCATTCATGGTGCCAAGAGGATGATTCTTACTGACTTTTCACTTATCCTGTGAAGTATCCCAACAGCTTCATGGATTACCACAATCATTTATAGTCCCTGGTGGATTTGTTGACCTTTTCATCCACCACCACAAAGTTACTGTTTCTGGTTTTGAGTGAAATGCTTTAACTATTGTGTGTGGATTTCCATGAAACTGACTACAAACATTCAAGCTTCCCTCAGGATGAATTATAGGAACTTCCATGATTCCATGATTATGACAGCCTCATCAGGTCAATTTAAGAAGTTGTCCGAAACTTTGGTTTATGACAAAATAGCTGCAAACCTACGACATTCCCACCAACCTCAGCTATATTTTGTGTTTAGTGGCAATTAGCACATGGCAAACTAAGAAGCTGAACAAGGAAAACATTACTTGTAACTAACAAAGGAGTAACCACATGCACATTCTTGAGTTAGTTAATCACATATACAGTTGCTTTATTACACTTTATTATATTGATCTGTTGATCCCAGTACCCGTTTATAGTGTTCTTTGCAAAAGAATTTATGTACGGCGCTTTCTAATGAAAATCCCCTCAACCTGTCCACAAACACAAGGACACAGAAGCAGGACACTGGTGTGGCTGTAGATAAGTGGTGTAAAACAGTTGCATATGTAAGTCCAACTTTTCAAATCCTAGAAACAAGATACACTGATGTTCAGACACTCATTCTAACTCACAGAGCCAAAAGATCCTATTCCCGTGAAATGTAAACCGCCATCATTGTGACTTTTCGACTGTTGCTGGTATGTCGCCAAAATGATGTCTGTCTCCATTTGTGTGTAATAGATAAACAGCCCCCTTAGGTCAGCCCTGGGTTATATTTATCTTTAATGCGTGATTTTTATCGCTCTGTCGCTTTTGTAGCCAAAATAATTACATGAATGGAGGTGGTTCAGACAGAAGCAGGAATGACAGGCAGACAAGGGAGGGCAGGACGTTGTAACCTTCACGCTGCTCGCAGAGTGAGAGCTGGCTTTGTTTAAATTTCCCAGATCAAAGGGTGCAATGCAAATTCCTGCAGCTTCCACATCGCCATTTGATGTTTTGGGGAGCCAAATTATTGTGGTGATTACAGTAGCTGTACACAACCGGAGGAGCAGGCCAAACAAGGGTGCCTGTTGTGACTCTCAATTAGTGGTGTGACATCTCAGCACCCAACGTCTGAGAGGCATTCCACAATAAGAGAGGCTGTTTGGGCTGATAAAGTGATTTGGCTTGGCGGGGCCCTTTCATCTGCGCCGACATTGGGATGTTCGAGGCTTCTGGGTATTCTATCTGCACATCCTCACACCTCCCCTTTATTGTGACAATAGCGCCACTGTGTTCAGCGTTTCAAAGGAGCTATAGGCTCACTGCACTGTGAACAACTTCAGCTCAGCTGACTCTCATATAGAAGTATTATCATGATTTGGATGCTTCTGTGACGTGAAAATTAACAAAGGTGCACTACAAACAGCGGCCTGCAGCTATACTTTTAATGAAAAACATGAAATCATATACATTATTTGAAAAGCCTTAGGTTCTATGTTTCTTGTCCCTCAGCAGCTTTACTTACAAGAGATATATCAGATATCACACCATTAGCAGTATTCTCAGGTTGTGTGAATATCCAAACAGCCAGCCATTTTTGAAGCTGACGACGCGACGACAGTGTTATTTTTTTGTTTGTGTGTTATTGAAAGCCACAGTGAGTTGAAAGGATAACTTTGCCTGTGGGAAGGACAGAGCACCAGAGCATCAGGTTCAGCTGTATTCCTGATAACACTTTGCATTCTGCAGGCATCAGTGATGGCTCTGATGCCTCGTGTTTGATTGTCTCTTTGATGTCCTCCTCCCACCTTCAGTATAAGCAACCACGCCAGGGTGGAGGTGAAGCAGTGGCGAGTGGACTACCGCAGTAGAGAGAGATTGAGATGTGATGTGTTTCTGCCAAGGTGATGGACAGAGGCAGTGGGAGGATGTCGGTTTTCAGACACCTCAGGCTCTCTGTTATGTGTAACAGCTGAGTTGGAAAAGGTCCTAGTGGTAAAACAACGTCAAGTACAATTAACGTCAAGACGCAAGTCTTTCACAGTGGACAACAGAGAAACTGCACGTTCTAGAAAATAGCTGGCTCACTATGAGGACAGTTTTAAGCCATTAACCTATTAGAGGAAGCCAGTTTCTCATTTCCATGATCTTGTTAACAAATTCTGTAAAAAAAACAATGAATTGATCCTAATCTATCTATCCAAAGCCAAAAAGAAACATTTAAAATGAGCCATACTGTTGAACTCGCTGATTTATTCTTTCATTACCATGAAGACATACAATAGTATATTTAGTCTCACCTGCACTGTCTATCTGCCAGTGAGAAGAAATGGCCTGTTTACCCCTGCTTGAGTAAGGAGCTGGACACAGTGACTGTAAGATGGGACATGGTGAAGCTCAAAGACGAAGATGAACTTCATCATCACAACTTTGTGGGCTCTTCGGGGTCAACACCATGGTGCACATTTCACTTTGTGAGGCCTGCAAAAGCAAGCTGAAAAACCTGCAGTGTTCCTGTTCCTATAGCTTTATTCGCCTCTGTGCAGGGCATTGTGCTGACCTGGAAGCAGGGTATTCACTGCTGTGAGAAAGTGGCCCCCAAAACGCTCCTCCTCACTAAGAGAAACATATAACAGTATTAGATCTAGTTTAATTACACAGGGGCTTGCGGATGGGCCCCCTCTTTTCTCTCGGTGGTGAAAATGCTTAGCGTTTGTTGTCGGTTCAAGGCTCTCTAAAGGATGTGCTGGCATGTGTAGGGTTCTGGCAGGAGAGGAAACTTGCGGTGGGGGGCGGGGGGATGCGGGGGGGGGTGAACTGTTATTGTTTGAAAAGCGTGTAAGCGGCCTTCACAACACCGCATCCACGGAAATGAAGCAAAGACAGAGAGAGAGAGAGGAAGGGAAAGAGGCAGGGAGAGGGAGAGAGCAAGAAAGAAAGAAAAAAATCTTGCACAGCTTTGACTGATGACTTAACAGGCGAAACCGAATTTGTCTTTTGCCGGGAGATGTCAGATGCCTTGCCAGTGAGAGAGAGAGAGAGAGAGAGAGAGCGAGAGAGAGAGATGGAAAGAGGGAGAGAGGGAGAGCAAAAGCACACCACAGAATCTCTCCTGCGTCTTTTTCTCCTCCGGTTTAAGACGGCTCGGTGAATGCAACAACATCAAAGGCCTAGCACTCAAAATGTACATTGTTGTTCCAGTAACCACATGAAACAGAAAGGGAGAGATGGAGAAAGGCTGGGAGAGATGGAGCAAGTTTTTTTTTTCTTTCTTCCCTTGTACATAAATAGGGAGCTATGGAGGGAATCGGTTTAGGAACGGTAGAAGATTAACTCTTTTATCTCTTCATTTCAAACGTCCTCCACATCCACATCCTCCGCATGCTAACCACCGTCAGGATCTTCTTCCTTGACCAGCACCACTACAAAGCAGAGGTGTCTGCTGCATTAGGACACATATAACTCCTCCACAAACAGAGCGGGAGTAGAGCCGTGGAGGTTTGCGCAGCCCTGGTCCTGACTCATTGTCATTAAGAAAGCCCTCTGTAATCGCAGCTAAACTTAGAAAGGAGCTGAAGCTCTTATTTTGCCACAGAAATTCCTCACGTGTATAAAAGAGGAACATAGAGAAACAGTCCCGAACTTGTGCTTCAGTGTAACCAACAAGCTTTATTCCTGCCTGCCCTCATCTTTACACAGAGACCACCCAGGAGCAACAAGTCAGTTCTCACCTTTAGTCTGAGTGTGTGTGTGTGCATGAGCTTTGTACTTTATAAGCACAAGTGTACGCCTGTGTCTGTATACAGTCGTGTGTGTGTGTGTGTGCGCGTCTGTGAATGAATGTGTCTGTGTGTGTGTGTGTGTGTGTGTGTCTACCTCCCACCATCTGGGCCCTGTTTGGAGAGATTTTCTGTAAAAATCACAGTCACGCCGTGGCAGGATTACCACTGTGAAAAGCAGCACCTGGAAGAAACTTAGTGCTCCTGCTCCTTTCCCTCAGATGCTCAAAGAAGTTTCTGGCTTCCCAGCTTGAGGCACAGGATTTGTTTTTGACCTACATGGGCGTCCTAGGCCTCATGTTCCCTTCCAAATAGCAAAGAAAAAAAAAAAGCAAAGAACACATCTCAAATTCACACTAGGCTACATCCAGCAAGGTTATGGTATCACCACATTACAGTAGATAAACAAGTACATGCGTATGTTTGCATGTGGGAAGGAGGGACATGAGAAAGTGTGTTTAAATAATATATATCATATTCCTGTTTATTTTTTTATGGCAAGCAAAAGGCTGATTATCCATGCTGAGATATGAGCCTGTGAATGAATGTGTTCAATAATCCCAGATGCAAGTGGATTCGGAGCATCTCCACTGACAATTTCCCATTAGAAATAATCTTAGTCCAGGATTAGCCACAATTAAAACTGTTTTGATGTCCCACACATACACACAAGCAGTGTTTCCATGGTTGGGATATGTTATACAGCTGAAGCGGCTGCGCATAAATAAGACCGAAGACTTGCACAACAGATCTATGTCGCAAAAATGTTCCTCGATGCTCAATAGAGAAAGATAAATGATATTTTTCATATCTCGTGTTAGGTTTTTATTCACTTTTTCTCTCTCTGCATTTAAAATCATACTGATGCACAAAGTCCATTTCTTTTTTTTCATTGGTCTGTTATTAGAATTTTTGACTCAGCAGATACTTCCCATTAGCTCCACTCGCTGACTGGATCACAGCATATGCCGTCTCATATCTTATCATCTTATCTTCACTTTAGGTACAGAAATGACTGTAAAGGGATCACATATAAAGAGCATTACTCTGTTTACGTGGCTTTCTTTAATGTGAGTCTGTGCCAGTCTTCATAAAATACAGTATTACCCCCATGCGGAATGAATATGCAGTCTGGGATCTGACACCCTTATTGGCAGGACGACATCATCTGTCAGCACCTTAGAAAACCGTTACAAATCAGTGATGCAAAAATAAAACCATTTTCGAATTTGACGCCACTATGGTTACGGATTGGTTAGATTAAGGCACGAAAACGACTTGGTTAGGGTTAGGGAGTGATTGTGGTCATGGTTGAAAGAAACCAAAGTTGACTGCTGGTCGGAAACAGGAAGCAAAATAACGATCTTCCATGTGAAAGTCCAGTGTATTGTTTACTTATCCAATCAATACCATCCGCCTTTCTCTGCAGACTTTATGACTCTATAACAACATCATGCCACTTCCTGATGGAGAGGAGTCATAATTCCTCTAGCCACTGGAGGTTTTTTTTCATTTGAACACAAACATATGTTGTTTTGGGATATTTGCTGGAAAAACCAATGCTATCATTTGGTTTGGGAGGATAGTGTCATGTCGCATGACTTAGAGTCATTGTTTAATAAGACCTCCAGTTAAATATATCACGAGGGACAAGAGAAGTCATAGGGTAAAGTCTACACCTGGCCTTAAAGGTGATACTGCACAATAACAAAGGTGATTCCTGCTCTGGGCAATAACCTGCACTCTGAATCACATGCAGATGAGGAAAATGAATAATTTCAAGTTTTGCTATGTGTACAAAAACAACAAGGTATTTTTAGTTTTACGGTATGTAGGGTTGTGTGTAGATAGATGGATCCTCTTCTCTATCTGCAAGAGAGAGAAAAAAGTATTTTCCAAAAAGTAAACTGAGCCTTTTAAAAACCTGTTACCCTCAGGTTGGTGAGGATGCCTGCCAAAAAACAGTTTGAAGGGTCTTTTTGGCCATTCGACTTAACACAGTGGTGTACTGTCACAGTGTTTGCATTGATTTTTGGTACTCTTCAATGTCTGTCAGTGACACTCTTAAGTGTAATGCTCAGCAGTTGAATAACTGAGTTAATGTTTTAAATGCTGGCTCCAAACCACGTTTTTCCCTTGTACCAAAACAATGGTTGACTTAATTTAAGACAAAGTCCACCCATCACACTCCCTCTTGCATTATTGTAACATTACAACACTATAGCAATGAAAGCTGTGTCTGTAATTACTAACAACAACAAACTCTGCCAGAGAAAGTGGGCATGGAGCAGGATGGAGGGGCTGTGGGTTAGGATGAGTATGTGGTTGGAAGTGTTTTACCCTGCTTCTTCCAGGCAGGTAGACTGCAGAAATATTGTGTGTTAGGTTTGTGATGTTGACAGCATTCTTGTGTTGCTTTTGCTCCTTTTCAACTTACAAATCAGTCGACAGAGAAAGGTGTCTGGTGCCTGTAATACCGCTCACGTTGGCTACAGCAGAAACCACTAAACGTTGCTACTGAACACGGGTGGAAAGAGAACTCAAGCAGAAACACTTAGCTGATATTTTATTTAAGCAGAAGCACAGGTAAATATGTACACACAACCAACAGATGTGGGAAGCTTGTCCAAATGTTTTTTTTCCTCCTAGATTAACAGTGTTTCCACTTCACCAAGTCTAAAAATACATACTAAATGAACTCAAACTGAAAATTATCCTTTCCCCTGTCCTTTTCCTTCTTCCGTCTGTGCTCCTGGAGACCCAGACACATTAACAGATGATTGTCTGGTCTGTCTAAAATAAAGTTTAAATGATTTGTGTAGTCTGGTGTGGTTTTAAAGTGTGTTTAGTCTTCATCGGGCAGATTTGTGAAAGAATGATCAAAATCAGTGCGACATTAGAGCTCATTAGAGCCTGACTGACTGCTAGATACCCATGGTTTTTAAACTCCATGTTCCCAGTTAGGAATGCAGTTTCTTTCTTTATCATTTGTCATCTCCAACCCAAAACTGAGATAACCCCTTATGACATCAGTATGACATAATCAAAGGCTGTTTTCTCTGACTTGACACAACCACTTAGTTTAATTAATCAGGAACTCTATTGTCCACATTTTGGCAAACTATCACATGCTGTGTAATACTCCTTATTTCAGGTAAATTGATTGTTTTGTAGAAAATCGAAATGTCCCTTTAAGTTAAAGGCACTATTTTTATTTTGTGGTTAAAATTGTAGTTATTGCTGAACTGTTCTGAAGAGAAAACATCTAGAGGCGTTTGCAACACACACACGAATAAACACACATACACACACCATTACATCTTCTCAGGTGAGCAGTTCCCAGTTGTTCACCACTACTTATGGAAAACCAAAATAATTAGACTTCTGTTAAAATCTCACTCAAGTAACAGCAACACGACTCACTTTCATTTAGAAAGACAAGTACAGTAAAATTCCACTAGGGGGCCTGAATCTAATTCTTGTGGTCCTCATAAGTATTTTACCCTCTTGGTTGAAATCTACAAAACTATGAAGCTAAAGTCCCAGAATCATGATTTAATTGTATTTTATAAGGAAATGTGGGAAATGGAAACGCAACTCATCCTGCCTCCTAGTGTATATCAGTAATGGTTATAATAGCTAATACTGTATGTCATGGCACAGACAGCAAACGACTATGTGTGTAAGTCTTATTAATCATTATACTAAGATGTTGTTCATAGATGGAATATTAGTGTAGATACTCATAACTGCCTTTTTGGTGCAGTGAGAGCTGAATAGGGTGATAACCACTTGTTAACTTGTGTTAGTTAAGTTCTGGGCTGCTTGCTGAGTGAAGTTTACAGGCCACGTGACTGCTGGATCAGACTTGCAGGAGCTCCAAAGCCCCTCTGTTGTCTCTCTGGTCTGGATCTTTTTCATTCCCTCCATTTCTACACATGACTGTATATACTTTGCTAGAGGGAGTGTTTCTTTCAGCAGTACCATGAATACACACACACACACACACACACACATTCTTCATTCATGTCCCCCAGCCCCGTGTCACTGTCACCACCATTTTGCCGTCCGCCCCCACTCTTGACCCCGCTGACTTGACCCCCTCTTGGTGTCTGGCAGTGTCAGGGACTGATGCCGGTGACATCATGCATCACAATGAGTCCACCGCCACCTCCAGCCCTACTGTCCATTGTCCACACGACAGTGAGCGGCCTTGTTCTAGCGGAGGGCGGTGCTGGCACGGCACGCTCCCTCTGTAAATGATGAAAGAGAGCGAGGGAGTTGTGCTGAAAGCGCAGGCCTTGTTTGGCCGACCGCACTGGACGCTGAGCTGATCGGAAGGCGCCTTTCTCCCCTGACAGTAACTTCTGTGATCTGTGGAGATAAAAAAGAAGAAAGAATTTGTTTGATGTCTAGATTTGAATAAATACCCTGATGTTAATCGTTTTACTGCGTTAATCACATTTGGTGATAACATAGCTCCTTGTGTGTGTGTGTGTGTGCACATCTATTCTGTAAATATGGGTCAGAGATTGTATACATGAGTATGATTGTATGGATGTGAGGATTTATTGTTGTGACATTGAGTTTAGAAGAGTTGTCGTAGAACTGACGTCCAACCAAAAGAAAGCATCTGCACCTCCTCAGTCTCTGCAGGCTTTAAAAGATTTTATGACACTCCCATGTTTGTTTTTTCTTAATGATGTGGGTCTGTTTTGGTTAACAGAACGGCACATGATTAAATCTTCACATGTAGCGGCTTAACAACATACAATTAAGACCCTTCATATAGAGTGAAGCCCAGAAATACTTCCAACATTTAAGACATGGAACATGAGAAGTCACGGATGGCGAGTCCCCGCCATTATTCGCCAATGATTGAATTTGCTGTCTGAGTCATCTTAACCTGTTGTTTTTCACACAATGTGAGACATGAACAGATCAGTGGAGATAGTGTGCGTTTCCTGGAATTCCACAGGGATCCACATCTGGAATGGATTTTTTTCACTGTGTAACGAAAGCTCCAGCTGCTAAACTGAAAGCTGAAATGAGCAGCAACAGTTCAGACGTGGTTTTACCTGAACGCTCCATGTCAGGTAGCCTGGAAAAAAAACAATATTACTGAGCCTCAAAACTAGTCGGATAAAGTAGTAGATAGAGTATTCAAAATAATATTTTTAGCCATAGCGGAGTGGTTTTTTTTTAAAGTAGATGTCCTGTCCGTCTTTCACAGTCTGTTGTATCTGATTTTAATATGCATTTGATCTGATCTGTCTCCTTGATCATCTGTTACACCTTTACTTGCTGGGACAGTTCAGGGTCTTTTGTGATGTAAATTCCACATCCTATGGCCCATGTCCTTTGAACAATGGAAGAGGTTCAGACAGACCTAGGCAGGGAATTTTCTTAGGAATTCACCATAGGTGTCACAGAGACAAAGATTGCCCCCCCCCCCTTGTCAAAAAAGAACAATCTTGCTTGCTGCCACACCATATGGAGAATTGTCCCAATTTCTTTTTCCTTTATATCAAATGCAGCGCATTTCAAGTCAAACCTTTTGTAGCATATACCACATGCGATTTGGGCTCTTGTGTGGCGACGCAAACTGCGACTTTTTGATATCTCGGTGAGTGCCGTCTGACAAGTTTCTGTCACTCACACTTTTTTTTTTTTTTCTCTCTCTCTCTCTCTCTTTCTCCACCAGCAAGCATATTTTCCACCCCATCGATTGATTAGCATACATCAAGCCCCTGTCGTCATGGCAAAACTTCATTTGAATCTTCACTTCTCTCCCCGTGTCTTTCAACCGGCAGCTGTCAGCCACATCAACACTAGACACGCTCTGTGCCAGACAAAGTTAAATTGAAGCACACTCTAACACTATATATAGATAAAATGTCACTTCTTTCAAGAGACAAGGCACCTTCGAAGTCGTCAATACACGGAGCGCTTTATCACGGGCAAAATAACTTTGAAACCGGAAAAGAGAGTAAAGATGAAACGATTATTCTCTCTTCCCACTTTGTGCTTGAAAGAGGGAAAAAGGCAAGATTATTCTAAAGTGGGTAGAAGCGTTTAAGGGGCTTGCTTTTTGATCTGCCTGTCCGTCAAGGAATACGAAGAGCACCTCCTGATGCTTCTGATCGTTAGGTGTCCTCAAAGTGTCTCAAAGTCTCTTTGTTATCGCTGAGCGCGTCGATTAAAGCGAGGAATATCATTTATTCATTTTGCCGTTGAGCGAGCGAGAGAGAAAGGATTCGAGAGCTTAGCATTCATTTTCGTCAAACTCTCGAGGTGTGGTGATGAAGTCAGCTTTCTTTTGAGAGACAAGCAGAGTTGAGGTAAAGAGATGTGGAGCGAAAGTTTTTTGCTCTGCAAATTTTGAAAGGCCTCACTGATGTTTGAGATAAAATGAACGGTGTTCAAACTTTATTAAACTTTTCTTTTAACGGCGCGCTCGCAGGACGGCGGTTCTGAGGAGAATTCTGTCTAACAAGGTGTTACCGATGGTTGTAGCAAAAGCACAAACATATGCACATCACCACACATACACACAGTCGCTCTCTTTCTATTGCAGTTCTCTGTATCTGCCACACACACAGAATCTCTCTGTCTTGCTATTGTATCGGCCTGTATTTGTATTGTATTTGTATGTACACACACAAACACACACACACACATACACACACTCAGGCACAGTTAGAATGAGGATATATAGGAAGCTCAAGTATATATTTATTGGTATATGTCACATTGATTTTCGGGATGTGGGTGCCAAAAGAATGCCAGAATCAACACACTCTGTATGTGTCTGGCTCCTCTTTTCACCAGAGGACAATGCCATATTCATCTCCGCTCCATTTTCCAAACGCGATATCTGATTCTTTAACATGCCTCTCAGTCTGGAAGTCCCTTCCATTCCCACTGTTTCAGGCTCTTTTTTTTTCTTTTTTCAAATACTCAATCCTGTTGCGAGGTGCCTCTTAGATGTTGAAAAGTTCTTTTCAAGCCCGAAGTTTTCGCCTTCTTCACTTTTCAACTGGCAAGATGAATATCGGTGGGACAAAGCATAGAAGGGAAGAGCTTTTGACAAGACTTCTGAAGGCCCAGGAGCTCGTCCTGTCTCTCCCTTTTGCAGTTTTCCCGTAACTGGCTTTCTCGCGTGGCTGCTAAAAAGACACCAAATCAAATGCAAACTGAGAAGTCACAGTCTTTCAAGATACATCAGTGGGGCCCTTGTGGAGATGCTGCTCTGCTTAGGTTTTTCACAACTTTTGAAAAATGAGAAATTGGCGCATTCTCTCTTGTGTTATCAGAGCTGCTGACAGTAAGTTCATGTTCTGTACGTGCCGACAGACAATGCCATGAATACATGACCCGGAGCAAAGTCGAGTTGTAAAGGTGCGACTTGGCAAAAATGTATCTTAAAGAGGAGGTGATTTATATGTCATGTCTTTGGTGAGAACAATAGATTGCTGTCAGGATGTCAAAAATATGCTGCTTACATTCATATGTGTAGCAGCCCTCTCTCTCATTCATAAAAATCTGAAGCAAAATCTGTGTGAAATGCTGTCATATCAGAGGAATGGACGAAGGCAGTTACAGTCTAAACCAACGTAAATGCCCAAACTGTTTATTTTTTGTTTCGTATAGGCGTGAGTTGCTCTTTGTGGCTTGTGCTGTCTGGACAATCTGTGTTGGATATTTGAAGTCTAAACAGCCAGTGTTTAGTGTTCGCCGAGGCTGGGGGGGTGGGGGGTGGGGGGGCGGCGGTTTAACACATTCAAGAGCCACTTTGTGGGGCGGCATCATGGGGCAGCCTCAAGAAAACCTGAAATAGCTGAAACTAGACCTCAGTGCAAATAATCACCCTGGGCCTCTGTAAACCATCATGTTTATGCATTGTAAATTGTGAAAAGGAATGCTTTAACATTGTGTGGCATATGTATTTCAAGGCTTTGAACATTGGATGGTATCCGAATTTCACCCACACAACCGCAGGCTTTTTTGCTCTTGCCTTTTTACTGAAATATCATTCAGATTCCAAAGAGGCTAAAAAAAAAGAGCAACCTTTTTTGAGGCTGCCTAAAGAATGTGTCTGAAACTGTTCCCAAGCTGTTTCCATGCATTTAGCTATCACTGCCGCAGGGTCAGAAACCTTCCACCGGCTTCTCACTATTCTAAGTTTTACTTTGGTGACCATGCATTTTTGAAATTACACAACAGGCTTTGAACGATTTGTCTGACTCTGGGCTTCAAAAATGTTCTAAATCCATAGAAGACACATAATAATCCTTCAATCCTCCACTAAAACTGGACATACAAGGTAGTGACAGAGCTCTTATATACACACACAGCAGCATATATTTAGATGTAGTGTCAACCTTTCTTCCTCCTTTGAAGGAGTTTATAAAGAAAGGTTTTTGGCAGGAGTGCGGTCGCCACACCGGTTGTCTCTTTTCCGACACTGTAATTCTCCTCATCTGTAACACACCTCTTCCTTTGATCTGTGGTTTTTCGAAACCTTGTCTCATAACCTGTTTACCCGCCGACTCCTCAGAAAGACTGGGAACAGACGGGGGTGATGTCACAACACACAAACAAAGTTACACCTACTCCTAGCATGCTCAACAGGTTCTATTACCTAGCAGGTCAAAGGCACGAACAGATGTCGATGCCTCAGAGACTTGTTGGGTCTACCTTTGTGACTTCTCTCCCCTGGGGTACTTTTCCTATTAGTTCAACCAGGTTCATGATTAGCTTGACATTGTCTTAACACTGAAACAGACAGATATTTGTATGTTGGGTGGATATCAGTTGATTATCAGTTTGGATTTTAGGGTAATATGTAATACAGTCTCTCAATTTGAATTCTGCTCAAAGCTATTCAGCATATTAGGAAGATGTGCTCTCACCTTACATGGTCGCTACCAACAGGATCATATCACAGCCATGTATAGGATATGAAACTGATACAGTTCCCCTTTTTTAAACAAGCCCACATAGCATTTCACCATTTAGAGTGATTTTTAAAGATTTGTCTTTTAACATAATTAAACATTAAGAAGAACCATTTGTGCTGTTTGGTTGTGAAAGAAGTGGAAGCTAGTTAGCCTAGCAGGCTACTGTCAACACTGTCCAAACGAGGATTGCAGATAAAAAGTGTCAACAGGGCAGGTATGAGAAATGCGTTAAGATCTTACAACTCTGCAGATATGATTTGGCTGCAGCCTTGATCTTGCCGCCTTGACGTGTTCCCGAACATACACACACACCCACACACATTCATACCATCCCACATATGCATATGGGTGCACTTACACACACCAAGGTAAAATTCACTCTCCTTTGTGAAACAGAGAGGTGATTTATATCAGGCAGAAAAGCAGGCAGGGTGACAATATGGAAATATGGAGGACATATGATAAGTTATGCCTGTGGAATGTTTTGACATATGCAAGGATTTTGAACTCTCAATAGCTTCTGCATTCCTCCTCATCTGACGACATTCAGCAAGTATTTTTATTTTAAACACTCAAGTCTGTGCCATATCACAGATGATCCCACAGCATCTGATAAATGAGCGTCAGTGTGGGAACAACCTGTGTTGCTTTGAGAAAAGGAACACAAGTTTAAAGTTCTTCATAATTACAGGTTTTGTAATCAGTTTTTTTACATGGCAATAATTGATCATTTTGTTTGTTTTATTACAGGTGTCAGCTGATGTTTTGGAGGAAACATCATGTGAATAGAGCTGATGTGCAGCAATGGGTAAGTACAGTATGAGTAGTTTATGCCTGAGAGGAATGAAATGAAAGCCTTGGTGTTTGGGTTGGCTGAGTTTGCACTGACCTGATTACATTAGGGATAAGATTATCCCAGCGTTAGGACAAGTTATCTGCATCAGGATTCCCTTGAAAA
Source organism: Psettodes erumei (assembly GCA_016785225.1). Classification (NCBI taxonomy): domain Eukaryota; kingdom Metazoa; phylum Chordata; class Actinopteri; order Pleuronectiformes; family Psettodidae; genus Psettodes; species Psettodes erumei. Next base: position 1,728,586 of record JAFBJZ010000612.1, read on the forward strand.
GTTTGTGTATAACACATGAATGATCAAGCACATTATATTTATACATTCAGTCAAAGAATATCTCTCTCTGTCCGACTTCTCACTGAATTGCACTGAATTATTAAATTTAGTTTGCAGTTTAAGTTTGGAACTATAGTTTTATAATTTATTATTTCTTACTTTCATAGTTTTGGTGAACATTTCTATTGTAAATAAAATCAGTGTGTTCACCAAGTTCGTTGCAAAACTCTGGGAATGTGGCAACATCCTTCATAAGTCAGACAATGCAAAAAAAAAAAACCCAGAGAAGCAATCAGTCAACCAAATGTATTTGGGAAGAGAATAACAAGACACATAGAAAACTATTACTATACCTGTTTTGAATTTTCAATCAAACTGCCAAAACTGTGAGTATTTGTACTTTTTTGACACCCCTGATAGTAAAAGAAAACTGTTTGAGCTTTGGACTGTTTGTCAGATAAAACACACTATTTAAAGTCCTCTGGGAAATTATGATGAGCTTGATGCATTATTTTGGACATTTTATAGATTAAACTATGAATCAGTTAATCCAGATAATAATTGGCTAATTACTTGATAATGCAAAGTAAAGTATTTTCTATAATCTGACTAAAATTGTGGCTGTTTTTATAACCTGTTTGACTGACATCATTTTTGAGTCATTAGGCTTAGTTGTAGTGAGGTTACATTCTTCACAGATTTCAGCAAATGCTGTTATAAATAGGTTAACTAATATAAATTAATAATTTAAACTATGGATTTAAGTTATAGTAAAGCAGAATTATGCTTTAAAGTACTGGGGTGAAAATGGAATTTGGAAATTGTGCAGGGATCCTGATTAAAAAGGTTCAACACACATGCACACCATTAGTCCTCAGAGCTCCAGCTGCCCAGGGCTCTGAAGTCACGTTGTCCCAGTGTGATTGAAGGTCCAGCTGGCAGACCGTACCTTTTGATCCCTTTCCCTTTTACGAGAAAGACAAACAGCTCCTCGTCGTCACCCACACTGCACTGATTGATACCCCCCCCACACACACACACACACAGACACAGACACAAATTGTGACCATGGCAAGGAACACTTGGGTATGCACACATTTACATGATGATCACAGACACACACACACACATTTTCTTAATGGAGGCCCTCTCTCCCAGTGTAATCACTCTGCTAATGACCTGCTTGAACTCGGAATGAAACCCAGAGGGTGAGAACAAAAGGTGGAGACAGAGAGATACAGTTAAAACCATGCAGTGTGTGAAGATGGCTACAAAGATTCCTTTTATAGATTATAATAGATAATAGATAGATAATAATTTGATGTTTTGGTAACACTAAGTAACTTTACAATTGATTTAAATTGTAATGATGTTTAAGAAACAAATTCCACTGCAACACTTAATTGATTACATGAATATAAATTTGATAGTTAAGTTAATATTTGGAAGCTGGAAAGCCTAGAACCAAGGTTTTTCTTGTAAAAACATAGAGAGATGTATAGCAACTGTTAAATCACTGAGTAAACTGCAGCACGATACCTGTTATTGCCTTTCAGTCAAGAACTAGGAAATGTAGCATATCATTGCAAAATCACTCTGGCTGCCATCCATCAAATGTTTCTCATGTTCAGTGAACATGGCACAGCACAAAGCACTTCACTGACATGTTCTAGGCTCAATTTTATCCTGCTTTTGGAAAGTTGTGTATGTCCTTCATGTTCACATTTCCAGTCCAAAAGCCCAGGAATGCAATTTTCCTTCTGGAAGAGCTGTTGCATCTATTGTGATTATAGAAATCCTCAGTCCCTTCCACTCAGTGAACTGAACATCTGCCTCCAAGTTTTCATCAGGGTTGTTGTGTCTGGATGGTGACAAACAGCTCTTGTTGTGACTTTTTCATTTCCTGGTCTTATTTATTTTGCCTGTTACTGATGTGTTTTGTCCTGGAAAGCTGAGCTTTGTTACATATTTTAATGTTTGAGGAATTTCTCTGTATGTGAGCAACAAACCTTTGCCACCGGAACCATAACTCCATCTTAACGACTCATGTTATATTTGGTCTTTTACTGAGTCTTAAATTGCTTTCCTCCAGCAAGTGAATAACTTAATAATACTCATCTGGACTTGCTTCAAGATATGAACACTTACTTATGGAAGAAACTGGCTACAGTAAGCAAAACTGCTGTGACATCCAGATATCTGGATGTCCCTCCCCCTTAACCCCATTTATTTATTTACTTAATTATTTACCTACTAACTGACTTACTTAGGTCCAGAGACCGCAGCTTGAGCCATTTTAACCACCTTTTACTGCACTAACAAAGTTTGTGCTTGCTTTAAGACAAATTTCTTGTTAGGATCATTCCAGCATGCAGTTTTAGTATAATGTAATGCTTTTATCTTAATAGGACTGAATGACTCCATTGGATGCATAACCACAGCAGTCATGCTGTGATTTTCAAGCTAATGTCCAAACAGAATATTGGAGTGGGGTTTTCCAACTGCCCCCAACAAAGCAAGGGAACAATAGAGAGGCAATAATAGTGAGGAGGGGAGGAAGGGAATGTTCAGGCAGCTCTCCACTTCCTGGGTTTCTGTTGCCCCAGAGGCCATTTTCAGGGCCTCCTTACATGGGACCCATCCTTACACGGAATTTGCATGAAACTGACTTTGATGGGATCTCCCTGCAGCTAAAATACTGGGACAGAACTTGCATTCATATTCACAACTGGGCACTGCACAGTGCATAAGAAGGAGCTTCCGCTCAGAAATGGGTGTCATCTTTCTCATTTTTGCACCATGGGGCGTCAGGATGTCTGGGTTTGTTTTTAGGCTGCTAAAAACGTATTGATAATCTGAGAAGAGTGTGGCAGCAAAGAAGAGACATGTGCTGCAAATGGTTACTGCACAGAGGAAATACAGAGAAAGTGGGCGCAGCAGAAGAAGGTTGAGATGTTGGACAGGATGAAGGACACATGCAGATTGAAAGAGACTACAAACAAAGATAAAGATTTTGAAATCCACTAAGGCAGACAGACAGAGAAACAAAGGAAAATCGACAAAGAGATACAGGAGAGAGGAGAAGGACATATGAAGTAAAAAGGACAGAGATAGGAACTAAAAGATGAAATGAATGAGTTCAGATAGTGTTAGTGCTAGAGGTCACCAACCTCACCCCCCCCCATCCCCCGCCCCCTTACGGTAATCCCTCCAGTAGCAGTGAGCTGTTAGGCTCCTCCATAAATCAGCGTTTGTATGAAATACCAGCGGGAGCCAAAGGTCAAAGGAGAAAATTAGCAGCTGTCTTTTCCTCTCCTTTCATGTTAGCCGCAGGGCTAATCGCCAAGTGCACCATCAGCCTCATTTCCACTTTAAAACAAACTCCCCGACAAGCTGGGGAGGAGCTGTTTGCCCACTCTTAGATTTTATGGCACCGGATTTTATTCTGAGAGGGAGGAGGAGGTGAGGGTATGTGTTGGGGGGGGCTCCTGCAGATATTCTCCCCCTGCTTTCTCTCACCCCTCTCTTTCTACACTCCCTCCTCCTCCTCAGGTGTGGGAGGGCAAACAGAGGAGCCTGCTCCTCTCACACTGCTTTGTTGACACATTTCAGCAGCACTTGAGGAGCAGCGATGATTGGCGGCCTTTCCTCTTGCTCAACTCCAAGGTGGTGCCACTCGTTTATACGAGGCCTGGTGAACTATGTTGACCTTTTTTCACGCCCACAGTCTTTGTTATTCTCCCGCCCTACTGTTAGGACTTCCCAATAGCTGAAATACTTGCATGTTTGGACTAGACATGGCATTATTGGCTGTAGGTTGCTGTATTGTTTCCAAACGTGCTGAGCAGGAAAGTTTATGAATTTATGTTTGAACAGGAACTGAAAACTATTTTCTGACTGCTTTTATTTCTCTTGCACTGGCCTTCATCCATTCTGACTTTACAGGACATAGTCAAACTAACAGAAATATATGTAGACACTGCAGATCAGTCCCTTATACTGCATTCACAAATACAGATAAAGACACAGGTCTCTTGTCCCTCATAAAAGTATAGTCATATTATGATTATATTTCAAAATGTATCCTCACCTAGCCCGAGATAATAGACAGAAGGTAGCTTTTCTGAAGTGGTTAATAAATAAACCGGGACCTGAGTGATTACAAACTGTAAAATTTCCAATCATAAACATTGATTAAATGACTGACTGACCACATCCGCTCGGTCAAAGCTGAGCAAAGACAACACAGGAAATTCTTGCTTGAATTTCTCTGTTGTTCAACTGAAGTGAAAGGGAAACAGCATGCTCAGCATGTTCCACTCAGAATGCGTAGCTATTTTGTCATGTTCCCACAGTGGTGTTGCACAATGAAGTTCTTAATTAAAGAAGTGACGTCACTGAGAAAATATCAGTTTTCTTATTCAAGTCCAAGTAGGTCAAAATTGTGAGGTCACTGATCAAGATGCTCATCTTTTACTCCATTTTGTTCGAAATACTTACATAATTGAGTATCAATTAAAAACCAGTGTGCCTCTATTTCTTTATGGATTGTTGCCACATTGAAAATCGAATTGAAATCGTGTGTTGCATGTTGCAAGTTTTTTTGGGGTGTTATTTCACTCATTTCAATAAGTGGCATCACATCTCCAGTGTTTGAGTCCAGATTTGCGAACACACCTGATTGAACTTGACAGAAATGCTTGAGGTTGTAGATTGTGGTATTTTGTATGGTATTTTAATATGTATGGGTGTTTGCAAATCTTTATGCAATCCAAATCAAAAGCACAAACTGTGATGTTAGAAAGTGTGAGCCAAATATAGCTAAATCAACAACTCTGACACCTGCTTAGCAAAATCTGAATGTTTTTGGTTTCACAAATGTAATGTTTGTTGTATGATCGTGTACTAAATAACAACAGATTATACAGGTGCTAACCGCTCCGCTCCAGCATTACTGTATTTATGCTCGTATCTCTTCTAACTTTTTTTCCTCTTTGGCATGACATGTAAATTCTGATCCCACTTTCAGTTTTGTTCAAATTTATTGACAAGACATAATAAAACTAAAATAAGCATGCTTCTTTCTCTCTTCTCATCCATCTTCCTCCTCTTTGTTTGTCTGCCTCTCTTTTCTTTGACCCTCTTCCCCTCTCTTCTCTTTCTCCATGTGTCAGTTTACATCTCTCTTTGCTTGCTCTACACCGTCTCTCCATCTTCTTTTTCTCTCTGTGGGATTGTTTTCCCTGCCGCTTGTCAGTGCAGTCAGTGAGGTGCAGAGCAGCAGTGCTTTGTTGCCATGTTCCTCTTTGCCTATCTGCTGTGCAGCGTGTTTTGAAACTCACCCTGCCTCTGCACACCTGCTGAGTAGCTGCTTGACACTGGGAAACATCCCACAATAGGGTCAAAACACTTTTATCTTAGTTTTAGTTATGGATTTAGAAACTCTCTCAGGAATAAGTGAACAATATGCAGCTGGCCAGAGCTGAGGTCCTGGATGATTGCAGTCTTTTGCTGGATCCAGAACTTCCTTTATTCACAGTAGGTGGGTTTCACTCCTCATCTTGTAAAAATATCATAACCTCAAAGAATAAAAGTCAAAGACCTTAATCAGACTGTGGCTATTTTGAACCCCTTTGTCCCACTTACAAGAGCAAGAGCGAGCACACACGTGGGTTTAAAACTTCATTAAAGCAAACAAAAGTGGGTTATATGCATGCATGCATGCACGTAAGGTATGTGCACTTGAGCACTTACAGTATGTGCACATTATGCAGCAGCATATGCATGCACGCCATTTAGAAAACCATAGTCCTGCCTTTAGTTGCAAGTATTTTTTGTTGTTTTGTTTTGTTTCATAGCGCTTGTTTGAGATTCAAAATGCAGTGTTTGATTTTCACTGAAAAATTAAATCCACATTTTTCATTTTTAAATCAGCAAGTTTTTCTCTTTACATTTTGTCTGTGTGTATAGATGCGCACTCAGATCATTGCTGCCTCTGACAGAAAATGATAGAATGCTAAAAAAAATTCAGCTTTGATGCTGCTTTGCTTTGTAATTGCAGTTTCCGATTTAGTGTGAGATACTTTTGGGAACTGTGAAGAGTGTTAGGCACAGCTTTGAAAGTGTGTGACTCACACCAAAACCATGAGCGTTGGCGTAAGTACTCATTAACTTCCCTGCAAAATTCAAGTAATATTGTTGTTGTTATGTTGCTTGATTTTGAATTTGCTGGTAGGTCTATTAAGGTAACATTACTGTACAGGCTGGAAAACACTGCAAAAAGGCACCATCCTTCTCACATGCACATGCTGCTCCATGAATACAAACACACAGTAACAGGACAAAATGAGGAAGATTGTCACGTGTATGAAGCATGATTATGTAAATAAACCATATTTTAAACAATCAATAGGAGGGCTGTTCTCAAATCTAATCAATTAGGGAACTGGCGGAGCAGGCAGTGCACATGCTGTAACATTAAGGATAAATAAACCATCACCACACATGATTGGCAGGTAATCAGCTCATACACCAAAACATCCAGTTGACAGCTACAATAATAGTGGATTTTTATGACAAGCAGAAATGTCCCCCTTTGTTTCAGTGAGGTAATTTGCATTTGTATGAATGACAATCATGTTTTTACATTTATATCACAAGGCTGATCAAGTTTTTTTCCCATGTCTTTTTATCCCAAAGAAATTTGCTAAACTTTTCGACATACGTTTTTACAGCCCATCATTTGCCCATCTGATCCAATTATTAACTAACAAGTAGGGAACTGATATGTTGCATGAGGGTTCAACATTAGTTGCTGGCAGATAGATGAGAATCACTCATTCTTATGTTTCCTGCTTTATCAGTCATAGCATTGTCCTGAAAACAGGTGATGTAGAAAGGTTGTGGTGTTTTGGCCAGTAACAATAAAGATGTTGCCCATACTAGAAGATTCATCACCTCATGATATACAGTGTGTCCAATACCAACATGTAGTGGCAATGCTGGCAAAGATCAAGGTGGTGGATGGTTGTACAGCACACCAGACCCTCTTGTAAGACACATTTCTCCAATGAAACAATGTTTGTCACTGCAACCACTATCTTTTCCTAACCTCAACCTCATTTAATCCCCTAACCCAAACCGTACTTAACCATAGTGTACTTGTCATTACCATGATCTTGTGCAAACCTAAACTGTTAAATCATGTGCAGATACTGTGCAGATACAAAGATAAAAGTCCAAACACCAAATATAATCCAGTTTTTGCAGAATCGAAATTCTTGTCTGGTGACAGGGTTGTTTTCTTTTGCACAGTTTTAGTGTTTAACTGTTGAATTCATAATCAAGAAACCAACTATTTTCCACTCTTTAGAACTGATAGTGGCTTTGATACAAATGCACTGATATATAAGTGTAACTCATCAGCTCACTTTTGGGGCTGACACATACCGCTAATTGGCATGGAGCCTAATCTGCCAGCCTCGCTGCCTTTGTAATGGTGGTCCTCTTACTTCAAAGCTGACGTCCTTTTTCATGTGGTGTTTGCATTTTTTTGTGGTAGCTATGCTCCCCTCGAATCCTGTGATTGAGATTTTTTTTTGTTTTGCCCTGTGTGATACTTTGTGACAAACTGTAGGAAACAGCTTGAAGTGTGTAAGGCTGTGTATGTGGATGGAAAAGGAGTTTTAAATATGACAATGAAAGCAAAGTCCATGCATCAATTCAAACAGGTGTGAAAAAGCTGTCAGGTTGATGCTAACCACACAGTGAACTGTTTAGATTTTGCAGAATCTGACAGTGTGTGTGGACACAGGAGTCACCCAAACACATCATGTTGGAGTGTGTTAGAGTCCACAGGATGTGGATGTGTTGATATCACAAGGGCCAGTTGTAAAGACTGCATTTTGAACAATGAACCATTGTCACGTCTGTCTATTGGTTTTATGGTGCTGTCTCCTGCTGATGATTTCCCCGCAAGTTAACAGTTGAACACTGGAGCATTTGATCAATAGGGCCAATTCGTTTCCCTTATCAGTGCATGGATTTGCTGTCAGGCTGTGCCTCAGACAGTTAGCTGTTGTCAGTCTAAACCAGCATTGGTCTGTAACAAGTGTTGTTCAGCATCTAATAGGCCTGACTGCTGCTTCATATCAAGCATTTTTCTACATCATTTGTCTGATCCTCATGAAGGGTGGCTAACTGAGCTCAAAGTGAACACTCTCACACATCTCTCACATTTCTTTCACAATCACAATGAGAATCGCTTGATTTGTTGAGCATGATAAATTGGCAAACATAATTAATACACATGAAATTGTCAGTAGAATTACTGTAGGAACAACTGCTGCAATTACACAGGGAATTCAGTGCAGGAGGACAATGCACATCAGTGTATGTGTTGTACGCTAGCAATTCTCTTTATACCACAGATAAATTGTAATCTTTATTCTAAAATGTTCTATGGTTCTGTGCATTCACAGAGATTTTTTTTTTAGATGTATGTATTCTTGTGCAACTTAAAAAGACAGATTGACAGACGAACAGACACACACTTTGTGTGTCTGTACAGCTTGGCTTGGCAAATGTGCCCACATCAGATAGGGGTTTTGGTTACCACAAAGGTTTGCCAAGCCAAGAAGGATTAGGCCAAGCATCACAGCCATTGTTTCTATACATTATTAAACTTTTAAGCCACCGAAAAACAGGATTGGAAGAAAAAAAAAGAGGGAGAGTGGGAAGAGAAAGTAATTATTCATCTTCACATGCACCCCCGCTCCTTTTTCAGTAAATCCCTCACTCAAGTTTCAAAAGATGACCCTTCAATTTTGTGTTTTTTTTTCTATTAACCTGGTTGAAAACCAAACTTAATTGTTGTCATCCTTGATTTATTTAGACTTTTCTCAAAGTTGAAATTAAAGTTTATTTTCTCAAATTGGGCCTTTTAAAAGGAATGGTCTTAATAAGCCATAACAAGCAGATGAATGGCTGGCTTCTCAAACTTTAAGGGTGTTATGCACCATGTCCGACTTCAAAGCCCGTCTTAACTCCACACTTTAATTGTATCTTCTTCAAGCCTGTCTGCCTGACCGCCATCTGATTCTGCTGACAACTGCACTCCTCTCTCTTCTTCATGCTCATCCATCTATCTCTCCATTCCTCCCTCTCCGTCTTCCTCCATCTGTCACGACAGATAGACCCCCCCCTTCTTTTTTCCCTTAGCTCTTCTAAAGTCGCTCTGCTACAAGTGTCAACTCAGGCACGAGGCCGAAATTATTTTTTGGGATGAGTGTTGACATCTACCACTCACCCTTCAGCTCATGCAAACAGAATGCTATTTGCCCCTCTTTTCCTCTCTCTCTCTCCCCACTCTATTTATTTATCTATCGTTCCCTTTTTTCCCCCTATTTCTCTCTGAGCCTACAAACAGACATTCACGCTTCTCTCCATATGGGCTTTAATTTGCCATTGTCCCCCAAGATATTCCTCGCTCAGGCTTGAGATAAAGGGATAATCACTTCAAAGGGAAGCTAGGGGGGAGACTGCCCCCTCCCTCCCAGCTGAAAGGAGAAGTGGACAATACGCTAATTGAGAGGGGGAACTGATCACAGGGTCTGTTCAAAGGGAGGCCTGGCCACGCCCCCTCCTCCCTCCGACGCACTTAATTTTATTAGTGTTTATGGTGATGCTTCAGCCAAAATTATCACTCAAACCCACCACAGCCTTTGAACTCCCAAATATTGGGTTATTTGCAATTATCCACCCTCTCCTCATCTTTTTTTCTGTGCTGTTTTAGCACAAGTGTAGGATTTGAGCGGATGAAAGGGCAATGAAACTGGCCGTACAGGATTTATTGTTCGCATTGTGGAAAAATATAGTGTGGGCTGTGACATGATGCAAATCCAAAGGTTCTTATGAAAATGCAACAAAAAAGAGAAACTGATGAAACTAATGATACACCATCAAAGACTAGTACAGCGTGGCACAAACATGCAAAGAAAGAAAGAAAACGGAAAGAAAGAAAGAAAGAAAGAAGAAAAGAGTGTGTTTCCCTGTATCCTGATGTGACACCTGTACTGACAGCAGTGAAATGCATGCTGCTCTCTGTGCCTCTTATGCAGGCTCTAAAAAAAAGAGGAGCTTCATTTCCAGTCTGTGGTGATATGCCAGATGCCTTTAATTTCTTCCCAACCACAAGCTCTCAATTAGCCTCCAGGTCACCCCCGTTTTATTGAGGCTTCATAGCAAGTCAGTGGCGGCACTCTCGTCCTGTATTGTGCTTTTAAAACGTTGGGATCTTCCTGTGAAATGGTTAGGGCCCCAACAAAGGGGTCAGGATGGGGTCAACATCAAAAAGGGGCTTCTTGGGGCTACTTTACAGCACCCTCTCTCTTTTGTCACTGCTAAACACAAGAGTGGGCATTCAAGGGTCAACAGGTGTGGTCTCATGGGCTTAGGATCTCATGAAACTTCCAAAATGAATTGAAGAAAAGACAGCAACCTGTATTTTTGCTGTATCTCTGGCGATCACAGACATTTTGGTTGCAGAAAATGGATTAAAGAACAAACACGTCCTGAATAGTTGAATAGCCTGAACTTTACATGTAATTAAAAGCAGACGGAGCAAAGCATGAAGGAAGCTTCCTGCCTGTCAGCAAAACTTGAACTGTCTGTGGACTCTTTCTTTTTTTCTTTTGCAGTGATATGTGCGGCCTAATTTAATTTGAGTGAAGATAACATCTTATCCTGAATGTGAAATATCCCGCTTTTAAGATTGTCCTGCACTTCAAAAATTACATTTTATAACCCCTCCATATCGCAATTCTCCTTTCAAAGCGGACTTTAAAGAAGTTAGTGCACAGATAACAGTATGGCTACATATTTCATGGCTTTAATTTGGGCCTCGCTGATCAGCCGAGTGCCCCTTGAACGTCACGGTGCCAGCGCCGCTGACCCATTTTGTGATTATGTGTTCCCTCTCACAGACAGCTGGCACTTCCCTTTGCGATGTGTTGAAGGTTTTTTGTGCATTTTGGGTGATGGATTGTTTGGATTTGTGGCAGCAATGATTGTCTGACAGACTTCTTCATATTCACACCATCACACACACACACACAAAAACAATCACAGATGGACAGGGGAAGAAACAGTGCCATCCGCTATCATAGGGCTTTGTGACACCTTGCACTGAAAATTTCTTAAAAGATTGTGTTTGAAATGAGCTGGGCTCAATTATCAGACAAGCTCACAGCATGCAGGAAGTGGCTGGCAGGATGTCAGGATAATCAGCTGGACTTCTCCACTGTTAAAGAAAATCAGAAATATGTGCCATTGCGCACACATTGTATTTGTGAGCAAGCTGGAGTATGTTTAAATTACTCAACAAAGTATGTCAGAACCAAAATGAACAGGTTGAAAACCTGTATTCAGTGTGGCTGCAGGATGGCAGTGGTTAGGTATTGAGCAGTTACACTGAAAATAATAAGGTCACTGGAGCAGTCAGCAGGGACAACCCATGCTGGATGAGAGTGGATGAAATTACATGCTACAATAAACCATGTGGCTGAGTGTAAAGATTTGAACAAACGGACAAAGATGCTGACACAACCACAAATCAACATGGGAACAAAGCACACTTACTTCTCTATGTACACCTCAACATGAATTAACCACCACGTGGGGACCTCAGAGAAGTTGGATTTCATTAGTTCCCTTGTCCTGTACCATCATGAGAGTTTTGTGAATTTGAATCCTCTGACTTATATAATTATATTCTCCCTTTAAAGTTGATTTTCAACATCAAAGGGACAATATAGCCTTTGAAGTACCACGGGACTGGATCACTGTCTAACCCACTCTTTAAGATTCTGTCACAATGACATTAGGAGAGTCATGTGAATTAAAAGACTAGAGAACAGCTCTTGCCTTTGCTCTCTGTCCAATTTCAATCAAAATGTCATGCTGTGCCATTTTCCCTGAATGTGGAACTGGCAAGTGTGTTAGGCTGACATCTTTGTGGCTAAACGCCTGTGACTAATATGTAAATTATATGACAGTTACACTCTATAGGATTATCACAGCTATAACATAGAAATAAGTTTTAAATAATTGTGGACATATCATGTTTAGAATAGATAATCTCTCCTCTCTGTTAATTATGGACTTAAATAGGAATATGATATAAGAATAAACCTCCCATACATTGCACACCAATATAAAAATAATAAATACATATCTTGCAGTACTACAGGGGATGGATACATGCCAAAATGAAGTGTTAATGTATTGTAAATCCTGTCATAATGGCTTCTCCTCAGCTGGGTGTACACACTAAACTCACTCCTGTCACTTGGAAAAGCCACAGGCAACAAAAGTAGCCTATCTGTTGTTTGCTTTGTGTCTCTGTTGAAACTTTGTGTAGTAACAGACGGGCTGTAATAATGCTATTGGCGCGGTAGATCACTTACTTCTGACGCTCCAAAGCCTCGGGGAGTTGGCTCTCGATTGCCTGTCTTTGATAAGGTCCTGGCACACAAGTAAATCTTTTCCCTGTCTGGAGAACTTTATTAAACATTACTGCGCGTCTAAACGCGTGCGTTTGCCAATGGAGAATGGTTTTTAAAACATGTGCTGTCCTTTGTGGGTCTTCCTGTGGTTTATCTTTGCTGTAGCTCATTTTATTCACTTCTATTCCGTCGGTTACTGCGAAGATGACGCGCTGTGTGTTTTTATGTATCTTCCGGGACCAGACCAGCGGTTCTTCACTTTGAAGTCCGCAGTTAAACCCTCAGCCCAGTCGGTTTAGAAACAGCCCGGAGGATCTCTACCGCCTGCCATGACTTCTTGAAACACTACCTGACGAGAAAAAAAAAAGTCGAGAGGAAAACGCTCCTCTCTTTTTATCCCTCGAAACTGTCTGAATGTGAGGGGACGTGAGCGGGACGGAGAAGAGCGGCCGGGGCGGTGTAATGCACACACAGCCTGTTTGTTGGGACTACTTTACTTTTTTTACGTTTTCTAATCAGTGAGGCTACTCGGGTACATGGATGGTAAGTTGTAGGAAAGCTGTTCCACAGGCCCCCTCTCTTGGCCGCTTTGATGTGCTGCTGCCGAGCTTTGAAGTGGAGAAATGCAGGCTATGTTTCTTGTTTGTGGGCGAGAAATACGGTGAGATAGATAAGAAGCTTAAGTGTGTGCGTGTGTGTGTGTGTGTGTGTGTGTGTGTGTAGCCCAGATAAAAAAAACGAATATTTGTCGGGTGGTAGTGCGTCTTCTAGCTGAGAATAAAGTGGGATGTATTCTTCAGTCAGAGCCCCCCCCTCCTCTTTTACCTCCTCCAGATTTTGACACCCCCAGTGATCTACATAGGGACTGAGCCTGCCTACTCTGAGGTCAGTTGTTGAATGGGACAGGGTACATTAAACTACGGCTCTTGTTTCGCGAGCGAGATAGGACACATGTGGCACGGCGCAGACTTGAAGTAGTCCGCGCTCGGGTGTTTTCTTTTTTTTGTGCTGGATTACTATTCGGAGAGTTTTGGATTGTATTGGCTCTTCTGAAAATGGAGTAATCATTCAACTTTTTAAACGTTTTTTTTCCCTCTGCTTGGATCGGCTCTGCGATGGTATGTTGTTTTACGCACGTTTATTCAGCCTTCACCCGTTGGATTTTTACATTATGCCGGAGAGTCTCACTGTCTGTTGAGACTGTATGAATGATTGTGTGGCATTTGTAAGTGGCAGCCACACAGTTTGTGCCGTTTCGGTACGCACGTTATTTGTAACTATGTTGCAGTCTCTGTAGTTTTGACGCTGAAGCTCCGATCAGAATCGCTCGAACTGGATGGCTTTTTTTTACTCCAAATCTATCAAGTCTTTCTGCCGGTGTTGGTAGTTCAGACACGTTGCCGGGGCTGTGACTTTAATAATGTGCTGTAATAGTCTTCTTGGGCAGATATTAAGGCGATTGATCGCTTACATTTACGCATGAGCGGCTGGCTTTTCCCGCGGGGCTTTTTACCCCGCGCACATTACAGCGTTTAAGGTCATTGTGGTGCAGATCAGATGCGTTTCCACTCGTCTGTGCATTTCTGGGGATGGCGAGGACAAGTGTGGAAACGAGCGTGTGTGATGCAGACAGGGGTAGGCTATACGGTCGTCCGAAACAGATTGGGAATTAATTGGAGTTGAAGCCTGTGACATGGACTCGTTAGGAAAACACGTGTAAGCCACAGTTGTGAGAATACGGTTTTGGCGAAGAGTGTGTGAGCTGATTATTCTTGTAAAATGTTTTTTGATGTGACAGATCAGTGCACGTTGAGAATGTAGGCTGCAGTTGATCTCTCATTTAGATTATAAATAGATAAATGAAACGCCAAAAAAGCCTTTCATATTTCCTTTCTCTGTGAACCCGGCGAGGGTTTTTTTTTTTGAAAGGGACTGTTTACTTGATGTCTTTCTTTGAAGTTCAGCAGGATCTGGCTTTGATTAGATCAATACTTTGTGTTTCAGAGTGAAGAGGAGCTAAGAAGCTCCCCCGCTGCTTTTAGAGAGTGAGGAGGATTAGGCTGGAGCTCAGTGGAGGCACGACGGCACTCTCACACGGCAGCCGGAGCTGGAGCCATGAGCAGGGCGCTTACGGAACACATCCACAGTAGCTTCCGAGAAGATGCTCCTCGTCCTCCGGTGCCGGGGGAGGAGGGAGAGGCGTCATGCTACAACCCCAGCAGATCTGCCAAAATGAGAGCCCAGAGCAAGGTTAAAGATACCCCCGCCGCCGCCGCGCCTCCCGGCTCCACACCGCGGAGGAACGAGGATGGACTCGGGGAGCCAGAGGGCAGCGCGTCCCCGGACTCGCCCCTAGTCCGGTGGACCAAGTCCCTGCATTTTCTCCTGGGCGACCAAGACGGCGCCCACCTCTTCAGGACCTTTTTGGAGCGGGAGAACTGCGTGGACACTTTGGACTTTTGGTTCGCCTGCAACGGCTTCAGGCAAATGGACTTAAAGGATACCAAAACGTTGCGAGTTGCCAAAGTTATTTTCAAGCGGTACATCGAGAACAACAGCATTGTCGCTAAGCAGCTGAAACCCGCCACCAAGACCTTCATAAGGGATAGTATTAAGAAGCAGCAAATAGACTCTGCCATGTTTGACCAGGCGCAAACGGAAATTCAGTCCAACATGGAAGAGAACGCGTACCAGATGTTTTTGACCTCTGACATATACCTCGAATACGTGCGCACCGGCTGCGAGAACGCGGCGTACATGAGCCACGGCGCTCTCGGCAGCCTCAAGCTGATGTGCGGATACCTTCCTCCGCTGATGGAGGAAGAGGAGTGGAGTTGTAGCGACCTGAAGGCGAAAGCGTTGGGGTCCGTGGTGGGACTGTCCGCCAAGACCCTGAGGGCTACCGCGACCATCCGGACGGCGAGCGAAGTCCTGGAGAACAGTTGCAGGTGAGAGCGGCGCTCCCCGCGCGGCGCGTGCCTGCGCGGTCACACTTTCGCGCGCGTTGATTTATTTCCCGAGCGTTGCCGAGGCTACTGCGCTCACGATCACCCCTTCATCAGTTAAATGCGCGGCAGTTGGAAGTGATTTGGCGAATGCCTAAGAAAGAGATAAAGGCACTTGATCAAAGGGTCTCAGAGGAACATGCCTGTATATTTGTGCCCTCCTGCCTCGCAGTTAGCCAAGGGGTTGGAGGGGTGGAGGGGCGGGGTGGGTACAAAACATCAATGGATCTGAGCCTTCCTTTTAAGTAAATGGTGTCTTGCAGGCAGCCCTCTGCTGGCTTGCTCAAGTTTCCTGTGCTTTGAAACCCTTCCTCCAGTTCAGGCACAAATTCACACACCGACTGTTGCAGCTACGGGAAACAGCTATTTTCTCTCATAAACTTATGCTGCACATCGTGTCACTGTGCTCACTGTGTCGTATAGTTAATGCATACTTTGACAAAATCTCCCTAACCCAGAGAAATGCTAATGCAGAGTTAAAAGAACTCGTGCAGGCAAGTCTTGTGCCGAGCGGAGACATTGTTCTTTTGGTGAGAGATGAAAGTAATACTGTTTGTGGAAATCATTTGGGCTTTTTATCTTCGGAGCTTGTCCCACACGTTGTCCAACAGCTAACATCATTTCGAGCCAGGAACATTTTCAAAAACTGGGATTTTATGCATGAGCCTGCATCAAAGGGGACTTAAAAGTTTTTTTTTTACTGAACTAATTTGTCCTCACATCTGGACACGATTATTGCTTAGAGCTTTGACATTGTCTTGATATTTGGCTTGGTGGGAAGAGTGCAATTTGTGGATGATCCGTACTTTCCCTGTCAAGGTAACTAAACATTTGGACAGACGAGGGATTAAAAATGGTCTCCAGCGTGGCTTTTAATGATTAACTGATTAAGTCCAGTAACTTTACTTAAACACTCCCTTGAGGATTTTATCCCTCATGTGAGCAGATGTCAGATAACATGATAGCACAGTTATTCGTTTGCTTCCAAGTGATCGTGTTGAGCGAGGAACCAGTAAGCGCAGGGTTTGTTGACATGTGGGCATCTCCTGGTTTCCTGGTGTGATCCCCTGCATTCCTGTTTTTCACCAAGAGAAAAGAGGGGGGGCCCCCCCTTTCTCCCTTCCGTCACCCACGCTCTCCCCCCTTTCCCCCTGCCCCTCGCCATCTCTTTGGGTCAACCAATTTCCATCTCAAACATGTGGAACTAATTTTGCCACTGCACAGATGCCTTTTTTTCCCCCTCTTTTTCAGAAACCTCCGATACTCAACTCCAAAGTGATAGAAAAACACAACAACAAAACATCCTCAGCTCAGTTCCGCAGCTTCAACCACCAAAACCACTTTGCCATAGTGTGTGTGTGTGTTTTCCTTCTTCTTTTCTCTTCTGTCCAGCACTTTTATCTCTCTTTTTGAAAAAAGAAAATCTGTCTGACAGAGACTAAGCATGCTTTGGAGGGAGACAGGGAGAGACAAGAGGAGGGGAAGAGGGGAATACAGGAAAGAAGGGAGGAGGGGGGGTCATGAAAGAAAGAAAGGAGATGGAGGAGGAGAGCAGGGGGTGCAGAGAGCCCAGCTGTGCTAAATACCTGACTCTTTTCGCGGACGTTCCAAAGGTCAGGCTTGTGCTTGGGGCCTACGGCTTTAGTCATGCTGGGGTTCTCCTCTCAGCACTCCCGGCAGAAGGCATTCTCATAAAGAAAGGGGCCCTCCTTCCCCCTTTCCATCTCTCCTCCCTCCCTCCCTCCCTCCCTCCTCTCCAAAGCTCAAGTTCCCCCTTCCTCTTCTTCCCTCCCTCTTCCTTGTCCACCCCCTTCACTATTGGAACAGGAATGCAACACAGCAGGAGAGAGGAGAAAGACAGAGCAAGGGAGAGAGAGAGACTTTAGAAAGGAGAGCAGGGGAGAGTGGGTGAAGGAGGGGCCCCAGACTGGATGATAGAGAGAAGGGGAGATAGAAGTGAGAGAGTGTGAGGAGGGATGTGTGAGAGTTATGGTATAGAGATAGCAGAGGAGAGAATGAAAGGAAATGGCCACGCATGCACACACAAACTGCATCTGTATGTTAAGGTTGGGGGTGGTGAAAGTGAAGGTGAAAGAAAGATGAGGCAGCGAAAGAAAGAAACACAAAAAAACAAACAAAAAAACATGGCAATACTGGATCCCTGACACTTGTCACATTGTTGAGGCCCCAAAGTCTCCTGAAACAGACTCTTAATTACCAAAATCTGCAGAGAACGTCCACGAAACAAACTCCAAGCTGTCGCGCATGCTCTTAACACGAGATAAAGTGAACAACACAAGGAAACAGATACTGTAAACGCCAACCCAGAGCGTCCGTCTTCACACAACAACCCAGGTGGACATCAGACTAACGCACGTCCTCTCGGGTCTTTTCACAGGTCCCACCGTCGAGGAGACCCCGCCAGCCCCTACTTCGTCAACTCCGGCTACATTTTCGCCCCTGCCACCAGTGCCAACGACAGCGAGATCTCCAGCGATGCCACGACAGATGATTCCATGTCCATGACAGACAGTAGTGTGTAAGTGTTGCTCACTCTTATTGAAATCAAAAGAGTTGCTTGGCTTCATGTCAAGCCAGCTTGTTCTGGAGACTCTTAATAGGCTCACTGCTATTCAGTTGAACCGGGCCACAGCCGAGCGGCTTTTATTGTTTCCATAGTATGTAAACATGCCTGGACGAGAGTTCAGTCAACACTTTTACAGTGAAGTATCTAGGGGTGTGAAGAAACATATTTGGCATTTTAGACTCAGCGTTTCTTGGGGCCGGATGACTGCTTTGATGCAAAATAATGGTTTGTAATGTATTTTAATTACTTCTCCGATTGACTCCAGGTAATTCTATTAAAGCGCAGTTGTTGCTGTGGCCCCCAGGGAGATAACTCTGGGAAAGTCATTATGTCTGAAGACCTTTTGAAGTATATTCTGATGCGTTACAGGCTGGAGAGGAGGGAGAAAAAACGAGCGCGTCTTGATGTGGGTGGGGGCGTTGCCTCATTTTCCTCAAAGTTGAAATGTATCCATCCCACCCTTCTGCCACAACAGACTTGTTTTTTTCATATTATCTAATCGCTTTTTCCCTTTGAAGAGCTGGAGGAGAGGGGGAGGAAAATGGCCATTCGGGCCTCAAGACAAACTCATTGAAAAATGTTGGCACCATATGAAAGGAGGCTTACTCACATGGTGGGTCGGTTTCCTGCCACTGGCCTCTGCGGCGTGCTGAGATCATGTGTCTGCGAGGCTTTCACAGGGGTTACTCATTTCTAGACCTTGGGACAAGGCAGAAGGAACTCCCCCTGGCCAGCCTAGGGCACCCCCCCCCAAAAAAAAAAAAAAAAATCACCTCCACCCACCCAGCCCTCCACAGCTTCTCTCCTCCGGCCTCCAGAGCCAATAGCAGGAGTGGTGAGGCTCGAAGTGCAAGGGAGTGAGAAAATAAAGTGCATGGAGTATAAAGGGCTTAACTGAATCGCTTTCAGCCTATTGTTAGGTGAGGGGAGCTTAGGGGGATAAGAGGGTGGCTGGCTGCTTTGAAAATGACTTGCACAACTGAATAGGAGATCCCCATAAAGTAAGGGCCCATGAAACCATGAAAGAGTCCACGGCTGTTTTCTCTTCCCCAACCTGGACAAAGCACCCAGCCATCACGCGATTCACCAGGGCGGGAGCAGCTCGGACTGATAAAAAATAGTTAGCGAGAGGGAAGTTGGCGAGCTTTGTTTGCAAACGATGTTTTGCCGATTAAGTTTGGGGTTCTTGTTGCCGCACAACCTCCTCTGGGCTGCTGAGACTTACTTTTGAAGAGTTTCCTGTGTTTCTTCCTGCGCCTTAAGGGATGATGGCTTGCAGTCTCCAGGGTGCCGTTTGGGAAACCTTGGTTTTGGTAGGAGGCCCCGCTTACAAGAAGCTCAACGCAACTCCGGGTGATATCTGATTCTTCTTGACAATGTCTCACAGAACTTGTTCACATGAATAAAGAACGAGGGAAAAAATGGGTTGAATGGGTGGAACAGCATCATGTGTCAAAGTCACGTTATCATCAAGGTCTTTGACACAGAGATCTCTCCTGTCCTTGTCCCCAACTCATGCCTCTCTGTACTGGTTTTAAAAAAAAAAAGAGAGAGAGAGAGAAAGAAAGAAAGAAGAAGCAGCCTCTTCCTCTCTCATTCGAGGGAACAATTTGATTAGTGTGTCCTTTTATAGTGGTTAACAGGCACGCTGCAAATTTGAATCTCATTTCCCAGATAAAGAACAAGAAGAGGAGGATTTGGGAAGGGGGGGGGCGCTAAAAGAAAGGGTGGGGGGATTTTTTTTTCTTTTTGCTTATATCTTATTTATGGATTTACTTGGACGCTGGGGAATGCTGCTGCACCAACTTCAAACATTACCTTATCTTACAAACCAGCCTTTTGATGTTGCTGAGATCAGAGGCTCACAGCGGAGCGCTTGCCAAACGAAGATGGCAGCGGGTGCATATGTGCATGAGTGTGAGATTTCAAAGAGGCGGCAGAAAAAGTAGCGTTTGGGCTAGGTCAGACACTTCTGAGCAGCCAAAACGGCCAAGATAATTGGCCCAGCTTAAGTGGCAGCTGACTGGAGAAAGCGAGCAGACATTGAATGAAAAACGGAGAATAAGATTCCCAGAATAAATGCCTAATTGTCGAGAGACTGCTTGGATTCCTCGCAAACGTCTCTATTTTCATATTAATATGTCAGCGCTACAAAGCCAGCGGCGCTTACAGCAACGTTTGCGAGGCTGCTTAAACCCCTTTGCCGTTTCTGACCCCAACCAGCTGCTGAGGCTAGCGCTAATTCTTCTGCTTTTTAAACAGCCACTGTCAGAGCTGACAAGGACTGATGTAATCTTATCAGTGGGGCTCTTCTTCTGAAGCCCACGGGGATGTTTAGCATATCTCTCCCATTGTCCTGGTGTGTTTTTGTTATGTGTGTTTTTGTTCCCTTGGCTTCAAGGGCTCCCTGGCCTTTTGATTTAGCCGTAACGCGCCTGGTGGGTGGTTACTGGGTGGTGCTTTGTCGGTCACTTCAATGATGAACTGCCTCGGAAGGGCCCTTTCTCCACTGAGATCGGCTAATGGCGCTAACGCGCCGGCTGTTAGCGTGGATGCGGTGTGACCCGCTCGATGATTAGCAGCAGATCAATCAAAAATGACGCCGACTGTAACGGGTAACCTTTATTTAACGAAATGTAAACGTGTGTTTTACAGAGATGGAATCCCTCCGTACAAGCTGGGCACCAAGAAGCAGCTCCAGAGAGAGATCCACCGCAGCGTCAAGATCAATGGCCAGGTTACGCTACCCCACTTTCCCGTAAGTCCTACTTCCTTAACTTCTACTTCCTGTCTGTGTCTCTCTCTCTCTCTTTTTTTTGGTAATCTGCTAAACTCAAAACTTTTACATGCAGACAGACAACTGGGTCTTGATTCCCTGGAGGAGTTGTGCTTTATTTTATTTTTTTCCCGAGCTTGTGTTGTGACAGAATACTATATTTCATTTCCCCGCTCATTTTCATATAAAAGTCGGCATAAATGAAAGGCGGGATTTGCATACCACTTCACGTCTTCTTCAGCTGTTTCAAGCACCCCCCCCCCATCCCAGTAGCGTCTGTAGGGCCATAAATATAAACCTGTGCAGTCATCTCTGTATTCAGTCTCAGTAACTGGTGTGTCACCAAGCGCCATAGCTTCACATGCTTCATGCACTGTGGTAATGGCCCAGGCAATGGCCATAACGATGAATTCAACTTCAAGATTACTGCTTGTACTGGTCGAATTATGACCAACGCTACTGTTTGCATCCCAGCAGATGAAGAGGAGGCACGCTCCTTTCCAATTCCACTTTCCTCTACCTCCGCCCTGATATGTGGTCCGTTAGTATTTGGGTCAGACAGTGTGTGCGCCTTGAATTCAAGATTTTGTTGACCTGCTGAAGTTGTTGTTGGAAGGTGTAGGGAACTAGGTTAGAACAGACTGACACGGGTTAGGAGGTGGGTCTGTTTGAGGCAAGAAAAGCAATACGGAATTCTTTTGTCTTCATATCCAAACACAGGTGTGTGTGTGTGTGTGTGTGAGTGTGTGTGTGTTTGTGCACGCGTTTGACAGTATTGTCTGTTACCCCTTTTTTCTCTCTTCTGTCTTCTCTCGCTCTCTCTCTCTTTTCCTTTCCCACTTGCACTCCTTTAATGTCTCCCTCCTGATTTGGAGATGGCTCTGTCTCCCATGATGCACCAGCCCCAGGCAGCAGGGGCCCCGTGCAGGGCTGGCGCTCCTTTGCCAGCAGCTCCGCTTGCCTTTCTTCTTCTTCCCTTCATCGCGTCTACAAAGAGATGAGAGGAACAACAAAAAAAGAGTCAAAATCAAGAAAGCCAGTGTGCCAAATAACAAAAAAGTAAGAAAGGGAGAGAGAGAAACCGGCGCATATAGTTAAAGAAAAGGGAGGATAATGTGACTAGAGTACCTCTGAGCTGCCCTGCATGCAGCCAGGAAATAAATTACTACTTCCCCTCAGATCTTCCCAGTATTTGACTCCTCTATCCTCTCCCTCCCCCTTTTCCCTCCTTCTCTGTCTCGCTCTCTCCTGCCGCCATTGCCACTTCACAAACGCACGTCTCAATCCTCTCCCTCTTTTTTTCATGCTGTTAATTTTGTCCCCCCTCTCCCTTTTCTCTACTCCTCTCCTCGCTCTCTCTTCTCTGTCGATATCTGGCTTTTATTCGGAGATTTAAAGCTGCATGTCCCTCCCACCCCTAGTGTGCGTTTGATGTTTGACAAGGGCCCTTTGAAGTGTGCTGACTTCAGAGGCTGCCTAGCTGATGGCTTGGTTGGGCTACAGAGGGTGCAGGCAGGGGGCCTCCCCTCCGAGCGAGACCAACTGCTACCCCACCGTCGCTACCCCCTTTCTCTCCCCCTCGCCCAGCAGCCTGGCACCGCCAAGGGCACTGGGCATGAGAAGATCTGGGGAGGGACGGGCGGCGGAGAAGGTTGGGGTGAGCTCGAGGGCAAGGGCATCTGGATTAGGCGTTTTGGAATAGTCGCATGCGTTTTGGAACAAGATAGGATTAGGGCAAGGGCAGTGGATTAATGCACCATATTGCATCTGTCAGAAACACTAAGCAGTTACACTCCCACTCACTGAAGTTTCCCTCCCCCTGTGTTGCTTGCCCCGCAGAGGACATACCGGCTGCCTAAGGAGATGACCCCCGTTGAGCCCTCAGCCTTTGCCGCCCAGCTCATAGCCAGGCTGGAGAAGCTGAAGCGAGAGCAGGACACCATGAGCTCGCTGGAGGAGAGGCTGCAGCAGATCCAGGAGGTACGGATGCACGCGAGCCCGCTTCAAATAAGCCCAACTCTTCCACCGACATTAAGCGCGGCTGCCGCGTGGAAATTCTAACTTGCATCCAAGTTCGCTTGGTTGCGCGTCGCACTACAAAAGCCTTCATGCCAGATTTAGCATGTCGAAGAACAGGGAAGAGACCAAGGGATTTGAAAGTCTGTCTTGGTTTAGCTACGCCTTCCCTTTTCCTCTCTGTCCTCCATTATTTCATCTGGAGGAACTTTCAAACTTATGTTTCTAGACACACTTGAAGTTCCTTCAAATAGTTAGCACTTAGCTACTCTCCAGTGGCACGTTTGCTGAGTATGTGTAGTGCCAGTCTCTTTGTGAAGCGCAGGCACACTCTGCATTATAGATGAAGTGCACCCAAAGCCTGTTAGCGAAGATAACAGTGCGGCAAAAAGGAAACTCAAATCAAGTTATCCAGGCGTTTGCTCTCGCTGACTTCACAGTGCGATAGATATAAGTTGGTGTAAGTTGGGACATGAATTCCTCTGCTTGCTGCCTTTCCCACATGTGGCTGAATGTTTCATCAACTTTTTTTTTACGTTTTCTTTCCTTGTCCAGGAGGAGGAAAGAGAGGAGGGCAGTGACCTCGCCGGCAACACCTCCCTCCATCACCCTCTGCTCCCAACTGGCAGTCAGTGTGAGGAAGACCCTCAGGCCATCCTTGACGAGCACCTATCCCGTGTCCTGAAGACGCCCGGCTGCCAGTCGCCTGGCGTGGTCCGGCACTCGCCGCGCTCGCGCTCCCCAGATCGGACGGGCGCCGTGGTGTCATCTGGTCATGGGTCCTTCTGCGGAGCTTACCCTGGGGCCCCCAAGGTTCTGATGACGGGCAGGCAGTCCACGAAGCACATCCACCATCACTACATCCACCATCACCACGCTGGGCCGAAGACCAAGGAGCAGATCGAGGCCGAGGCGGCTCAGCGCGTGCAGTGCCTCTGCCCTCCAGGGGGCGCCAATTATTCCGACTTCACCCCTGCGTGAGTGTTGCTTCAGAGCAGCATTGTGCATGAGCTTCTAACACCTCTTTTCTCCGTTTTACCCAGCTGTAAAGCAGCTCAGTCTCTGGTCCTAACTTGCTTCGCCTTCTGCTTCCAGTCGCTGCAGCACTTTGTCCCGACGGCCAGTCAAAGCCACAGAAGAGGGCGTGTCTTCACCGCGCCTTCCCCTCGATGCCACTGATCGCTCTCAGAATGTTTGGCAGTGGATCCTGGAGAGCGAGAGGCAGGGCAAGCACAAGCCACACAGGTAGGAGTCTCTCAGAGACACCACATGGCAACACTTCTTGAGATCTTCAGTTCACAGCTCACCTGATACATATCCACCCCTTTTTGTTCGAACAGCACTCAAGGCCTGAAGAAGTCCGGCCCGCTCGACCCCAAGACCTTGCCCGGTCGACCTCACTACTCTTGGGGCGGAGGCGGCATTGGCAGCGGGGCTCACCTCCGCAGCCACCACCCCGGCCACCCGTTCATCCAGGACCCAGCCATGCCGCCCCTGCCCCCACCCAACACCCTAGCACAGCTAGAGGAGGCCTGCCGCAGACTAGAAGAGGTCTCCAAGCCGCCGAAACAGAGGTGGGCAAACTGTCACGCACAACACACAGAAAACTGCCAATCATACATATTCCCCGCCTTCCACTTTTGATTGACCGTGACAGATTACAGTGTAAATGACGTCCAGTGGTTCCTCTTCATACTGATGCGAGTACTGATGACTCATTGATCTCCCATTTTGACAGGCATTCAACAACAGCCAGCAGCCTTCAGAGAGACAGGAGCCATCCAGCATCTGCCTTCCCCACTGGAGACAGCCCTCTCGCCAACCCTGGACTCCAAGCAGACGAGTACGGGTGTCATCTTTTTACTTCCCTCCTTTTTTAACCTATAACACAATCCTGTCTTTGTTTCTATAGCTCCATTTTTTTCCTTTTCAGTTTCCCAGATTTCATTCCTCAGACACTTTTTTGAACGCCCCCCCTCTTGCTCGCTCTCTCTCTCTGAGCTTGTGTTTTTCGCCCGCTTCCTCAGATTTTCTTGCTCTTCCCTTCAAAGAGAGATGTTGTGAGTCAGCACAGCTATGGCTTTGAACTCCTCTTCTCTCGCTTTTTAATCATTTAAGATTAAACATGCTTTAATGCGGAATCCTAACTACCCACCCATCTCCCAACACACACACACACACACACACACACACACACTCACCACTGGAACCCAACAAAGATGTGTTAAGTAGCCCCTGGTAACTCAAATTTATCTGCCCCCTTCGTCCGTTTGTTGTTGAAAGGGGTGGGCGTTTGATGTGAAGCTACAGCCACCTGACTGTGAGGCCTCTTTTAGTTTTAATTGGATGACCCTCAGTGAGCCAGCTGTCTGTTGGCATCCTTAATTAATAATTCTCCAAAGATTCTTTGTCTCCATTCAACAGCCTGACTTCTGCTCACAGAGTTGCAGCTGTTAAAAAACGTTCTGTTTTTTGCCCTTTTTTTTGCACCCTCAGGTCCAAGGAGCTCGTGGTCACCTACTTCTTCTGTGGCGAGGAGATTCCTTACCGCAGCATGATGAAGACCCACTGCCTCACCCTGGGACACTTCAAGGAGCAGCTCAGCAAGAAAGGCAACTACCGGTAAATATGATCCACTGGCTGACGGCACACATCTACACACTGCACATACGAGGACAGAAGTTAATTCACACCTGTTTGGATGGGGATGAGGCAGGGTTAGTTATCTGGGTATGTATGTGCATTTGTTATTGTGTATGCCTGTGCTGTTGAGTGGGAGTGTGAAATACTGGAGCCCAATAGTTGAAAAGAAACTGGGCTGATCCACTGTATTCTGAGCTTTACAGAGAGAGGGAGAGAAAGGGGGGTGGGGGGTGAATTTTTTCTCACATCTGGTACTGATTTCCATGGTAAGGCAGCCTCAATAAATATGGCTTTGAAGCCTGGGCCATTTTATTTTGTGCACAAAGCCCGTAGCGAGGCCTCCACTCTATTGCATCAGACATTAAAATCAAATGCCGCAAGCACCTTCTTCTGTTAATGACTGATGGCAGTCAGTGCAGCAAAAATACCTCCTGTCAGTGTCGGGTGATGAGGGAAAATTCCCAAACAGCGTAAGGACTTGTAAGGTAATTTAAAATATAATGGCCAACCAGTTGAAAGAAATTCAAAACCAGGAACCCCACCGTCCAGAAGTTCAGGCTGTGCCAGGACTGCGTAGGTTGTGTCCCACCGAAAAGACATAAAGCCCGCGCGCCCGTGACATCAACATTAGATTACAGCCAGTCTGCTTGTTAGGCAAGGGAGAGAAGGCGGCCTGCAAACAAGTCATTGCACCCCTGCTGTCCCATAACTCTTCAGTGAGTGAGGGAGAAGGTTGGGGGGGGCGTCTGGCTTCAATGGCAGCAGAATGTGTGGAGTTGGTTAATTTGGACATGGCAGCGGTACAGCGGAGAACAGTATGCCGTGGCTCTGCCAGACGATATTGGTGCCAGATGTTGCGAGGAGAGAAAAAAATCCTGCCACATAAAACATGTTCCAATGGAAAAGACTCCCTCGGTCTCTCTCTGCCCCGCTCTCTGAAACAAAGTGATGACTTTGAACTATTTGCGAGTGAAAATGCAGCATTTTGAGAGAGAGAGAGAGAAAATATCCAGCCAGTTAAATGCGAAAGCGCAACGCATTTGTTTGGTTTCTGCTAATGAAGATGAAACGGCTCAGAGCCTGCCCAGCTAAGCTTCAGACATCGGAGTCTGCTGAAACGCTGTATCGTTTAAAACTAGCCCAGCGCTCCGTCACACCGCTGCACGCTGGAGTAGAAAGTCCTGCAGCTGAGCTAACGCAACCTCCTCCTTCATTTGTGCGCAATTATAATCAACATGGAAAACAAAACAGTATGTGTACATTTTCGCTTGCCCCTCCTTACATGTGGACAAGAATGACTTAAAGCTGAGCAATAAAACAGAGCTTTCCCCCCCCTTTTTTTCTTCTTTTTTTGTATTCTGAACGCAGGCACACATGGGCAAAATGAGGCATTTTTCCATTACAAAGCTTATCATTAAATCCCCTCCCGCTGATCTTTTGCTGGGTTTAAAGTAGAGAGGAGAAATCATTAGGAGCTCCGGGAGACTTCACAGTCACCGGGACTAAGCTAACCCTGGGAGTTATCTCTGCTTGAGAGAAGAAGAAGAGTGGGCTAGCTAGGTGACCCGTGACCTCCAGGAGACTGTCTAAGCAGCCCCCCCCCCCCAAACGCCCCCCACCCCCCACCAGAGTAAAGCCCCTCAGGCTCGGCCCGCGTCCAGCCTATCACACCCAGTCACCAAGACACTGCGCGTCCACTTTCTTCTCTTCCCGCTCCCTCCTCTTTTCCCCCTCTCTGTTCTCAGCTGGTGATCAGAAAGCTGCCCGAAGTGTGTGTGTGTGTGTGTGTGTGCGCGTCTGCAATGGTGCGTGAGCGTAAGAGAGAAACAAGGGGCGCGTGTTTATGCGAAAGCAGAGGAGTGCGGTCTTGCAGTCACAGGCAGACTCCCAGGCACCTGAAATGTCAACCTGTGTGACAGAAAGGCCCTTCATTTGACAGCCAGTCCAATTAGAAGCCATGGAGACACAGAGAGGGAGGGGGCACAACAGAAGATAGGGAGAGAGGTGTGTGTGTGGTGGTGGTGGTGGTGGGGGGGGTCTTAAGACAGCCTCTAATTAACCCTTCAACTTTAATAAGACCTTGCAGGATAGATAGGCATCTGTAGAATGGCCAGCAGTCAAGATGAACAAGTGGATGAGGAGACAAGCGCACACGGAAGAACACACACACACACACACACACACACACACACACACACACACACACACACACACACACACAGGCTGTTTCTAGCAGCTTGAATTATCACAGGGAGTGTTTAAACGGAGGGTTCAGCTCTGTTTGTGCAGCGGTGTGATGTAGAGTCAGGCTCTTCCTTTGAAGTGTGCAGGGATGGCATTGAAGGCTATGACTAAGTTGTTTTGAGCAGGATCCATTTCTGGCTCTCAAAATGTGTGTGTGTGTGTGTTTATGTTTGATTTGGACTAAAGGGAGTTGTGCGCGAGCATGTATATGGAAGTAGTTGTGTAGGTGCCTCAAAGCAGTTTGAAACACGGCGAAATGTATCAGATGCTCTCTCGCTGCCACTCTTGTCAGGTTTCGTTTCGCTTTCTGACATTACTGCACGCCTACGCTCTTCTAATCACAGACCCTTCTCTTTCTTTGTCTTTGTTCCTCAGGTACTACTTCAAGAAGGCGAGTGATGAGTTTGAGTGCGGTGCCGTGTTCGAGGAGGTGTGGGAGGATGCCACCGTGTTGCCCATGTATGAGGGCAAGGTCCTGGGCAAGGTGGAAAGGATGGACTAAGAGCCACTTTGTCGCCGACTGACCAATGACCTTCCACGCCCAACCAAAAGCTAAACTGTCCCGAAAAAACTTGAGCAAGAGACTCTGTGTAATTAAGACAAAAAAACACTCTGGACTCCCTTTTTTGTTTTTTTGTTTTTCTATTTCTTAATATTAAGCTAAACAGAGTTAATATATCCAGCACAAGAGGAGTGATTGAAGGAAGATGAGCCAATGAAGTATACCGAATCTAGAGGAGGTGCCGCCCCTCCGTGACTTTCTCAACCAATCAGCCTTAGAAACACAAGGGAATGACACGACAGACTTTTAAAGGCCAATACGAGGATGATGATGATGATGATTGGAGGCCAGTGGGAGGGAGACTCCGCCTCTTCTTGAATATAACCACTGAAGATGTAGGTGACTGTTTCGCTGTGACGCGGTGAGAGACTGCCGGTGCATCCCACACCTGGCTGAGTGCACGACGGACTCGCAGACGCGGCGCCACCGAACCTGCTCTCAGCGTCACGCTCCAACATCGTCACAAAAACGTCTGTACGTGTGCATATACATACATGCATATATGTATATATACATGTATTATATATATAGATGCTTTTTGTCATGAGTTGAAAGTTTTTATTAAGTATTTATTGAAAAAAAAACAACAACAACAACAACCCACTCCTTTCCCCCCCTTCCTCAGTCTTCTTAAACCTGTGTTCCTCCCCCTCCCCATTTCCAGCCAATGGGCAAGCTGCTTTGAATGTTGGGAGAATACTGTGGTGATATTGTTTAGTGTTTGTTTTTGTTTGTTCTTACTTTACACAAAGGATGTGACACTAGCCTAGCACCTCCCATAGCCTTGTCGCCCCGTCTGACCCGAACTAACGACCTTAGCAGTGGTCTTGTCCGAGGCGCACTCCCTCCACCATCCTTATGGGCAAATCCCAGTCTTAAATGCTGCTGATAGTTTGTAACGTTAAGTTCTGTCCCCCTGAGCGTGTCCGTTCTCCCCCCCCCCTCTTTTTTTAAAAATCTTTTTCTCTAAGTCCAGCGACAGAGCTCAATCTTTTTTGTTGTGCCTTTGTTTGTAAACCAGGCATTGCACGGGGGGGTGGGGGGTGGGGGGTGAAAATAGTTGCGGATATACACAGAGGAGACCTGGAGCACAAGTTGTACCATCTAATAATGGCAGTGTTTACAGCCCGCACACCAAAATAACTCGTGCTAACAAGAACCAGTTTGGGTGACCGAGCGCGACTTCGCGGGGAAGTCGTGTTCGCGTGTCAAAAAAAAACAAAACAACAAAAAAAAAACAGAAAAAAGGAGAAAAAAAGTGAACGTTGAAGAATTATGGCTCCGATATCCTTTGAATGTCGTTACAGTAACATCGTATATAGCAGAGTTCCTGTATACATTGTAATTATGCATTCTGAAGTATGGATACTGACACATGTGATGCACACATAGAGTACACACACACACACACACACACACGCACGCATACACAGAAACAACTCAAACATCACACACACACACTCTATCGCTGGTGTTTTATGAGTACAGCACCTGTGCCTACATGGATGCCATACCATGTGCTGCCCTGTTTCAGGGTTTTAATATATATCCCTTGATTCTCAGAAGGGTTTTATGTTGAAAAGATATTTTTATGCTTTTAATAATATCCTGTAATCATGTTTTGTTTGTTTTTTTACACCATGGTCTTTTTTTTTGTTTTGTTTCATTCTATCTAAACTGTAAATTATACATTATATAAAGAGTTTCATTTAAAGATTTACATGGACCTATAATTATTGTAATTATTGAGAGATGTAGCCTTTATTAAAGTTTTATATTTTTCAAATGAACGTCATGCCTGGAATTGTCTCTTTGAAGATAACTTGCACCTGCAACCTGCGCCTCCTGCATGGACATGATATCTGTTCATATCACGGCAGGTTCATACTGCACAACAAATAGCCAGTATCAGTAAGACAAGTATTTCTGTATTTCTCGTGTCATTGACTTTGTCCACTGAGTAAAGTCATGAAGGTAGAATGGACAGCTGGTAATGCATAAACACGCTGTGTTAGATCCTGGGGTTCCCGTGGTTGAACAAATATAGAAAAGCAAAACCCGTGGATTCAGTTCCGAGGCTGTTATTTAGCCAGTCAAGTGTTAAACACCAAGCCGTACCACGTAATTGCAATGTCCACAGTATGATTCTGTCCAGATGCTGCCAAAAAATCACAGGAAAAAAAAAACCCATCAAAAATAATCTTAATGATGTAAATATTACAAATATATTGCTAGTTTAAACCCACTAGAAAGACATCAGCATCAGCTGCCCACTGAAAAATAATTACACTCCACACCATGCTATAGTAGTATGATGTAAAGTGAAAACAACATAATTTGCTAAGTATGAAAGATGTATGGAGCCTGTTCAATACTCGCAAGAATTGTTCTTGACAGTTATCTGCCTTTACAGTAACCTTCACGTCTTCCTCCCTGATGAAGGACATAATGTGTTATTAAAGAATTACAGTCGCGTAGCAGACTGAAGATAAGGAGGTGACTTCTGATTTAAACCAAATGCTTAAGAAGATTGATTCTGGTCATCACTTCATGCGGCCATTTCTGTCAGTGGGTTCAAAGAGAGCTGGAATGAGAACCTGAAAAACAGGATTCAGTTTTCATCAAATCAGTTTTAAATTCAGAGCGAGGCGTTCATTCAGTGTTTACAGAAATCTGTGAAGACCCGTCCTGATGTTTTATTACGTACCTGCACATTCTTGGTCATATTCTTTTTTCCTTTCATAGCGCCCACCTCATCTTCTCTCCCCAGGTCCTTCACCTCCTGCTCCCATGTCTTTCCCACCTGTGTGATCACCTGTCCCGCCCTAATGTGCTGCACCTGCGCTCGACTGTCTCATCTTCCCGCAGTATAAAAGTGCACGCTCCCTCCTCCCTGTGCCAGCTTCTTTGCCTTCGTGCATAGCTTCCTAGCATGTCATCAGGTTGCTTCGAAGTTTTGATTACTGCCTATGTTTCTTGTATTTTTTGCCTCTCCCTCTGCCCCGTTTGGATTTGCTTGCCGCGTCTGACTGCCTACCTGTGTACCGAACCTTTTTGTGAGTCAAAGAACTGTGACTTTCAAGCCGTCTGCCTCCTACTGCGGTTGTCACGAAATCAGTAAAAGCTTGTAACCTTTTGATGTACTACAGCCCCTCGGTGGTTAAATGTGCGGGTTCTGTATTCAACACTTAAATGGGAGGCATTAAGCATGGAAATGGGGGCATGGGCTAATTGGTCCTATTAAAGAGCAATGAGGACCAGCGCGACTCTCTGACAGTCAACACAAACATTAATGAAGCACCCTGCATCCCCCATCACAAGGCCTTGCCATGTTTGCCTCAATTATCTGGCTTTATTTCAGCAGTGGGGGGAATCATTTAATACCAGAAAATAAGTCAGTGGTGGGGGAGCACGATGGTGTCTGCTGCGTGCACTCACTCACTTTTACAGCTCAGTTCAAACTGCTGACATAAAAAGAGACTCGCAATTGGCAAAAAGCAGAGGTAGCCACGTAACAAAGATAACAACCGTCATTACGGACAAGCTTTCGCTTCCCACAAAATGATTTTCTCATTTCTTTCTCCCCCGATAGCTAGTTCCTGGCAATACGGCAGAAAATAAAGGAAGAAAAACAGACAAGGAACCATTACCTGTCACATCTATGAGATGCTGTAGGTTTTTCTCCTCCTTATAGAACATACATTCTCTTTTTTTGACATAAAAAATCATTTCTGCAGCCGCACAGTTTGTATTTTCAACAACACAAATAGCAGATTAATTTTTCGCACACTCTTTTCATCAAAGGCACAGAGTGGTGAAATGCATAATCAATGCATTACATACTCCCCAAACCTTAAAATCAATTCCCTCATGGTCTTAACTTCACAATAAGGAGGGTTTAATCAGGCTGAACCAGCTACTTTCTGTTGAACTCTTTGGAACGGGGCAGGTGTAACCCTCCACCCTTCCACCGCCCCACCCTCCCCACCTTCCCCCCAACTCTATTTTTACAGCCTCTTGGGGCTCAAGTCTTTGAAGGGAAACCTATCCAGGAAAATTGCTTGCATTTTTCCCCACCGAAGCGCTGATAGATGGACATTGACTGTCGCATTCCCTCTCTTGCACATCAGGAGCTCCCTTTCTCCCCCCCAGCCTTTCCGTGGCATTCCAGTCCTAATAGGTGCCTTGTTGAAGTGCGATGCAGGTTACGTGCAGGTTCTGAAGTTCCTGTTTTCGCGGAAAACTTGACTTCCGTATGGGTTCTTTTGACTCCTTCAACTTGGATTTTAATTTGAAGCACACCGTTCTTTCACGGTGTCTTTTCATCAATGGTGAACATTCCTGTGATGTAACTCTGATTTAATTGGCAGCATACGCTTTTCTTTCCCACCAAGCCGTATGCCCTATATGTCCCATACCCCACTACCTTCATCCCTGTTTTTGCTCCAAACAGTGGCATTCATTTCTCCTTGCATCGTAGTAATTAGCATAGCATGGTTGAGGCTATTGTAAACATGGCTGTGTGAGACTGGTATAAAGAGGCACCAGTCACTCCCCAGGCTAAGCTAGTGTGCGAGGCAGGCAGGGGCTGCTGCCTATTGTGCTGGTGAAGCCTTTGTAGATTTGCAGCGGGCCCCTTTTAATCGCCTTCTCATACACTGCCTGCCGACTCGCTTTGCATATTTAATTGCCAGGTAAAATCATTTTGTCGGCAATCCGTTTAATTATTTGATTGTACAGTAACCGTAAAAGAGTGAGCGAAGGGAAGAGGATGGGATAAAGGGGGATAGAGAGAAGGAG
Organism: Psettodes erumei; assembly: GCA_016785225.1. Classification (NCBI taxonomy): domain Eukaryota; kingdom Metazoa; phylum Chordata; class Actinopteri; order Pleuronectiformes; family Psettodidae; genus Psettodes; species Psettodes erumei. The sequence goes on from JAFBJZ010000612.1 coordinate 1,761,722, forward strand.
AGAGACAGAGAGAGCAGCAGGCAGCGTAGAAAGAAAGAGGTCTGTTGCCAGAATAGACATCAAAGCTGTGCCTTGATGTTGATGTTGAATGGGCATTAATGGTTTCTGAAGGCAAGAGATTGCACGGGGAAAAAAAAAGAAAGAGAGAAAAGAAAAAAAAATAAACCCTCCTTTTTCTCTGACAATCCCGCCAGCAATCTCGGTAAATGCATAAACATTGGAACCCTGTGCCAGATAGAGGGGTTGAATAGAGACGAGGGAAGTGAGAGTGAGAAAAGCTAGTTGGACTGTTCACTTTCCTTTCCTGTAATGACCGACGGAGGAGAAATGGAGACGATGGGTCAAATGGACTGACTGCAGGCTGGCAGCGATTAGGAGGCCAATGGCCATGTTAAACCTTTAGGTGAGAAGACCAGAAGATTTGAATCATTGTCCTATTAACTCGTCAGGAGTCACAAGCACCTCAGAGTACAACTCATTCGGGTCACGTGTCTCATCCTGACTACTAAAAGCGTTGGCTTGTGATGATTTTGCAGCACAGTACATAGAGGGAATCCTCTGAGCGAGTGTGAGCAGAATTTACACTTGTTTAGATCCACATATTGGGAGGATACTAATTGAGGTTACCCTGAATCCTAAATGCAATCAGTGATTTAAAATATTCCGCAAAGTCCGTGCTTGCCTTGCAGCATCCCATAATGCCAGACAGATGATACATATGCGAGACAGCACCAGAAGGACTCAAATGGTCCCATTCACGTTTCATTTCAACAGTTTGACACCTAAACATTGCAACCTGCATTCATTTGTTTTTGCCCACTCGGAGGCAGGACAAGAAGCTGTAAACACAATGTGGACATATCATCATGTTGTAAAGTTGATATGCTGCTCGTGTTAGCAAGCTGTCTGTTTATAACCACAAACTCAAGAGGGCAGAAGAAGGTGCCACATAACCCAGATCAGTTTTTTCCTGTCTTTTAGCCTGTATAAAAATTTCAAGCATTTGTTGTCTCTGCTTAGCAATGTACCTCTTTCTTGACACTCCTTCATCCTCGACCACCTCTGTCCTTCCCTCTGCTGTACTCAAGGATAACAGGCAGGACACAGTAGCCGAAGACTTTATAGAGAAAACAACAAGCGTGGGTGTTCTGACGCATCATATGCTGGTGGCTGCATCGCCTCGAGAAGCAAACCGCTCACATCCCGTGGAAGATGATTAGGAAATAGGCTTCCCACCGCTTTTAATTGTTCGCTGCTGTCGCTGGGGCAGAGTTGTTGCACTTGAGTTTTTGAGTGTTTGCACTACAAATTTTTATAAAATTCAATAGACTTTGGACTTAATACAATAAATACAATTTTATAGCACACCAGTGTGACATTGTCATCATTGAAACCCAAAGAAACATTTGTTCAATGGTAATGATCTGTCAACACGTACAAGGATCAGTAGATTTTGATATCGAGTAGTCAAAAAACACACAAACTGTAATATGAGAGTGTTTTCTCCACACAATGGAAAGGTACTGGATATGATACAGCTTTTGCATTCTGGAAGCAAACCCCAAACAGTGGATGCTGTCCTCTGTCCTGTCACCAAACACCTCAATGTTGTCTCGTTTTTCATTATGTGTGTGGTGGGGCTTGGCATTTGCGTGTGAACAGTCCAAGCTGGGGGCTTTAACTGGAGCTTACCTCTGAAACACATCCAAAACCACCTTGATCCTCTTTCGGCTGGCACTGCTGGAGATCTCTCTCGTGCTCTCTCTCTCTCTCTCTCTCTCTCTCTCTCACTCTCCTCCAGCCTGCCTGTCTATCTCTCTCACCCTTTCCCCCCTTCTCCTGTGTTAAGTTTACTTATCTTTCCAGCTCGCCTGAACTATCTTGTCTCTCTGTCATTCTGTTGTGAGGGTGATGTGTATGTGGGTGTGAGGGTGTTGAGGGGCTATCTGCTATCTCGAGGGAATATCTAGATTCAACATAACCTTGACTAGCATGTATACCTGTTAAGGAAGTACAAAACTCACTTCCTTTTACTGACTTAACCGCACAGAAATCTGGCATTCTAAGATGATGAGCACAAGATATGATGTTTAAAACAGATAGATCGATTGAGGGCTTAATGCAGCCTGTCAGCATGATGGAGATGCCAGATACCATTTTCTCTGGGCTGGTGTGTTGTGAATCAGTCCAATCTGCTCTGTCTGCTGTAAACTGTTGATCTATGGCGATAGCAAAACTTTATAAAGAAATAAATTATTCAGTAAATACAGATTCAGTATTACCAGAAGACTACAGATTACTCAATCAAAAAAAAAAACCCAAACCCCCTGAAGGTCCTTCACCAGCTTTTTGTGGAGCTTTTAACCACATCTGATGCTCTTCATCGGTGCATGGAAGTGCCACAGTTGTCATCGCGTGGCCTAAATTTGGAACTTTGGGGAAAGATCGTAACCACTGTCTATATTTAAAGATTGTCTTTTGCAGCTCTTAAAAGAGCTAGTAAGTGATCCTTTTCTCTCCAGGTGAAGAATGAACATTTCAATTCAATTATTAATTACTATAATCACAGGACTGGCAGTTCTGTGTCTGAAGTTATCAGAAACTCCCCATAACAAATGAGAAATGAGAAAAAGCATATAGTTGTATTTTGGCCCTCTCTGCCCTGATTTAAGAGCACTCTTTTTGGACAATTTTTGTTTTATTTTGGGAGCATCCATCCGTCTCTTTCCTTTTGTCTCTACTTCTGCCAACTCTGTGTCAGCTGTGGATAGGCATTGTCTATTTTGTCTAACTAACCCTTGTCGGGTCTCAAACCACCCCCAAGGGAAGCCTGTGTTCTTTGGGCAAGATAGAGCTCTGGGCCCAAACCACTGTCAACAAGGGGAACAATTTGGCTGGCAAGAGCCATATTTACAGATCGGTGAACCACAGCTCCATTTAGCAGTCTTCTTTCGTCAGTAAACACCACAGGACGGTATCTTTCTCAGATCTCAAGAGGAGGAACAGAGATAGGATTATGCCATGCAGCCCAAAGTTGGTCTATGCTGACCATCGCTCGGACCGCCACTGTTTAGAATTTCGGAAAGGCCAAATGATCCGATAACACAAGTTTGTCATGGCACGCAACTTTGTCCACATTCCTCAGTGACCCATCGGAATGCTGTCCCTCGAAAGGCTTCGCCTGTGGCCTCAGTTTGGAGGGTGTGTGGTGTATTTTGAATCCGTCAGACTCCTGTCTTTTCTTGTACCATCCTGAATACGGGGAGCGGCATTTCTAAAAATACAGTGATTAAGGCGTTGTGGGTTCTCACATGAATGCCTCAACCAAACTCCCTTTGGGCCTTTGTACAAACACAAAAGTATGTTAATGTGTCGAGATATGGCAACCTTGAGTCTTGTTAACACGTTGGCCCACATTACATTGTGGGCAGCTTGGTATACAAACAGAGAACTGGTATGGAGTTTGGGGCGAGAAAAGGCTTTGAAGCTGAACATACTCCCCCTCATAAAGTTATATCTGGGACAGATGAGACCAATAAACCAGCATCACACTGGTGCTCTGGAAGTCCTGTCATGAGTTGGTGGCATGGACAAGAGGAAAAAATTTAAATCTATGACTGACAGAGGCTGTCTCTGTGATTCTGGTTGCCCTTTTGGTTGCTCAACCCCTTTCCAAAAACATTACTTTGCTACCTGTAAAAGCTAACTTGGAAAGACAACTGGGTAAAAACACAATTCTCACTCAGGCATTGAGAAGAAGCCATTAAAATAGGAATAGTTAGAATAGTTTTGGGGATTTTTGCTGTTGTGCTTGTTCTTTCTTTTGCTGGGTGTGGATATAGCCTATGACATGGAGCTGGCTGTCCAGTCTGTGATTTACTTTTACTATCAGCATATTATCACTTAAGTTTAGCTCGACTGGACCCATAGTGCAAAAGTGCACAAATAAATTATTTCATTTTTGCTGCATGTGCAATTGGCCTGGCCTGAATACTGATATATTGATAAGTATCGCAATAGTCACACGTTTATGGATAGTTTAAGCCGATTCAAAAGAGCAGTTATGTTCTAAGACCCCGACATGAACCACAAGGAACCTGCAGCAGCAACCAGACATTGTCATCCATACATGTCTGGCTTGGGTGTGGCTGCCGCTGACAATATTGAACTAAGCTCTTTTTTAGGAACTGGGGAATTTCTCTGCGCTTTTATCCTGAGACAGCTATAGTGCTTCAGTGTTGTGCCTCACACATACCTTCAGGTCCGCAGTCCATTCCCCAGACGGCTGTGGGAAAAGTGGTGAGGCCACTCTGGGTTTGGAGGCCTCCCAGGAACCACGGGGATAAAAACTGGCCTTTGTCATGTGATGCGGTCATGTGACTCTCGCGGAACTGGAGGCAAAGAGGAGAAGCAAATGGGGAACAGAGGACTTTCGTCACTTTTATCAATGTAATGATGATGACAAATTCCAGTATTATATCTTATTTCATGTTTCGCAGGAAGCCACAGTGTCCTATCTCTTGCCTTTTGCCCTGCAGCTTAGTTAGAACCCAGATCACCATTTAGTGGTTAAAATGATCTAAACTTTCCTTTTTATTTTTTCTTTCATTCATTTTAACCATCCAAAACAAGTCCAACCACACCAAGAGTTTACACATGCCTAAATGAGCCCCTTAAAACCACCTGGGTTGTGGGTGGATGAGCCCTCGAGCCTGACTGTTTCCCATCGTAGACGCTCTGCCTGGCAAAGCTCGGGGCTTAGCCACCATTGTTTACTCTTTACCCACAGAGCCCAGCACCTGTTAGAGATTGAGCTGTACACAACCCAGCTGCAAGCCATTTTCATCTAACACCCAAGAAGATAACTATCCCTGTAGCACAAACGATTAGGCTAATCGGCCATGATGATGGGAAGGGACTAGGTTGGATGAGAAGGTAGAAAGTTGCGGGCGCGAAATGGCAGCCTCTGAGAGAATCTGTTCGTCGCTGACGAGCTAATGCACGACCACACAATTCAGTCATCTATTAATGAGGTCTGTCATGGCACTGTCTTTCCTTGTTTGTGTTCTTTATCTCATATGCCACTTACTGATGGGCCAACATGCCCCCCCTGGCATGACAAGAGGCCACCATTGTGAGGAAATGGCTTTGCAGTCTGCAGGAGCCCACAGCAGTTCTGTCTGTTTTTTTCTACTGCCTCCCTGTCGCCAGCTTGTCCCTCCTTTCCTTTGCTTTTCACACACAGGCAATTAAGTCTGTTTCCCAATGCTGTGATCCCCTCCAACATTCTTTGTTCTTGTTTTTTGTTGTTTTCCTGTTCTTTAGGTTTTCTCCCTCTCTCCCTCTGTCTTGCGGGTTTGTTTCTCGGGTGAGGAGGTCGAGGCTGGGGGCGGAACAGAGAGAAGAAGAAAAACGAGGAGGGGGGGTTACATTTGCAGCTTTATGACTAACCACATGTGTTTCTTGGTCTTTGTATTTACATGTTTCTCATGGAAAAGAGGGTGGTGGAAGAGGATGATGGGAGAAGAAAGACAGGCATATGGTTCTTGTTTGTTGAGTTAAATTCAGAGCCGGACTGTTTGTTTCCTGTGACGAGCAGAGGGAAGTACGCTCTTGTAATCATCTTCAAATTTGACTCCTCCTGGGCAATGGTCAGGCTTGAAATCAGATATTTACATTAATAGGTACACAATACATTGTTTTCATGTACACAAATATACTACTATCTTTTGTTTAAAGCAGAGACATTGTACTTTAGGGTTTGAAGGACATTGACTTAATCTGATTAAGTTTGATTGCAAAGTGAATAATGTTGTTTGCTATAAACTAATACAAACTCTCCCTCTTTCACATTCTTCATTTCTCTCTGTGGCTGAGGCTCAATGGTGCACACCCCCCTGCTCTAACTCTTTCACTCTGTACGCCTTGGGCACCTCAACTGTTGGCACTAGTTTCACCATTATAAGGCTTGCATGAGAACCAAAACCAGGTACTGTGCTCCCCCTTCTTCCTCCTCTGTCTCTGGGGTGTGCCAGCACCTACCCACATGAGTCAATTGCCTTGTAGGGGTGGCAGCGAGTCTATTCTGCTTTGCACACCTCTGGCTTGTAATCTGCTCAAGACCTGACTTTACTTACGTTGTGAGAAGTATTGTAGTCTGAAATCCCTGTAATTTTCACAGATAAATATAGGTAAAGGTTGCGTGTGAATTTATCAAACCTGTGGGCCTGGTTTTATATTGAAGGAAAGATCCACCCCTATTTACTTCCTGTCTGTGTATGTTTTCCCTCCTTTGTGGTTATCTGACCTGCCCTGATGTGCTTCACATTAGCCCTGTCTTCCCGCTGTATATAAGTCCCTTTTTTTTACTCTGTTCATTTGTCAGATCATTCCTGTTGACTTCTGTTCATGTCTCCAGTTTGTTTTTCCTATGTTCCTGCCATTTTCATTGATTCCTCCAATGTGTCTTGGTATCTATGCATTTTTCTTAGGTTTTGTTTTTTTCTCTTCTGTTGGTACATCAGCATTTTTTTCCTCTGCTTGTTCCTGAATTCTTCCATGTCTTTTTGCTGCTTGGGTTTGAATCACCTTTTTGATTCTTGTTTACCTGCCTGCTTTTAACACAGTAAGTTGTAATAAATATATTTTGTTTACTCACTGTTTTCTGCATTTGGTTTCAGTTCTTCACTGCATCTTCAGTAGACATTCAAACATAATTAATTAAATTAAAGGTTATTTAAATTATTTGGGACATTGGCTAATACCAAAAAATCAAGCATAAGTTGGGATAGCAATTTCTAAAATGACTCCCGTTATGTGACAATTTACATATACATCTTTCAATGGTTGATATTTGCAAAGCAGCAAAAAAGGAAGACTTTTCTTCTTGCAGGGCCAGGCATCTTTTGCATTATTGTTTTGTCATAAAGATCCTGAGCTATTATGAATAAAGTGATTTTTCAATAAAATATGTTCATGGATAATTATGTAATTGTTCATTAAAAAATTTAGTTTTTAGCCTATATTGGGGAAGTGAGCCTATATTGGGTTTTTTAGCCTATATTGGGGAAAACAATATTTTAGGCCTGAATATTCACTAAAGTCTTATTTTTTTCAGTTAATATTCATAGAGACTTATAAAGACCCATTTAGGTTGAAGTTACAAGAACTTATCCAATGTCTTGCTTAAAATGTTATGTCTCATGTGGGTGGTTTGAATTTCTTATTGAAATCAATATTTCTTTCAGTTGATCTTTGCTTGTGTGATTGTTATTTGTCCAAGTACAAATCACCATGTCAGAAAATCCCTTGAGGGCTTGACATCAAATAATTTAACTGCAGATGGTTTTGATGTTTGAAAAGCTTTCAGTTCAGATGTGTACGATGGGGTGTCATGTTTTTGGACTCAAGAAAACTATGTGGTTATAATTAACGAATCACAGTTATATCCATCAGTGTGGTGGGGGATTTGAAGACACAATGTGGTGGCACATTCACTGTGTTTGGTCTCTCTCAGTTGTTCTTTTGAGGATTACTGGTTGGCTTGTCCTTGCATGTCAGGTTGCACCTGTCCTTGTTGACAGTGTTACTTAAGACCGGCCAAAAGAGAACTAGCTTTCACTCAGTACTTTTACATGACACATTATTAGTCCGACTAGTTGCGTTAGTTCGACCGAAACTGGACTTTTAAAATAAATATAAACACCCTAATCTGGCTGAAATCAAACATCTCATAATCGAGCTAACACACCCAGATAATCCGGTGGGAAACGAACCCACTTCTCACCCTGGAAGTCAAACGCAATTTATAACAGAAGAAAGAACGTAACAGTGTCAATGGTGGTGTTGTCAGTCTAACACTGTAAGTACAAGGGATAGTGTGAATCTCATTTGAATAAAAAGTACAGCACGTATGAAAATTACAGAGCTGTAAAGTCATCCATGTTTTCATGGCTCGACCAGTTTGCTGCTAGCTAACTTGTTGGTCAATTGTTTGCTCTGTGACGTAAAAGGTCAACCATGCCTACTCTCGTCCATAAGTTGGTTTCCCTGCCATTCATGTAGACTGAGACGAGGACAGAAGTACAGTTAAATTGCATAGTCGAGCTACAACCATAGCTTGACTAAACTGTGCATGTAAACGTAGTGACTATGTGAAATGAAGCATAAACTGAAAACTTTGCTTTCTGGTAGAAGTGTTGCATTGCATTGATATCAGTGGCAGCCTTCCAATGACAATGTCTTCCAGCGAGGTAAAAGCCTAAAAATATTTGCTCTCCATGAGTGCTTAAATCTAGTTGGTAAGGACTTAGCTTTATACAGACAGAATGACTAGCAACAGGGAGAGGGTTTCCCCTTGGTAGAGGTGACAACTGAAGTTCTGGCAAGAGGAAGTTACCAATTTACCAAGAGAGTTACCCAACATGAATATGTTCCACTAACTTTCAGACACCTACATATTACAGTTTTTTATTGCTTGAAAGTCTAACATTTGTCGAACAGTAGTTGAAGTAGTTGGGTTTTTTTGTATGAGAAAGAATACAAGTTACATGGCCTCACTTTAAGTGCCAAGCTAGTCATAGCACTCCAGCTAGCCTGCCTGTAACCGGTCCCTGTTTTCCCTCCATTTTCCTGATCAAGCCGCATGTATGTGGATGTCTTCATCTGGGTCCTCCATCCTGTGCTTGGTACCTCAACCAAAATCATTACAGTATTTTTATAGAGTATTAACCCATTGTACAATAAACAACTGGAATAAAATCTAAATGTACAAAAGATCTGACACTGTTATATATTATGGTACAGTATATTATGGTACAGATGTGGAATCAATTTGAGGCCTGTTTAATTCAGTTTTCAAATGAGATAATATACTCTTGCACATTCACTAATCAAAACAAACACCATACCTGTGCCACTCAAATAACTTGAATTCAACAGTCATTTGTGAAACATGATGCTGCCCGTGACTGGAGTTTCTGTATGATCATTTGGTTTTGGGCATCTGGTCAGGCTAAATACGTAGCCAGTTGTGCAGGAGGGCCTAAGAAAAAATCAGGATCCTGGACTTCCCATTGACAATTTTTTGACCTCACCAATATGCCTTTTGTTGTGCAGCTTAATTTTCACTTGCAACTATATTTGAAAACATAGCCCAATTTGCACAACTTTCCCTAGAAACTTTGCCAAAAGCACTGTAACTTGCCACTGGAGAGAATGATAATGTGCAAAAAGTTACAGATTTCAGCTCTGACACAAACTAATTATTGCAATATGTAACTCAAAGTTTGTTCAAGATGTTTGCTCACATGATACATGATATAGGGACTCCAATTAGTGGAAAATTATAGAACAATAGAACTATAAAGACATGTCAAAACTCAGCCAAACATCAAAGAGACATGTTTATTTGAAACAGTTCAGTACTAAATGAGTCACAGACATCATTCAGGGAAGATGGCCTGTGGTTTGTCGAAATGGGGCACTGAAGAGGCAAACCGATTATTTATTCATGTGTTGATTTGGTGGTTGTTTTTGTCCCCCTTGTCACACTTCCATCTCAAATGTCAAAGGACCTCATTTGGGCTGTATTAAAATGCACCACGTGGAGACAGAAAAGAAGTTGTCACTGCTGTCGTGGATAGAGATAGCGGTTACTGATCCTGATCCTCTCTTTAGTATTAGCTTTCGTTGTCAACTCCTTGGAATTACTTCATGAATATGGACCCATTTTGAGGAAAAGCAAAAGGATTCACTTTCCTGATCCTGCCCTCCATCTGGGAGTGATGGGAGTGAATCAGACTACATGCAGTGTGTGTAGGTGGGAGGTCATGGGTGATGGCGGACGAGAGCAAGCCAGGAAAGAGAAAGATAGTTGGCATTGCTTTATTTGCCTGGGTGTAGGCTGATGTAAACAAACGCAGAGCTTATGCAAGCTTTTGATCTTGTGAACCATGAAATCTTCTTGGTAAAAACAGGAAAATTAGGCCTCACTGCGGGGAGGGAGGAGGGGCAGAGCAGGCAAAGGCTCATGGGAAAAGATATTTAGTCTGAGATTGGGAGTTCCAAGCTATTAAATGAACTTACCCCTTCTGACTTAATTTGATACAGCTTAACCACTGTTTCTCCCAAATGTTTAACCCCAAGGAACTCATAAGGATTGGTATTGGTGGAATTGTTGTTCCCTCATCAAAGTGGCAGAGTTGTAATCAAACCCTTTGTAGTTTAATTGTCTTTATTCAATGGAAGGTCCTCATGGCAAAACACCATTCATCTGGGCCATACTGTGGATAACGAGGAACCAATAACTAGATGATTGGTTCATTCTCACTATAGATGGAGCTCATAATGATAGATGCGGAAATCTGTGCTGAGGCACTATTCTTTTCATGTGCGGATCCCATTGAGCAAGCTGATTTTCATCAGAGGTCCACATTCCCAGCCCCGATTTTGTTGACATTGCAATAGCAGCTCGCGGGGCCGGGGCTGGCATGGGGGCGGTTGGGTGATAAAAGGGGATAGAGGGTGGGGGGCTACTTGAGAGAGAGAGAAAAGAAGAAATCAGTTGCTTTGCCCATGAGCTCCACTTTTAATTTTTTTCCCATCACGTTGCTCCCTGGTAGGATGTGTGAGTTTGGTACAGAGGTGAGCAAGCTTTCCTCCCTGCCCCCTGGAAAGCTTGTGCCCAAGAGCTATCCATTTGAACTTCAATGAGAGGCAGCCTTCTTGTGAGGACTTGAAACAGGCATCTTTGGAAAGCTGTTAGAAGTGCCCGGGCATGCCTTCTTTACCTGATGTGATGTGAAGCTCACTTTTGTTTGATGATTCCATACACAGATACAAACTGGTATCCTCGGATGGAAAAGAGCGAGAAAAGGAGCAGAGAGGGAAAGGGACAAGATTGACATTGTAGCTGCACTGCACCTGTTACAGAGAGTTGCTGAGGTTGAGCCAAGTTAGGAAGACAAGCGGACATTAAAGGAAAGATTTAGATTTTTAAGTCTGTCCTAAAACATCACTCACATGAAATACTCTTTGGATGCTGAAAGAGTTCTTGGTGACAGTAATCAGTCGCATACTGGCCATTATACAATCCTTTTTGAAAAAACCCCTACACTGTTAGAAATTCACAGTCCTTGTTCTATGCAAAATTTAAAAAAAATTAAGTACAGCCAAAGCTAACAGCAGTTAGACAAATCAAGTGGGTATCATCATCATCCTCTTGCGTGTAGTTCATTCCAACAAACCTAAATGCAACTACCAGGAAAATCCCTCTGCTGTGGCTCAGAAAGGAAAGACTGTCATTGTAAAGACAAAGGGATTTTTGTACTCAAAAGCCCATAACTCTGGATACTGATAATTCTAGCGAGCTAGAAATGTGCATATTAATTGAGTGTGTTTGTGTGTGTGTTTGCATTTCCTCCTGGGTCTCTACAATTACATAGTAGATTCATATAGCCCTGCAATTAGCCCTAATTAGATGGTTCAATTTGAGCCACTAAGAGTGAATTTGTGTAGATACATTGTACGTTGTCACATCATGTCTAAAATGTGGTTCACATTCCGCCTGAACACAGTTCAACATTGCAGAGAATCTTTTCACAGCCCATCTGGACAGGAGAAATGATTATTTTTAGCAGTAACTCTTTCAGCACGCACACTTTATGGTATGTGTCTGTTGCAATAAGACAAACCTAAAAAAAAAAATCAGAACCTGTTGTATAAGTATCCATTCTTCGCATTGTGGTAGTTGGATGGAGTGATGGAAAGTTCACTGCGAAAGTTTGATGTGCTTTCCCTTATTTCAGCTCTCATTCCTCTGCCCTTCTCCCTCGTCAATAACCATTTGTAAATCCATATGTCTTCAGTTTCACCCAGCAGATACAGAGATGATTTCACTACCAGATGTTTGGCGGAAGCCTCAACACTCGACACTGCATACCCAAATTTCACAACACGATTGAGTTTTTTGGCCTTTGTCTGCATTGGATGCTGTTAAACTAATATATCAAAGGTTTCCCAATCTAAGTTGTTTGCCTCTTGAAATGCAGTCTTTGTCTGTGTGCATTGTAAAAAAAAATCTTTTTGCGAGCAGAAGAAGTAGCCCCAGGATGACAGGCATCATGTTAAAATGGCCAAGTAGCAAAAATGTCACCAGTAAGCACAATCTGCAATACTTTTGATGGAGATCTGCCTTTTAACAAGTTCTCCTTTTAAGATCTTTTCATATCATAAAGAGAGAGAAAGGGCAGAAGACAACAGACAAAAGAACCCAAATGCAGAGACTTCACTTCCCCCTTGAAGATGTTAAAATTAGTGTCTTAAAAAAAATCAAAGGCTCAACATTAAACAGTGAAAGAAGCTTGAAATGTCGACACTGCAGTGTTTTAGAAAAAAGGACATAAGATGAGAGATACTTGCAACAGACTTTGGTGTCACTTCAAAGCTTTGACTTTAAGAAAGTGGGCTAATATAATACTGATAGGAGAATCTTTACCTGGCTCTGTTGACCTCGTCTGAGGTTTCTGACAGTCCAACCACAGATCCTGGGACCGTACCTTCACACCATGGGGTAAGGGGGGCTGCAAGAGGCCGTGGGTCGGGGGGGCAAGGTTTTGACGTGTAACCCTGGAGGTCGTCTTTGGTCTCTTGCTCTGTGATGGCCTCTTTCTTCTCTTGTTATGCTCAGAAAAAGATGGCCGCCTTTGAACTCCACAGTAGCTATAGAAACGGCTGGAGTTCCCCCACTTTAGCGCTTGGCTGTCAGTGTCTGACTGGGCCATCGTGATGGGCCAGCATCATTAGAAGCCGACACACACAGGGCACACATTGACACATTTGCTGACACAGGGTGTATAAACAAGGCCTTGTGGAAGTGTGTATGTGCAGTTGTGTTTGTTTATAGGGGGGTACGGGGGTCATTTTAATTGGCTTGGCCTACGAACTTACGAGCCACAGAGAACCTATGAGCAACAGAGGCCTGATGTGTTTGGACTACTAACTCGCTGTTTCATGTCACAGATTTAAGAGTTTGCAAACAATATAAAAACTTTCACATCTCTTTTTAACGTTACATGCTGAATCAGGGACAAAAACTTATTCCAGAGTTGTTAAGTTCCACATGTTTCACCAGGAAATCACTGCTGCCAAAGGTAAACGATCAGAGGTTATCATCTGCTGTGTGGCACGATTATGACAAACAAAATCACTAAATTAATTTCATACAACTGCAACAACCTTGACACCTTCAGCCTTGCGTTCTCTCGCAAGCCCACTGAATCATGAAACCTTTCTCCTCCTCTAATTTTTTGTAAAGACTTTAATTTTCCACTCTCCGGAACTTCAAAGAACTGACGATTTGCAAGTCCACATCCCTCCAAGCGCTTCGTGAATCTCCATTCTTTCATTTCGACGGCCCCTTCAGTAAATATGTGCAATCGCCCCGCTTTTCAAACAGATTCGTTTCCCATGTATTTATTTTAAATGAATATTATTAGCTGGCCTGGCAAGAAAAGGTTCTTATGCTAATCCACAAAAATCGCAGGCATTTCCATTTAATGCCTACTTATAGGCCATTCTTTAACGACTATTTGCCTCACAGTCTTAGCAAATGAGCTCTGCACCCCAGACTCCTCTGCGCTCATAATTTCATTGGAAAGAAGAAGACAAGAAGAAGACCCCCTCCACACACACACACACCCTGCCCCCCCTCCCCTTTTTACTTTGATCGTAGAATGTGTTTTTGAATCTGCTGGTTGTGTATTCGAACATCAATGGAGACGCGGTTGCAAGTGCTTGCTTTCATTATTTTTCACAGAGATAAAACGAAACAACAGAGGGATGGGAGGGGACAGGGGAGGAGGGGGCGGGTGATGGGGGGGGGGGGGCTGTTGGGAGAAACATTGCCAGAGAGACAATGTGTGTCAATGTGGAGTCACATCCTTATCAGATTGTGTGTCCTGCTTAATAAAACTGCTGACCTCCCTGCCAACCCTGCCATAACTTCTGCCCTCTTCACTGTAGCTCTCTGTCTTTCCATGCAGCCTTATCTTCGGGCTTTCTGAGTAAAGAGACAGAGATATCTGTGTCTGAATTCTTCCATACGAGGCCTCTCTGCAGCCACTGGTCTCTGCTGTGTTGTCAGCTGACCAAATGTTTTTCAGGCACTTTGAGGGCATTGTATTTCCCACTTTTACCATTTTATTTCCAATGAGGCTTGAATTCTTGGTATTTTAACCTTGAAAAAACATTGTATTTGAGATGTTCCAGGCACCACTGTAAGTGTAAAAAAGGACTGAAAAGTTTTGACCTTCCCATGGATTCCTTTGTCCACCTCTGGTGTGGCAACCTGCGCTATGACTGTGGTGAATGGGGATTGAGGCGTCCCACCCAGGTATAATGAGTGACGGGGCGTCTTTGATTCCTAGAAAGCTTTCATCTTCAGTCAAGGCCTCCGCTGGTAGACTGCACTTTCTCTCTTTCTGTTTTTCTTTGTCTCTTGCCTTGATGTGTGATGGCGAAGATGGAGAAAAAGATCTTTAATACAGTCCCCATTCGGTTACCACTCCCCTCACTGTGATGCTCATATCATGCATCCCTCCTCCCCGTGTTCATGGTCTCATAATTGGGATACCATCACTGAACCACAGGAACCAATTTTGCCTGTTGTCAGTGTGTGCTAGAAAGTTAGCGAGGCAACCTTTTGCCTATGCAACAGCTCAAAGTCATTATTGCTTGAGCTCATAACAACCCTCTGAGAGAGAGGCTTTTTGGGGGGCTTTAAGAGCACAGAGTCACTCGGAGGCGAGAGAAGATTGCAAGATTTGTGGCGAGAAAGAGGAAAACTTGAAAGGGAAACAACAAAGAAAGCATTTGTTCTTTCTCTGCGCTTGCACCCTCAGTCTAGGGTTCTAATCTCTTATTGTTTCAGACCCAAACAGAGACAAAGGAGTCGCAGATCAAAACAAATGACTATCAAGCTATCAAACAAGCACCACCCTGCTATGATTCCAAACGCTGACTGCGGGAGAGCGAGAAGAGAGTCAGAGTCAGGCGGGTCGCGTATTGTTTCCAGTCACTTTGATGCAGAACTTAAAACGATGGCAAAAAAAAAAATCAAACGTCTACCATGAAAGAAGGAGAGAGGAAAAGGAGAAGAGAAAGAGGGGTGACGTGAAACATGCTAACACTGTTTGCATATGTGCACTCGCCTTTGTTTCATTAGTGGTCCAGCTGATAACCTTTATTAAGCCTGATCTGGAATTAAACTCGCAGACCAGCGGTGCTTTGAAGCGGCAACTGGCTCCTTTTCCTGTTTGCGCTGTAAATGCAGGTTGTGGTACGGAGATAAAGCACTTCTGAGGGATATTAAGACTTGAAAGTCCTTTGGCTATTCACTGGTACATATTTGATGTTGTTCTTTTGCTCCTTGGCTAAATTAGCATATCTCTTTCAAAGACCCCCCCCCCCCCCACCACCACCACCACCGTCAGCACCCTCCCACCCCACTGACAAATCTAATCCTCAGCCATCATGTGTTCACTAAAAGTCATAAATGATAGAAGTACATTGTGTATGCCACTGACACATCAAAGTGTGATTACACGATTAGCTGCGATGACTCAAGTTTGTTTTCCTTCCCTCCCCTCTTCTCTCGCTCTTCCTCATCATTGTAATAAGCATCCGTTTGCTCCCTCCTGTATTTTTGTCTCTTTCATTTCCCATGCGCGTAATAGTCACAGTTTCTTGTCGTCTTACCGGTTGCGGTGGGGTGAGACAACCTTTGCCTCGGTGTGTTCGCTTTCATTCAGTCTGTCTCCGGAAAAAAATGTTATCACTGTCTAATTTTAGTAGCGATCATATCGTCTCTCTTGGCGTGACAGCTCTTCTCTTATCCCGCTCTTTTCTCATACCACATCGAGTCATGTGCATCGGGTGATGGGGCAAATGTGCTGCACTCCTGAAGCTGAGCAGCAGTGTGTAAGTTAAACTGCAAGGCACATTCTCTGCTTCATCACAGTGCACACATCAAAACAAAAGGCAGTGACAGCCCCATTGTGATCTATTATTTAGCCTGCTCCGTATTTGATCACTAGCGCGTGCCATAGTGATGATCATGCAGATTAGGCCTGTTTCTTCCTGCCGCCGCTCCAAACTCCTTTGCCTTTATTGTTTTGGGATCTTCATTTTTGCCTCTCTTGCTCGTGCCAAAGTGGTGATTTTTCAAGAATGACATCTTCCCAAAGGAAAGTTGACACTGTAGGTCATTAGGTAGCAATACATTAATAAGTAAAGCCACGTGTAAAGCTGCATACGCCTGTGATGAGCAGACCGCATGTATCTTATGAATGTGAATAGCCCGCCTAATGTGTCTGTGAGTGTTTGTGCTGATCGAAATATTAGCTGGCTGCTGATGTTTAATGTTAAATACCTACCCCCGAGACAGCCGTTGGTTTTCTGAGATAATAAAATCAACTGACAAGGCATTTGAAAGTTGCATGAGAGAGGTCATCAATCAAAGTTTACCAATGAATTATGTGCTTTCATACACGATGATCTCGACAGCATAATTTTCAATGTCCCCAGAGTCTGTTTAGAACTTTGCAAAACTGCCTTTTTATATCCAGTACCCTGGGAATAGTCTACAAGATAAACTTCATTTGGAAACGCTGCCTTTGTCTCATTCAAACACCACAGTCAAGAAAAATGTTTCATGGGGAATAGAACTGTTTTACACAGACAAGGATATGATTTCTTGCTATTCTTTCAGGTCCGGTTTTGTCATGCTAGATGTTAATGTTGAGCATTGATCATGTGACTATTTAGCCAAAACTCTCATGATGCATATCCACCTTCTAGTTAAGTAAAAGTTGGTCGTTGGCATGGCATTATCAGCATAACTAAGGCATGACACATATGTCTTTCCTCCAGCAACTTTATACTTCTATAAAAATGAATTAATTGATGCTGCTTTTGATCAGTGCTATGAGCTGGACAATGGTAGGCAGTACTTAACAGTACAGTGTAAATTATTTGTAGTTATTATTAACATCACATGACCCATTAAGAGCTTGTTAAACATGCAAAACCTCAGTTTGGAAAGAGAAAGGTCATTTGAATCAAAATGTTTGTCATCTAATTTTTTGTCTCCAAATTCTCCTTTCCTCCATGTTCCTCCCTTTCATTTCAACAAGTCCTGATTAATGAGTCATTCATTGTTTAGGTCCAAACACTGACAAAAGAGAGTCTGTGAGCCATTTAATTTGCGTCAAATTAAAAATACAATCCTTTCACTTGCTTCATTTGTGCTGTTTTGCCTCACTTTCGATTTTGGGGAGAAAATAATTTTGCTTGATGTAGAGAGAGTTTAACTCCATTCTTTCCCTCTGAGACTGACTCCAAAAAACCAACAAAAAAACAGGTAGTTGAGGTACTTTATTAGGTAAATTATTCCTGAGAGGGCTGAAGGGACACCAATCAGAGCTAATCTCGTTTGATTCCAAACATGAACGCTGCTCCCTTTAACCTTAACCACTCAGCTGTGCAATTGTTCACTCAGCAGAGAGAGCAACTCTGTGTGTAATTAGCGGAAGACCCCTTTATGAATGGAATTACCATCATCTTTGTCCTCTCACCAGGAGTATAGCCCTAATTATCCATCTGCATGTTCCGAGGGAGGCCATACACAAGGCAGAGGAGGACAATTGTGTTCTGGCCCTTCTGATGGCCCTCGTTTGTTGAGCTGTAAAAAAGATTAAGAAAAAAGTGCAGACTTTTGTCTGGCGAAACTCTCAAGTGCTAATTGAAGTCTGACTGCAGATGGGTCTCGTTAATTTTCCACCACCAGGTCACACTGTAACCTCCGGCATGGCCCTTTATAATAGGAATGAATGTGTATTTGTCTAAATGTGTGTGTAGTGATGGAACTGTGTGTGTGTGCGCACACTCAGTGTTTTGGGTGAGATCCTTTTAGGGGCAGAAGTGGGGGGTGCCCTGAGATTAAAGTAACAATCCAGCGTTGGGTGCCTGCACAGTGCCCAGCATCGCCTCTGATTAAAAATGCTAATGTGCTTCCTTTGTGCTTTGATGTGCAACGAACAATGGCGGTGGCATTGGCGGGGGGGCGTTACCGTGAGACGATGTAATCCTTTATTTGTCGCCATGCAATGATGCCCAGCTGAGCACTGTGACAGTCCAAATCAATCATGTCACAGGGAGCCGCCATGAGTCCGCCAGCTAACTATCCCCCCTTCCAAGGCTGCGCAACTCTAATTAGTTTCCCTCTCTCAACATGGTTCAGGATGGGGGGGGGGTATAAGGTATAAGGAAAAAATTCTTCAGCAACAGCATGAAGTGAAAGCACTAAACACACTCTCAGGTGCCAGATGCATGCCACATACTAACAAGTAGCAAATCATGCAATCACACAACCAGGCATTTCAGAAGAAAACGGAGTGAAAAAGTAAGGTAGAGGCAGAGAGGCAGATATCCTTGGCTAAAGCATAAGAAATTTTCCTCCTGGTTAACGCCTAAACTTGTCTTGTTTGACTGTTGTATCCTTAAGTTGCTTGCTTGCCACACTTGCCACTTGCCACAAGCCCACTTTCAGACATCACCAGGCCTGGGGTGCTCCACAGCTTTACTGTGTGGAGTTTCTTTTCGGAGCTGTGTGCAGTCAGCTGTGATCTCTGTTGATGGTTAGTAAATAACTCGGACTTGTAGTCTAGTTTACTTTATTTCAGCAGGCTAATCCACCCAGTATCAGTGCTGCTTTCCAGGGAGTCTTGGGTGCATGTAGTATATTAAAAACAAACAATAAAACATATCAAACAGCACCTACAGTTTGTTCATCATGTGCACTGGTGTCCAGATTACAGTTCATATTTCAAAGCCTGTAGACTGGTTAATCCTGTCCAGCTAATTCTAGATAGTGGCAGCGTAATGCTGCGGGTCGCTCTAGAATGGAGCATATTTGACTAAAGTGATTTCCAGGAGATCTGGACCACTCAACGTCCATAGTTGCTCACCTTGTTTGACCCTATAGGGGCCAGATACAGTTCTGTCTGGTATAGAGAGACATATATTTAAAGACCATTTTCTGTGAATCCATTAGGCTGACGACTTGTTCTCTATTTCTACACCTGCTGAGAATCGATGATGCGTCATGTGGGTGCGCACCTTTGACAAAAAACAACTGAAAGTTATATAACTACTTTCTTTTGCACTTGAGAAATTAGTAATACATGAATTCATCATATATATATATATATATATATATATAATGAGTAACTGATAAGATTTCTGCGCTTTAGATTAGTTGGAAATGTTGTGGTAGAATAACAGTCTAAAATGAATCAAATAAAAAAAAATCAATCAATGAAAATGTATTTTTAAAAAGGCTAATTGAAATCATCATCTTACGATACAAAAGTGCTCACGTTCATTCAGCGTCTTAATGAACCTCAGGACCACGTACTTGCAGATTACAGGGCTAAATTTATATGTTACCAAATGTTGTAATATGGAGAAATCCTGTGCTCTTTTGTTCATACATGAGCAAACACACAGCCTGATAACATTTCATGAAATTAGCAAAAACAAAATTGCAACCATATTGCAGACCATGAGAATGCTGTAGCTCAAATTGGATGTAGCATATTTGTTTAAGTGAGCTATTGCCAAAATTTAAGTTGTGATCAAGATAATGTAGCTAAAAATAATGCAGTGGTCCTATGGAAATACCTAAAAAATGCTCACAATACTCATAAAGGAGATAAAAGAGGGAGATGAACCACTTAAAGAATCCTGAATAGACAAAGCTAGCAATGATGACACTTGTATGAGACATGGCCTGCTCCCCCAATGAGCCAGTTGTCTGCTCTGAATCAGCTATAACGGATAGCAAGCCAATCATGTTGTTACAATGAGCGCACAGTTGAGTATGTGCAGTTTTTATTTTCCATTGACCATTGACAGTGCAGCCATGGCTCCCTCCCCATTCATTTAGAAAGAAGCCTGGGCTTGTTCGCCCAAAATAACTGCCCGGGGGCGTTGCCAAGATGGCTGCCGAGTGGCGAGACATGCCTATAAGGACTTTGACTGAACTCAGTTAGTATGGAGACAAATACATTATGTACACAACCTTTCACCACACCCTTACTGACCAAAGCACTATTTTAATGTCAACCTAGTGCCTGTTTCAAGCTGTGTCTCCACCACGTAACCCTTATGTGGTGTAGAAAAGTATTTTCCTTGATTTTATTTTGCAAGTAAGACATGTTTACATTTTTTGACTAAATCTTAGGAGATTTCTGGGAAAAAATTTTTTTTTTTTGACTTCTCACTATACATATGCAGAGAACAGTCTTTTTTTAACTTACAAATTCTTCTTCTCTAATTAGAGCAGTTTTTTGTTTGTTTCACTGCGCATTACATTACAAAAGTGTACAGTTAGTCCACTGTCAGTGTTGAAAGAGACTGTTTCACTTTTCAGAAACTCGCATGCTCCTATTGTATTTGTTCACTTTCAGAGTTTTGACCAAAATTCCCTGGCATGTTTTCCATGTTTACTCTGCTTTCATCACGCCACGTTCAGGATGTGACACCGCCGTGACTCTTTTTTCAAGACGTTTCCTCAGCTTGAAACCATCATCGTTGTCACACCCTGGCGATCTGTCGCTCAGCTGCACGCGCACAAAGCTTGAAGATATTCTCTTCAGAGAGCTGCGTGTATGGTGTGTGTGTGTGTGTGTGTGTGTGTGTGTGTGTGTCTGAGAGACAGAAGAGGGGGTGCTGGGATATGAAGTAGAAGGGCTTTTATCAGCCTCTGAGTTGGAAGTCTTTGAGAGCCTCCTCAGAAGCTCAGCATTTCTTCCATTGTTCTATTTCCATCCCTCGCTTCGCTCCTGTCACATGTAAAATTACAAAAGGCCTCCTATACCCCCCCATACCCCTCCTCTTCACTCATATCCCACCCCTTTCCCCCATGTTCCAACGTCAGAGAGGCACATAACCCACTTAGATTATTCTCAAAATACTTCACAACTTTACAGTGTTCCCACCGCAAATTGGAGTTCAGGCAAAAACCTGGAGCTGGAAAGCTCAGGTTGTGAACTTCTTTTACAAGCAGTTCTCCTAATTTAACCCCAGTCATTCCCTGCTAGGGGAAAGGGTAACACTGCTGCATACTGTAGTTACACTGTTCCACATGCTGTGTACACATGGTAGCAGTCTTCGGAGATGTTTTCTTGCCTTGTCTTGAATCCCTTCAAGGCTGCTATTGTAAATATGTGAACATCAGCGCCGCTCTAATTTGAAAGATACACCTCACACGCTCACCTGCTAACCTAAGGGATGGGTGGAGAGGTTGTGCTCGGTGTCTGCGTGTCATCCTGCGGCAAGATGGTGTGTTTACTGTATACTGTGAAGTGAAATCCTATCATAACGAGGGCTGACTTTGTCTTCTCTCTCTCTCTCTCTCTCTCTCACACACACACACACACACACACACACACACACACATACTCTGACATCTGAGACCTTAAAAAGCCTGCCTGCAGGCCTGCACCCGTTAACAGGTGATGCCGTTGTGACATCTCGGCAACAAGAGACAGAGCCCCTTCCTTTGCTCTCCTTTCTCTTCTTCTGTTACCCCTTATCTTTCCCTTTATCTTGTCTTTGCTCCTTGTCTGTTTCCCCTCTTTTTTTTGCTTTTTCCCTCAGTCTACCCCCCTCTTTCCTTTCCCTCCTGCCTCTGTTATCATCACCCTTGCCCCTCTTTTTGCCCTTAGGTACAGAGTGACTTCGGGTTTCAGTGGCAGAGACAGGAAAAAGAGGATTAGTTGGCCATTTCCCTAAACATAAACTGCAGCAGGTGTATTGGAAATCCCCCAGTCTTGCTTTTGTGTAGCGGAGATCACCTTTGATTTTTGAGACGCATTGCCTGAGAGCGCACAAAACCGAACCGCGAGCCAGGGAATGCAAATAGAGTTATGTGTCTGTCACTGATACGTACTAAACATTAGCTGTGCATTGCCAGTGGTGCAGTAGCCCCAGAGTGCACCGCTGCTCCACCCTCCCTCTTCCGATGTACACCAACCCAGCTGATCCTCTGTCCGATGCAATCAAATATGACACCAGCTTGTGCAAACAACTTGGCAGTGTTATCTGTGCCATTTTCCTCCCCTCACTCCCCCTCTTTTCCCTGCTCCCCCAGCCACTTTTGCTTTTTTTTTTCATTCCTCCACCAGAGATAACGAGAGGTGATTTCGAGCTTTCGGCATTCAGATGCTGCCGGAGAGCGCGTTCCTCTGTGTGTTGGCGTGTTGTGTGAGAGAGTGTGTGTGTGTGTGTGTGTGTGTGTGTGTGTGTGTGTGTGTGTGTGTGTAAGGTGAATAAAGGTATCATTGTTGGTTGCAGGTGTGTGCTTGTGCCAGGCAGGCTTCAGCGGAGGATCTGGAGAACAATGGCTCTCTGTTAGAGGACACACCTGAGTCAGAGAGGGGAGGTGAGAGGGCCTGATCGCAGGAAGATTACACAAGAGGAGACTTCATTAAACCTGAGGGGGGCAAGGGAGGGAGGGAGGGAGAGATAAAAAGGTGCAGGAACATAGGGGGAGGAATGGGAGGGGAGAGGAAGGTAGAGGGAGAGACGGAGGGGCTAAATACCAGGAGTGGGGGGGACTGCAGAAAGTAGAAAAGGAGGGTAGAGGGTTAGAGTCTCGAAGTGTGCCGAATGTTGAGTGAAAACTAATGCAAGATTATGAGGACAGAGGAGTCAAGGTTACTGTGGATAAACAGCAGGTGCAACTTCCTGTGGCATGCAGCCCTGTGAGCGTGGCGTGATGGAGTAGGCGGTGAGACCAACTACTCCCTCACCATGATAAACAAAAGTTCAGATGTCGTTCAGATGAGTTCAGTCTTATGCTTCCTGTTTAATCCTGCATTCATTTTTTGTCCACCTGGGGGCAACACAAAATGCTGTGAATACAGCATTGACCTTCTAAAGTTGACATAACAATTTTACCCACCTGCTATTTAACCAAGGCAAACATGTCCTGGATGTGCCACTGGTTAGCAAATAGTAACACGTGCTGACAATACGAACAATTAGCATTTATTTAGGGTCCCCCTGATTTTCTAACCACCAATCATGAGATAAATATTTGACTCATTATGCTACATAAATGATACATAAATGCTCCACCAAATTCACCTACTAGTTTATCAGTTGGTGTACAGTGGGCTTAAAGAGCTTTTTTTTTTAGAGCTTAAGTGATAGTACTGGTTTCTTTAAAACTAGGAGATTTGATTCTCACTAAACCTGTGGGCTGTGCCAGCTACTAACAGGCTATAAAATATGCTAAATGCCTTGAGATGGATGGAATTATGCAAACCATACCTGAAATCCAGGTGACGCTCCAACAGCCTTCCACTTTCCCTCCACAGCATCAGTCACTCATTGCTGCTTGCTTTCATCTGCAGGACCCATTCTCATGCACCCAAATACTGACACCCCCCTCTGCTGTCTACTCTCAGATAGATTTGTGTTAGTTAAGATCTGCTTTTTGAAGCTCGCCAACAAATCAAAAATGACAAACCTGTGATTGTCACTGTGACAAATGGCTGTGTCCCAGGTGGGAAGATGGTGACGGATTAAAACAATGTCATAAAGTTAGAATTTGATACTGAAAATCTTCCACATCTGTGGAAAGTCTTCAACACATTTGACTCATCTTGAATATTCGGAAGCCACAGTGCAGCACCATGGAACCATCTTAAAGTCTTAGACGACATAGTCATTCAGATGTATTACTATATCTGATGGTATAAAGCATGAGGAAACCAAAACATTTGGCGGAAACCCTCACAAACATAAATGTGTTTCAGATGTGGTTTGACCCACTCACAATGATAATCATTTGTGCATGACAGACGACAGGGCAGCATGGCGGTGCGGTGGTTAGCACTGTCACCTCACAACAAGAAAGTTCTGGGTTTAACCAGGGCCCTTCTTTGTTTGCATGTTCCTCTGTGCCTACGTGGGTTTCCCCCAGGTACTCTGGCTTTAGTAACTCCAAATTACCCATGGTTTTGACTGTGAATCTTTATGCATCAGCTCTGTGATAGACTGGCGACCTGTCTGCCATTAGCCTATGTCAGCTGAGACTGGTTACAGTACCCCCGTGATCCTCAAAATGGATAATCAGTATAGCAAAAGGATGAACTGTTGGATAAAAAAAAGCAATAATATTTTTTAAATAAATTTGAAATTGCATTTTCCTATTATCTGGAAAGCCTGTAAAATCACTGCATATGTTGTCTGTGCAAGCAGCATTTTGCAAACAATAGTTAGGTTTTATTAACCTTAACTGTGTGTTATCCTAACAATGGAGGACTAATATGACTGATGTTGGTACGCTCTTGCAGGTCATACTATTGTTACCATGACGACAAAGATCTGGTATACTTGCCGCTGGTAGGTACAGGCAAAAATCCTATACAGTTGTCTCGGGTGGAGGACTTGTTGTTTCCATGCAGCCATGGCGTTCAGTCCATTTGACTCCACTGTGCAGAAATGTTGGCATGTTGTGGCAGGAAAAGCACAGGTGTAATTGATAGCTTTAATTATAGTCGCGTTCTTTCTGGTTTCACTTGTTCCCTTCCCTGTCGCGGCTTCCGGAGACACTTAATGAAACACTGTTAATGTTGCTGGTAACACCTGCGCTGTTCCTGCTATGACAAGTCAAAATGTGAGAAAAGTGTATTACCATAAACTTGCAGGGACTTGCCATTACTAACTGAACATAATACTTTATTTATTAAGATTACAACATTACAATATTATTCGGCTTGCCATCAAAACAGCAGATGGATTTTGGTTCTCGAAGAAGGTGAGACTTAAGAGAGCATGTTGAACACAGTCTGTTGCTGAGAATTCAAACCATGGCGGGAGTAACAATAATAAGCAAACATGGATATTTTGAAAGGAATGTGAATCATGTCTTGCTTTAAAATGATTGTGAAAATAAGGAAGGCAACCCTCCAGTTGGAAATTTGTTTTTCAAGTTATACGATAGCACATCAATGCACCGTTTGTTTCTGTCAAACTTGGAAGGACCTTTAAAGGACCCCATGCCTTCAGTAGTATTATTATTACAATGATAACATACTGAACCTTTGGCAGAGTTTTTATCATGGAATGACCCTTAAAAGCAAAGCTCAAAATGTTGCTGTGCTGTTACGTATCTCATCTATCTGTCTCTTTACTTTTCTGAAAGTAGTAATGTATGTCCACGTTATATCCCTGTGTGCTCTCATTTAAATGATATAAAACATGTATGTAACAGCACAGATGAATCCCAGGGAATCATCTATGGAGTGAAAGTTTAAAGGATCACAGCACCATCTATTCATATTTCTGAAAGGTAAATGCAGGACTGAAGGGAACGCCTGTGTAACCCTCTGAGGTTGAACGTCCATCCACAAGCAGCTGCAGGAATGTAAACACAACGGTTTGTCCGTATGGAGAATGTAGCGCACCAACTCATAAATGACAGGCTTTAAAATAACACCAAGGCCGCTGGGGAGCAATGTGGGACAGGGCCTGTTTTTTTATCACTAAGGATGAATCCTGATCTATCTGCTGCTGTGAGATGTGTAGCCGTATTTGATCATATGGAGTCCTGGAAATCTGCTTCATGAGCCGCCATACACTGTTATGGGGTTAATGATATGAAGTGGTGATGACAATGAACATGTTTTACACCGTATTATGTTTGACTCAAAGACAGGCTGAGAGGTGATGCATTGACTTTCGCTAAATGAAACAAACAAAAAGTGATAAATCTGGCGTGTTGATCTCATTTTGTTCCATTTAAGATCGTCTCGTGCATTAGTCAGGCAAAGATAACTGCTAATGTGCCATGTAGTGTGACAAGTATATGATGATGTGCTCCAGACGTGAAGAATGTTTAGTGCTGTTGGATTAAAGGGGGGGGAAAAGAGGGAATCTCATTCAAAGGGTTTTGTCACTAATTTATGACATGTTCGCTGTAAAGTTGGATTACAAGGAGGAGAAGTGGTGACAAGATGACAAAAGAGAATTGCACTGGAAAACTTTGAGAGTCATTTTGCTCCTCATCACCCCCCCTCCCTCTCCATCCTTCAATCATCCCTCCCTCCCATCTCTCTTTCTGCAAAAGTTCAGAAAGTCAAAGCATCCCTACTTGCGCACAGGATGAATGCTGTTTCTGTCTCAACTCCTCAAACATGAAACGCAAATGGTATGTAAATGTCGTCTTTGATTCTGTTTAATGTATCCGGGGTACAAGGTGCAAAGAATAAAAGAGTCTTCTCCTCTCTGCCTATAAAGCGTTACGGTACACCTTTACAGGACAGTGGACCCCCCTGCTGTGAGGATAATAGGAAGAAATTGTTTTGCTATGAGATGAAGTGATAAAGGGAAAAGTATGATTTTTCAAAGACTTTGCCGCTCCTCTGCGACACCCTTCACGCGTTCCTTCTGGAGTGCATGAGAGAGAAATTGTTGAGCGCTAATTGAGTGATAGCTGATTGTTGAAGTGCGCATCTTTGATGTCTTTTTTCCCTCTCTTTTCTTCTCTGCATGTAAATGAAACACCCAGAAAGCAGCGGATGTTTTGCAAGGAATTGGGATGAAGTTGGAGTTTGAAGAAGTAGGCTTGCGGATGTTTCTACTGGTAATGTGTGCATGGTGCTCCTGGATTAAATGGGCTCCTAAAAACACCCACTCTCTTAAGAGGGAACAACAGTGGGCCGACCCCTGTACAGATGTATCGGGGGGCTGCTGCTGCTGTTCCTGTCTGTTCCTGTACATGGCAGTGCTGGAGAAGAGGTCAGGACCTAGTGAAAGGCAAAGTGTGGTGCCTTTTGTAATGTCCAGTCACCTTAAAACTAATATTTTGAAAATGCAATCAGTAGTAAACTTCCACTTTATCACACCCTGGGTTTTACTTTTGTGGCTCCAGTGTTTCTCTCCATTATAACCTTAAACATTACATTGCGCTGACCCCCTCTAGTTCTGCTTCTCCTGTCCCTGTTGTGCTCTTAGTGGCAGCAGAGTGGATTCACCTGGTTTGCTCCTCCAGAGAGTTTACTCAGCTGGCTGCCTCTCTCTCAGGTTTTGGTTTGCTCTTTTGCTGCGGCAGTTATCTTGTTTGGTTGGTTCATGCATTTCATTTCATTACTGATTTTTGGACACTTCTGTGTTCTCTGTTTGGTCATGACTCTGGGCTGGTTCATGCCAATGTTCACCAGAGCAACAGACTTTTCTCACAGATGATCTTCTGGCATGTCATGGCAGGAAAAGCACAGATGTAATTAATAACACCAGTAACAACACATTCCATTTAGGTGAGCTCATTACAGGCTCCCGATGTTGTACGTGGCTCACTGTCATAGCTTACTGGAGGGGGGCTTGAGCTATCATTAACAAATTTTAGTTTCAGCTGTGCTTTTTCTGCTATGATGAGTCAAAATGTCTGCTGTGAAAAATTCGCTGAGATCAGGGAACGCGGCGGCGCCACTAAAAATAGGTAAAATAAGGCAAGAATGAGTTCAAACAGGTTGTAAGACAAACCCCGAGGTTACTCAAACTTACACAGACTGCAGCAGGCTGGCGTAATGGAGGGTCTTTAACTAGGTGCATAATGAGGTGCCACTGCGGTTCTGACTACTGTTATTCTTACAAGCAGCGATTATTCAAAATATAAATGAGCAAGAGTGTGCGACCTTCCGGAGCTGTGAATGGAGGCTGAGTGAAGTTACAGCTAAATGTCTGTCAGACTCACATGCATAATGTACAGTATATATTGGGTTTGGGTTGTTTTTTTAACGGTGGTCCAAAAAAATTGTGTTTGAGAGTGTGCAGCTCATACTGTGCCACCCTGCACGTCTTCGGAACACCAATAAATCAAGTAAATCATGATCATCGTGCAGTGGCCACACACAGTGGCAGCCTTCAGCATCCGGGGGCCCATTTCAAGAGTTAATGTGGAGCGCAACCCCCCATCAAAAACATATACAGTATAAGAAATTTTTTAAAAAGGATTCAGGTTAGCTGGCATCAGTGATGGTACGTTTCCATACTTATGGACAGCTCAACACGCAGACATAACAATTGACTTAATTGAAAACTGAAACGATGCCATTTTTACTTTGGAATGAGGAGAGGCCTCACCCTTCTACAGTGTGCAGTCCATTATCACCAAAGAGTCATTTGATTGTTTTATGCGCTCTATTATTGCTTCCAGCGTCTTGTCTCTCTTCACTTCTTGCATGTCAGTCGGAGGCCCTTTGGAGGGTGGGGCCCGTTTCAATCGGGATGGGTGAAACATAGCTGAGGTCACCGATATACACACACACACACACACAATAAATGTGTTGCATACTTTGCATCTGTAAGAGGAAGACAGTCCACGCCCTTCATCAATGAGATTTTTTTTTAAAGCTCAACTTCTACAGCTGAACAAAGACTTTGATGTTAAGTGTCAGGGCACTTTCACTCTGTATCTCAGGTATTCACTGCGGAGTACATGGTAGATAAACACAATTAAACACTACCCAGCTTGTCTCTGCTGTCCCTTGACTTAATCTTCTCATCACCTCAGTTTTTTATAGACATGTCTGCAAGATGGACCACTGCTTTACACTGCATCACATGTGCTACAGGAAGGAGAAAGAGCACATGTCAGGTATTAGCTTCATTCCATGACGGCACAATAGAATCTGCATGTTTTGGGAACATATGTGGTAAATTAAATTGAAAGCCAGCTAAATTTTATTTATGAAGCACATTTCATTCCAGGGATGATACAATGTGCTTCACAGGAGACTTGTAAAAGGAATGTTTTCAGTGTGCTGTGTTAATACTGGAGCACATCTAAAGTAATCCAGCAGGTTTCCCAGAAAAAAGGGCAAAAAAGCAAACCAAAAAAAAAGCCAATTCATCAACTTCAGGTTTAACCCTAGGAACAGCTTGGAGCCAGATCACCAAAGAGCTCTGATAGCTTCATATTGGCAAAGCAGGTCAGAGAGTTAGTGGTACGAGACAACCTGGTATGGCTTAATAGACAGGGGGGTCATATTTTATAATAAATTTTGAAACTAATCATAGGCCAACGCAGAGTTTTTTATTATCAGATTTGTTCTTACCTGTTAGAACCCACTGTCTTTCAGAGAGAGCAATGAGATGGGCAAAGTCCAAGCAGCAGGAGAGTTTTTCTGGAGAGAGTTTTCTTACTTACTTACTGTAAGAAAGGAAGTTGTTATCATGAGTGATATGATTCCAGAAAGTAAAGTTAGAATCAAAGATATGCACATCCAGATATGATGGGATGATACTTTCCATAGAGCGATAGACGAAATTAGGTCATATTTCTTCCCTATAAAAATCATGCCATGTACCATGAAGGTTTTACATACATAAAAAAAGATTACCATATTACTGTAACTGCAACACAATGGCCAAAAATATTAAACTGTGTAAGTTATCATGCACATTTTTAATGTCTTTATAACATAGATGCCGCTGTCTTACATAGACATAAAAGGCCTCGCAAAACACACACACACACACACACACAAGTTTTGCCGGTTTACCTTCAGTGGTTTATCACAGCCTGTTTCCGCACCAACAAAGACTGCATGTGACTAGACTGGCAGGCCTGATCCAGCTGGGCTTGACAGCAGAGCACAAATGAAAGAAAGGGATGGAGGGATGGAGTGGTGGGAGCGGGGAGAAAAGCGAGGGATGAACAGAAACACACACTGGAATCCTGCTGTTCACAGCAGCAGGTGCAAGGGGTTGGAGGGTTGGAGGGTTGTTGGGGGGGTATGGGTGGTTCTGTGGAAAGGAGAAAAAGAGCATGTGAAGTGTGTGTATGTGTGTGTGTGGGAGGGGGGGGTGGCATATGGGTAGCATTCACTAAATCAAACTCAGTGACTGTAAGCCAATGAGATGGAGTCCCTGCATGGGTCCCGCTAAATAGAATCCCTGTTTGATTTCTCGCCGCCATGAGGCTTTTCATTACGATCCATTGAACTCGGGTGCTCTGATGACACTCCGGACGGGGAAAGGCAGCAGAGCCGAACACCGACAGCAGCAGGAAGGCTTAACTGTCTGCTGCCCGCTGTGTGAAGGTAAACAGCGGCGATAGCAGCAAGTGGCTGTCGATTGCGAAGACGGATCAGAGAAATACCTTTTGACTGTGCTGGAGGTTTTGCAGAATTTTCAAATAGTGTGTTATAATTCTTTCATGCTGCTCAAAAAACACGATTCATGTGGCCACAGCCATCCCCTTTCTCCAATCTACTGGCTGAGGGGGTCACGCCCAATTTGGTTTTGAACGCTTTATCCTATGATAATGCTTTATATTCTAACTTTAAACATCAATGTTTTTAAGAAAAAATGGGCACATATGTGAACAGACCGCAGGAAAAGTAACCACGGGCAACCTTTTTCATTGGTTATTGTGTTTTATTACACTGTAAAACAGGATAAGTTCCTGAGTGAACTAGTATTAATATCTTCCCCTGTGCTCCCCTGAGCTAGCTGGTTCCCTAACAAAGATTTTTCAAAAAAGAACCCAGAGTAGGGAAGATGGAGTGGGGGATATATCAAATTACAGTACATCAGTCTCGAGGAGAAGCATCTTTCTTGAAGACTGGGCGTTGACAGACAGCGAGAGAACAGGCAAGGGAGGATAGCTGAAGATCTCTGCCTTTGATGAGACATAACAATATCCAAATCCCCGACTGCCTCTTATTTAAGTTACTGAGGACTCTAAAAAAAAGAGAGAGGGAAGTTCTTCCTAAGTCGCTCAGAAGCTTGTGCGCTTTAGGTGAAGGGAGGGAATGGAGGGAGCAAGAAGTGGAGGAGGGGGGATAATGTTTATGCATTAGATTTTCAAAGCGCTTTTTTCTGCAAGGAAATTCAGATTCAAAGGTGTACTTCTTGCAGGAAGATCTAAAGGATTCTTTCTCCCTCTCCCTGTTATTGCTTGAGTGACAAAGTCTCTCTGTAGCTTAGCCAGGACTTTGTATGCACATGGTAACTGAGCGTGAGTAGGCCCTACATAGTTACAGCATATCCACCGAGGGGATTGAGTGATGTGTAACTGTATATTTTATATATATATAATATTTTCTATGCTCAAGCTACATATTTGACATCAAAGAGAACAGTAACGCTAAAGTAGCACCTTGGCTAGGCAATCAAATGCTACCGTTAACTTGAGTCAAGCACTCTGCCACCCACAAGCCATGCCACCTTGCTCACAATGGAGCCTGAACCGTGCGCTCCGAATTCAAACGCATCGGAGCCATATTAAGTGAGACTTTTTTCCTAAGTGGAAGTTTGAACTCCAAAACTTCAGAGGCAGAGCGCTTTGAAAGAGCTGAAGGAGCGGAGATTAGAGCGCCAGGGTGTGTATGTGCACGCTTGCGTCGGATAGTTGCTGAGCGCAGCACTCGTACATACGTGTGATTAAAAATTCAAATGAGTGCCTTTAGAATCAATGGAAGGCTTTGAGGCTCGATAATGAGGCTGATATATGAAGTTTAAACATTCGGAGCCGCTGGAAGTGCCACCGTGGAAAAAGAGACAGAGAAAAAGGGGAGGGAGGCTGAGCGAAAATAAAAAAAAAGGGGGGAAGATTTGTGGCTTTGATGCGGGGATATCACCGTGGGGCATGGCTGGTTGGCTGGTGCTGGCTGGTGCCGGGATCCGGAGCGCTTTCAGAATGTTTGCCGCGTTCCCCAAGACACCATTTCGAGCAATCCCTCGCCGACGGTCCACGACAAACTGGGTGGAAAGGAGGGAGTGAAACAGAGGGAGAGAAATCACAGAGAAGAGAAGTCAAAGCAGATGGGACAGGAGAGAGCGGCGTGTATAGTGGAAAAGAAGAGGGGTGAAAGGAGGAGTGACAAAGAAGTGTCTGCTACCACCTCTCTGTATCCACGCTTCAATCAGATACACAACCGCACACTCCCACACATGCACAAACACACAAAGAGGGGGTTTGGTGTGAGGATCTGGGACAGGAGGAAAAAGGTATTAGTTCACATGCTACTGTGTGTGTGTGTGTGTGTGTGTGTGTGTGTGCATGCGCACGCGTGCATGCATGTGTGGTGTGTGTGGTGTGACCACATGCGGACACACACACACACTGTGCCACTTCTATCTCTGGAAGCAGTGGGAGTCTAGTGCCACTTTGAACTTGCCTACCATTAAAAGCCTGACAGAGTTTTGAAGAGGCCTATTGAAAGGAAACCTGTGCATTTATGATGTAAATGTATTTTTTTCACCCCCCCCCCTTTTTTTATTTTGACAGCCTTTGAAATTTGTCATATGCACATCCAATTTAACAGCCAGAAAAGATTTCTTTGGCCCCCTTCTTTCTTTTTCGTAACAATCCATTTTCATATCAACTTGAAAGGAATTGGCTGAATATTTTTTGCTTGATTCTCTTTAATGTTGATCATCACTGTTTCAGTCGCTCAGCGTGTTGGAGTTATATTCTTTTAGTCAGGTAATTTTCTGTCAGGTTTACTCTCATAGCCAGTTCTTCAAAGGGGGAAAACAAGCGGCTTCTCCAAAGGAAAACAATATCCTCAGACCTTGTGTATCGCTTTTCATTCACTTTAAACTGGTTGTTGTGACCTTTTCTTTAATTTGTGGCACATTGTTGGCAATTTGTGGCACTCCTCTACCCCCTCGGGTCAAACAACATATGAAAATAATTTTAGGTGTTTCATTTCACCCACTCGCAGCTCCAGATGAGTGATTTTACTGGATCAGAGAGCATTGATGGTGTCCATTAAATTGTCACTCCCAGGCAAGGTGTGTGGAAATGCTGACATTGTGTGGATCACTGTAATGTCTGTGTTGTGGTTAACCTAAATGCTGATCAGTCCAGTACATTCATATTGGATGATGCTGCACCCACTGACAACATTCGGTGCCAACGCAGGAAGTAGTTTGCTCTTTATGTGGCAAGTAAGGTAAGGGTGTGGAGGGGTGGTGGATGGGTGTGTAGCACATATCTGAAAACTTGTTACTTTTAAACACCCATGTGATTAGCATTTTTCTCCTCTGCCAAGGAGGTTATGTTTTTGGTTCGGTCTGTTTGTTTGTCTGTCTGATTATTAGCAGGCTGACACAAAAGGTTATGGAAGGATTTTCCCATTTTCAAGTGATTGTGGCCCGCAGCGTATACGCATCAGAACCTTTTTTCTGTGCTAAATCCAATCCTGATGCATGTTAACACTCCAGGAAAGCACATTTGCCTCCTGGACCGGCACATCCCACCTGCTACCCTACTTCTTTCTGTGTGGTGCCGATGATGTGCAATTGGTAGTGTGGTCAGTGGAGTTTCACTGTCAGCATCTTCAAGTGCAGGTGAGAGGGCAGGAAGGAAGGAGAAAAAAAAATTAAGAAACAGGCATGTTTGAAAGCAGAGGCAAAATGTTGTTTTATCTTGTTCCAGATGATAAAACAATTCAGACTGCAAACGCGCAAGACATGCTGCACGTTGGTGTGAACAATATTTATGAAACTTCCAAAATGACATGAAGAGGTAATGGTTCTTACAGCAGTGAAGGTAAATTATGCATGTTATTGTTTGGACAGCTGACATGAGCCACTGTGAATAACAGTGTCAGTTCCTCCAAAACTGCAACTGTACAGTGTCGATGGTGAACTGCAGTTGACTCCAGTTCAAGGACCAACATCAGCCACCTACTTTACACAGTGACAGAATGTATGGTCACAAACACGTTTGCCTGTCTTCTGAGCACTGCATCATCAGCTGCTGGAATAAATGGAGCCTGCTCTGCCAATAACAGTTCATGGGAAGATAAACTAACGGCTGTGAAAACTTCTTAACTGTAATTTCTTTTTAGTTACTCTTTCGACCCATCAATGTGAACTGTTCTCTACATATTGAAAACGCTCCATTTGTGTGTGTGTGTGTGTGTGTGTGTGTGTGTGTGTGTGTGTGTCCGGTGTGGTTCAGAGCTTCCAGCTGGACCCAGCAGTGGTTAAATGAGAGAGGATAGTTAAGGCATGAGAGAGTTGGTGGGCTTGACATGGGTGTGTAAAAGAGTGGTGTGGGGGGGGTCACGACAGCTGGAGGCCGACAGTGCTTCACTTGCTTTTACCACCTGTCAGGAAGCAGCCTATATGCACACATACACTCACCCACTCATAAACACGTTTAATATGATAACATAGTCGGTGTCAGAAAAGATCAACTTGTGTGCGTTCTTTTATGGAATCATGGTGTTGATGTGAATGATATGATGTGCACTGGGGTTTCCTATCTTAGGTAATGTTTCCAAACCTGAAGAAGAAGTTTTATTTTGTTCCACAGAAAACCACAGCATAGAAGAGATATTGAATCACATATTTATTATGTGACTTCTAATATGAAACATGTATAAAAAATGTATAACTACAAATCTTTTACAATTGATACCAACATTTTTGGCTGACTGATGCCAGTCTAAGTCACATATCTATTCACAGCATCAAGACACCCCCAGCATATACTGTATTTGTCTAAGCAGTGCTGTATATTATAGTATAGTGAGGTGACATTCTCCAAACAAGTGCAGCGACACTTTTAGACATGAGGTACCTATTAGAGCTGATGTGTGTCGTACTTCACTGGGGGACCACCTATAGGTTGAGGAAGATACTTTGTGCCGTATTCTTCACTTATTCGCTCACACACACCCGCACGCTGTGTTGTTGTGCCCATCCGTGGCGGCTGAGTCTTAATAAAGCCTAATCCCCGCCGTGCATCCTCTCTCTGTTCCCCGACTCCTGCTGGTCGTCTGTCTCAAGAGTGTCGTAATTTACTGTCACAGAACTCCTCAAACTGGCCACCACACAGTGCACCGAGGGGGACAGGAGACTTGGTAACACAGATCACCGTCAAAAAGAAGAGGGGGGGTGGGCATTCCGACTTCCCTTTCCAGAAAAAAAAAAAGAATGAAGTCTTAAAAAAATAATGGAGTCGGGGGGAGAAATTGTTTTTCACAGACTCAAACACACCCAGCAGTTCGCCCAGCTTTGTTTAGGTTTCCTCTTTTTTTCAGAAAAGAGAAAAGGAAGGGGGGGAAAAATTGCTAGGTGGTTGTCAACGGTTGAAGCTGCAGCCTCACCTGGCATCGTGCGACTGGTCTTTGATCACTTGTCGAGTGAAATTCCGCCACTGGATTAAAGTGAAGGAGGGGGCGACCGAGGGTGGGAGGACTAGAAAGAGTGATAAAGAAGGAAAACAGAGAGAGGACGACATGTCTGAAATGTAGCCTTTCTGTTTTGTGCCTTTAATGTGGCATGCACTGCCCTGTTGGCTGTAATTAAAATCAGCGTGAAATGTTGAATTTGTCTAAAGCCCACACACTCTATTAAGGCCTTGCTTAACTGGACACACATTATCTATGAATTTGCGTAGCAATACTAATGATGACTGTCACTCTTGGGAACATGGAACAGGACAGGTTAAATACCCTCAGTTATGACTCTGTTTGTGGCAGTGAAATGTTTGTGCTCACTCACATACTGGAGAAGTTAGTAGCTAATAGGAAACTAAAGGGAAGAAGATGGAGAGTTTGAAAAGAGCGAGGGGGGGATCAAATCCAGATGATATCTCCTTGAAAAGAATTTAAGAGTCCTGGGACGGCACCACTTTGTGTGTGTTTTGTATGCTCATATATGTGGAAGCATGAATAGGAGTGCACCTGTATAGGTGTACACACACTCAAACTGCTTCAATTCAGGTCCAAATAGATCAAATCTTTTCTCTTTCCCCTCTTAAGCAAAGTAAAATATTACAAACCAAAAGTAAAAAAAAAAAATTTATGGCTACATGATCTCATCAAATGGAAATTCTCTGTATGTCTTACATATGATGTTGCAAACATTTGTTCCTACAGAAGATTTGATTCTTTAAAGCACATCAGAAATGCAGAGTATAGTCTCTGCCCTTTCTTCACTTTCTTTTTCAGGACAAACTGCTCACATGGCCATAACTAGTGCATTTGTTGGGGACTATATTCAGCCACGGATCGATACACATGTGGTGCTGCATTCGCTACTCCAGCACAGCAGGAAGGTGTATGTAGGATTGATTCAAAATAAACTACAGTGCCCATGTACAAGGGTATAAAGGGACATGTTACCTAGTGCAGTGATGTGACTAACGGATTGGTTTTTAATACTTTTTTGGACAACAAGGGCATAAGCTTTATTAGTCTTTAGCTATATATACAAGTACTTCATTGCTGGTTTTGGAGGTTAATTGGATAATACCAAAAACATATACCAACAATATGGCCAGCCTTATCGATCAAGTGGTTAAAACTTGTGTCTTCTTCAACCGATTCTTCCTTAAATAAGATAAGATATGCTTTTATTAGTCCCACAGTGGGGAAATTTAAAAAACAAATGCACATCCTTTGAGCCGGAGTTGAACCAGCGACCTAAGGATAGCTGTTACGCAGAAACCTACAGTCCTCCGCTCTACCAACTGAGCTATCAAAGGAACAAAATAGTCTGTTCTCTGTCCCAGTGTGTTTCACTGTGACCTCCCCACAAGACACACTGTGTTGTGTGACAGGTGACAATCTCACGCTGCTGTGTGAATGCAAAGCACCAGCTAAGACCCTCGTTCAAACATGCCAGGACATCCAAGCTAAACTGTTAGCGACAAGGAGTTAACACCTAGCGTGGGAGCCGTGACGGAGCACCATTGCTTCGGACGGTGGGAGCGACCTTGGGACCTTGAGTGTGGCGCGAGGAATTCCCTCCCCTTGACAGCTGGCTCTGACGTACGCCCTTGACTTAGCATGCGCTAATGCTGTCCGAGATGTTTGGGAAGAGAGCTGCTGGCATGCTAATCTGCTCTATGTTTGCCACAAGGCTAAGATGGGCATGTACAGGGAGGTGTTGACAGTCATGCTAGCAGTTGTTCGCCCCTCCACAAGGATGATGAAAGGGTCCCGTGCACGGGCAGCGGCGGGAGGGGCGGTAGTCATGGCAGCTGCTTCAGTGGCGATATCGCCATGGGGGTCCACCGGTGTAGGACGTGAAAGCTACACAAGCACCGTCGTACCCACATGCGCAGTCTTTCAGAATATGGGGGTTTGTGTGTAATAGGAGTCCCATCCTTGTCTTCGCAGCGATTCAGTTCACTCACACATTGCATTAGCTGTCTCTAAGATGAATAGGCTTGTGAAAGAAGTGACAGCATTTACCTAAATCATTAAATGACAGGTAAAATCATAATAAATTCTTACAACTTTGAAAAAAATAGTGCAGAAAGGTTGCCTGAGGAGCTACCTTGTGGCCCCTAACTGTCCCTGACACACAGCCGTGTAGCCTCATGAGTCCACCGGCATCTGCCCCAATTTCTTCCGCAGCAGAGCAAGCTGAATTGTACCCAATCAGGTCAAAGAACATCATTCTGCCTGCTGTTTGGGGAGGTTTTGCCACATTGATTTAAGGCAAAATGAGACAATAACATCAAGTATTATCTGAATCACTTAACTAGTACATCAAATACTTGCTATGCTCCTTTAAGTATTTAGTACAATTGGTGTATAATAGCTTTAATGGAGCATTGGCAGTTTGTTTGACTTTAAAAAGAAAAAAATATTTAGCATGGGCCAAACAATACTGGAAGGAAAGCTCCAATCAAAGTTTTATTTTAGAAATCGTCAAAATGAATTACTTGAAGTGGAAAAAAGTGAAGGGATGTTTCACTCATTTCTTACATTATGGCTTGAAGTTGTGTGGAGTCTTTGCAGACTCAAACACACCAAACACCTTTAGGTGTATCTTTAGGGATATCTGAAAATGAAAAAAATGTACTGTACCTCACAAGACTTCAGAGACCAAAACCTGGAAGAGTTTTCAAAAACTGTGCAAACTGTAGAAATGGCATATTAAGAAACATTTACTGTAAAATTTCAATTCACCTTCCAGATTTTGTCCTGCTCTTGGAAATGGTAAGACGTTTGCGGTTTATAAAATGAGACGCTCATGGTGAATGCTCCAGCTCGGGACCGTGCACTCTCTTGATTATTTGGCTGGTCCAGCAGATGGCAGCAGCCACAGCACATACACCATGAGTGGCCTCAACCTCCTGCTGTGTTCAAGCTCTGAAAATGTATGGTTGTGAAATATTAGTCAGAGCCCATGATGCTTTGAGGCATGCTTGTTGAAGTTCCCCATAATGCTCTGCACACTATAGGGTTTTTGGGAGTAAGTGATTGTCTTAATTAAAATGGCAACTAGAAACCAATATCTTTTTCTGCATTATGAGTGAATTGCTAGTGATGATATTAATAACAATGCTAATAAAGAATTAGCTTGTTTGCTGGACTTCATCAGTGAGGTCAATGAGCCACGAGTCCCTATGGTAGATGCAGGTGTGTTTGAAATAACTTTATAACGTTATTTTCATTATTGATTAATCTACCAGTTGTTTTTTCAATTCAGTGATTTATCGGTTTATTACAAAATGTGAAACATATTCCTTCCTGTTTCCCTGAGCCCACAGAGATAATGACATACCTTTCAATTATTTTTTTGCCCACCCAGCAATATCTAGACCCACCCACTGTAGTCGATGTGTCTGCACCCATGAGAATGTACCTTGAGGACAGGTGCATGCTCATGTTTGGGCATGTTGCTGTTCATGTGTTTTGTATACACATTTACTGCATGTTTACATGCATGTATGTGTGTGTGAAGGCTACTCATGCAGGGGTGTGGTAACCTCTAAAAGCCCTCTCCACCTCGCCTGGGTTCCATGGGAACCTGCGTGCAGCTAATCCTCCTTTTGGCTGGAGAGGGCTTCTCCAAACAAATCATCCAGCTCTAAGGCCCGCTGCTCCTCAAGTGGGCTCCTAGCTCTCTTTGCCAAGCCTCACCAAAAAACCTCTCTGCTTTCTTCTCTCTTTTCTCATATGCCTCACATAAAACAGCTACCTACCGTGAGGCAAATCCCCTTGTCTCTGTCTCTTTTCTTCTAGGAGTAAGGGAAGGAGAAAGGAATGTGGTGTGGATAAGCCAGGCCAGCAGGAGATTGTCAAGTTGAAGAACTAAGATGACCTGTTTTGGAGGAGGGGGTGAGTCTGAAAAATGGGTGCTGGCAAAGAGGTCATTGTTTGATAGCAGGCGAGAGGAAAGTGAGGATAAAGGGGTGGATCACAGTACTTTGATGTCTCTCCTTCTGCCTTCCTTCATTATACACAATAGCATACTGTATATATACAGTATATCTGTCTATCTATCTATCTCTCTATTGGTATATGAGGGATAAACAGTGTTCTAATCATCCATTTCACCAGTGCCAATTAGTAATTAATATCAGTATTACAAAAAGTACTGTTGACATGGTTACCTGTTGTTAACTGTAATATATACTGTATGTGTCAGGACTTAGATAGGTGGTTAAAACTGTTGGCCAGAGCTATGTTGACAGTAACAATGAGACAGAGGTTAGACGTCAGAAAACACTTGCACATAAACTCTGACTTTATGTGCAAGTGAATATGCAGTGGAATATATGGGTGGGGTATAATTATTCATCAATGGCTAATCATGCATGATCATGTTCACACCTGCAGGCAATTTAGAGTCACCAATTAACCTCACCTGTGTTTCTTTGGATTGGGTGGGAGCTGGAGGACCTGGAGGAAACTCACAGAGACCCCAGTCGACAGCAGGATCAGGATCCAACCTAGAACCTACGTCAGTGTGTTTTTATCTTTTTATTTCTATTTTGTACCTTTATTGAACTGCCTCTTTCACTCTTTTTTTTTCTGATGCTCTTTGAGAAGAAATTGTTTCTCACTGCTGCTCAACATCAGTTTCAGCCACTTCATTCTTTACTATTGGGGATGGGGATGGGCATAGCCTACATAGGCTAACCTACGGTAGGATGAAAGTCTATACAGTATAGGTCCTCACAAGTCAACTATGTTCTACATGTTGTAATTAAACAGAATGTCTCTTGAACATTGTTGACTCTCCAACAAGGACCTCATTTCTGGTGTTGAAGATCTCAGACAGAGAGAGACTCATTGGGGAGGCAACGTACTCTTGACACAGAGATGTGGTGCACACTCTACTGTGTTGAAGAAGAAGAAGGCACTGTGGTTTAACCACATTCACCAGCCACTGTTAAAGTCTTCTTATCATAAACACCAAACGTAAGTTTCTTCTGAATGTCAAGTGTTCAAATTCTTGTCTCTTGTCTCTGACAAGAGGACATAAGCTCTGTCACTGTTTCCAAAAATGACCTTTTCCGTGTTGCATCATTGACTTAATACTGTCAGGATGTGCAAAGCTAACAGAGGCCTCAGCAGGCAGTCACTGACTTCTCTCACTGAAAGGCCATTTGGCTACCATGTAGGTCCTGACAGTGGTAGATACCGTCATCTCCTCTTGTGAGCCTTTCTTACTCGGTTTGGATTTAATTAACTTTTCCTTTTTTGAGACAAAAAAGAGACAATTTGTTGACAAAGATAATGAAGTTGCAAGATTTGCCAAACTGTTTTGTTTAGAGGCCGGTGACGTGCTGATTATGTCATCATCCACAGGTTTGGTACATCTAATGTAAACTGAAAAGGCACAGTGAGCACTTTCTGCAGACTGGTCGTGTTGCTGTTTATGCTGTGCTCTAAAATATGTACATCTGCCCCTTAAAGGGATAGCTCCAGTTATTTCACCTTTAATGTTTTGTTGAACATATGCACGTTATCGTTTCCCTCACAAACAACCTTAACAATCAAATTACTGTCCTGCAGTGGTTCTCAAAACGGAGGGGCGGTGGATGACCAGGGGAAATATTTGGAGTGGAACTAACCTGAATGAATATGATTTATGAAGGGAAATAACCAAGATAATGCATTCATGCTGAACTTTATTTCACCAAAATTCCACTTGGATCCTTTTAAATTCATTGCTGCCCCTATCATTGTAAAAGGTTCCTAAAAATTGTGGTGCAGGGTACATGGACATCCTTGGTTTTATTGACAGTCATGCAATTTGAAGATAATCCAAACCATAAAATCAAAAAATTGTAATTACAACATTATCAAGTGACAGGAAACATTAAAAAGAACATAATGTGTCAGATTTGCATTATACCTGAAATAGTATGAGCACAAACTGCATACTATTTGGTATGTGTCTGTAATGGCAGGTTACCACTGTTTATCAGCTGTCTTTGTGGAGTGTGTCTTCTCCCTTCTGTCAAAACAGAAGTTTTTGAACTTGAGCTGTGTGACACGAGGGAATTGATGTATCCACCATCTATTTATAACACAGAGAGCAGGTGTGCCGATACACAGAGGCAAAGTGATTGGCTGGGATCCTCAGAAGACTCTTTGTGCTAGTGTAAATACATTCACACACACACACACACACACACACACACACGGGGAAGACGCTTGCATCTTCCCTGTGAAAACATGCATGAACGCAAACATACACACATACATTGATCTATACACCATACATCAAACCTTAGAAAAATGTAGGCGCATACATCTATGTCTGTATGCATATAAGAAGACAAATGTATACACACATGTGCATGAACACATTCAGACAATCAAAGATTTAAAACCTGCTCCTGGCACCCTATACGGATAACCACTCATTTCCATTCAAGCAATTCAAACATATCTCCAAGAGTTATCCAAGAAAAAGGAAGACAAGATGCTTCTGCTCCCCTGAGGGTATAGAGCAGATCCACACCCACAAACAGATCCTCTGAGCAACACTTCACTCATATGATCTTCTTCACTCAACAAATCAACAGATCTGGCCCTAACACAAATGCATCGCATGCAGCTTCAAACACCATGTAAACATCTATTCTGAGAGCTGCCGGTCAAAATATCTTATGGCTTCAACAGTGAGGTCCAAGTGGCTGAGAAGAGGCAGGCAGGTGGTGGTAAAGTAAAGAGAAGATGTTGTACCCACACTTGGTGGTACCACAGAAAAAAGCAACAAGCTTTCATGAGAATGGAGAGTGGGAGGAAGGCAGCTTAGTTTGCATTCGCTATTTATTGTGGTTGTTTGCACCTACCTGCATGTGAGACTGAGACCTCTGCAGCAATTTCACAAAGGAAGTAAAGCTACTTTAACGGCGCTTAAAAATGTTTGACATCTGTTATTAAACAGAATAAGACACTGATGACAAACACAGACCCTTAGCATCAAATGTCACTAGGTCTCAACATCTAGAGAACTGAGAGATGATAGATTCTACAACTCCTCACCCTCACCACAGCTTTTGATTTGAATGGACGAAAATGTGGCACTTATGTATCATCACTTGTTAAAGGATTTGACCTTCTGTCTTGTTAACATCAAATGTGGTCTGGTGGTAATATCCTGATGTGCAAAAACAAGCTGGTAATGTAAAATAAGTTAAAGTGCACACACCTGGTAGATGACTTTGTAATGTGAAGGCCATATTCGTCAAAGCGAAAGGTGAAATAGCTGGTGCCATGTTAACTTTGCAGAATCATAAAATCCTGTCTCTGAGAATAATAAACTGCTGTGCATGTATTTCGACATCTGATGAGCCTTCAAATTCCTCAAACTGGACCTCCTACATCATATTTCATGTCCCGCTGGTACCTGAAACAACGTCTACCCCCACCTATGAGCCTATGATGTTTTTTTATTACCCATGCACAGCAATTCATCACAGCATGAAGCCAAGACGGACATATATGTGGATTTTTCACAGCAACAAAAGTCAGCTTTTTAATAGGTTGTTAAGAGTCTGTGATGTGCATCATTACGATGAGGCCTTCGGTCACAGGCAGGTGTTTTTACTGGAAGACCTGATTCTTCTGCATGTAGGGCAGAGTTGGGTAGGTTTAACCATGCAATAACTGTTTTGCTGCTGTTGGTTTTGTTGTTACGGGGGGCGTGGTTAGGCCACTTGGGGGCAGACAGAACCAAGGGTGAACTTGGGTGGAAGGTGATCATAATAATAATAATAATAATAATGATTATAATAATAATAATAATAATAAAGGAAATAAACCTTCACAAGCAGCAGTGAATGGCATGCAGGCTTTTTAAAAATTTTCTGTCAGAGTTTGTAAGGCTACATAGTGTACTACTCTACTTAATGATTGGTGGAACTGTATCGACAACCTTCGAAGGGAGCCCCGCAGGCAACAGTTAGCTGTAAAAAGTACTGCAAACATCTTTAGTTTTTCAGGTAAAAATGACAGTTTAAGGCATGGCCTTACTTATAGTCAGTACTTTCCCATAAGTTTCTGAACATCAATTAAAGATAAGGCTATACAGGCCTCCCGTAGTGAAGAATCAAAAATATTTATCTGCTGCTGGTAAATTAAAGTTCTTAAAAATTCCTGATACCAATTTCATTTTATGTCAGGTTCTATATTGAAATGAATTTATAGATGCAGGAATTTATTTTATGTTGTTTGTTTTGTTTTGAACCCCTGACTTCTTTGACATTACCAGCTGTTAACCACTTCAGAAACCAAAGATTTGTGAGATTGATCTGAGACATTGTTACTACCAAAACAGTGAGCTAAGCAGGTGTGCACCATCTTCTCTGTCATGCAACTTTTTAGTCAAATCCAAAATTTCCCATTTTCTTACTTTTCCACACATTATCAGTTGTAGCAGTGTCACAATTTTGTTGCCAGATGCTTGTACATGTAGTTCCAAAGCTTTTCAGCCAGCTGTGCTCCACGAAAAAAACTGTTTTGTCTCTCAAAAATCTATGTTGATAATTCACACACAGAGAAATGGGAACTTCTGGTCACAGATATGTGTGTCACAATGAGTTCATAAAGATGTCTCTGTAGCATGCTTCTGAATAACTCACAGTCCTGCTCTCATGTCATTAATCCCATGTTTGATCTGTCTGCAGCCCCTGGTCAGAAGGCAGCAAGCTGCTCTGAGCAGCCTGCTCTGTATGCAGCTGGAGAGGATGAATGCTTTTTATCTTTGAATTAAACTTTACTCAACATGCAGCTCACATACACATGTCATGTAGAAATGTCTTAATCTATGGGTTTCTATTTTGTCCAGAAGATGGTGCCATTGACCTGACCATGGAAACAGAATTTGTTGTCTTGATTCTCAAGTA
This sequence comes from Psettodes erumei, assembly GCA_016785225.1. NCBI lineage: Eukaryota > Metazoa > Chordata > Actinopteri > Pleuronectiformes > Psettodidae > Psettodes > Psettodes erumei. The sequence continues at coordinate 1,805,925 of JAFBJZ010000612.1, forward strand.
GCACAAAGCAAACCTTCAGAGAACCTTGAGAGGAACTTTACCAGACCACATAGTTAGACCACAACTCAGTGTTTGTCTTAGTGTTTCATTTTAGCTGGTTGGTGGTCAGTATGTGTAAAAAGACCAGACAGGCCACAGATGAGGCAGTGATTTTCTTATATGTGGAGCTGGGGCTCTGTAGGGGGAAAGCTTGGTTTGGTTTAGCTGTGTGACTTCTGCAAAGTTTCTAGGGGTGTTCATAGCAAGTGCGGGGAATTGCGGTGGTATATAGATAGTGGAGTGAGAGAGAACGGGTGCTCCCTGGTGAGGGAGGCAGACTGGCATTTCTGAATCTCCCTCATATTGTGAAAGCAGCATCAGGTATGGTTCCACTGCTGCAAAAGTGGCAAGGAGCAGGCTGTGGTAAAAAAAAAACAAAAAAACAACCTCAGGTTCTCAACTATACTGCAGCCAAAGCATCTTGAACCAGACCAGTGTCCATGTCTTAGCATGACATGAAGCCACATGTTCCCACCAATGCAGCCCTCTGCCCACTAAGTATTTGGAAAACATGCAGAAAGGAATGAGTATTTTCAAAACCGGGTCAGACCTCTTCAAGATTGGGAAGCTCAGGCAGCAGCATCAGGTTTAATCGTGTCTATTTCACATGGCTTTCTTTTTGTGGTGCAATTGCAGTGTCAGTGGAGAGCACGGTTTGTGACACACTTTTTATGAGAACATGTCGACACGCAGGATTGTCTCGTGAGCCTCCGGTTTTTGTAAATGAGATTATTCATGGCTTTGCATTCCTAAACTACATGCCTTCCCCAATGTGCTCTTCCCCCCACAGTCCATAAATGTGCAAGTTAGCAAGTTAGTGAACTTGATGTAGATGGGAATGTGGCTGGTGGCTTGTTCAGCACATGTGCAACCCCTCTTCTCCAGTGCATGCTGGGATAGCCTACTTTGACCATGAGCAACATTAAAAAAGAGGAAAATGGATTAAATGTTTCCAATGTCTGCAAAGAAAAACTGTATTTCAACTGTGTTAAGATACATTGTCCCTTACAAAATGCAGTAACAGTCTATTTTTGATCACAGAACACTAATAAGGACTAATGGACTAACAAGTGCACGCAAGCTAATATAACACATTTTAACAGATGGTCATTTCTAGCAGAAGTATAAAAATACTGGATAAGAAGCTGTAGCATGTAGCTTATGCTCATAACAACATAACAATAACAGTAGTACATTGCATTTCATGACACAGGTTATTTCTTATTTTAAGACTGGCAGTGTTAGCTTAATGTGTGTGAACACAGAGTAAACTGTGACACACTAAAATGTGTCCTTTGTGTGGGTAGTCACAGGATGTTGAGTTCAGTATGATTTGCTTTTTTATAGCCTCAGAGCTATCATTCTAGTATCATTTTTTTCTTTATTTAAATGGGCCACACTTGTGCTGTGACTGACATTTGATTTCTAATGCTTTCTGTCTCCGGTACTTTGTAAAGTGTGTGTGGGCACTATAAAATCATCTCCAGAGATGAGCAGACTTCCTGTGTCACAAAGTAGAACTGCGCTCTCTGACTGTGCTGCAGGTTTGCAGATGCATCCCACACTGCAAAAAACTTGTTTTTACTAAATGATGTGTGCAATAATATTCTGTGATTATGAAAACTTTCAAAAAATTGTTATAAGAAAGTTCTTTTCCGAGGTGTTTCATGTCGGATTAATCATAGGTGCGACATTGCAGCAGAATTTTAAAGTGAGAACAGTGCTTGATCACAGCAACCCTGCCATGTCACATTTGACCAAAATGTCAAATTTTTGGTCTTTGTTCCATTTTGTTCAACAGCTCCATTGTTATATGGCTAGGCTCATTTCCTAGTTTCACAGAAAAATCATGTTGGATCTTCCAGTTACATTTGGTAAGATGTAAATGTGGTGTACTACAGTGTGTGCAAAACAATTAAACATGGAAAATTATAAGGGGGTTGAATCATGGTCTCGCTTCGTTACCATCTCATGTCATGTTATGTCAGGAGATGCATAAATACAAGACTTCCTGTGTCACATTTTCAAAATGTGCTCTCGCTCAGTGCTGTGGGTTTGCAGATGCATCCCACCTTAAAATACAACAAAAGAAACTGACTGACTTACCAGAGATTTTTTTTAATGTTCATTGATTAATTTATTTAAGCACCACTCCAAAATCATTATCACTCCAAAAATCATTAGTAGTAGTAGTTGTTGTTGTAGTAGTAGTAGCAGTAGTACACTTGTTAACACTTTGTTAAGTCACTTTTCACACCAGCATCTGCCTGGTTGTGTGATGAAACATGCTTTTTTTTTTTTTTCTCTGTCTCAATCCGACAACATTATAAAGCCAGATGTTTGTGTCTGTGAATTTTGACTATACCCAACTGGACATTTAGTAGCAATCAGAGGACCATAATGTTTTATGTTGCAGTGAGTTAAAACTACATAAACACGTTTAGCGCCAGTTAAAAGAGTGAGGTGTAAATGTCATCCTACACGCAATACTGTTATCAGAGATTCATTTTAAAAAGACATGATCTGGCAAAGTCCCAGTGTTAGGGATCATGAAAATAACATTTAGTATAAACAAGCAAATTTTATGCAATAAATGTATTCTAACAAACCGCAGGATTTCTGCACTGGATAAAAGTCTTTTAGTCTTTTCAAAATTACAGCTCATGGGGCTCAAACTGTCTGCAAACATAGAGAGACTTGCTTTTAGTTCAGATGGGGTTTCCTTCTAACATGTTTTTATTATAACATGAGGATGTTTGAAGTTCACCCTGTGCTGCTCATCATGCAGCCTGTTCGAGTTACACAGAAAAGTTTATATTTTAACCACAGAGGGGTGCTAGTTTCTTGCAGAAATGACCAGAAATGTGAGCGACTCATGACAGCTGTGTACATAAATACTGCCCTTCCATCAGTATCAACCCTAAACCCTCTGTGCAAGAATTATGAGATAACATTTAACATTCTCAAATCCCTTTTGAAATATAAGAAGAAATCAAGAAATGGAATGACAGGGTTAATATCTGGCAATTTGGTCATTAAAGGTTAAAAAGTCCTAAAATCAGGAAATACTATTATACTATTACTAGTATTTTCTTTCTTTTGGGGGGGCAGTAAATTACATGTTTGTCCGAAGGAGTAAATGCAATGGCTCTCATTTTAACCAGTGTGAGATGATTAAAAGAATCAGTTAACTAACCCAGGTAACCATGATCACACCACATTTATCTTTTATGAAGCCAGATACATACAAAACCCTGATCCACACATCCCAGCTGTGATTCTGTAATGGCAGGTTACCACTATTTATCAGCTGTCTTTGTGGAGTGTGTCTTCTCCCTTCTGTCAAAACAGAAGTTTTTGAACTTGAGCTGTTTGACACGAGGGAATTGATGTATCCACCATCTATTTATAACACAGAGAGCAGGTGTGCCGATACACAGAGGCAAAGTGATTGGCTGGGATCCTTTGTGCTTGAGTAAATGCTTTTACAAACACATACAACTGCTCTGTGAAAACATGCATGAACACAGACATGCACACATACACTTTTTTTTTATTGTTTTCTTCATTGTTGGTTCATACGTGCATGGCTGCATGTACAGTATACAAGACAAAAATGGTCACATGCAAGCATACATTCAGAAAATAAAAAATATACAGTCTGGCACTATTACCAACACAGATATTGAAGCACTCATTAACATTCAAACATGTTTCCAAATGATGTCAGTTGAAGGGGGGGCATTTTAGTTACCTACTGGTAGGGCAGCCTACAAGAGATTGTCTGAGCAGCACTTCACTCATATGATCTGCTGCACTCAACAAATCAACAGATCTAGTCCTAACATAAATGCATCGCATGCAGCTTCAAACACCATGTAAACATCTATTCTGAGAGCTGCCTGTCACCATATCTTATTGCTTCAACACAGATGTCCAAAGCAGTCAAAAGGAGGCAGGCTTGTGTTAGTAAATTAATGCATAAACAGTCAGAGAAACCTGTACTGTCTGCAGTTTATTACCTGTGAGAAAAAAGGGAACACATTCTCATGAGAATCAAGCGCGGGAGGAAGGTAGCTTTGTTTGCACTCAAATTTCAATGTGGTCATTTGCACCTACCTCCGGTGAGACTGAAAAAACTGCTGCAACCTCAAACAGGAAGTAGGCGAGGCCTATTTTGGCAGCAGCAGTGCTCCAAAATATATGTATTATGAGTTACAATTCTGAAGTTCTGCTTTTTGTTTCAAAAGGATGAGGTGCTGGTGAACAGAAAGAAACAAAGCGTGTGTGGGGGATTTCACTCATTTTCAAACTCATTAGCTGAGGTGGCTGTTTCCATGGACTCTATTGGACTATTCTACCAAACACAACATTAGGTGGATATTTTGGGATTGATACTGACAAGCTTTTGAACCACAAGATTCTTTAAAAATCTAGAGGAACTGAGATTGAAGTATTATTTGACACACCTCTTGGTACCTGGATCACTAAGATTCAACTCTGCGAAGATGCCTGTGATTGTACTGGAGGCCAAAGACTTCACCAGTCCCCTCTTTTTGGTACGGACATGTGAAGTCTTGTCCAGTTGTACCACCTTCAGCCTTGTGGCCTCTCTGGAACCTTCGGAGTTAAACAGAACTCCATCTCACCAGCAGCACCCAAACACGTTCAGGATCTACTGTATGTTTACCTGGTGCTTCTTCTTCACCCTCACTCTCCTCATCCACATTCTCAGCGTCATCCAGTTTCACAGCCTCATCCCAATATCCTGGAAAAACCTGACTATGACAGTTGCAGTCTTGGGTGCGCTCATGTGTCTCAGCGCCTCTGTGATTTTCCCTTGGATTGTCATGGATCCCCAAGTGGTGTTGCCGCGCCCTGTGGCAGCTGCAGTGGTTTCCTGTCTCACTGTCCTTGCCTACACCTCGGAGTCTTACGTTCTTCGAACCCAAGCCCAGGAACAAAGAGGCTACATGGGCAGCTTGCCTGGTCTCCTCAAGATACTCCAACTGTGGGGAGGCTGTCAGATGATACCCCTGGTTGTGGAGGTGGTCTCTGGAAGGGCCAGTGGAGTACACCATTGGCAGTTATGGGTTTCCGGCATGTCGTACAGTGCCTGCGTCCTTATGTGTCTCATCACAATGGTGGTAATATTAGGTGACTTTGCTGGGCGATGCCTCCTACCTTTTGACAGGTTTTTGGCTGGCTTCAGTCTGATTGGGGTGCTGTTCTACATGGTGGCCACAGTGATTTGTTTTACCAAGATTCTGCAGCTGAGAGACCTCCAACAAGGCATCCCCAACCAAACTGCAGAGCTGGTTATCATGGAAACGGTTGTTGCCAGTATTACACTGTTAGCTTATACAGTGGACCTTGCCTTCTCCATCAAACAGTTGTGTGACAGGAGTCATGCATGAAAATCATCACATCACATAAAAGGCATGTGAAGTTCATCATGTATGGTACTGAAAATGTGTCTTTGAGAAGTATGTCAAGTCAAACTGAATGGAGGTTTCTGCTTTAATCATTGCTGTGTAATCAAACTTTCTCTATCTAAATTCCTTTTTGGTAATTTATAAGACCTATACAAACTGTTGACTTAAAGCCAAAAGAATGTATGTAACTCATCACCATGGTCACACTGTATTGCGATTTAACTGACGTGGGAAAGAGGTGACATTTATAGAACAGTTTATTATGACACACATTCTGCATAGCCAATAAACCCAGGTGATGTGACAGGTGCACTGACTCATAAGCAGACCACTTCCTTTATGGACATGATAATGTGCTGTATGAACTGTCGTGGCAGCTGAACAGCCACATCGCTGATAAAGATTGAATTACAAGATCAACAAAAATGAAGAAAAGTGACGTCAAAGGGTACAGAACATTAATAAAAATATTTGTCTTATCACTGAATACACGGGAACATTTCAAGTGTAATGTTTTCTCTCCGATTCCATCGGGTTTATATAACCCTCAATTTGAAAAGAGCAATTGCCATTCACTAACACTAGATGGCATCATCTCATTAACACCCATATTTAAATCACAGGATTGGATTTATCGCTGGAGAACGCACACTCACCGGCCACTTTATTAGGTACACCTTGCTAGTACCGGGCTGGAGCCCATTTGCCTCCAAAACTGCCTTAATTCTTCGTGGCATAGATTCAACATGGTGTTCCATTCTACAAATAGTGTGGACCATATTGACATGATAACATCACACAGTCTAAGGGGCCCAAAGTGTGCCAAGAAAATATCCCCCACACCATTTCACCACCAGCAGCCACCTGAAGCGTTGATACAAGGCAGGATGGATCCGTGCTTTCATGTTGTTTACGTCAAATTCTGACACTACTAATACCCCTAATAACTACTGATTTGCCACTGTACATCTAATCGGATGAAACCATGAAAATATTTGATGGGGTTTTTTTTGTTTTTGTTTGTTCGTTCGCAGGGCTCACTACTTCACTCAAATCGAAGCGCCTGTAAAGTATATAAATATATGTATTATATGTAAGTATAAGTATATTGCCTTTTTAATATGACCCAACTTTTTTTTTTTTTTAGTAATGTTGTTGTTTCCTGCAGTGATAAGCCGCAGAACTCTGTACAACATCGCATCGACTTATTTACATTTTACAGTGTTTACCTTCTCACATCTGCCTCATCTAGCCTGTGAAGCAGCACGGTCGAAAAATCGATCGTCAGTCCCCTTCGACGTCAGAGCAAGCGAGCCATTCATCCCGCTCGCTCTGTCTCGATTACTCTGGCCTGGAACGACTCCAGCGTTTTTTCTTTAAGGAACTGAGTCCAGTTAGTCAGTTGTCAACAGGCTGAGCGAGAAAAGGAGCCGTTGAAACAACTTGGTACGTGGAAGTGATAACACAAACGGTGCCGTGCGTCCCCGTGTCGAGAAGCAAAGCAGCACTTCGACTCGCTTTGGAAGTTCAGTTTGCTCGGTGTGTCCACAAACAAAGATGAAGTCCCCCTCACACGGTGAGCTGTCGTTGACTTGTCTCTTTCTGAAGCAGCCTGAGAGTTTGGTGAGATGACCTCGTCCGGTACAGACTTTAAAACATACTTGTGATTCATTTTGTAACAAGAGAGTTTTTCTTTTCACTGGGGCTCTTTGTATGTATTAATACGGAGTTACATTTGAGCTAATAAACTGTGTCATTTGGCGTTGTTAGCTTGGTATCTGCATCACAAGACAGGCTGGTTTCCCTCGTCGCTGTTGCTATTAAAGCGTGACATGTGCTGTTTAGACTACGTTAGCATGCTTGTTAGCCGACATAACCTGTAACAAAAACACCCATATATTGACTGCTGCTGGGAATACTACTACTAATCCAACTACCTTATCACCAAGAAGCAAACACACGCCCTTCACGTAGAGAGTCCACACGGTTATTGTATTAACACCTGTAACGCGTCTGCGTCCCTCCGTCTGATGATGTGTTTCTCAGGAGCCCCCTGAGCATCGCGGACATGTGTAACTGGACTCCTCCGTAGGCGGATGCAAGTCCCAGGCTGGATTGAATGGCACTGAGGATCCAAGGTAAGCACTCTGCCAGTAAATTTGAACTCATTATTGATCCATTTCCTGCGCTGCAGATGACCTTAGTGAAGGCAGAGTCGAGAGAGAGGAGGAAGGGAAAGGACAAGCATGGCAGAGAGAGAGAGAATGATGAGCAGGGCAGAAACGGACAAAGTGCTTTCAGGAGTCAAAGGTCACCTTTGTGCTTTGATGAGCCTAAGTTGAACAAACACAGAGAGACATGTGGGAGATTGCAGCATATTGTGTTTGTCATCGGCACCGTCACTGCAAACCACAGGTTTAACATCTTTCTCAATCACCGGCAGTGATGCAGGTGCATAAAGCTGAAATTGTGATAGGTTGATGAGCTCTCAGGAAGTCTTGGCCTCAGATGACCGGCCGTTTGACAGTTTCTGGAAACGCCCCAGACCTCAAGGCCTTGAGTTTATGAAGAGGATCTCGCCTGGAGTGTGGACCTGCCATGTTCCCCCCCGGCCCACAAGTGAAAGCCCTGAAGTGTAGATGGTTAAAGTCAATAGCAGCGAGGTGTTTTACAGGTTTCTTTGCACACAGTGGCCCCAAGATATTCTTTAAATGTTAAGTGTCTTGCCATGCAGGATTGTTATGCATGATGACTTCGTCCCATTTAACCTTTTTTCCCATCAGTATTCACTTGTGACATGTAGCTGTTGCTCTTATATTGAGACACATTGAATATGTCTGATGTTGGAGTGTTGGGTGTTGAAGTGTTACACAGGTAAATAAGGGTTACAAAGCTGAAGCTGCTGCCCCCATGAGTGCTTCTATTGAGCTCATTGTTTTGGGCTCATGAGCAGGCTAAGACATCTTGTGGCATGGAATGATGATTTATTCAACACAAAATCTGCTGAAGCAGTGTGCACCCCCATCCCTCCAGGCCATGACCCAGTCTTACACACCAAACCATGGTCTCTGATGCTGAAATTTCTTTTGTCTCATCCTTTGAAAAAATGTATCACATGGTTTTTGCATGTCTTAGGTATGATGGCACATTGTTATGGCCCTGACTCTTGCACTCCTACAGCATTCACATTATAATCGCATTGCAGTCTTCCTTTATTCCCCTATGTTACTCTTTTGGTAGGCTTTACTTTTTCATTTTTTGTAAGAAGGTTGTTGCTATGTTGGTGAATCAGTATTTAAGTTAATGCTGGTTAGAATTTCAGATTTGCATGAAACAACTGATGACTCACTTTTTTGTGACAGTTTAAACTGAGACCAGTAGAACTCAGGAATGCCAGAGGAGCATTGGCCTGGTTATTTTATGTGATTTATTCATTTATTTTACATTTTTGTCAAATTTGCCCAACGTACATATTTACTACAATCTTAAATGTGTTTTTCTGGTTCTCAAAAATATGGAAGTGACTTTGACTTTAAATCCACAAAGATGTGTTTGTGTGAGTACACTATGAACAAACCCCATGAGTTGGCTCAACCCAGGAACTACTCACCTACTTATAAGACATCTGTATGTATCTGAAGCCTGATAAAGCCAATCCATTTCATTGTGGTGACATTTTCATCACAATCCATGCCAAGTAGATGAGTGGATGTTTGGCTTCTCAACAGCCATTTTTGGAAGAAAAAAAAAATTACAAAAAAAAGTCCACAATATGCTAGTAGATGTACTGCTACAACACTTTTGTGCTTTTTTTGTGCAGATTTTTGCATATGGACAAAATGGAGTTGACTGTCAGGCTTCTGCCAAACAGGCAAGGCTGACTCGTCACATAGTTTTATTGGTATGTGATTATGACAAAAGATAAATGGAAGGCTTAGTGACACCTGTCTCAGGTAAGACAGAGCACAGCAGTACACTGTGTGTGCTGAGCGAGGGAGGTGTCATTTTCTTTGAGAAAGGCAAAGCGATAAACAGGATTCTGACACCTGTGAGAAACAGAGGGAGGTTCAGGGTTTGAGCAGCAGGTACGGTGGAGGGAGATGTCACGCTCGGGCAGCATATCCGAATGATTTGAGAGGACCGGGTCTTCATTTCCTGTCCGTGAAAGTGTGTTTAAAAATAAACGTGAGCGCGCTCGGCCTTGTGCTGACTGTTCTGCGTGGATTTCACCCTTTTGCAACGGCGTGAAACGACCGTTCTTTTCGAACCAGCTGGAGTTGGCGTCGCTCTCCGGCTTTGCAAGCAAAACATTTCTGTCTGTGCTTCTTTCAGTGCAGCAAAACCGGTAGTGGCAGTGCTTTTTAAAAAAAAGAAAAAAAATCCTTTCACCTGTTATCTTCCTCAAATGGTGTGTGTCGTATTCATCTATCACCTCGAGCCTGCGCTCCTTATCGCTCTCAGCGCAGCGATTGGCCGACACCCCTGTTGACTCGACACCTGTTCGTGGCTTTGACTCATTTTGTGGTCTTCCAAGTTCTCACCAGGTCAATTTTCTTGTTTTGGTCAAGGTTGAGACCAGCTGAGATGCAGATGGTGTAATGCTTTTTATCAAGTAAATAATAACACTTGTAGCGTTGCTGCTTGTACAGGCCTGCTGGCGACAGATGATTCTGAGTAACACAAATTGCACTACCTTTTACCTACAGCATGGTAGCCTGAAAGTTATATTTTCCCTCAGCAGTGGCACCATTACAAGGCAGAACAATGGCCCTGCATGTTATAGTTTAATTTCAGTTCACTCCAAGAGACCATTTGGCCACTCAGGAATTTTTATTGCTCTTTCTTTTGGAATTGTACAATATCTTTCCGCTGTCACCTATTTATGCCCGTGTCCCAGTCGGACATGATAAGGAACTTCATCTGCTGCTCTTTTTGGCTTCTGCCTCTTAAGCGTCTCCTGTCCTAACGTGGACTTTGGCTTTGGCTGACATTGCTCGAGAGATGGTCGATGCCTTTCTTCAGAGTCCGGCGCTCGCTGCTGATTCAACCATCCCGTCACGCTCTCGTAGCAAAGTTTCCTGGTCTGCGTGTGCACGGAGCTGTTTCATGAAGAGAATTCATCCTTCAGGTCGATGTTGAAATGATGGAAAGGACAGATAGTTGATTGTCCATATTGCCGGCTCACCTTGACATAGTCAACAGTCTCAGCAGCAGTGCAAAGGTATTCCTGTAAGTCCAACAGCCTATTGTCACATGAGTGTTTGGTTTTATCGGAGCAACGTCCAGGGCTTTATTGGATATGCGATCTGCCCAGAATTCCCCACAGGGGTGTGTCTTTGTTGATTTTCTATAACCAGTTGTGATCGTCGAGGCTCCGCTCGTGCACACAGCAGTGTAACGATGACAAAATCAAGACGTGCGTTTGTTTAAACAATTCTCAATCTGTGTCCACAACATCACTTGTAAGAAGCGCGTTGCGTCGCCGAGCGTGGTCTCTCCTCGGCGGCGCAGGTGCGAGCGGACGTCGCCGCTGCTGCAGACGGGTGCTGCTCCTTCACCTGTCCAACTGCTGAAATAAGGGCCATTACCGAGACACGGGGACAGCGCGTCCGCCCGCCCGCCAGCCAGCTGCCGCGACAGGCCCGTTTCGGCGCAGTGACAGCACCGTTCATCTCGCTGCAGTCATAATAATCGCTTGTTACCAGAGGAGGGGGGGCGGGAGGTGGGAAGACGCAATAAATATAGCCTGTCTATAAATATGACTTCAGAGTGTCTCGCTTGAAACGCAGACGCTCACGAGCAGCGTTTGGTGGCAGAGAAGGAGACGCTGGGAAAGAAAGGAGAAATACCTGAGGAGCAGTGCGGCTGTCTCTTACGACATTAAGGCCACTCTTTACGAGTTTGGAGCAGCCGTTCACCCTGATCCACAGATTAGTCTGGAACGACACAGGCCGTTTCCCTCTCCCAGCAGCCGCTGTTGCACTCTAACAATGTTGTCTTTGTCACTGCAGTTTGGCTGAGAAATACTTTACCCTCGATTCCTTTCGCTTTGTCCAACACTGACAACAATACATTTAGGATTATTGCATTCCAGGATTTTAGCGAAGTTGCCATTCGACTTATTGTCGGCCAGAAATACAGGGATACTTTTGAGATCTTCCGCTGGCGAGAAGAACTAATTTTTTTTCTGATTGTGTTCATGTGACCTTGCGGGGGTCACTTCTCATCAGTGTTAGATGCCTGGTGTGTCTCAGAGGGCTGCTGTCGTGGACCTGCGTTGAGCGGCATTAAATAACATAATAGCTCCAGACAGATACGGCAGCATCTCACAGGTGTGGTGAATGTCAGCATGAAAGGGGAAAATCCACAGTGCCAGTTATGCAGAAGGAAAAAAAAACAATCTCCTCCAGATTAGCTCTGCCACGGTTTATGTCTCTGTCTGGTTTTCATTGTGCATCTGCGGAAATTAACCTCGCGTGTTGACATGTTTGGCAAAGGACTGGGAACTATTTGGGGAAACAAAAGAAGCTTTGTGGAAGCAAAGCAGGAAGTTGGGCTCCTGGGTTCCACCAGATGTGACTGGGCCGATGGCCGCCCCAAAGGCCTGTACCATTCATCTCGCCACGGTAGCTTGGCTCACTGAGATGTTCTCATGTTGATTAGAAGGCTCAGTTTGACCTCTAACCTACCTCACCTCCTTAAGACTGTCTTGTTTTTGTTCTGCGCAAGTGCTGAGTTCTGAAAAGACCTAGTGTCGCCAATGCCTGACTATAAGCCCATCAGTTTCCACAGAAATATTAACCATAACTAAAGGAATTATGACTTCAAGGCTTTATGAAAAGAGTGCTAGTTTGTTTTGATAGCCTGTCTGCAAAACAGGATTACATGGATGACCTTTTGTGCTCGAAAAAACAACCATCTGATTTCTTCTATGTCCCTGTAACTAGTGCACATGTGATGAGCTGTTATGAGATGACTGAATAGTAACTGAAGGCAGGCTAATGGTTAACTTAGTATGTAATTAAGGAGAACATAAAGTCGTAACACCAGGAAAAGTATCTGCGCAAGACTGAACTTCCTTTTTTTTTTTTTTTTTTACTAGTCTGTCTCTGTAACTAGAGGAGATGTCACAGCTTTGTCACCGCCTCAGCCAAGGCCTTCATTCAAAAATAATGAGGGCTTGTTGATGAGGTTAGGCAGTTAAGTGGGAAGTGCATTATTTAACACGAACAACTTCTGGCTCGGTGAGCGGACATGGTTACACGGATTAACTGCGTTCACAAACACATGGCTTTGTTACGCTCCTGCTAAGTCAAAGTAAGCAGGAGTGGGCTGGGTGGCAGTGGTCGTGTGCCGTCGGGGTCACGGTGCTGCGAAAGCCTCCTGTTCCAGCCTCTTTATCTGTGTTTTGTTTTTTTTTTTAACTTCCTGCGCTCGCTGGATGCTCTGTCACATGCTCTCCTCGAGCCAGCGTGCTGTCTCGCTGTTGTGACCCGCAACAGCCGAGCCGCTGCAGACGATAATTGAGCAATTCAACTCTCCCGGTGACCATTTGAAAAACAAGTGATTGTTAATCTTCCACATTTGGCTTAACAGGACGTTTAGGCAAACTGCTAAATCAAGAAATGTATCGGCACATTGAGGAAAGGAAAATAATCATTATGGGCAGCCCTACTTATGTATTTATCTTGGTATTTTGAGTGAAACATGTCTTGAATATTTGAGAACAGAGTTCACTTTCTCAGTTGAAGTGTTGGGTGAGCTTGGAGCCTCTAAAGACAGTCAGAAAAGGTGCAGACTTTCTAATCAGCTTTCTAAAAAGCTGCTCTTCACTGAGTGATGACAGGTGGGATGGAGCCTATCTCATTTTTCCAACAACAGCTTTTTCTCATTTACATCCGTCCCGGTGAATTGACCTTTAAATGCTTAGAAACCTGGGATGTAAAGATTCAGTGGCACCAGGTGTTTGTACTGACAGCGTTTAGTGAGTCGACCTTCTCCAATGTACGGCGTGGGCCGGCTGCTGTGCATTTGAATTTGCATAGCACTTCTCGTGATAACAACTGCAGGAGTTGCGTTGCGATATTAGCGGGATATTAAATTCAGTGAGATTTCAAAGTGTTGTGACAACATGACAGCCAATGTTCAGGAACAGCGCGCGGCTAAACGTTGTGTTTGCACTGAACACACGCTCGTAAATCTTACTGCACACAGCATCATCTGTTCAAATCCTACCTGACGAGAGTTTATCGTCCGTCACTGCCACTGTACCCCCCCCTCCATCGTGTCAGCGTCAGGCAGCTGAGGTTCTCTGGTAAAGCAATTTCATGGGAGCGAGCCTTTTTATCTTCAAGGAATTCAGCAGAGGCTGGGTATTTTTCTTTATGCAAGTCATATTTTTGCAAATTACACACTCCACCTCAGTTTATTGGCTTTAATGAGCCCGGGCGTCATGAGACTCGTTCAAACATTCGCAGCTGTAAAATTTCGCAGCCTTGAGGTTGTGAGGCCTGAGCAAAGCAGAACACGGCTGGTCTGCACTTTAACCGCAGAATAAAAGTGTTCACATTGTTGTCACTCCCCTGTGCGAAGAGTGCGGAGACAGATGATAGCCGTAGTGATCTCACTGCCTAACATTGCAGTCGCTGCCCGTCTCACCAGTTTGTCAGCATTCTCGAGAACAGTTTCGGTTCTGTTGGGCTGCTATTGTTTATCTGTCCGAGGAGCCTGAAATCTGAAAGGATCCTGTGAAACGCATTCGCCGGGACGCCACAGCCACTTAGTCACGCACACGCCTCGATCTCAGCTAATTCACTGAGCCCCATTGAGCGCTGCCATATTGCTTTGCTTGCCTGGCTACTCTGTATGTATTTCTGCAGAAGCAGAGACACGGGAAGCGTGAAAGTGTGGGAAACTTTTACATTTTACACCGCAGACGTGCATCCTGAAAAGACTGCAGCTCTGCTTTTATATACATCATCCAGTTTTAAGCACATGATGGGGGGCTCTGTGTGTTACCGTAAACAGGCCGTTCTGCAGTAATGTGGTAAGATCTCGTTTCTCACATCCCAACATTTACCTTTTTCAGAACGACCCCAAACCGCGTATATTCTTCATATAGCAAGATGTGAATTGGCATTCATCGACAGCTGTTTCCTGCTGCAGCTGCAGTGTTTGCTGGGGCATTAAAGTGAGAACTGGCCTGTCTGTCATGAGGTAAGCCTTCAGATTGAGCACAGGGAAAGCCATTACTCCTGCAAATAAACAGCACCATTTCAAGTGGGGCTTCTAATCCCTTCCTAGGCAACCTGGTGCAGGTACGGTGGTTTGGGATTTTATCGTGCTTTCCACGGGGGACTGTGCGAGAGGCATGTTTGCGAGTCTTTTTCTCCGTTGTTTAATCCCCGTCCCTCAGCAAGCCCCATCCTAATACCACTGATGTCATCTGACACAGCGGTGTGTGACATTTGAGATGCTCTGAGGGAGCTGGCATGTGCCGGTGTGCCGGCGGCGGGCAGGATGGACCTCACAGCGCGGCTCCTGAGCTAAAAACGCTGCAAACAGGCAGGTCTCGTGATGCGTCGTGCCTGCATGGATTTAGATAGAGATGTTAATGTGGGGAGACAGACTTTTTCATTCACGCTGTTGTTCATGTGAATCAATGAGAAAAGGACTCCGACAAAGAACCCCGTCTTGTCTCTGTGCAGACACACTTTTAATACCTAGAAAACAGAGAGCGCACACCTTATCGTTGTTTTTGTGCTGCACTGTGGAGCCGAGCAGCGTTCCCCAGGTGGCATATTATTTCAGATATGGGCACTGCCATCTATCACTGGCGACATCATTTTGAGTCTGTGCAGTTGTGATCGGGGGGTGGAGCCATAGTTTCAAGGACCCGCACACGCACCCACCCAAGTCGCAAGTTATGACACTTATGACATCACACACTTGGAGTACATTAGTGGGAATTTGTCATGTAGGAGTAGGATATTTTTTTTTTTTTTAATTGTCCCGTTACGTTCACGTCGAGGGGGCGGGTCTTCTACCGCAGCCAACCGCCGGGAGGGAAGAATGAGACGATTCGACCTCACTTTTGGGGAGCGTTGTTTAAGATCTTACCAGACCACTGTCGTCACTAATGTGTTACAAGCACGAGGTCACATGTCTGAATGACACATGACGGCGTAGGAGACCGGCTCTGACAAAGTGTGGTTTGTAGCATGAGGTCAAGGCGGAGGTGACCTCACTGTGGGACACTTGAGTCAGTCTCCCTTATCTTTTGAGGCCAAGGTTTCCCAGACAGCACAACAATAGTTTTTCCAAGAAAATATAAGATAGTAAGAGAAGAATTTTCCCCTTGTTTGCATGTCCAGTGTTGTATTAATCTGTGATGGCTGAAATATTCAATTTAACTTCATAAATTCCTATTTCCTCTTTTGCTGGACACACTTTTACTCAGCTGACGTACATTTAGCTACTTCTGTTTCACTTGGAGACTTCCTACATTTCTTATTAGGACATTGTGAAACCCCTTGAGAAATGATGGGAACTTGCATTTGAACTCGGTGGAAAGTGCAGAGAAGAGTCGAGCTTCAGAAGCGAGAGGTCATCCAGTCAAGACAACAAAGACAGTGGCACTCCTCACTAATAAAGCCCCCATGTCTCGTGGTGAGACAGGCCGTTTGCTCCTGTGGCTCTGTCGGAAAATCTCCTGGAGAAAGGACTTCTCCCGGCGCTGTCGTTCAACCATCATTAATTTCTGTTAAATAATTAACCAGAAATGAAAGCATGTTGGTTCACTTACCCAGCCTTTCCATTTCATTGCACCGTATGCTACGGTGAATGGTGCTCAGACCGGATGTGTGTCAGGTTTCAAATTTCTCTGGGGGTTAAATATTTATTTTTGATTTTTTTAAAAAAATGGTCTTACTGTGCTTAGTGTTGGAGGAATCACGGTGTTCACATTTCTCATCTTTGATAATTGCCCAGATCCTTGGAAAAAAAAAAAAACAAAAAAAAACAAGACAGTGGACCTGAGGCTTTTGTGTGCATTCTGAAAGTTGCAGTGTTGACTGCAGCTTGGGAAACGGTGCTGAGAGAACAAGGGTCAGCAGAGGAGGTCGCTCTGCTCTCAGAGCAACTCATTAGTACGAGCATCACTGTCGGGAAGTGCCAAGCGCGAGCGCTGGTTCTGTCCTGCCCTCGTCTTCCGTTCGCTTTCTCTCCTTCTAATGTGAATTTTAGCGTCCTGTGTGTTCACGTGGGCTTGTCGCTGTGAGCCTGCTAACACTTGCCTGCTGTAATAGCACAGAGAGTTATGTCAGGGATTAAAATAGGGTGGCTGAACTCTTCCAGCTGACAAACCAAACTACAGCGCACAAAGCCTCTCTGCTTAGTGTCTGACCTGCAGTGGTGCTATGCAGTGTTTTGTTCATCTCATGCACACACAAGAGAATTGCATATGCATGCACACGCACGCACACGTGGGTGACACGATGGACAGTCCCGTCAGTGGTAACATGTGAAATATGCCACAATGAATCTGCACAGGCGGGGGAAAAGAAACACTGCAAGTAATGATGGATTAAATCTTTGCTTGTTTTAAAATCGTTTCAAGAAATTGACTTTGTAAATGTTTTAGGAGGAAGGAAATGCGTTCAGCAGATTTGTTAGCGATGAAGGACACACACGATGCCTTTGGCACAGTAACACTGGATGGAGAGGAGAAATATTTAGTTGTCTAAGTATGTTTGACCTCTGCGTTTAACCCATCTGTAAGTAGTGAACACACACACACAACACACACACACACACACACACGCACACAGACCCCGAGCAGTGGGCCCCCTGTGCTGCACAGCTCAGGGAGCAGTTGGGCGGTTAGGTGCCTTGCTCGAGGGCACTTCAGCCGTGGATGTTGAGGGAGGGGAATGAGCTGTTCATTCACTCCCTGCAGCCATCTTTATGTAATGTAAATATTACGTTGTTTGTACAACAGGAACACTCCACAGGGCCCCTTTTAAGAATGCACACAGGCAGCATTAAAGTGATGTCTGGGGTTATTTGGAGCGGGGTTGTGTGAGGTGCTGATGTAAAGTCACTTTATTACCCGCAGTGCTGTTGACCCACTTTTTGGCAAAGCATACGCTGACCCACAAACTGCTGTGTACGTGGTCTGCAAAACATGGATTTGAGCCACCTAAAATACTCCGTACCATTATCAGTTTAAATGTGCCATCAAGCAGCCCTTTCCTTCCGATCAGCTGTCATGACCCAATCAGCTGCTACGCATCCATCATATTTGACAAGTCGGTAAACCAGACTTGCCTCTTCAGACACTGGATCAATCCTTTTTAGGCTCGTCCACATTTCCGTTTATCAGACGAGGAATGCATTTGATTGCTTGTAATTGCAGCCTCTGTCTTCCTTTTCTTTCAAGTCCCTTTGAAGAATCCACTCAGCAGCTCAACACAGCCGTGTGTAGCCGCTCGCTTCATTTGCATGGGCATCTTCGGCGAGCGTAACAGCTTTGTGGGTCTCTTCTCATTACCAGCGCGTGCGCCGCCTGATACAGCAGAGGAGAGCCGCGAACACATCCCTAATGAGTGTGAAACACGAGGGTTAATGAGGCTGGCGTGGTTCTGTAATTAGCTTCATCAGCGTCAGTGGCAGGATATCATTCTGCAGCGGCCTCTCCGTGCCTTCACTGGCTCCGGGGACGCAGCACACACACACCGGGGGACGACATTGTCGCTGTGTGTGGACACACTTACGGACGGCCAAATGCAGAAACAAGCAGATATGCGTGCCCAGTCTTTTCCACTGTTTGTTCAGCATGGACAGTGTTTGATTTGGGACCATGCTCACAAATACATCCATCGCTGCCCGCCTTTTCACAGATCCCCGTGTGCGGCCGGCAAAACCCCGCTGGGTCCTTTTGAGGTTTGTATGCGAAAATGAAATTGGTCCAACTGGCAGTCCGGCAGAATGGCCTCGTTGTGTGGCGGCTGACCGCGGGCTGGCTAGCGCGGGGACAGAGGTGGCTGGCAGACCGCCTGGCTGGGTTTCGCTCACTTGTGACCCACGAGTGGCCAAGTCAAGTCTGCGGAGGAGGGAGCCGGCGTGACCTCGCGCCACCTCTGTTGTCTGGACGAATCACAAGGAGGCCAGCGCCAGATGTCAACAAGACACTGACATCATTCCTCTCCTCCCGAAGAGAGGATTTCACGCGATTTGACAGTTTGATCACGTGTTTCCGGATATATTCAGGTATAAATTTACAAATTTGTGTCATTTAATACACCGAACGCGAGTTGTGTGTATGTGGAGGAGAGAAGTTTGTAGCGGAGGACAGGCACAGCTTAAGAATGAACTCCTTTCCATCAGAAGTGCTCTGCTCTGAGCAGCCCAGCAGCCTGGCCTCGCTCGCAGCATTCTGAGACCTGGGCGTCTGAAGGCGTCAGATGAGAAACGCTGCCCTGACTTCCTTGCGGGTTTCCTCCAAGGCTTTTCTTCTCCTTCACACCATCAACTTTGTGCCGCACGGGCTGAACGGCGCTTTTTTTCAGTTGACCCCAAAAGTCACCGCGCTCTCCACCCGCAAGGTGTTTGTGTCAGATCGCTGCAGGATAAGGCGATAAAGCTGTTTCACTTGTGACACAGCCGCGAGCGGCTCCAATTAACTCGGTGTAATCGCTTAATTAATTGGATAAGCTTTAGCTCGTAGCTAGTGATTTAGCACCCGGACCATTTGCCAGGCTGCCTCATTAATGTCCCTATTATTCATCTGGAGCCTTTTATTTGTCCCAAACAAACACGCCTGATAGCGTGGTCAGCTGATCACCCCGTATCTTACCATGTCACCCGAACGTCCGCATCGCTGTGCAACGTCACAGCGCCGCGGCCTCGGTGAATCACTCGGACTTTGGCAGATGTCTGTCGTCTCCGGACACACGCCCTGGAGGCCCGTGTCGTAACGCAGGCTTTACCCAATGCCACACACTGTAATTAAGGGATAAACGTCTGCCAACGCCGCGGGAATAGCGTGTCAAACGCTTGTTTGCAAAGCTTTAAAATCAGACTCCAAAGTCTGTTTTTGTGTGATTTTAAATATGCAAGACTTGGAGCTTGCCCCCGCACGCGCTGCGTTGTCAAGTCCTGTCCAAAAAGTCACTCATGTCAGGTATGTCGTAGCCTGTTAGACCTGATTCTTGTTTTAGCGAGACTCTTTTGTGATGCTAAATAGTTAGCCGCAGTTTGTGTTGGGTATTTGCGACTGGCTTTGTGTGTTTGTCGGTGTCTGTGGTGATTCAGGACGATTGCTGCTGCACTGAAACCGCTCCAGCGACAAAACACTGGCATCGTCAACTGCCCACACAGTCCCACATGCAAAATAACACATTTTTGAAAGTAGATCGATGGTGAGTGACTCAGTCATGTCTTGACATCAGTCTGATTTTTTTTTATTTTTTTTTTTTAGAATATGATGAATCATCCCCTCTTACTTATGATCTTGGATTACAAATAAGAGGTGGGGAGTTGGAATGCCAAGCTCCTCTTACTCGTTAAGCCTGTTTTACATGAAATAAAGCAGTCTCATTCTGGCCTCCAGAATTTTGGGATTTGAGAAAAGTCAATGATTACTTGGGACCAAGTTTATAGTACACAAAATATTTTCCTTACAGCAGCATACATTTTAGCCTAATAGCCTTACAGTCTATAAAATGACATAAAATGGCATCCTCGTGACTAAGGTACTTGAGATAGTGGAACCAGAGAATTTGTGGAATTTTAGTTTCGATAAATGACTGAGATGATTTCTGGGCTTCTGGGTTCTTCTGTGGATTGACTGCACTGACACAGTGTCACCTCCTCTCCTCCTCTGCAGACTGTGACTCAGTGGGAGTACTGCAATGACCAGCCGCCATCCGAGCCATGCAGACAGCGCTCAGCCCACAGACAAACAGCCGCCCGCCGCGGCCTCCAGGCTCCATGTGCAGGGGTCGCTGTCAAAGGAGGCCATCACCATCCACTTCTCGGCTTTTGGGAAGGAGGAAGAGGAGGAGGAGGAAGAGCTGTACACTACAACTGTGTCCGCTACCTCAGGGGCTCAGGATGACCCGAGCGTCGTGACGGCCTGCGAAGCGAGCGAGGAGATGTTTGAAGGGTTGCCACTGGACTCTGCTGAATCATCCAGACTCTCTCCCGTTTCCAGACATCACCCTAACACTTCTCCCACACAAACGCCGTCATTGCGTATTGCTGAGCAGAAAGGCTCCACTTCCAGCTCCTCTCCTACTAAATCCTTGAGCTTTCCCTCCACTGACAAACCTTTTCTAAGCCTGGTGAAGTCTCTTTCGTCCGACACCGAGTCTCGAGACGGGGTCTCTTTCATTTCTACTCAGTCAGTAAGGCATAGGCATCTCATGAAGAATCTCGTCAAATCATTATCTTCAGATACGTCCCAGGACCAATCCTCCTCCCCCCCCCCCCTCCTCCTCCTCCTCCTCCTCCTCCACACCTTACCGTCTTCCAGAATCCCGCCTTAACCTGCAACTCTTCAAGCAATTCACTCATTCTCGGATGCCATCTGCTACCGTGTCATCAGCCGGCGACTCAAAAACTGCTCCTTCCTCTCCGTTAACGTCAACAGACAACCGCAGCTTCTTCAAAGTCTCCGACGTGGAGGCACGAATTGAGGACACCAAGCGTCGTCTCTCTGAAGTCATCTCCGAACCGCTCCAGTTGCTGAGTAAGATCATGGATGAAAAGAGCGGCAGCAGCATTTACCGGCCGAAGGCCCTCTCTGTCAGTGCCTCAGAGCTCTCCACCTTTGCTTCTATCAACGGTCACCTGGAGAGCAACAACAATTACTGCATCAAGGAGGAGGAAGTAGGTGACTGGGAGGCTGAGAGCCCCCACAGCGGGGCCTCTGGTCCACCTGAATCACCGGTTCCCTCCACCACCGACACCAAGAGCCCCAACAAATCATCTTTACTTTCCATGTCGTTGGACAAGTGCTCCATGTCTGCGCTTGCTAAACAGGAGGATGAGGACTTTTGCATCCTGTACAGCGAGGACTTTGAAACCTGTACGGACACAGAAGGCGATGGCGGTGATAGAACTGATGATACTGGAACTGGTAGTCAAACTAAAGTGCCACTGAGTGGTACTACTGAACCGTGCAGTGACGACGAATCTGAAAGTATTGAGCCGGCGTCGAGTGTCCCGCACTATACTCTGATCGCCCTCACTGTACTGGTCTACGGATATTTTGTGTTACCTCTGCCCAGTTACGTTGCAGGGATGCTGCTTGGGATTGGGCTCGGGTTCCTTTTAGCCATCGGTGTTGTGTGGCTGACGGGACCAACACCTTCTGGTGGTTTTAGACATTCCAGACACCGTGGGAAACTGTGGAATCTGACCAAGTTGGACATTAAGGAACCAGAAATCTATAAGGTCAGTAAATCTTTTCTTCTGACAGTTTGCAAGAGCTTTTAGATGCTTAAAAATCCGCTGATTACTTTTGTCCTTGGACATCGGAACACTGTTATGTCCACTCAGTGATGGAACACAGAGACCCTGATGATTCTTCAAGAATTTTACCAAGATGATACATAATGACCCATTTTCTAAAAAGTGATTCAAGTGTTTTAATACATCACCATGTTCCTCAAACTCTGATCCACAGAGTGCTTAAATCCTGTGACTCTGTCTTTATTAGACAGGACAGTATACTAGACGTAGACAGGAACTGTGGAGCAGCTTCATAAGCATCAGCCATCATCAGGACACCTCGTGCTGTTAAAATGTTTCATGGAATCATACACAACATTGAATTTAAATCCATCAGTCCACCCATTACCCACCCACTTTTCCTCTGAGCCTACTGAAGCTCTCATTGGTGAAGAGGTGGAGCAGCAGCTGTAGGATTTAACCCTGCACAACCCTTTGAGGTCTCATTTCAGTTATAAAAGAAAATATACAGTATCAGATGCATTTTATCATTTGCCTTCAGCTGTATCTGCGGGACGTTGTGAATAAAAGCGTACGTGCATCTCTGACAGTTTTCACACTGAAGTGACAGAGCAGCAGATGAGTTAGATGTGGATCCTCGATATAGCCCGACGCACTTGAAAGCAGATGACAACAGACTGTTTATGACTTAACTTGAAAAGACAAGAGGACGCGAGACACTCTCTCATCAGTGCGAAGTTCATAGAAAGAGACAGCTAACCTTTTCTGTCACCGCGCAAACATGTTACACGGGTGACAACACACGGCGAGCAGACGCTTACACCGTCCTCCTTTCCCGGGCGCAGTGGTGGGTTGTCGTCAGCTCTGCGTTTGCGGTTGTTCAGAAGTGTTTCTCTCGTCAGATGCTCAGAGGCGTACGCACGGTTCACAAGAGCGTTTTCGTAGAGAGAACGGTCTGCACGGGAAGCGCGCTGTGATTGTGTTAGACGTCGGCCCTTGACGTGTCATCTCTACATGATGTAAGACGGTCGTGTCTCCCCTCCAGGGCTGGATGAACGAGATCTCGAACTACGACCCAGAGACGTACCATGCCACGCTGACGCACTCCGTGTACGTCCGCTTGGAGGGCTCCATCATCCGCCTGTCCAAGCCCAACCACAACATCGCCCGCCGTGCCTCGCACAATGAACCAAAACCCGATGTCACCTACATCAGCCAGAAGATCTATGACCTCACCAACTGCAAAGTGCGTTGCTACTGTGCATCAGATATTATATACAGCTAGCTTTGAGAACTTCATCGAAATGTTTCTCATTCCCATTTTCTTGCAGTGATCTTCAAAAAACCTTTTTGGTAGAAATGTATGGATGCCAAATTTTATGAGATGCTTTTTTTTTGCCCCAAATTTTCCCTCAGGTATATTTAATGCCTCAGAGCCTGGCCAGGAAGCGCGTATGGAACAAAAAATACCCAATCTGCATCGAGCTCGGCAAACAGGACGACTTCATGTCGAAGGCCGAGGGGGACAGGTGGGAAGCCAGCGAGGGCGCGAGAGACGGAGGAGCGCAGGAGCGAGGGCTCTTGTCTTCGTCCAGCAGAGACCTGACGCTTTACCTGTTTGGGAGGACTGGGCGGGAGAAGGAGGAGTGGTTCCATCGCTTTCTCTTAGCTTCCAGGCTCAAGGCGGACTTGAAGAAAACGTCCAGCTTTGCGGGGAGCAAGAGTGGTGAGCAAAACTGATGTCTTTTGCGTCTTTTCTTTTTTCTTTGTGTGTGAGTGTGTGTTGTTTTTTTAAGGATAGAGAGTGGCACTTCATACTGAAGTCTGCCTGCTTCAGATGGAGTAAAAACTGTGAGCACACCATCTAATTCCTCACCTCTTCCTGATGTTCGCTGTGGCCCCGCAGCTTTCAGCTCCCACAGTCGCAGCAGCAGCCGCAGCAGCCTGGACGAGGCTCTCACATCTCAGCCCAGGTCCAAGGACTCCTCCGTCTCCTCGGCAGCGGCGGGCAGCGCCAAAAACAAGCCTCCGTTGGACTACAGTGTCTACATGGCCTCTCTACTGCCACAGCAGGCGGCCGTCAGCCCTAAGGCTGCCAGCCCTGTTCTCCTGAGTCCTCAGAGCAGCCCTGGAGCTGACAAGAAGGTAGCAAACGCTCTTCCTCCGTTTACACCGTTAATGTATTTTTCTTTCTCTCATTCAGGTGACACAGCTTTTCATCGCACTTGCACAATTTTCTCCTCATTGTGTTTCAAGCAGTGTCATTACAAACAACAAGTAGCTGCTATTGTGGTCCAACCTGGTGAAGATTTAGTCAGAATAAGTTGTGTATTGGCGTTAAATGTTTTAGAATCCTGTACTTATAATCATTCTTTCCATTGAATGTTTTGCTTTTTTTCCCATTGTGTCTTCAGCTTAAGAGCGCCACTTCAGCTCAGGTGCAACCCAGGGGGGAAGACGAGTCTGTCGCCTGGGTGAACGCCGCTCTCGGCCGGGTCTTCTGGGACTTCCTGGGCGAACCCTACTGGGCAGAGCTGGTCTCCAAGAAGATTCAGATGAAGCTCAGCAAGATACGGGTGAGCGGACCTCAGCCACCTCTCCCGCTAGGATTGCTTGAAATTTAAAGTAGAGGGTAGAGAAGAAGTGTAAAGGGTGTCACATTCACCTCCCCGCTGAGAACAACATGAGTCCAGGCTCACGCAGAGCACTCGCACACGCACAGTTAAGGTCTCCAAATGTCAGTGTGTGTCTGTGTGCGGCTCTTTAAAGGCCCCGGCAGCCCCACACTGGGTTAAGAAGCAGAGGGAGAGAGACCCAAACACCTGATCCTTCATCTCTGTCTCTCATCCCTCTGTTTCTCTCTGATCCTGTCCCCTAGACAGACCTACTTTGTTTCATCTTATAATGTATGTTGGTGACACAATATACTGTGGCAGCAGCTGGAGGTTATATTGCAGTGTTAGTGCAGTGGTGGAAAGAGCACTGTTGAGTCCACGAGGGACTGAGACACAGGCAGCCAATTGTAAAGCGTGGTTGAGGGCAGAGTGTATCATCATGCTTTTAGTGTGCATTGTTATTGTTTTTGCAATTTTTTTGTCCTATCACACTGTGCAGATCAATTGTTCACGTGCAGCGTGCTCAGCTCAGTTGTGCACCTCGTCTCTTTTTCCAGTTGCCTTACTTCATGAACGAGCTAACCCTGACAGAACTGGACATGGGCTCGGCCACTCCCAGAATCCTCGGGGCGTCCAAGCCTTCCATTGACTACCGAGGCAAGAGAGAGATCCGTTTCCAACAGTAACACATTTGTACACACAGACACGCACACACGGCGGGTGCCATGCAAAGACACTGCCGTGTCTGGCCAGTCCAACCCAATGCTTCATCCACTCAGCTCTACGTGCTGTTTTCTGGGCAGTCTCCATTAATTGTGCAGTATTTGCTTAGCCATAGAGCGTATGTCAGCGTTCTTTGTGTTTGACAGCACAACAGCCCTACAACAGGCAGTTAGCTATGTCGACATAAGAGATAACCAAGATAAACAATGCTCGCAGCCAATTATCCATCCAGGATGCATTTTGCTATAGAGTTTCCTCATAGTTAGTGTCGGCTTTCCCCCAAGAAATCAGTTAGTTGAGGTCATAAGCTTGCACTCTGGCCCCTGAGGCAGTGCATTAGCTAAAGTGCCTGTGTGTGTGTGTGTGTGTGTGTGTGTGTGTGTGTGTGTGTGTGTGTGTGTGTGTGTGTGTGTGTGTGTGTGTGTGTGTGTGTGTGTGTGTGTGTGTGTGTGTGTGTGTGTGTGTGTGTGTGTGCCATCACATATACACACATGCTTACAAGAAGAACCAGGTAGAAAGACAGTGATGGAAAGTTAATAAACCCCATGAACATTTTCTGAGCCGCTGCAATAATTTTCAGACAGAAAAAACATTTCACTTCTTGAGGTAACTGGTTCATTGATTGTTGACGCAGGTTCTTCAGATAAACAAAAAACAAACACAAAGGAAAGCAGCTTCAAGTTGTCCATTCCTGGTAGAAAAATATGGTGATTATACTGACAGTGACATTGTTACAAGTTGTGAAAGTGACGCCTCCTGGATTGTCTTTGACACATACACAAAATCTAGTTGTGTCTCAACCAGCATTCACAGAAGGTGGTTAACCACAACTTGACTGAATTACACAGTTAAGTTTTATATATTGCAGCTTTGCTTACAGCGCGAACGAGGCTAAGCTTCTCATAAGCAGGAGTAATACCACATTTCACAATCAAAATTACACTCTGCACAAGCTGCTGTAATGCCCAGCTCAGACAAATTGAAATGAATGTGGGCAATTTCTTTCCACCCACGTTCACACTTCTATCGGTACAAATGGTTATTAGCCAGCTGAGCAGAGGATGGTCCTAGGATGAAGGTCTGTAATGCTAACTACCAGTCACACACTCAAAAACACTAATACTGTCGTTTTATAGTCCAGAGAAATGTTGTAAAATGTCAAATGAGTGGCATGTACAGACACATGGAGATGGATTTGACTCATGACTGCCCACTGCTCCCATTCTTTTCCCAGCCCTCTTGCTGTGAGTAATAAGATCACAATACAGAGGCTGTGTCTGAGTCCACAGCACCGGTGAGAGCTGCCCCAGCTCTCCACTGACAACAATGCTGCCCACAGTTCCAGAACTTTTAACTGTTTACCTCGGCAAAGGCCACTTCATCATTCCGATTCCAAGATAAATGCCGTCTTTCCAGCCTAGCAATAACTGAGCCATAGCTAATAACAACAGCAACTTTTCCATTCCGTAAGCACAGGCAAAAGGAGGTTTACTGTGGTGTAACGCGTAACACTTCCACCCACTCAGCTTCAGGCGGTGGCACACTGGAGGATAGAGAGGTGGCGCTGGTTTCTTGTTGGCTCTCTGCTGGTTAAAACTAAGTACAAACATGTATTCCTCTGCAGCTGCTGCCAGAGTGTCTGTCCCGCAGTAACACAGCTCAGGGTTCAGCCGCTGTGTTACAAAAGGGCACGTGTGCTCCATTACGATGAAGAAATCACCTTTACGCAGGATGTTACGACTTCATCATCTGAAGACCCGTTTACTGGAATTTGATTGGTTCGTGAGCTCTCGACTGAGAACAATACAGTCCGGCCCTAAGCACTTTAGCCGGTCTCATGGTTATCTGTGGATCAGACAAATTGAGGCTTAGTAATGGGAAGGACCGTAGATTTGCCCTGACGCTGAAGTTTTCAGCTAACTCTGCTCCAGTTTTGATCAGAAGGAGCTTTGCACGTCATTTTTTTTTTTTTTTTGGAGGGATCCGTCTGTGATCTCTCAGATGTGCGGCAGCGTTGAGCTTTCCATCCCTTTGTACCGCGTTGCTCCTCTCATTCTCCCCTCAGATTCCGTGACAGCTCCGTCTCTTCATCTGTTTTCACATGTACAGTCTCTTCCTCGTTTTCTCTTCCCCTCGCATTCTCTTTCATATCGTCTTGCTCTCTGCGCCCTCGCTCGCTCTTTCGTCGCAGTCTCTCTCTCTCTTCCTCCCTCCTGTTCCGTGAGTCAATGCTTCGCTTTTATCGCTGCGGCACTCGCGCGGCCCTGTAATGAGAGCAGGAATTGATCGCATCTCCAACTGAGAGGGCAACGGCGTTTTTCTCGGAGCAGTTCCAGGCAAAACACACCTAAAAAGCCACTCGGAATGCAATCGCTGCGCGCGAGACGTCGTTTTATCGAAAAGGCCGTCGGCTTTAATTGCCCTTTAATTTTGAAACTGCAATATGCTGCCAAATGTTTTGAAGCCTTTCTAACAGACTGCAAGTGAATTGATCCCCTGTCAATCTAAGAGCGCCTCGCTTTTCAGACCTTTTAGAGGAAGTGAGGCAGAAGGAGGTAGAAAAGAGGTGCGTGCTCCAAACAAAAGCCTCCCCATCCACATGGCTAAACTGAAAGCATTTACAGATCTTTGTGTGCGTTTCATTCCTTTCTCTGCCCTGTGCTTCCATGATCAATGGCCTTTTGCTTTGAAGTGGTAGTAAGAAAACTTCCAGTGGATACAGCCGGTTTAGTTTTTTCCTTTTGAAATTTCCACTGGTGTTACAGTCGGCGTATCTGCCAGGCATCTCAAGTTCTGCCGTTACCTCGTCTCACCCTGCTCCTTCCTGGAACAGGCGTGCTGAGTGCGATGGATCAATGAACCTGTCCAGCTGAGTGTGTCCACAAACAATCGTCTCGGCGTTCGTGCCCATGCGCGTCTGTTCTCGCGTGCGTCGTGACTCATGCTAATTGGTTACTGCATTGTAATGCTAATTTGAAGCATCGGAGCTCAACCTTCCGACGTGAAGACGCCCCTGTGCAGTGTGTGTGTGACACACACGCTCCCGACCCTTCGCTATGCGGCTTCACCCCAATTAAGGAAGCGCTGCCCTGATCCAGCTGCTCGCACTGAGGCTTTTCTCTCCTCTCCCCCAAACTAACAAAGCGCAGTGCCGTTCATAAATCCCCCACCCAGCCAGACGCAGTCCTATTATCCACCACGCCTCCCAGGACATGGCGAGTGAAGCAAAGGCCCAGTGGGCTCAGCAGACCCAGCGCGTTCACCCTGCCTCCCTGTCTTTCTGATTGCTTAACTGTCTATTTTTACTTGGTCTCTGACTTTCTAACCTTCTGTTCTTTCTTCTTCAGTTTTTTTTTTTGGTCTGCTTTCACTGCCAACCGACTTCTTCTCGCGCTCGCTCTCTGAAAGTTTCTCCTCTTTGGCACACCAGACTCATTGCATTATCACATCATTTAGCCCAACCAGCTGGTGTTCAGGCAGCGGAGCAGAGAGCACCTACTGCTGTTTGCCTCTGCAGTGTTTGCCGTCCCATGCTACACCTCTTGATTATATTGGGAAAAACATTCACTTTTTACACATATATCCCTGGGCTATTGACAGCAGAGCTATGTAAATCTCATTATAAAGACTCTTGAGGCTGTGCACCAAATGTTGCACTATGTATTTGGGCAAACTCTGTGGACTGTGCCATCAGATACATCCACATGTGCCTTAGTTGCAGCCATTTGCAATGTGTTATGGTTTGGAATTACTTGTTTTATGTGACCCAAACACTCAGCACTTTATTCATCTGTCCTGCGCCACATGTTGTGTTGTCTTTTGCTGCCTCCCACTGGTGTACAGAGAAACCACACCCCAGTTCATGGTTCCTTGTTGCTCTTTGTACTCAGGAACATGTGATGTGTTTTGTAAAGAGAGGAAAAAAAGAAGAAAAAAACAACAACAAAGAACACATTTGGCCCATACAAGCCAGGCTTTTGTGGAGGCTTGGTATAATCCATATTACTGTAGGTTTAGCAGAGCAGAGGTAACGGGAACAGAGGGAGAGCCCTGTTTATGCATCGACTCCCCCCCGCTGATATCAAACGGGGACTAGAGGGGGAAGATTGCATGCTCTCCAACTGTTTCTCCTTGTGATCTATCCTCCCTTCTTTTCCCTCCCATCGCCGCGTGTTTTCGCCGTGTGTCTCTGCGGAGGGATTGAGAAAGTGAAATCGGTCCAGGTCCCCGTTTCTGTGATGCTCCGAGAAAAGACGGGTGCCACAGAAAGGGCAAGATGGCGCGGGAAGAATGTGAGCAGTGGGGGAAACACGTTCTCCATATCCTATCTATAGTAAACTCTCCTTAACCCTTCATTAAAAGGAGTTGATAAGATAAGACAGAGATCTGTCGGCCAGTACTTTCTGATTTTAGTATTGATGTATCATCCCTGGTGGAAGAACTGTTTTACTGTATATTCATCTCTTCACTTCTTTCATTCTTCATCTCAGATCAACGTTTGTGCCAACCTCTTTTTATCCCTCAGGTCTGTGGTTTGACCTGGACATTTCCTACAGTGGTCCCTTCCTGATGACCCTGGAGACTAAGATGAACCTCATTCGCCTGGGCAAGGAGGGAGACAGCCTCCGTTTATGGGAGTTTGGCAAAGATGGGTAAGGCAGTCGGGCTCCACATGCATCTTTTAGAAAAGCACCAAGATTTTGCTTGGTTGGATGAGTCATCATTCCCCTCTCTTCTTGACAATAAAAAGTCTGGATGTCTCTCTCGGGTGTCTGCCACCGTCTGTCTGGCACCTCACCTGTCTCATTCAGAGTTTTATGTCTTTTCTGTCTTTTTTATCTTCTCCTTTCTTTTCACTTTTATTCCCTCTCTGCCCTCTGGATTCTGCCTTTATGCGGCTGTTAATTGGATGTATTTCCTCTCCTGGTGAGTGCTGCTTGATTTACAACAATCCCCTTTTCTGTTCTACTCCCAGTTTCCAGTTTTGCATGTCTGTAGTTTTAGGGGTTGTCTGATTTAATAATACCACCCAGTGCTCGACTGAGTTAAATATTCATTTCTTAGTATGCCCACTACTTAACAGGTTTTTTTCAGGGATTAAGAATTTACAGCTTTCCTGCAGCAATGAAAGTAAATTAAGCCTCGAAAGTTGATGCAAACACGTCCTCCAGGTTCCTCAATCTGCACAAAGGCAGTGCTGGAACAAACTGTGTTTCTACACCCTCTGATACATTATCAGGACAATAATGTACTACAGGAAGTAGTCCTACATATTATCAGAAGGTGAGGGGGAAAAAACTGGTTGGTCAAGTTTGTCCTACAGAAAGATAATGAGACAGTGGCTTCACATGACTTCAACCCTTTGGATGTGTTTTAGGATGAACTGAACAAAAGGAGACAGCAAAGCAGCAAGTGTGTTCGGCTGCTGAATTAGTTCAACAAGAAGAGTCGATGACTCCTTGTTTTTAAAATGATCTCCAACTGTTCATTTGCTCTATGCTTTGATTTCAGAGACACTGGGGTGTTGAATTTAGGTTTAAATAACAGCTGGTAAAATGGAGGTGTTCTAAAACATGTGACCAGTAGTACTGAATATGTCAGTGTAAATCCAGTACAGAATCACCAATGTGCAGATGCTGAGTAGCGAAACAAGTCTTCATACCTCTCTGTGGGGGACAAACTAGAATCATTTTTTATGTAAGGTAACATAAGTATATGGATTATTGTGGCATAAAAACCCAGCCATTAGTTTTCTGTGACTGATGAAGGCCACTGAAATTGAAACACATCCTGGCATTGGTGAATTAATTGTATCGATGGCAGAGACATGATCCATTTAGAATGTTTAGTATGAGTTTGCATCCAGTGTCAGTGAGAAGTCAGCTCATTTTAACCAGCCATCATAAGGAAACAAGTTAAGATCTAGTTTCATCATATAACGTCAGCATCTGAAAGTTCAACAAACTGAGCTGCAGTTACTTGCAGGTTAACTGACTGAATTCTTTTTCAAAACACTGACATTTGCAGAGGTTTGTTATCTGTGCGTGAGCATCATAAAGACTATATCTACTACTGATTGTGCCCACACCTCATCTGTGCATGCATTGGTCTGTTGCTACAGTGCAGTAGACTTCAGCTGTGAAGCACAGTTAAGCACAGATGGACCATGTGCATGGTGTGTGCATGTTGTGTGCTCGCCCTAACCTATTTGTGTTTCTTCATGCGTTTCCAGGTACAGGCCACGGACCTACTGCCTGGCCGACAGTGATGAAGAGTCATCCAGCGCAGGCTCCTCAGATGAGGAAGACTCCTCAGAGCTCTCAAATGACTCTGCTGGAGCAGAGGGGTGAGGACAACTGTCTCCACATTCTTTGTGACAACTGTCTC
The DNA here is from genome assembly GCA_016785225.1 of Psettodes erumei. Lineage (NCBI taxonomy): Eukaryota > Metazoa > Chordata > Actinopteri > Pleuronectiformes > Psettodidae > Psettodes > Psettodes erumei. Next base: position 1,837,600 of record JAFBJZ010000612.1, read on the forward strand.
TTCACTGACCACTACAACCTAGGACCTCCATGTCCTCTTAAAGGACCACTAGTGCCAATTTAATGACAATTAAAACCTCAATAACAACCTAAAGGATCTCAAGAGCCCCCCCACCACCACCAATTATTAAATGATCCTGAGAACCTCCTCACTGACAACTACAACCTCATAAAGAAACCCAAGAACCCTCTTTAGATTCTCTGAATAATGTACTGAGGCTGTGAATGAAAGTAAAAACCCAGCATAAACTATGTTAGTAAGCCTTGTGCCAGGTTTTTCCTTTTTTTAATTTCTGTGTGATTTTAACCCGAACCCTCTTTTTGCTGAATACAGTTTGGTTGGAGGCCACAAGCCCAGCAAGATCATGCGCTTCGTGGATAAGATTACCAAGTCTAAATACTTCCAGAAGGCCACAGAGACAGAGTTCATCAAAAAGAAGATGGAAGAAGTGTCCAACACGCCCCTCCTGCTCACGGTGGAGCTGCGGGAACTCCAAGGAACGCTGGCTGTCAACATACCCCCTCCACCCACTGACAGGATATGGTACGTGAAGAAAGTGTTGTTTTGTCCTGCAATAAGTGTGGAATAGAGTGCATGCTGACTCTCCAGGTTTGTCAGAGACAAATAGTCGCATCTTCCTTCAGAGCTGAAACTTTCCCACAGGCTGGAAAACAGCAGGCGAGTCTGAGGATAGCAAAGGTCTTCAGATGACTCTTCCTTAACCGATTTCCTGTGTCATGTCAGTCTGCTTCCAGATGATGTGAAACATTAGCACGACAAACACCTCAGACTCATTCTAACATGAAACTACATGTTATATTGAGAAAAGTGAATTTAGCTTAGTTCAGCACACTGCTGCCCTCTGTTGGTGTGTAACTAATCTCTGCTGCCACCATTTGTTAGCAATTTGTCAGCTGTTGAATGTGGTAAGTGGTTGATTGTGTTTATTGTGCTGTTGCAGGTATGGCTTTAGGACACCACCTCACCTGGTACTGAAGGCACGTCCCAAACTGGGAGAACGAGAAGTCACTCTGGCTCATGTTACAGACTGGATAGAGAAAAAGCTGGACCAGGAATTCCAGGTACACTTTACTTTCATGACATTTAGAGGGACAACTGCAGTTTTGCACAGGACAGAATCTGACCGTCTAGTTCAAATGACAAGATTTAGCGTTTGTTAAAAATAGTAAAAACTCCTTTCTTCTTTTTCTGCTCCGTTAGAAAATCTTTGTAATGCCAAACATGGACGATGTGTGGCTGACTATCATGCATTCTGCCATGGACCTGCGCACTGCTGGCGGACCATTAGCTGGCTCCACAGTGGACCCGGAGCCTTCCCAGTCAGAGAGGGACGCCTCCAGCCAGCCGTGAAGATTGTTTACAGTATTTCCTAGAGCTAATGAAGTCTCAGAATGGGAACTGGAGCCAAAGTAGATAGGTCAGACACTACGGGGACACAAACACATTCCCAGAGTGGGTTTCTCATGTACCACAGAGGAGAGTTCAAACACTAAAGACAAACTGTTGCTTGCTGCTCTGTTCACTTGTATTTATGGTGCCAGAGGAGAATGTGATTTGTATTTGAAGGATTTATATAACAAGGACCTATTGAATAGGGAACCGATTATGTGAAGAGAGTCATCTTTGGCTCAGAATTTGCTGCGGTTGAAGTTAATAAGTGGCATACAGATATGGGGATGTACAAGTTTATAATGTCCTGTGAACACTGATGTGGAGGCATTCACCAGATACCTTACGGCCTTCAGGTTTCTGCAAAGGCTTGAGAGTGAGATGGAGCACAGTAGCCCTTTTATTACAGAAGTAAAGCAAGTGGAAATTTACAGTGTGATTGTATGTTGAAATTAGAGGCTTTTCATAGTGAATGATTAGTGTGTGAGGGTGAGTTGTTGTTTCTGTTGTTGAGGAAAAGCTCAGATACTTAATGTTATGTTGAATTACCATAAAACATTAAACCTTTAAGTGGCTTTATGTGAGCAGTTTTTGATCAGGTGTTAACTAACAGTATTCATCTGTGCTGTGACCACACACTGCCCCCCCCCCCCCATTAATTTGCCAAACCCCTATTTTTATGCCAATGATACCATTATCCATGTCAACATGGAAATAATGCTCAAGAGCAACATACATGTAGAAAAATGTCATTCACAATGTAAATTCCATACTAATGACAAATACACAAACACAAGTGCAATGATAAAAATTACACAGGCTTTAGTATGATTTTTGTATAGATATTATATTAAAGTATATGTCTGATGACAAGTACGAGGCCTCTAACACGTCTGTTGAATGTATGTATGGATAATTTGGGTTTCGTTGTTATTGTATAAAAATAGTTATTTACCCAGTCACAGTTTGACTGGGGTATGCAAATTATTGCACATCAAGTGAATTTTTGTTTGTTTGTTTTCTTACGATAAACACTATCTCACGTTGCATATCTTTTTTTCAGATGAGTTATTTCGGTTGTTATGTTTATGGAATACCAGGTGGTGTACGTATCTAGTCATCATTCATACTTAAACAGCGTTAATGCTGAGGATGATGATGATGATGTTGGAAGCAACTTTCAAAGACCAATTTTGACATTTGACAGTGCTTTAAGAAGGACCGCCATACTGTATGTAGAAAGGCGCACAATGTAGGAATAACACTTGGGTGAAGTTGAGGTACGTATCATGTAGTAGAGTATCTTCCGTTACCAAGAATGTTTAGTCTTATTCAGAGGCTCCCTTTCTGAGAATACCATTCTAACTATATTTCTAATCTCAACCAAAGTCCTTCAGTTAGGCCAACAGTGCTCAAAGGTACACATCCTGTATTGATATAGATTTGGAGTTAATATTTACATATGTGCTACAGTACCTGCATTAACATTGTTTACAGGAATTCTTACTGAGCTTTTTGTTGTAGCACTGTAACATGAAATGGATTTCTCTTTCCTGTATGACTGTCGTACACTTTACGGCTTGCTACTTTTTGTTAAGTATTTGTTTTGAACGAGGTGGGCTATGGTTGTATGTTGTTGTTTTTTTGTCTACTTCTTTGGAATAAACAGAAAGAAATACGATTTTTGAGGATATATGAAGATAATGTTATGATTTGTACCTGTGAAATATTAATGACTTTTTAAAATGTAATTTTAAGGCCAAATTCAGTGATTACGTGTATCTGCCTTATTTATAGAGCAAAATAAATATCTGTCAATGAAAGTCTTTCTGTTTCCTACCAAATATGTTTACTAAATTGTTACTTTGTGATCTTACTTGCTAGGTGTGTATGTGCTGTACATTTTGTCTAGCTAGGTCTGTAGGCAGATCCCATTTGTAAACAGTTTTATCAAACTAATATATTTTAGACATATTTACAGTTACGGTGGAACTAATTTTACAATATTGAAAATAATACTAGTCTTACGTATACTCAAATAAAAGTACAATTACTGGCAACAATACATGAAAAACAGTAAGTATTTATTAGGAAGCAGAAAGGCTCCTGTCAGTATCACACACACACACACACACACACACACACACACACACACATACAGCCTGTAGAACGTCCGGGCGGGGATGCTGAGCCCCGCCCCCTCGAACGGAAGTTTTCGTTTGCCTAGCAACGTTATTACGCTGGTGTAAGGTGGTACTGTGGTAAGTAACCGAGAGCTTTTAGTGATGTCACAATTAAAGAAATTAATACAATGAAGTTATTCAAAAATACTCCCAAATACCTCGTATGTATTTTAAGTTAACCTACGCTCAGTGTGCTAACCATGGCTAACAAATTAACGCTACGCTAGCGTTGGGAAACGTCATTAATGCTGGCGTTGACGGGGGCTTTGTTTTCTGTACCAGCTAATTACAAAAGGTCAGCTAAATTAAAACAATACGTATAGACGGATGTTTATCTATTTGTTACGCGCAACAGTTAGTGAAGCAAAATTGCCCTTGTTCGTCCTGACAGGTCTAATGCAGAGCCCCGAAGCTGAGGGAGGTGAGGGAGGTGAGGGAGGCCGGGAGGAGAGACGGTCCAGCCAAGATGAAAAAGACTCCGAGCCACAGGAAGGCCCTGATGACACAGCAGAGGACCAGAGAGCCACTGTCCCACAGGAGGTATCCTGTTTCAGTAATAGAGAAGAGTCAAGCAACTTGTTTTGCTTTTTTTTTGTTCAATATTTTTTTACTCCTTTACTTTTTTGTCTTTACTATGATGTTGCACTTGATTTTTTTTATGACAAGGCAACAATTGCCAGCTCCTGTAAAAACTCAAAAATGTGGTACATGCCCTCTGTTTGAATGCCAATGTGTTACACAGGATCAGACAGGACCAGAGCCTGATGTCTCAGCCCCTCAGTCTCACTCTGACCTTAGTGGTGTGGATGAAGATTTTCCTGTGGACACAAATTCTGGTCAGTCACACATTAACTCTGTTGGGGGTTTATAATTCCATACAAAGCAGCATAGTATGAAACAGCGTGGCACATTTTAGTACAATTTCATATATAATCCTGAAAGGATTTGAGTCAGCAAATAATAATAATAATCAGTAACACAGAAATCTGAGAGAAGTAAGCGTGACAGGCATGACTTTGGATAAATTTAGTTTGAATACAGAGAACTTTATTGTCCAGCAGCATTGGTCAGTATATTGAAAAAAACACAAATCATCAATTTATATCAATTTATAAGAAAGAGACAAAAATACTTTAATAATAATATTACTCACATGTTCAGTGTCACTCAGCAGCACGTATCACTTTTCACATATTATGTGTGGATTGGTTAAAGAATGACTTTCATTTTCTGTGTTACAGTGCAAGACAGCATCGCTCAGGTGCTGAACCTTAACACATCGGAAGACATGGAGGATCAGGAGCCACTGCTGGAGGATGAAGAAGAGGAGGAGTTCATTGTTCTTGATCCTGAACATGTGTGTAGTCTCGCCTTTGATATTCATGTGATCAATATTTATTAAATGAATAGGTCTGGTATTACTGAGCCTGAAAGAGGACCATGGTTATCAATTCCTCATCTCTGTATCCGGTACATTAATGTTTTCAGTTCACTGGTTACATTTAAAAAAGTAGCTTCTGCTTTCCAATAAATATAGAGTGTGCTCAAGTGTCAGCACAGCCCTCTACAAGCTATGTTGATCCTGCACAGATTTACAGTTGCCTGCATCAATAGACATCGGTTTCACAGATGGTTCCTAAATGTTATATTAGGTACAGTATCTTGCATTTCACTGTCATGTCATTGGTGCTATGTTTGAACCTGTTGCAGGCCCTGGTCAGAAGGCAACAAGCTGCTCTTAGTACCCAGCTCAGCAAGCAGCTGGAGAGGATCAACCTGCGACTGACGGAAAAGGTTGTCTACTTCTCTGCTGACAACAAATATTTTCCGTTTTTATTCTCTCTTCTTTTCCCCCTCAATGCTACGTTCACATCTATAGCATCTAAGTATGTCCAGAAGAGGGTGCTGTTGACCTGTATAGAAATTTAGTTCACAACTTTTTTTAAAATGTTGACATTTCCCTCACACAGCATGTGCAATTTAAGGCCCATCATAAGAAATGAAAACAATAAAAATGGCTTACATCACTACACTACTATAACTGCCAGAAATGAAAGCCAGAGTGAATCCATTGAGGACTTGAAGCTGTCTGGACAATTTGCTCTCTGATTCCTGTCTGTCCTCCCCCTCCCACTGCCACAGCTAGCAATGGAGAAGGCAGATGCCAAGGACCTACTGGAGGTAGGTGTCGGGATGTTCAGGACTCAGGAGCATCTGGCCAGACTCCACACCAGGCTGGACGAGCGTCATGAGATCAAGACACAGGCGGAAGCCAAACATCGGCAGGTTCAGGATCAGCTGGAGGCAAAGAGGAGCCACTACTCCAAGACGAGCAGCCAGCACAGTAAAGCCAAAGCAAACGGTGAGACTGACTTGGCATTAGGTGGCATTGCCAAGACACCATTTGATTTAAACCTTTATGATCAAATCTTTATATATATGAATTTAATCCATGAGCAAAATTTTACATATAAAGCTGGCATATAATTATATAATTACTGTAAAATTAGAACTATATTTCAATTATTATCTTACTTGAAACTCAGAAACCTTGATCTGGAGCCTCTCGCGACACTAAATTAGTCAGCCTCTGTTTGTGCAGCCATGGCAAAGAAGTATAGATACACACAACAGTATACATTTTTGGGTTATCAGAATTTAATTTGGTGTTGGATTTTATTTTTAATTTGTTGTGTTAATGATGGTTACAGCAGCAGATTTTGATCGTCTTTGCAGAAGCCATGTGGATTGAAACGTGGGTCGATATTTTAGTGCACGTGGTTATTTTATTATTATTTATATGAGTTTGTATAACAATATAAAGCTTGATTAAATTGCATGTTAATAAGGATTAAGTTTAGATTGAAGTTGAAATGTTTGCACAGCAGATTCAACAGGTAACTTCATCCTCGCTTGGTTGTTTGGTACATGGGACATACAGTAAAGTGGGTCCATTGTCTCCAAACTACAGCTTTGATGCATCGTGTTAATGTCGGCTCCTGTTCTCTTCTCCACAGTCTCCCAGCTCCAGGCGGAGATCGACAACCTGATGCTGCACCTCGTCTTCACACAAGGAGTCAGTGAGGATCTGCGTTCCAATGTCAAAGCCATGAAGAACGCAAGAACCAAAGCGGGAGCTGAGAAGAACCAGGCCGAAGAGCAGCTGTTGAAGCAGGTGAATTGCAAACATCAGCTCTCTGATGAGTTTTGACTGGATTTTGCATTATCGTTGATTCGTGTGCTATAACTGACTGAAAATACTCCTGTGTGGTCAGGACTTGTATGTGGAGCGTCTGACTAAGGAAATGGAGAGGCTGACACAGCAGGTAGCCATGTGTGAGGCCCAGGCCAGTGCTCAAGCAGAGGAGACGCAGGCGGCCAGAGAGACCCACTCTGAGGTAAATACACTGAAATAAAACATTACATCCACCCCTTAGATAAACACACTGTTAATCATCAAGCAACTACTATCATTACTAGTTATCAGTAAGGAGTTACCTGGCAGGAATTCAAGATTACAGTTGTATTCACATTTTTCAGCCATTAGGAGCATTGGTACAAACTATAAAGAAATCAATGACAAATCATCCCAGTATTAAGTTATTACAGTTGAAAACTATCAATGGATGAAGCGCAGCGTTAATTTGGAGTATTACGTGGAAGTCCAGCGTTTCACTTTCTTCTTGTCTCCTCCAACTCCTAAGATAGGATATGTCTATGTCTCATGCCTTTCACATTACACATCATTGAATCCATTTTTAGTGTCATGATATTATTTTCTGTACTTGCAAACTTCCAGAACATTAATGAAATTGTTCATTAACTCAATCAATGCGTGCAAATTGGTCTTTGGCATAAAGTATATCTTGCAGTAACTGATAACAGACAGCATATGAGTATTATGACAGTATGGTATTGGCTTGATTTGATCCAAACAAAAAACAACAACAACATATTTTTTTATTTGTTGAATATTGTCGTAATCTGTGAGTGTCAGTGCGCGCGTCCAGTCATGTTTGGCCTCTGTCCGCAGGCTGAGATGGAAATGGAGTCTCTGGTGATGGTGCGTAAACAGCTGCTGCAGCAGTGGAACAGCAGCCTGGTGGGCATGAGGAGACGGGACGAAGCCTTTGGCGCCATGCAGGAGGCTGTGCGGTGAGGGCTGCCTATTAAAATGCTACGGATCGACTTTGAATGTGCTAATGCAAGCGTGCAAGTGGCTAACAATGTCCCTGCTGGAGACATGTTTCATAAACAGCACCTCTGCTTTTCAGGCTAAAGCAAAAAGGTGAATGAAAACAATGCAGGTTTCCACTCATTTTAACATATCATACATAACATGGAAATGTATGTAGAAAACATTGTGAATATATAACATAGTATTTGCAGGACACACGATAATATGAGATAAATGGAAAGGTCACAAATATCAAAACAAAAACATCCTCTGCTGTTTCCCTCAGCACGGTCGAGCACCAGGTGATCTTACTGGACAAAGAGATTGAAGGCTACAAGAAAGACACCACTGAAGAGCAGGAGCAAAACGAGGCGCTGACTATGCAGCTCAACTGGTCCCAGATGGACGGAGCCACCTCCAAGAAGCTCATCAGTCAGAAGCAGGCCCAGCAAGAGGCTCTGCAGGCCCGCTACAGCACCTGCCTCCGCACTCTGAGGGAGACAGAGCGCACCCTGGCCAGGCTCACGAAGGTCTGCCGCTCCGTCCTCCCACCCTCTCTCCTCCCTCTGTGACCGTTTCACGCGCTGATCCTTGCTTTCCTTATTTCCTTCCTGTCTAGGAAACCAGTGGCCTCCAGGCAGAGGTGAACGATCAGAGGAGGGGGCTGGAGAAAGAGAGCGGTGTGCGCCTGGAGTTGGAGGACAGGATCATGACCCACATGCAGCAGAAGCTCACCCACAACAAGGCTGCCAAGTACTCCCAGCGGCTCAGCAGTAAGATAGCCACAATCAAGAAAGATAAGGTAAAGATGGCGTTAAGAAGGATACAACAGAACAACATAAACAACACATAGTATAATGCTAATGCCCAAGACACAAAAAAATGTCTTGCCTCGCTCATTGTCTCTGCCTCCTCTTCAGATCTCTCAGTTGTGGCAGATGGAGAACGAGGTGGTGGCGGTGGGACTGGAGTGCAGCGAGGTCAGCCAGTATCTGGACGGCCTGGCCCTCGCTCAGGAGGCTCTGGACGAGGAGATCGCAAAGTGCACCAAGTTGCTCACGTCCAGCGAGGCCAAGATTTCCTCCTTCAACAATCTCATCGGGCAGAAGCAGGCCACCATAACCAGCTACAACAGGAAGATCGATCAAATCTCAGCCAGCATCGGGGTGAGAGATTCTGGGGAGCAAGTTGATCCTGCTTGGTTATCGTTAATGTGGAAAATTCAATGTGAAGCTCTTGAATTATGAATATAATAGTGCATATAGTAAAAACTAGAGAGCGTCCTGTTGATGTTCCAAACCCATGACGACTCAGCAATCATTGTGACGTGGTTACGTGACTAGTGAGTCGTCATTACCACATTATTGCCATCATTATTCTTACACATTATTCGAGCCGGGCTGGACCCATTTTTAAACCTGGCCTTCATTTCGATCGCATCTGCACACCCACATGTCGCACGGTTGGTGTATACGGTTACAGTAACTTAAAACAAATGTGGGCCAGCGGCAAAAGTAGGAATGGACCAATCTGTCCAAGACAGCCTGCCGAAGTGCAGCTGACACACACTCAGACTGATGAGGTGAGAACACATCACGTGATGCCTTTGTGATTCGTGGTTCCCAGAATGAAGACCTGAGTCCTCTGCAAATCAAGGTAGAGGCGCTGAAGGCTCAGATTGAGGAGCTGGCAGCGAACATCAAGAGCGACCAGCAGCTGTGGATGAAACGGCAGGGGACGCTAGTGGGACTGACCCAGGAGACAGAGGCCGACAGCAAGAGCACGCTCAAACTGCAGACAGAGTACACTGGCATGCAGCAGAAGAAAATACGCCTGGAGAGTATGTAATGTTGTTATAAAGAAGCACACACACACACGCACAAAGAGGTAAACGGGTCCAAGTCAGGAAGTCAGAGTCTACTACTCATGTTGAGCTAGTGAAGCAAATGTCTGAGAATTTAACTGTAAAATATCAAGTATTTAACATAGTGTCTGATAAAAACTAAAAAAAACAATTTTCAGGGGAAAACCTACATAACCTGTGCTCAGAGTCGAACGCGTCTGACACTCCAACCGTCCGACCCCACCAGGGCAGAGTGAAGCCGAGCACCATGAGCAGACAGAGCTGGAGAAGAAGGAGAAGACGCTGAGGGGCGACTTGGTGAAGCTCAACACCCTGCTGAGCCAGAATGGGCGGCTCAGCCGGGCGCTGGAGCAGGAGAACGTGTTGATGGAGACGGATTTCCTCACCAGACTGAAGGCACGACGTGGTTGTGGAATTCACCTCCAGTCTTCTTATATTCTTATATCCTGCAGTCGAAATGATTATTAATCATCCTTATAATGTGCTCAGGAGGCAGAGTGGGAGTCAGTTGAGATGCAGATGAAACACGAGCAGACCCAGGAGGAAAAAGAGAGACTCCTCAACAGTCTGGTGGAGGCTGAGTCAGTCACACATTCACTTTTTGGTTGTTTAGTGGGAGTTATTTATTTCTGTGTCTGTATCCAAATCATATGGATGATTTTTTGCCATGGTTAATAGCAAATTCTAAATTACTGCTTAGAAAAAAATGACCCCTAGAGTATACAAGATAGTATTTGAATGCACTGACTGGGTGCGTTTGTTTGTGCACGTCCTGCAGGCGGCAGATCATGCTGTGGGAGAAGAAGACCCAGCTTGTAAAAGAGACGCGTTCAGCGGTGGACACTGAGGTGGGCCAGGGAGACATCCAGCTGATGAAGGCGGAGATACACCGCATGGAGGTAAACACAGCGCACGCAATTTAAAAAAAAAAAAAAAGAGAGATGATTTACAGCAACACAGAGTTGTCATCCAACTGTTTGCCTTAATAAGTGCATATATGTTATGTACACTGACGCAACTACATTTTAAAAGCACTCTGTAAATCCAGAAATGTCCCTTTAACATCTTGCCGGTAGATCATTTGTTAACATGTCCCCTCTCCTGTAATTTATAAGCTCTGTAATCTTTGTGAGATCCAGAAAAATGTTTCTGGATTTCAACTACAGTTTGTGAATAAAAACTAAGTGCTTTATTTTTTAATTACAGTGAACATGAAATTGAAATTAAAATTAAATTTCATGACATTCCCAAGAAGTACAATGAATATAACTTGCTAAAAACCAAGGTTTGAGGCTCGGGGCTCAAGGGCAGACATTGGGTTTGGGCCTCATATCTGTCTTGTAAAAATAACCCTCAGGGTCTCTCAGTCTCTCAATATTTTTATGTTTAATTCATCTCACACCCGTTGGTAGCCAAAGCAATGGGAACGCAGCACGCCAAGAATTACAGACTTTTTAAACACGCTCGCCCCAGTGTACAAGAAGGTCTTGAAGGTAAAACGGTAGATTCTAGGTGAAATTTCTTCTCAATGTGTGTGTGTCTGTGCAGGTGCGACTCAACCAGCTGATGAGGCAGCAGGAGCGTCTGCTGAGGGAGAGTGAAGCAACAGTGGCGAGGAGGGAGACCATCGTCCTCCGTCGCGAGGCCATGGTCCACAGCTCCCACAAGCAAGCGACGAAGGGCGAGCTGAGCCGCGTCCTACAGGGCCTGCGGCGCAAGATCCAGGACACGCGCAAGGTGAGACACGCAGAGTTTCCACGTCTGCGTATGTGCCGGAAGCACGGTTAACCTTACATGCTGTATGCATGTCCTCAGCATGTGACAGAGTGTGAGCAGGTGATCAGGGAGCTACAGGAGAGCCAGGTGTGTCTGAGCAACGGGCTTGCACAGCAGAAGCAGCAGCTGATAGAACTTTGCGGCACCAGCTACGCCCTGGAGCCTGATTTTGTGAATCTCCAGGATACAAAAGACCAGGTAAGGTGCACTGTACTGTTACAACACCTGAATGCATGCTGCCATGAGAACATACTGTGACTCAGCTTTAAAATGTTGTTTTACCAGTTTGTACATGTATTGTACTGGTTGGTACATAAGCTGTGTGCGTGTCTGACTCTTGACAGTGTTGAAATCTATTTCTGAATCAATTTCTGGTCTAATAGTGGCAGGTATGTGCCAATCAAGTTTCTGTTCAGAACTTAATATGCACTCTCAGCCTTCTGCCGGGAAATGTTGAATAGTGCTAATGATCGAATGGAGGTGCGGTATTTTTCTAGGTTATATAAACATGGCTGTAGATTTGCTCTCTTAAGCATCACACTTTCCACTCATGGGAACCACTCCCAACGACCGAGAGTACCAGATATGACTTCTCGCTGTTTTTCACCTCCCGTGGTCAGTCGTAAATCCTGTGACACGTGAAAGCATGAAGCACGTCTTGAAATTTCCCTCCCTGCAGAACCTCGCCCACCTGGTGGCCCTGCAGAGCCGCACAAAGAGGCTGCAGAAGGTGCGCGAGGGCGGCTACCAAGCCACGACCAGCAGCGAGTCGGCAGCCGCCGCTCTGCAGAGCCAGACGGAGCGGGTGCACGCCGCCAGCGCCATCCTGCATCGCGTGTGCGAGGAGTTCCCCCAGCACCAGGGGGCGCTCCGCAGGCTGTCGCTGGCGTTGGCGGCGCGCACGCAGGCCCTGGATCAGGAGCTGTCCTGACACTGAGGGGAGACTATAGACAGGAAAGTGAGTACAGGAAAAGGCAAAATGAGATGGATATAAGACAGAAACAGCAGATGGTGTTTGTGTTCTGTTATGTTTTCAATAATCGTGAAACCATATAATTAAATAAACACTCGTGAAAGTTTTTTTTGGCCTTTTGCATTTTTAACACATTGAGTTTAAGCATGCCTTGCTATATTCAATGAATACCTTAAGCCTCCTGTTGACCTGATAGCTTTCTGGTTAGCGCACGCACGCCTGAAACAGTCAATAGTGGGTTCATCTTCCAGGAAGTACTAAAGCTCCCAACTCTGAAATGAGAAACAATCGTGCTTTTCATCCCCTGCTAAATTATTATGTATTTCTTTCTGTACCATGACATTTTTCTCGACAGTTTGATGCGTTGCTGTACTACTGCTGCTAAGAGGGTTTTGATGCCTTCTGAAACTCTATAAATGCATTAAAGTTCCAGTGCTCAAATAGCTGTGTGGTTAGTGTACACTCCCTATAAACAACATGATCATGGCTCGACGCCAGGGAGGCGCACATTTCCTGTTTTTCTGACATACTATACTATGACCTTTCTTTGCATTTTTAACACACAGTATACCATGACGTGTTTAAGAGCGCTATTCTTTGATGTTTATTCTGTGTTTTGCCACAAATTATTTTTCACATTTTTATGACACACTATGACATGGCTTTTTCTTTTTTGTATTTTTTTGGGGGGGGATTGCTGTATAAGTGCAATTCCACTATATGTTCTTATTATGATTATTGTTTGGGTGCTGATTCAGCATTAAACTATCAAACATCAAATATTTGATATGTTGTACAGTTTTGGAATTTTCGCAATTTATGGGTTTTTTTCTGACAGTTGTATTGGGGCAGCTTTCAACTGTCATCTTTTCTCAAAAATCTTTATATTTTAGCCCTGTCATTTGTCACACCCAATTTTTCCATAAAATTGTGGAGAAATTCATGCTGGCTCACACAGTGTGTCACCCGAAGCGACAGAACAAGCTGTTTTTAAGTTGCCAGACCTGAAGCAACAGGAGGTCCCCTCAACTGCTCCTTTGACTCTAATGTTAAAGAGGTGTCTCCTGAGCTTATGTTACATATATGTAATATGGTCCCTTCTTAAACTGACAAATTGCAGTCATTTTTCATTTTTAAGACAAAGCATTTTGTTTGACGCATCGCATTCAGTCTGCTTCTGTCTTTGTCCCTGTGTTGTCCCTGCATAGTGGCAATGTGTTTTTCACCATGTCTGTAATGTTCAAGCTTTAAAGTCAACATGTGCCACTTGTCCAACATCTGCTGGCTTGACAGCACCAACACAAAAAGCTGCGGGCCTTCCCTTTTAGCGTCACGTGACCGTGACTTTGAGTGGTTTCAACACGTGAATGTGACAAATATAACTCTTGTGCGAGGGTGGACACTTGCTCATTCAAAGCTGTGGAACCGGCTCATCAGTCCGTGAGCAACCACTTGTACTGCGTCTGTCTGGACTTTCCGCAGCACCTGAAGGCAACCTGCAAACTGCTCCTCATGCTCCTATCGCCTCTAGATTTAAACTCTTGCCACACCTAACCCATATTTAAAGTGCTGAGGTAGTGCTGGATAGTAACGATAACTTAACCCATAATTTTTTTTCCTACTTTATAATACTATAGATAACAGGCACTTGAGTAGATATCTTATTTTTTGATGAGGTGAACAGGAATGCTAATGTGTTTATTTTGGGTTTGTTTGCTGGTGCTGTCCCATTTTTAAAGTCTGCTCAGGAAGCCTGTAATGTGCTTATTCAAATAGGTATGTCAAACTAACGCCCTGTCGTATAAACTTTCTCCTGGCTTTAGTCCGGCTTGAACCCAGAGTAGGGTTCAGTTGCTATAATTACATTAATAACATCATCAGATTCCCAGTGACCTGTATTGTAATGACTCTTGCACAGTGCATGTGATGTGTGCTCTCAGACAGACCTTACAATCGATTCAACTTTATCCAGAAAACCCTTGTAACTATATAAACTGCAACTGCTTGTTGGGCTCATCTTTAGAGTAGAGTACAGTAGAGTCAGTATTTATAGAGTGAACTGTGTGAAACTCCTAAACCTGTATGTTTTCCTTTCAAAAACAGCTGTTCTCTGGAGAGCTTACCTGAGAGTGATTGCCCATTTCTCATTTCCTCCTTGTTCTGCAGCCAAACATGTGGCAGTGTAACATATCTTTTTTCAGGATTGCTGTTGTATTTTCCATGTATATTCCCATACATGTTCTGTGGGGAAATTCCCAGTGGTGTTCTGTAGTCCTCACTATATGAAATGATATGAGGGAGATAAGAAAGCTCTGTGCTGCTCACGTTACAGACTACTGTACTTTAGAAAGCAGCACTCTGGAGTTTTAAAGATGCGAGTCGTTTTGTGTTGCCCCCTCTTTGATGCTGATATAAGTGTGGTGGAACACGGACTTAGAAGTAGAGTCAGGCTGTTTGTAAGCTTCGTGAACTTGTGCATTTATGCCAGACCTTTTTTCTGAATTCCAGCTTCCATAGCTGCAACTTATTGACACGCGCCCTTCAGCCCATCATTTAAATCAACATTCTGGAATAGCTCTGTGACTGAGGCAAATTCTGCTTCCTCTGACTGCTCAGGCAAATTATGGCTTTAAATGTCCCTACTTACTGTAACTGATGAGTTCAGTAGATTCCCTGCACCTTCCTTCCTTCACATTCTTTATGCCAGTGTATCATTTACCTACTGTAAATGATACACTGGCAAGACTTTGGCTTTTTTGCTTTGACAGCTCCCGTTTGTTTGCATAAACTGTCCACAGCACAGTAAACAGTAAGTTCCCACATGGCGGCAGCTCTCAGCTAACCCTTTGACCTTGCACCGGCAGCCCATGCCAGCAATCCCCCCCACACACACACACACACCACCACCACCACCCCCCAACAACAACCATATTTCCGTCTAGCAGAGGACTTTGGACGTCATTGTCCAGTGTTTGCTCCTGTCAGTGGTGAGGTATGTGTGTTTGCTCTGCTGTGATTAGAAATTATCAGGGCCGGGTCGTGCGCCGTCTAAGTGTTTCTGTGTTAAGAGAGACTTTGTCCACTGAAGCCGCGGGCTGCAGCTCTACTGCTCTCAACAAACAAATCTGGCTTCATTCATGAATGAAGCCAGGTTATGATGAGACGTTGAGTTAACTGTTTAAAGTAAACAGGCATTACAAAAGCCACCAACAGAGTGAATGGGAAGGATGTGTGTGGCTTAACTCACATGCATGCATCTGATAAGTAATTGTGTGTGAGAACCTGTGTTTACACCAGCGCGTGTTTATGCCAACTCTCACAGAGTCGTCCTGGGCTGTATCATAGAGGTCCTGTCTTACAGGTTTTTCCAAACACGCCCACACATAAACACGCACACAGTGCTTTGACAAAAACACCCACAGGGTGTGGAAAGTGGCCAGCCCCTTTTATAATGCTTTTCTGCTTCGTCCGGTAAGGTTTGCTGCTCTGTGTGCTTCCAGAAATGAGTGTGTGACAAAAGTGTCCTCGCAGCCGAGGGTGTGTGTCGGTTCGATCTGCTCCAGCTGTGTCCAGCTGGGTCCTGTGTCTCCGCAGACAACCAAGCAGCTCTATTACCCCACACGCGCACAGGATGGCAGGGGAGTGCGTTCCCTGCGAGGGCCCGGACCTGAAGGCGATGGGCGAGGAGGAGCTGTGGGAGCTGATTAACGACAACCGCCACCGGATCTCTTTAGGGGTGCGGCCATGCATCTTGATCCCCTACCTGAGGCAGGCCAGGGTGCTGACCGAGATGGACGAGGACGAGATCCTCTCCTGCCACAACCTCACTAACCGCAGCATGAGAACCAGTGAGAATTATGACTTCACTTGTGGATTTTAAAGCAACTGAAAAATGTGTCTGTTGGGGTTATGGAGTGCTGCAGTCCACCTCTGTTTGTAGATGACAAGTGGATTCTGTTTTGTCCTCTTTTACTGTGCCTGATTAATCTGCGCTGACTGTTGGGAGCCTTGACAAGAGACCTGTAGCACTCAAACAAATATTTATCACTAAAGCCAGCATGTTATTCTACCTGACACAGTATTGGCTCACCTCACGAACAATTTTTTAATTTTTTTTTTCGATATGATTGTTTTAGAGAATTATTGTAAGTAAATACAGTGTGAAATTAGTTTCATAGCTTAGAATTTTGTGACCTTTATAGCTTTAGCTGAAGTTTGCTGAGTCATAGGTTAGGGTTGGAGTCAGAGTTACTTTCTCCCCTGGTGTCTGCAGGCTACATGCTGGATCTGCTGAGGACTCAGGGGAGGAATGGTGCTGTGGCGTTGCTGGAGGGCTTGATGATCCACTACCCCACCCTGTACACCCAAGTGACAGGACGCAAACCCAGCACTGAGCCTTCCAGGTTCAGCGGTCAGTGGTTTGAAGTGTTTTTACATTTTAAGTGTCTCTTTGTGTCATCTTCTGTATGACTGACTCGCAGTGCTCTCCCTGCCAGGCCTGATAAAGTACTCGGAGCTGACAGAGTACCTGGTGAGAGCAGTGACGGGGATGCAGAAGGAGCTCCAGGAGGCGCGTCGCGAGGCCGACAGGATGACCGCGCGCTGCGCCTCCCTGGAGTCAGAGATCGGGCAGATAGTGGAGCAGGAGGAGAAGTCGAGATGCCTTCAGGCCGAAAATGAACGCGGGCGGAGACACCTGTCTTCCTTGCAACGCGAGGTCGCCAAGCTGAAGGATGAGAAGTGCGACTTGTACGTGCGCTACACAGCAGCCATCGAGGAGAAATCAGCTGTGAACAAGCGCCTCCACGACCTCAACCTGCAGGTCAGTGATGCTCGGTAAAATCTGTTTCATAACTTAGTAAATTCAGAGATTCATAGACGCATAGAGCTAGTGTTTCCTGCTCACAAAGCTGGGATCTCAGGGGGAAATCCTCGAAAGGTCAGTGCTAAATTAGTTGTAAATTTGGAAGACAAAGTTACACTGATGGAGGCACTGTGAACATGGTGGTGCCTTTTGTGGATTTAGCTTAGAAAACAGTTCAAGTGACATCACTTGAGTGCTCTTGAAAACAAATATTTAGGCAGATAGGATCTAAGATATGATGCTAAAGGGAATTATAGGAGGTGTGAAGTATCCAGTGTTCTGAAGGTTTAGTATTATGATGTAGTTACTGAAAGTCAGAAAGAAAACAGTCAGATATTATTGCCTTCGTGATGTATTGTGGATGTACATGACTAAACTGCAAATTTGAGTCCTCTTTTCTCATGTGACCTGAAAGAGCAGATACACTTAGGAATCAGAGGTGATGATGAATCTGTGGATGTTTTGTTGGACACAAAAGTAACACTGTGGTTCTGTACCTGAAATACATTGTGTCTGAGTTACAGTACACAATGTAAAAGCACTAAGTCACATTCATCACTGATGACACAAAAAGCAGCAGTTAAAGCATGTGGGCGACTACACAGCGATACGAGTGGATTTGCAGAACTGCATATCTGAGAATCTGAAAGAAAATATAAATAAATAAATATTTCTTTATATAATTCTAAATGTAGGGATTGTTGGACTGTTTGATTTGAGGCAATCACCTTAGACTCTGGTAAATGCTAGGCATTTGAAACATTTTTTTTTACATTTCACCAACAAAAAAAGTTAAATTTGTTCATCAGTAAATGATTGTCAACAAATTGTGTGTGCAGGTGTACCAGCTGCAAACTGAGCTGCAGAAAGCCCAAATGGAGAACGAGTTCCAGAAGCAGCGCTCGCTCCGGTGTGCCTCCACCGCTGAGGCGCCACAGCTGCAGGAGGAAGTCAGGAGACTACGCTGCCAGCTGGTGAAAGCAGAAAAACTGGACCCGGTAAGAGCAATCACTTCAACGTTCTGTGCTGTTAGCTACTGTAATTCGCATAGGGCAGTGATGGTTTTCTCTCCCTGTCTTTTGACAGTCTAAGAGTCGGTAGCTCCTTTGGTCTTTGTCTGTCTCATCTGCTGTCTGCTGTGTCTTTGTCAGGCTCATCAGGACATCCTGGCCCAGGACTTGGCTGAGGCCATAGACAGCCAGGTGGAGCTTGCAGAGCAGCTCAGGTGTTACAGAGAGGAGAATGAACAGCTGCTCAGAGAGAACCAAGGGGGTGTGTGTGTGTGTGTGTGTGTGTGTGTGTGTGTGTGTTTTTGTCTGTCCATCTGTCATCACGGTTTAGGAAGTGTCATGCAAATTTATGAGAACATCTACAATGGAAAGCAACATCCTAATTATTCCACTGACGCTCACTCACTGGGACATGCATGAGTCTAATTCCATTGTGGAGAACAGTTTTCCTGCGTGTGGCTTAGCAAACCATTTCCCACAGTGGTGTGACGTGTGCGTTTTTGTGTTCAGCTCGTGGATCAGAAGGAGGGCCTGAGCCTTCAGGTGCAGCAGTTGACCCTGGACTGTAACATGCACCAGCAGAAAACAACCATGATCCACAATCAGATGAGGGAGCTGCAGGCAGAGAGAGACCAGGTGAGGAACCGATAACTGTCCCGGCACTCCGACTTTCCTGTCTCTGCTAAACAGGAATACAGTTTTCCATGCAGTATTGTATGCTATAGGTTCTGTTTTTATGCCGACCTTGGAACTGGTCCACTATCACATATATATAGATATTGTTCGTTTTACCTGAAGACATGTCACACAGTCAGCAGTGCTGTTGAGGAGTGTGTCAAATATCAAGCAGCTGTCCTTGCTCTCACTGTCTGTAACTTTCTGTTTTCCTTGCATATTCCCTTCTAAACATCCCCGAGGCTTTTCCTCTGAGGCAAATGGAATGAGCAATCCGTAACGACTGGGAAATAGCCCCAGGCAAGTCACTTGACTGCCAGCCGCTCCACTGGAGCTGGTGAAGTAACCAACGACATGAGCCAGCCGTGATGTTACTTGACAGCTCCTGGGTATAATTAGTGGTTCATGCTTGCGGTATGATGGATGACGCAGAGTATCTGCATTAGCCTGACTGTGGTTTTTCACTTAAAAAGAAGCCAAGCGGAAGGTTTCAGCCTTGAAAATGCCTTACCCTAAACTTGTATTTCCTGATGTTCTACCATATTGATCATGTTGCATTAAAGAATGATATATTATAGATAGTCTCCCATGAACAATAACCACTTTTCCTTAAAAGATATATACAGCTTTAAGGTCAGATCCCATCATTATATTTGTGGTGTTATGTATCAGATTTTCTTTATACACATTTGAATCAAACATCATTTCCATTCCAAGTTTCTGCCATGTATTGTTTGTGTGAGTTGTTGCGTTCACAACAATGTGTTAGATGAAATAAAGCTGACTGACAGAGACGCCACTGTGATAACATCCTGCGTAGCGCACATCTCTGCTGCAGCTGAGCTAACTCGTACGTTTAGTACTTACTCAAACAATGCCTCCCTGAGATAATTTCCTTAATTATAGGTGGGGTGTGATGAGTGTAGCCTTTGTTGTCATGGCGTTGTGGTTTCAAACGGGGCATCAACTTGGCTTACCTGTGTTCGTCTGCAGGATTAGGTGTGCCTGTGCGCAGTCCACTCTGTACAAAATAAGCATGTTGTTGAATAATTCTGAATGTTCCCATCCTTCCAGGCATACCTGTCCAGAGACGAGGCCCAGGCCATGATCGCCCGTATCCTTGCAGAGAAGGACACCCTGAGGTGCCAGCTGGTGGAGCTCCAGGAGAGGGTCTTCAGCCTGCAAGCCAAACGCAGCCCCGGACAGCAACAGCAGAGCTGTGAAGTAATGTCTCACACAGATGCAGAAGCATCAGAACACATGTAAACACAACCCGTGTAGATACAGCGATGATGTTAACGCGGTGCCCTGTGCTTGTATCAAAGGAGACGGAGGTTGGTTGGGAGAGCCCCAGTTCCAGCTTTGAAGAATCCCCAATTCCAAACAGACGCAGACTTTGCCGCATGGATGCAGTCAATCCCACATCACTGACTTCCAGCCATTCAGAGGTGTGTGTGTGTGTGTAATTGTGAGGTCAGCTACAATGGTTTTACAAGAACTGGTTTTCAACCCTCACTATTTTTAGAACACCTATAAAAATGTGTCCATGGAATATATAACAATGTGGCACCATACATACTTCATTTTGGTGTTTCATTTCAAGTGATACCAAGATCTAGATCCTACACCTGCTCTTATCAGTTAATATAATTTCTAAATTGATTATGTATTAAAGGCTATTTTTTGTGTGTGTGCCTGTGTAGAGTGAAGATGCTGCAGCAAGTAGTGTCCGATCCCGAAACGCAGAGCCGCCCAGCTCAGATTCTCTCCGCAGAAGGGAGGAAACTCTAAATGCAGACAGCAGGTGTGTGTGTGTGTGTGTGTGTGTGTGTGTTAGTTCTATCGGACAAGGGTGTTGGCAGCATTTCACAGACGCCCACCAGTGTGGATGGGTTCAAGGGGTTGCTGAGCTCCGCGTTCCTCTCTGTTTTTGTAACATGACATGTTTCTGGTGTGTTATCGATTTACAAGAATACAAGGGTCTTAACTACAAGCCACAGGATTCCTCACGCACGAGTGTGATCAGGAGTAAATGGTAGAACACAGAAATCTCCAAGCAGAATGTCTAAGCTCCAGTGTGGGCAGGTTGTGAATAGGTTTTTGTGTAGTCGTGCATTCCTCAGTTCTTGTATTACTGCTCAAGGAGACTTTGTTCTTCCAAGTTCTGAAAGATTCATTTTTGTCATGAGGCTATCAGGTTTAGCATGGCATGATTTATCTCACACATGCAGTTCTTTATTAAATTAAAGTCTGTATAAAGTGTTTACCTCAGCTCTATTACTGTGTGTGTGTTTGTCTGTGACACAGACAGAGAGAACTGACACTCGTCTTCATGTCCCTGTTGCCTTTTTTTTCTCTTGTAGTTTGGAAACAGACGAGATGGATTCTTTATTGGACGACTTTGTATTCCTCAACAAAGGTATCTATTTTTAGCAGGGCTTTCATTAGCTGTTGTTCAGTGCTGGACCTTTGCCAGGGCCGTGAAGTGACACATTGACTCTTGCACATTACTTGGCCAAAATCCTCAAACAAGCTCTCTTTTGTTTAGTGGGGAGTGAAGACATGCAGACACCTCGGCTCTGCTCTTCTAATGGCTCCACATCTGACAGGTGAGACGGTCCACTGCACCAACCTTGTTGCAAGGAGTTCTATGTTAGTATTTTCGAGCAGAACAGATGGCAGTGTATTCCTTATAGGGATAATAAAAAGTAGGACAAGGGAAATAATGGCAATAAAGGATATTAATAGTCGGTAATCAGCACGGGTGACTTAAACACAACATATCCACCTGTAGCACGTGCCTTAAACTCAGTGACACTGTTTCATTTTAAATCCAGTACGTGAAGGCACTAAGAAAGTGTCATTGCCTTACCACTTATAGGCAGTTCTGGGTAAAGCTGGATTTTCTGTTTAAACCTTAGAGCGATTTTCTCTTTGCTCTGGGTGACTTCCCTGTGATCATTATAATAATCTGAATTTTCCCTGACACATGTACATCCTTTCCTCACTTTCTCTCACCTCTCACCAGCCCGTCGAGAACCTCAGCTCCTCCATTCCTGATGCGTTCCCGCCCAAAAGCGTTTCGCATCAGTGGCCGCGTGCTAAGCATCACCTTCCAGGCCGAGGCTCTGCTCGGCCAGCTGACCGTGGTGGGGGGCAACAAGACGGGAGTGTTCGTGCAGCGGGTGAAAGAAGGCAGCACTGCCCATGCTGTTGGCATCAGCCCTGGGGCACAGATAGTGGAGGTAGGCGCAAGTGTGTGTGTGTGTGAGAACAGTTTTAAAATTTCCTCTGCGCATCATGGAGGGGTTTAACATCACACCGCTTCTCTGCAGGTGAAGTACGAGCAGAACCAGAAGGCTCTGAGGATGGTGCTGGAGGATTCCACTTTAGAGGAAGCGATGTGGGCTCTCGGCCAGGTCAAAGGCCTCTGCCACCTGTCCCTGCGCCCCAGGCAAGATGGTATGTC